>JACDQD010000004.1:27157557-27790479 GCA_019843655.1 Lethocerus indicus | reverse complement strand
TTTCATTTGGTAACATGATGAAATATCCGAACATGCAATACTGTGATGATAAGAGTGGGCTTAAATTGTTTTTAATTTTTTCTATTTTATATTATCCGTCCTACAGTTATATCAAATATATTTGGGGACGTTTATAAGCGTCAACCGTTTGATTCTCGGGTGAAATTGATTGAATGCTGGGTTGGGCAGACAGTTCAGAAGGGGGCGCGGTTTCCCTAATCGCGGTGTCAATTTCCTGGGGGGAGACGGGTTAAGGCAAAGAGTCAATCTAGAGCGTGCTTTGACAGTGACGTCGGTTTCATAAAACCGGAGATGAAGTAGCATTTTTATTACTGGCCCTGGCTTGATTAGAAGCGACACTACTGTTAATTAAATTTCTAATTTTCGGATAAAAATGTTCGCAGTGAACTCATCCTTGCGCCCTAGGGTCTGGATGAGATATTCATAAATTCTTTGTTTGTCTGCAAATTGAAATTTAACGTACAGAATCGATCACTTTGACCTGTGAGGGGTGGCGAACCTTTGGCACGAGGAGAAAATTAACTCGCAATATAATTTTTTCAACGTTTTTGTAATGTCAATGTTTTCGTGCCATGTAATAATTTCCAAGCTTAATTACCTTCGATGTCCATATCACAAACTGTCGTAAATATTTTCAATATTTTCTTTGAAATTTCAAGTCGTCCAACAAAAAGCAACGTACTTTCGTCTTTCACCTCCAACACTGCCAGTATGCCCTGCGAATGTTTGGGCTTTTAAAGCTCTTAAGTGTGGCCGAGAATTCGGAAATCCACGACAAACAACGTAGAAGTACTTAAACATTCCTCGGGCTATCAGTTGGTTGCATTACTGAAGGCAAGTTGAACAGGAGGGGGGGGGTGGGGAGGTGTTTCCAACTTAAATATGAGATATTGCCAGGATTGCCTCCGGCGGCTCAATGGACCAAGTTCTGAACTCGGTAAATGGATGAAATTTAACTGGTGAGGAATGAATACTTTAAGTACTTACTTAAAGCGAGATCCTACTAATTGCCAGAACCTGTAGGCAAAACTTAGCAAGGGGTTCAGTATCTTATCCTTGGTTCAAATTAGCCTCAGCGGATTTATTTTCATTCAGCCGATAGTTCAAAGCTACAATACCTTGGAGGAATTAATGCGTGTTAAAAAATCTATTATTATCCGTGAATAGCATTTGGACATAACTGCATATTTCTGAAATTATGCCCATTAGATTTATCATTTATTTTGAAATATCAGTTTGAGGGGGCTGCGAGGGATTTGAATAGCATAATTCTTTGAACTTCTGCTTTCATTGCTTTCGTTTCTGCTTCGCTTCATGTTCAGTACCTTCGCATGTTTGACGCCTGTCTGCAACGTCAATTTTTAATTCCTTCTTAGTATTAAAAATCCAATAATAGATCTTCTATTCCTTTACTCTGAATGAACTACATATACAATTGTGTTACTATCGTCGATCGGGTGACGACGCGGTGGTCACCGGCTCCTCATTAAGTCACCACTTGTCCTATTCAAGGAACATAGTGGATATAAAATGGAGGCGTGTTCAGGGCGCATTTGGTCTTGGCCCGGAGAAAGCAATTAGGGGCCGTCGTTATTTAATCTTCACAACTTAATTTCTAGCGTCTGATTAGATCGGGTCCTCTTGGCAGAGGTCACGCACTAACTTCGTAAACGTCCCCAGGTTTAAAACTCCCCGAGAGCTGAGTCCCCCAAATTTTGTCGTACTGTAAACTTAAAGTAAGCAGTCTTCTGTGGGCGAAATTGTATGTTCATCATAGATTCGGCTTCCCGAATTGAATTCATAGATTCAACGTTCCCAGGATATTTTAAATATTCCTTTAATTTTCTTGTCCCAGTTCAGTATTTTAAAAACCTGCCGTAGCAGTAATAAGTGAACAACTTTATATTTATCGAGGCGGAGAGCCTCGATTATAATTTTATACTCTTATTATAATTTTTTTTATAAATCTTATATTTTATCCGCTCAAGAATTCACAATTTCCTCTGCGAATGAGGAAAAGATCTTAGATGAGATCAATTGTACACGTACCTTATATGTTTGGGGGCGAACGTCAACCGAACGTTAAACGGGGCTTTCCTTCCGCATAATTGAAACAACTTCCCGTAAAATAGACGCCGCTCATCGGCCCCTTTAAAGGAATTCTCCAATCCTCATTAACGGTACAATTTGTAAGTTAGGCGCCCGATGTTGGGCGGGTACCCGAAAAGTGATGATGACGAGGTGGCGGCGGAAGCGCAAGTGGAAGCGCCCCCAACCATCACGACGACGACGCCTTAATTATGAAGCCTTCTCCCAACTAGGCACTTCATTAACTTTGTTACACTTCCTAGTTAACGAGCAGACGTTTTCCCATTACACCGGAGAAACAAAACGGAGTTTAAGGAGGAGGGCCAGTGCATAAAAAAAAAAAAAATTTTGAATTAAAAAAACAGTGCTGCCAGGGGCGTCGGGGTGAGGCCGAGTGCGCTCGCAAAGTAGACGACCAAAGGCTAATTATATTTCACCTGAATTTTTAAAGATGAATTGGATTTAATTTTGGACTAAATGTATTTGCTGGGGGAATGACACGAGGTTGAGATGCTGGCTAAAAAATTAAACGCACCAATTTCAACGCTATGCAATAATAAACCAGTGTGAAGTATTTTACCCTCTAAATTTCCCATAAGGAGGATTCTGATGCGCTCGGATCGAAAACCGAAGATAACGCATATCTGCATATAAGTTATGCTTGAATTACATAAAATTACTATAGAGTCAAATTGGAAGTTCGCTTGGCCGTACGAGATAAGAAGGTGAAGTATGATTTGGTATCCTCCATGAAGGGTTTCACGCTGATACGCATTTTTTATGTTAAATTATTTGGCGATCCATTCAGAGCGAGTTGCACATTTTTCATGACGTGTCCTAAAAAATCGCCATACCTTACACAGAGACCCGAAAAATGTAAACCAAATATATTCTCCTGGAATTCTAGATTTTTCCAGGTATTATTACAGCGTTGGAGAATTTTTCTCTTCTTCTCCGACCGCAAGACAGAAGATTCTACGATGTAGCACAAGGAATGATGCTGTTCCCTGGACCATGATGTCGGTCACCTGAATGTGAACGAGTCACATTTCATTCTTTGACAGTACAAATTGCAAACTATAAACTGCTGTCGTCTGTTACTGCGAAACATAAACTTCGGCAATTCAACTCTGGAATAGACTGCCAACGACAGAAAGTTCGTATTGTATCAAATCGTTTGAAGAAATTGCACAGGGTTTTAAGGATAATGGAGGCATAAATAAAATTAGACATTGGGACCATAATTTAATCTATTCTAAGATACTATCGCTTCTATATGGGCCTGCTGGGCAATATCTGAATTTTCCTTCATATCATGCAAACAACGGCTTAACAGAAAGGCACCGAAATTCCTGCTAAAGATGGAATTTTTTTGGAACGTATTTTTAAAATACCCAGCAATATAATCTATCATATTAATTGAAATTTCCCTGAACGCGAGTTTTCCTCCGTGTGAATTTAAATTTAAGGCACGAAGAAGCAAGAATCTATATCGAGTTACGGCTGACGAGCTACAGTAACAGGTCACACCCCCCCAACACAGGTCAGTTGTATGTTCGTTCCTAGGACAATTTTAAACTATCAACCGATAGGATAATTACTAAATTTACAGCGGCTTATACGCGGTTAAGGAGAATAGGCCCACTGAAATATAGAGAATTGGTCCGGCGAAGGAAGAGGGAGACAAACTGTCATGATTTATAGAGGCCTGTCTGCTGTCCTACCTGTCCGCTAATGTTATTAATCGTGGAGGACGACGAAGCTAATAGAGAGCGGCCACTGACATTTATCATCTCGTTAAATCGTATGATTCACGACGAACCCCGGATGTATCCTGAAGGGGCGACCGCTCTCGAGTAGACATTATTTCGAACAACAGATTTATATAATACTGGATTTAATGATTATTAAATCACACCCTACACACTCACTGCCTTGAATATGTTTTTTAAGATAAATGACTTAAGACACATTCCAATAAATACTCCGGGTGATTTTCTCTTCTCATTTCGGTTTAGAAATTAAATTTCATGGTGGCATATTAAAGCTTGTTGCATATAAATAAGCGCTTAGGGTCACTTGTATAGCCCAATGTATAGCTGACTGCGCCCAAAACATGCTGGTTGTAAATGTAGGCCGGCCTAACTTTAAGTGATTGCCTCGTGCTTTATTTATTGACATGGCTGACGGTGAACTGTAGCCTTCTGAAATCAAAGGGAAAATCGCCGGGAGTAAGTGGTATTTTCCGGAATGAAAATATCTACCCCTTTCGCACAACCGCTTGAAACTGTCGATTATATGACTGTACAGGTTTTCTGCACATAATTGCACGGCTTTAGTGGATCGAGGATTCGAAGAAGTTGGATAGGTGATCCTATTTTCAGCTGTAAGTCATGAGGTGAATCCCTGGTGGAGGTAATTAATTGAAATTCAACTGGGCCAAATACGACTTGGGTAGGTTCTAAAATGGTGTTCTGAAATGTGAAACATTACACAGACATATTGAAAGAAAAAAAGAGCCAGTATATTTGTAATACATTAAGAAATAATTCAATTAAAATTTTAATTTTCCGATAAAACACTTTTCAGTCAAATAAGCATCATGGAGCACTTTATTGTTGAATCCTCTTTAGTTGAAATTTCCTGCGTAATGAATCACTGTGGTTCGTTTACGTTATTTAATCTAAATTGAGTGCGTCCAGAGTCAATGTTGGCACAGTGGGCCCAAATTGCTTTCCGGGACATGAGCTCAACTTGCTTTTTGTTTGACTGATGAGTCGGAGAAAACCCATTAAAATGTACACATCAACTGTGTCCCAAACATATCAGTCAAAGGGCGTTTCAATATAGGAGTTTGGTTAAAGGACAAGGTGAAAAAATATTTATGAAATGAATAAAACGAAATTTGGGTAGGTTCAGATTTGAGGTCAGTAATGCCTCCATTCATGAGAAAACAATGTATAAAATTTTTCAGTTCAAACCAATGAGAGGTGTTCTTTGTATAGCTGGATAGATAACGTTGAGAGTTTTAAAACGAGACAACGCACAAAAATTTACTCAAAAGCACCCGAACACCCGAAAATATTTCTCAAATATAATTTTATGAAATTAATTAAAATATATATACGAAATTTGCGTGTAATGTTTATTTAATTAATCATCGAATTAAGTACAGAAAAAGGCTGCTTAGAGAAAGGTAGCTCATTTAATTGGAAAGGTTTTATTCAAATTGGGTCCCTTTTCATTTACTCGCAAACCCGTAAAACGCCATGCGTTGAAACCTCTTGGATAAAATAAAAAAAACAAAAATTAACTCAAGCAATTAACTTCTTGTTTCAATTACAATCTTCATGCATCCACGCATTACGGAACAGTCTGAGCTCATTCTTGTTACCCATTGTCGTTCACTAACGGTAATAACCGCCGTTGTTTTCGATGGGCGTCGGGACGAACGGGGATAAGAAATAAACTCTCTTTTCATTTACGTCAAATAGGGAGAATCAAATATAACGTTTTCCGCTTGATGAAAACGACTCAGGAAAACAGTTCCTGCGTCAGAATATAGGATGGGACGGAAGAGAGGGGAGGGGTGGAAGGTGGCGGCGACTTTGAAAAGGGAACCAAACGATGTCTTATTGTCATCCGTCGAACGAAGGCAGGTGCGCTCCGCAATATTATTTCAGTCCCCCGAATACCATTTCCGGTGAAAAAGAACAGAATTCTTTTCGCTCATCTGACTATCTGTGGATCTGGGATAGTGAAAAACGACCCGCGCAACCGGCCATTGTATTACAGTTAATGTTAAATGATACTGCGAATTGTAGCGTGGCAAAATTAACACATTCTCCCTGAAATACTGACAGGGGATATATTGGCTGTTAATTTGAACAATACCATAATTTCCGGCATGTGAAATACACGCTACGGAATGCTTTCTACGGAATTATGGGAAGTTGCCTGTTGCTAAACGTTCAACCGACTTTACTCACTGGAGGTCCCGGATTCGAAAATGTTCGATAGTGAACGATTTTCGTATTCGAATAATTAGGCAATTTAAAAGAGTAATGTTATTCTATTTTAACGGCGGTTTGGGTTCGTTCAAATAACTTTCTTACTCACAACCGCACCGCCTTGAAAAACAGGACCGCCGAGAATGGCTGAAATGTGAGGAATTCGCCCTCTTGGATGAAGAGATGAATATCTTTTGTTGGACGGATATCTGAAGAGGAGTCTTCTGAAGCAGTATAAAACCAACGGCAAGGGTTAAATGAAATTTGCGCGCAGCCATTTCAATTATAAATTCCATATTATATATAAACCAAGTAGTAAAAGTTTAAAATTATTTATACTTTCCTCATTTATTAGTTATCTATGGGAAATATGAAAAGAACAAATATCGGTACAAGATACGGTTAAAATATTCTATATTTTAAGGATGCGCTGTACACGATGCAACTTTTGTAATAGTTAAAATGCCAAACGTGCATTAGAATTAACCGAAATATATGAGTAAATATTTCTCGGCATCTGTATATAATCAAAATTAATCGCGGATGAGTTGAGAAAATTAATAGGGAGTAAACACAACTTCAATATAGACGGTTATAAAATCATTTGATGGTCGTACAAACTCTCATTTATCCCCTCCCAACGTCCGTGATCAACTACCGGAGTCGTTTCAGAGGTGGCCCTTTAAACCAGTTAATGTCCCAAGTGACTGTAAAAGATCTCCCCTTTATATAAGTTTACCCGACGGTTATTTCTAAAGCTAATAGTTAATTTACTTTTATAACCGGTGTCGGAGCATAAGAACGGGTTTATAAGATAGCGGGTTGGGTATCGTAAATAAAATCTGGACCGTCACAATCTTAATTTGAGGTGTATTAAGGAAGCCCGGATTTCGGCACAATATTTTCATTTATACTATTTTTAAGAACAGCCCTTCATTTTTAAAATATAACAAATATTTCCTCGATAAAAGCGGTGGAATGAAAAGGGTCCATGAACCATGAAGAGAAGTTCCTACATTTTCTTAAATATGTTCGTGGTTAGAAATTACCACCATATTTACCTGTTAAAAATTATCTTCTTTTAAAACAAGGTTTGCATTCAAATTCCTTAAGGCTTTCAGATTTCGATTGTACATACAGTAATAATTGTTGCCTGAATCGCAGGAGAGTTTGTTCAATATATGTTTAAAATATTACCGATTGCGATCAGTATATCCCAGCATTTAGCTGTAATACTAGTGACTTCTACGATACCATTATTCACGTACCTGATTTTCATCCCTCCATCGTATTTACTCCTGGACATTACTGAAAACGATATGGAAGCATACCATAACATTATGAATTCTAATGGGCCTGTAGGAGTTCACGTGCCCCATCTCAATAGAATACAGTTCGGTAGTTTGTTCCTTAGCAACTGCTTCTCATTAAAGCGGAGATGCAAGACCTCCGCTACCAATACAATGATGAGATGCCCATACGTAATGAGAGCAGGCACTTAGGGTAATTTTACCCAAGCACTCAAAACTACCGTAAAAATGAAAATATTTAACATATTCAAAAGTCTTAATTTGGAATAAATCATAATAGTCTTTGGCTTAATTCTGAATTCGAAGTACCAGATAGTTATTTTTTAACACCGGAGGGCTACAAATCAATTGATAAAAAATATTTCTCGTAGGGAAATATTGCGGATCTATTATTCCGGCTAACAATAAATGCCGCCCTTAATCCCGTCGGGTGCTTTGTATATCGCGAAATATCGCAGGTAATAAAGGGCTTAATGGAGATTTACGGTTGGGGCTGTAAAGGAGTCATAAATTGAAATTACCAGCGTCGAATAATCTGGAGTCCACACATTGGGGTGGGGTAGTGTTATCCGGCTGAGACGTCAACCCCCTCCCTCGCTCTCTCTCTCTCTCTCCAACCCTCCGACCGCTAATGAACATCAGTCGTCATTAAATGAAACGTTAACTCTTCAAAATGCCCTCAGAAATATTAGCGGAAGGTCGTTGCAGGATCAGATTGCTCGTTTGGCCTAACCAGCCAAACTGGGCTGATTTACTGGTCGGGGCCATCCGATATTCCAGTCTTATTAGCGCCCATCAAGTAGTCCAACTACTTACACCCCTCATCCCCTTACTCTGTGCTATCGACCGACGATTGATCTGCCTCGACAATGACATCGGACGAGGTCCTAAAATGCGCAATAAAACACGGCATCAACAAAAGTAAATTACAAAAATATACAGCTACTGGAATAATACTTGAGTATTGCACTTTCCCGAAACAGATACTAACAAAGCAGAAAACATGCATAGGTTCTGCAATATATTGGAGAAATAAGTATACAAATATCGGAGAAGATCACATGAAATGAATAAAATACATAGAATCTATATAAACGCAGAAGGTACCTGGAGCATAAATTACTCCCTCTAATTAATCCACCAAAGTAAACAAGAATTGAAATAAACGAAGTCCGACTTATTAAGGATATATTGAAGAGGGATACTATCTTCCAAAACGTATTAAACGTAAACACTGGCATATTCATAAATAGGCCGCCCTATAGAGATTGTCGGTTATAATAATAATTTAACCTTTCGAAACAGGAGATGAAGGGACTTAAGTTTTATATTCAATGGAGCGTAGCAGGCTGTGTTGTGACCCTTATAAAGTTAACCGGTGTGAAATTGTCGAAGGGGAGCCCGCCGGAAGAGTTGGAATTAAGGTCACTTACATGCAAATGGTTATCAACCGTAGCTGTTTTGAAGAAATTTATCAGCCTGCGAGCGAGAAGCGTTTGCATAATGGTGGAGGGTTGTTTTGTTCTCGATGAAAAAATTGCGATCGCCGAAAGTGTGAGTCGAGGATTACAGGAGAAAATAGTCTTCTCTTAAAAGGTCTACCAGAAAGTTGTCCAAACAGAATGACAATTCTTTTTCTGATAACGTCTCGTAATATATTACCGTGTACAGCAAAAAGTGACACCGGCATTCGTAATTCCAATTCCAATAATCCTAATTGCTTTAAAATTTTACATTGTTTTCATTCTTGCTTAATGTAAGTAGTATGTTCCAATAATCATGTATGTGAAATGTATGTTTAATGAAATAAACATTGTTGTTTGTTGAGAGTTTCCATGCAGCTCGGGTGGATCTGAGCTTCGTTTATGTGCAGTGTTCAGTCTCCCGTGGCGGGCGCATCTTTAATTTAATTAACAATTTGAACTTGAAGCGTGTCGATGTCAATTAATTCCTGAACACTAAACGGTCTCCTGTTCCGGACTCAAGTTTCCGCCCTTAAAATTTCCCTTTAATGTGACAATACCAATTTTACAGTACCGTTTCCAATTAATGAATTATTATTCTTTGAGTGCATATTTCACATAAATTAGGTTTGAAATGGTGTATAGTGCAGGATAAAGAATTGCATATGATAAGATAACATAATTTTCAAGAACAATTTAATTGGATGAGTAGCTCGAATAAATCTACGGTTAATTGTCTTGCCGTCACTCTGTTCTCTCAGATACGTTGGATAAACAGACATAATTGAATATTTAAAATTATTTGTCCGAAATCGGTATACCGATAAGATTTTGCTATGATCGATCATATTTATCAATAGTCATTTTCATTGTTACACAACGCTGCTGAAATTCAATTTCGTTAACAAAAACGAAAGCTTCAAAAAATCTGGCATTATGGCGTCTATTGCGGGCATTTTTGCTTTACCGAGCATCTTATTCCGTGTCAATCAACAAAATGAAATATCCCTTTATGCGCCCGAGCGGAACGTCGAGATAAAAATGGATACAAAATTATATTACGGTACATTTCTAACCTCCGTCCATAGGATTATTATCATTCTTCAAAGCTTCTGTGCATCCATTAATCGTTCGAAGTATTTAGAGATTTATAACCATATTGTTTATAGTTAATTTCCTAAACGACTTTATTTAGTGGACGTTTTTTTATTTAAATGCTAATATGCGCTCCGATTAGTGTAACGTCATAAATTAAATGACTATTGATTTATATATTTTCTTATAAATAATCTTATCGTATCAAAGTAAGTAATATCCCTTTAAAAATGCAAAATGAGCGGTACATGAAATTTAGTAAAAATGTAATTCTATTTATTATGACATACAGTTTACATACTACATACGATATATTCATTTATTTTCAATGGCCTTGTATTTTGCACTACACCTGAAAAGGGACAATTTCATTAACTGGAAATTAACGTGTTTTTTATAACAAAACAATACTTAGCCCAAACGCAAATCCTACTGGCCTGACTAGAGTCTGGACGAAAATTATGTTCGCCAAACCTAAAATTACGAGTAATATTGCTTTTTTACTTCTATTTAATGAGGGAAAACAATCTCAAGAATCGGGGTTTTTTTTCATTGCTGTCCCTGGTAATGGACCCGCTACCGAAGTGTAATTATTCTTCGTTTCTGCTTACTTTGCGTACTTGAAATGAAAACTTTCCGAAGTAGTGCAAAACGCCGTTAACTCATCCGCCTGCATTAAGAAACTTCATCCCACCGTTCGTTATTCCGACGATGAACACTCATTATTCGGTGCATCAGTATCGCCTGTACAGACAGTGTCGTTTTCTGTTCGCCCGGCCCCAAGGTTCTGATAGAAAAGATTCATTATTGGTTGGGAAGCTCTCCTCGTCATTCGAACGTCCATTTTGCAAAACTGACGTTCTGATTATGTGATTAATGGGAAGGGGCTTCGGGCGGTACAAAAACGTTAAAATATGGTCCCTCTTCAATATGGCCAACAGAGCTCTGATTAATGATCCGCGGGAAACTTAAACTGTCACATCCAGCGCTTTTTTTCCTGTAATTTAAATTTAAATCACTGTAAAAGCTAAGTGTCTTTTGTCAATTCATATTGTGGTCATTTATACGGTTTAATTGATTTTTTTTCTATCTAAAAGGTAATAAATTTCAGCGGGGATGTTCTACTATAATATAACGAAATATGTCCGGTTTCACTACAAATAATGGGCGAAAATTCTGCTGGAAAAAGAAACTTCTACCAATCGCACTTGATTGGTGTTCGACCGGTGTATTTAAACTGAAATCCATAGTGGGTTTAATTTTTCATTCTGGGTGACTTCCATACCCCCCCCCATCTGCCGGCACAGTACGAGGCTCTGTTCGCGAACAAATCTCAGATCGGGTTCAATTTCAACGGATTGATATAGTTCAGTCGGCGTAACCCGCTCCCCCGCCGTTCCTCCTTATTGGCATTCATAGGTAGATCCGCTGTCGGTTCAGAGAGCGTAAACATTCAATAGACGGTTTCTGCGCGCAGGTCTGTGTGGGAGACGCCCGTATTTGCATGCGGGCTTAAGAGAAACCTCTGTCCGCGTCCCTGTCCGGCGGCGGCGCCTGCATCTGTCAAGAGGTTCCACAAATAAATAACGGATTTCGGGGACACGTTTTCCGATCACACGATACCGACAGGCCCCGATTTCAACGGCTGTAACCCTCAACAGCACCTGGTTATTGCGTCATTACTCATCGACAGTTCTCCGCTAATTAGTCCGCTGACGTCGAAACGCCGTTTCTTTAACTTTAAATGGGTACCAACGAAATTCGACTGACTAAATAAATATACTTGAACTGGACACTTCTAACATATTTGTTAACAGTATTAATCTATGAGCGGGTTTATAGTATTTCCCCATAAAATTTTCATTAAATAGGGAATGGCTTTCATTAAGCGGTAATATACTGAAGTAATACCGTAGATTTCGCCTGATTAAATTATTTTTAAAACAGTGTTACGGGTTCTTATAAAAGGGTAATTTTACTTCAGTATTTTAGAATAACTGTTTTGTGGTCTGCGAGGGGTTGGAACACCGTTGATTTCGTGTGTTTCTGTCTCCTCTCGCTGGTCTGGTCTTTTGCTAGACTGGTTTCGGCTGCTCGCCATCTTCAGTAGCGGTGTTGCACAGTACAAGCGACAGTGACAGTGCAGTGGGGACGCCCAAAAGACAGTGATAAAGTTGATGGCGCTACTGAAGATGGCGAGCAGCCGAAACCGGTATAGCAAAAGACCAAACCAGCGAGAGGAGACAGAAACACACGAAATCAACGGGTTCCAACCACTCGCAGACCACAAAACAGGTATTCTAAATAACTGAAGTAAAATTGCCCTATTGCGGGTTAAAAATTACATAATTGTATTTTATAAAACCCCGTAACACTGCTTTAAAAATACAATTAAAAACATATAACAGAACCACTGTTTTTGATTGGTTTTCTCACCTTATTAAAGTATAATGTTGAAGAGCTACTGTATTAATCTAATGTGTTATGTTCTAATAATCGCGGGCCAGCTAATTCCGGCCTAATCATTGATACAATAATCTCTGTACGCCAAGTACAGAGCTGCCGGCAGTCGGGGCCTGGTTTAATATTGATAATTTAACCGGTTGACGACGTGGCTTTAACATTCCGACAGGGCGCTGTATCGCTTTCAGATATTGGGCCCGCGGATTGATTCATCAAACCGATATTGATGGTGAGATCATCAAATCCTGCACTGGTTATATTAGTGCTCATTGCCGCTGATTTAATAGACCTACAAATACGCTTACCACAGGGGACAATACTGGAAATGCGTAATCATTGAGGCTCTTAAGAAAATTGAGAGTACCGGAAACATTCGATTTATATTATGTCGGTCCATTCTGCAATTATATTGATAGATTATGACTTTAATAAATATAAATCACTTCTCCTATATCAGGTAAACTTAAAAGATGATATATTTATTATTTAAAAAATCTGCACTTTTATTTCAATTCAGAAGCAATTCTGTCGTGTTTAAATATCATCATAAATGTATTCATAATACCAAATAGATAAAGCAACAGAGATCATTTTCCTTAATGAGCGGGTAGTGGTAAATGGATTTAAATTCGCAATCTCCAAGCGAGAACAAATATAAAATTACCGGGATATTATTTATTGAGTATCCCATTCTTCCAGTTAGAAATAATTGACTGCCCCCCGGGTCCAATTCGTGAAGGTTAACTGCGGGAATCATTGTGCCCTACAAGGCATATCGACCCAGCACCGGCCTCTCCACAACGTGCCCACTCGTTCACAGTCCCGTTTGGAAAATTTATTAGTCAGGAATATGGAATATTGAAAATACAAATAATAATATTTTTTGAAAATCGGAAATTTTCCAGTCTGCCTTCGCCCCGTCATCGGTGGCAGATCTTCCCCATTTGAAGGGGCGAATCGTAGCTGGCCGGCGATCGACTATTAAATTCCAGTTTGGGGGGGGGAAAGGGAAATCCGTTTTGGGAAAAAATATCCGGACCTTTAAGCGAAAGGAAAAGCAATCCGCAGAAGTGATTCTGAGCGGGAAAATGTTTAACCCCAGCCCAGAGGTCAATTATTCGGTCTCTGTGCCCCCACCGCAAAAAACTTTAATACCACTGTTTGCCGGACTCCCACCGGACAAGGCCTCTAGATTTAGGACGGGCTACGGCCTCCTTGCTTTAAATTATTCAGCCCAAGTAAAAACCGACTCTTTCGAATTGAAAAGGCTTTTTTCGAATAGGAGCGCTGTGCACCCGTCGAGAGTAGTCCGCCCTTATAAATTATTTACTCTGTCCGCGGGCTGATATTCGACGGGGCATGATCTATGAATTCTATCAATAACAATCCGTAGAATGATATATTTTCAGTTTATCGCATCCTCGAAAGAAGATCTATTGACTTGATGATTCATTCTTCTCTATATTTAATTCTTATATATGATGTAATATAATTAATCAACTAAATGCATTTAAGTTGTGGAAGTTATCTCCGTGAGTCGACCTCCTCATATTTTTCCTAAGCTGATAATTTCTCCCCCGCCAAGTATATTATGCTATTAACTTAAAAAAGAAATTATAGTACTAAATAATTATGCAATTCTGTATATTTACGTTTTGAAGACGTCTTGTAGTATCAGAAAAAGTATTGTTTCACAACAATTTGAATATTTTGTTAACAATATAATAATCCACAATACAGTACAATAATTCTCCACGATGAATTATTTCTTTTTGATTAGAGCAGGAGAATATAGAATTAATCTCACATGGGGTCAATTCTTGATGACAGGTAGGAAACCTAAAAAATACAGTTGTCATGGGGTGGGATAGCCGGTGTGCAATAATTCATCGTCGCCCCTTATCGCCATTGCTTCCTCATTTAAATGGGTAGGAAATGAAGAGATACGGTCGGTGGGTTCTGCGTCGGGCTATCTTTCCGGCCGGAGATTGATCCTCTAATTCGTTTCCGAGTGA
The DNA here is from genome assembly GCA_019843655.1 of Lethocerus indicus. NCBI lineage: Eukaryota > Metazoa > Arthropoda > Insecta > Hemiptera > Belostomatidae > Lethocerus > Lethocerus indicus. The sequence goes on along the minus strand of JACDQD010000004.1, from coordinate 27,776,014 downwards.
CTACTAGTCGTCTCGTTGTTCGTTAAATTATGCGATAAATAGGTGGGGCTATAAATTTCCGCTTGCCATTTCATTTATTTTTTTCTTTTTAATTTCATAATTTTGCACAGTAAATTTCCAAAGTAACTTCACTTCCGCGAAGTCGTTCGGCATGAAAAAATGTCGCTCGTGCGTTTAACGGTTGGAAGCTGCCGCGGCTCCCGCTCTCGAACCATTATGTTTTCTTCAGTTCGTAGACAGGTCTTTTTTGCGCAGAGACGGGAAGAACGGCGAACGTTCTACTACCATAATTTACAGGTGAGATCTTGCTGAAACGGTAATTGGAGACATTGAAAGGTTGGGGCGGGTACGGGAGAGGTAATTGGCACAGTATCATCCATTTACTGAAATAAACGCCGAATTAGGCACTTTGGTCTGGTGTCTATGGTCATTGACAACACCGCTTAAATTAACGCCGAGTTAAATTAAATAGCCGGTTAAATTAAATCCACGCACCGTGAGGGGCAAGAACCGAATTAAACAAATATTTGGCATATTCGATTAATTATGCCAGATTCTAAATGCAATATAGCGCAAGTTAGAGTTTTATTTGAGAGACAGGCAAATGCTCAATGCAAATAAATGGAATTTGTTTCAGGTCGTTGGATATTCGGACGGGCGATGTGCCACCTGGTGTCTTACGCCCAAGGGACAAGCGTGTACATATCTACACTGACCCTGACCTCAATAGCCATCGACAGATTCTTCGTGATCATCCACCCGTTCCGGCCGCGGATGAAGCTATCCACTTGTCTCTTCATCATAGTCTTCATCTGGTTCGTCTCCCTGCTCCTCACAATACCCTACGGCCTCTACGTGGACCACAAGTACTACAAGGACAGGTACTACTGCGAAGAGACATGGCCGTCGGAGAATTTGAGGCAGGTGAGTAGGTTTTAGATAAGGTTTGGTTTACGGAACATATTTTCTTTTGTGATAGGATACGTTTCTATAGGTAGTCATTTTTAGAGAATCATACGGGTCGAGACTTTTAGACCTCCCGTCTAAATTAATTTAATTAGTCAGATAATTATCTGAATAATTAATTATTTACGCGATGTTTATAGGAATACAATTGGAACCAATATATTACTCATATTATTCGCATTAATGCGTATTAATATAATATACCGCTAATACGACCGCTTTTCCCAGTGCTTACTGTACTTGTGTTATACAGGAAACGGGACGCGGGTATTTAATTTAAATTGGGTTCATAACGTCCAGGTTGTCGCACGATGGATTGCGGAGGATCATTTCACTAATTAATATGCAACGAGTAAATCCGGAAATGAATTTACTAAGAGGATTAAACGTGATGTTCTGACGATGATTTCTATGTTCCAGAATATAATACTATAATTTCGGCCCGACGGGCGGACGAATGCAGGTATATGCAAAGCTGTACAATATTTGCCTTCTATATATTGGAGGATTAGAAATTTCAATAAACTACATTTATTCCGAATAGTTATTGAAAATATTGAAAAAAATACCTTTTAATGTAGTAAAATATTTGTATAATTGATATTGAATATGTTACCAATATTTCTGAAGGATTGCAAAAAAATGGGACGCGCGATGTAAATGTAAATTAGATTGGCAATATTCGGAGCAGGCTTCAAAGGATTGCAAAGTGGCCGCAAAGGAAGGTCGGAAAAATGAAATTTCCTTTCATTGTATATTGAATTTAGAATAATTTTGCATATCTTCCATAAATTTAAATGCGTTATATATTTTCCCAAATTCCACGCACCACGGACTACCGGTTTTGACAGGACTCCCATCTGTACGAATGAAAATGGATGAATTGTAAATATATCACCGGTACTTCATTATGACTCTTATAAAGTAATACTACGACAGTAAATGGAACAGATGCTTCACAGTATATCTCTCGAATACAATGAAACTATGACGAATTCCAAAGTTCTGTCTATCAAATCATATGGTCAAAAGAAACAATGAATCTAATCTTATAAGATCCAAAATTTTCTTTTCAAGTTTCAGTGACAACGTTCCCATCACATCCTTTCAGGATTCACGTTATTTATTTTACTTTACTACGTTGAACAATGTAGCAACAATTAAGTGTTGTATATCCATATACATATGTATATATGTTTCATTTAAAAATACTTCTTCCACGTTTGTTTAATTTTTGTGCGATATAGAATTTATGCAAATAGATAAGATTATATTGTATCGCAAGTTTTAAAACTTCAAATAACGACATCAAGCGAGTTGCGCTCATACACAGAGTGAATAAAATATAAATGAGCACAACTATGAGATATTCATCAGAACGCGAGTACGTGAGCTGGCTTTAATGCGTTATCTAATAACTCGGGCGCAGCCTTTTCAAATTTAAATTTTTTTTCGATCTCTCCGGCACCCAGCTTCTACAACCACTCGTTATAATTAACGAATATTCCCACGCTGGTTTTATACGGACGGACTAGCACGGTAGATCCTATGTTTTTTATCATCCCGACCGAAACCCGAATAAGATAGAATGTAACAAATTTATTAATATTGTAAACAGCGCGCTTTCCCCTCCACTACAATATTAAATTATTAAATTTAATAAAGTGATAGATACGCATGGCAAGTAAATATTTTTTGCCAGAGAATAACAGAAGAAAATTGAAAATTAGCAGCGATGTAAACAACACGTTACAATTTTTATCCAATAATCATTCTTCAAATGCGATTTTGTGCAAAAAGGCTAGACTGGAGTTATAAATGCCGGGAAATTCATGTAAGACTTCTCCTAACGTGCGGGAGCCCGTACCGACCCCACAGCAAGGGAATAGTAAGGTTTCTCCGTTTGACCGCGGACAACTCGAGTCAAGTTATCGGACAAATCAAACTATCGACAGTTTATTTTCAGTGTACGATATGTATCCACATAATATGTATGTGTTAGTATTACCTACTTGAATCACTTTACTCATATAGCATTTAGGCACATCGAGGCACAATTACTCACGAGTTGTATAACAAAAAATATGGAGAACCGATTAAAATATTTTTTTAAATAAATATAAACTCGAGGAAAAGCTATCTGGGTTATTTGTGTTTCTTATGTGGCCGATAAGGACGGCCAAAGGTGTTGAAATTGATAGAACTGTAACTGAGATTTTGCAGTGAGTTTCATGATGAATTACTTAGAGGGGATAAGATCCCCGTGGGGGATTATGATGTTTGAAACCGAAACCAAGAACTGGTTTCAATATCGAGGGTAGTGGAATTCTCTGTTGGGTCTACTAGGCCTGGGTTGTTTGCAGGCGTACGGCGGCGTGACTGCGGTCCTCCAGTTCGTGCTGCCGTTTTTCGTGATCGTCTTCTGCTACGTTAAAGTGAGCGTGAAGCTGAACGACAGGGCGAGGAGCAAGCCGGGCACGAAGACTAGCCGGAAGGAGGAGACCGACCGCGAGAGGAAACGGCGCACGAACAGGATGCTGATCGCCATGGTCACTATATTCGGCGTCTCCTGGCTTCCGCTCAACCTGATCAACTTCCTCAACGACATTTACATACCGACCAGCAGCTGGAGGTTCTACTACCTCACGTTTTTCACTGTCCACGCCATCGCCATGTCCTCGACTTGTTACAACCCCTTCCTCTACGCCTGGCTCAACGACAACTTTCGCAAAGAGTTCAAACAGGTAAGCCGGTTAAATCTAGGTCGTTAGTAAATAAATAAATACTATACTCTGATAGTACAGACAGGATGTTCCAGTGGTACGCGAATAGCTGTGTATTTCACTTCGTAATTAAAATCTAAAAAATGGTTACATCCGAGTGGGTAAGTGAAGCCAGAAAATCTACCGTATAGTCAGTACCGATAGATCCATAAATTTCGTTTTTTTTTAAACGCTTTTCCTGTAAGTTATGCACGCATTACTCGGCTAAATACGAGCGCACAAAGGGTGTTATCGTATCGGTGACAAAAGTGCGGCGGACCCGAAGAGAGAATTGTGTGTTTGCACGCTTGTGTGTGCGAGAACGCTGTTTAGCATAAGAAAGCCGGCTGATCCCGGGCACCCTTTTAGGCGTCACTGGTCCCGGCACAATTGGAGGACTCGAGCCGAGCCTCGCATCCCCAGCCATAACCACACGTTTCAGCTCCTCGTCCAGACATCGGCCACTCACCCCATATTTCAACCACCGCTTTTACTTCTAGCGGTCTATGTTTATCCTCCGGGGTGGTTCCCCCGAGCGTAGGTTATTTCTATATCCTAAATTTGCAACTGAAGTTACTCCCAGATTCGAGCCATGCAAATTACAAATCTTAATTAGAAATACTTTACTTTTTCGTTAGATATACATAGGATATCGTAGACGACATGTAAATGTTTTAGAAAAGCATGCCGGCCCGCGGGCTTTTCAATACATTTATGAACATGACTATTAGGTCTAAGTTTACTCGTATTGCTCGGGAAAGTATTTGATCAAAACTCTCGAATTTTCGTTCATTTAGGTGAAACTTGAGCACATTTTAAACTCCTACACGGCAGTAAACCGTCCGTGAGAAAGAAACTTCGACTGACCTTGTATTATTACAAAATTGTAAATCTTCTGTCCTTTCTGCAGTTATACGATCTCATTTTTGCCGCAAATTAAAACTTGCGACTTGAAGAAAATTCATTCGGTCCGCCGAAGGGACAGGAATCCGGGTCAGTCCGGTTTAAGTTTAAATTGCAACGACGTTAAGGAGCCGTTGCTGTAGCGAGGTCTTCTCTTGCGTCGTCGGTTTCCGGTTCAATCCCAGATGACTGCTCCCTCAGTCAAGATCCCTCTACTCATGCAACATGGATCAATATTCTACACCTATATCTACATTCCGCACACCGTCTCAAACTTCAATACTTCCCAGTATGATAATTCTACAGTAGGCATAAATGTTTTATAACCTGAATTTTATGTATATTGAGAAACACTCAATCCAAAATATAACATCAGTGCGTTTTGATTAAATTCCTTTAAACTGTATTGCCTTATTTACAACTTAACTCTTCAACATTAGCAATAATCATTTGTTGCAATACACCATTTTGTACATATTTAATAATTGTTATGTTAGGGAGTATTTGCCAATTTAAGGTAAGTTTTTAGGGATCCGCGTTGGGTTTGGAATGCCGTTCCCAATCGTCTATTTTATCTTAACGTTCCAACTTTTGTGACACGTCTCTCTACGGCTGTTGTATTTATTGTCTGAACGGAAAGGAAAATTCCATTTCTTCGGAATTAATTTTGCACCGTTGTGCAAGTGGAAGAGAGGCCTCGGTTGTCTAATCCATTGTGGAATAAGCGAGACGGACACCCTGAGCCTTCGTTATTTCTGGGGAGGTGGAAATAATAACAAAATTGATAGTCAGGTTGTAAAACTCAGTGGGGAGAGACCGGCGCTTTTAATTAATTTACTCGCCGCTGTTTTCATTATATTCAAAACGCATTCGCCACTGGAAAATAACTACGGTGACAGTGACATCCCAGACGGCTTAGTGTTTTCCATTCATTTATATACTGAATTCATTTTAATAACTTAAATACATATTTTTAATATTCAATCACTCATTAACAACATCCGATACTAATTAAAATTGGATAAATATTTGGCGATCAATTCTTTTTTATTGCGGTTTTTAGGTACGAGTTTTGATCATTTAATTTGGAGTCTAATGATATAATAATTTGTACTTGTATTTGCTCAAAAGTAAAATATTTTTAAAATACCTGTATTGTGGTCTGCGAGGGGTTCGAGTACATTAGATTTCGTGTGTTTCTGTTTCAGACCAAACCAGCGAGAGGAGAGAGAAACACACCAAGTCTACGGTAAAATAATTCCGGAAACTAATTCTGGGAACTGTTTATTAGTCCACTGCATGGATAGGTGGATATTGGAGATTAATTTCGGCGCTTAGCGAGTTAATTAAATTCGGCCGGCTTGCATCAATCGAATATAAAGTCGTTTCTGTAAAGATTCCGGGAACTGCAGTCAAAGATCGACCCTTATCTCTCTTATTTTCTTGACCAGAGCCTCCGTTCAGACGCCCTCGAGTGTTCAAGTGTTATCTCAAAAGTCGGATGTTAGTTCTTCTATTTGATTCATATATCATTCTGGCGACCACTTTCTTTTGCCGCTATTAAAAAACAATTTTCCATTCGGTTTGGAAAAAGCCGTCCTATCGCTCCGTCGTTGCTTTTGTCAATCTTTAATATTTACGAATTGAATCAATGAAACGGCGATTTGCCAATTTGTCCTTTCGTAAATTGCTTTTTTCGTCTATCACGTTGACAAACCACATCCGATGTATCATGAAAATTAAATGTATAATAACAATTCAGACTAGGAGTGCGCTTTCAATGAAGTACTGTACCAATTATCAAATTAATAGAAATATTTATCAGTACCTTTTATGTAACTGAAATAGTAGTATTTATAAACTATGCAATGAACATTTTGGAGAATATTACCGGTTTATTTTAGTTTTGGGTTATCTACCTAATCGGTCGTATAGTGATAAAAGTTACTGTAAAATTAAAGGGTTATTACATTTCAAGAAAAAAATAAATAGGAATAGTAAAGGAAATATTGAATTCATATATTTTGTGTGACAACGGAAAGGCAATAGAGTCGTTGCTGAAGCGAGATATAAATTGAGCTATAGGAAGGAAACGGTGTGAGCCTTCCACGGAAGAGCGAAACTCAGCCTATCGGAAGTGACATTTATGACGGGCTCCAGCGACGGTTGAAATATTAATACTTCTACACATACTCCTTTTATTACGATAACGTTTATCGATATAAGGCCAAATAGATTTACAAAAGGGATTTGAAGCGGCTCTCGGTTTAATATTTAACTCGGTCATAGTGTGCCGAATATTTCAGACGCGTATAAAAAACTTTCCTATTAATTAATTCTTTTCAATAAGTAATTTTTAATTTATTTCTGAAACTAATTAAATATATAGTTTAACCAGGAACAAAAAAGCTACCATAATGTATGCATAAAGCATATATGAGTTAATTTAAGAGCGCGTTGATTGTTGAGAAATGGATTGTAGAGAAATGTGTCCTGCTGTTTTATTTCCGGCTCACGTACGCGGGAAATGTAACTTGTGAGACTCGGGATACGCTGAGACTGAACAATGGGATGTTTTTTCCTCAAAAATGTTATAATCGCTGTTTCACGTCATGACAACTCTAATAATACGTTCAGTACGCCTGAAGGAAGCAATGCTGACGTTTCAATTTTGCTCGCATAGAAAATGGAAATTTTAGTATCCCAGTTATTAATTACCAAAAAATCGCTGGGTTAGGCTTGGCCCCGATTGGAGGTCGTTGTGTCGAAGTGTTCAAAAGTATCGAAAATGTCCGCATGAGTTGGCTCGAGAACAATATTTTCTTGCTTTTTTAATTTCAATTTGAAAGGTCAAGGGCTTCAAGAGATAACGCTCACACTGTCGTTTCTTTTGCCGAGATGAAGTGAGTGAAAGGCGAACAGCGGAAAATAGTACATAATTTCCCTCGGGCTCCACGCTGTTTAGAATATGTGGTAACGAGATTAACGTGCAACACGCCGTTATGAACGATATAGCGATTTAAACATCCATTCTTTTTGCTCCAAGGAATTTCGCAGTTGGACGTAGTTAATCGAGGATGTAGTTGAAAATTGAGGTTCTCTAATTGAAACATACTAGTGGATAGTCAAACATAAGAGTGAATGTGGGATAACCAAAACTAGTCCTGCACTTATGGCGCCCTATGCCGTTCATCCTTCATCCTCCTTCCCCACTCTTAAGTTGATTCACTGATTTATTTCTCTTTCTCCATTATCCCGGGATAGTTGTTCCAGCGCATTCATCTCTATCTTCCGCCGCCTATGGTTAAGTTGCGAGTAGTGTTTGTGTATAATTGTTCCGTGCGCAGGTTGCTATTAATTAATTGGGTCGTCGGTGCCATAGGGGGCGTGGGCCCGCGGTCGAAGTGGTACGTGTATATCAAAGTAAGTGCCGAGGTTTACACGGGCCTTGCGATACGGCCAGTGGGGCCTGTTATCTCGCCGGTCAATATCGGGCCGGCCCGGTCCCTCAACAACTTTGAAGTGTCAACAAACATTTGGCGCACAATAAACAGGCGTTGTTGGGGGGGGGGGTCACTTCAAACGACACCGCTTGTTGTTTATAAAAGTTAATACAATGGGCCGGCCGGTTGACCCGACAGTTTAATCACCGAGTTATCGGCCGGTATACACGATCCGACCGAAAAATGGACACTCGTAAACGATTGATGTTGTACAACATCGATTTATAAAGCTTCGCCGTGACGGGGGCCGATTAGTCAGGCCTCGATTGGTATATATCGCCTTTTTGAAATTTATGGTCGGACACGGCCGCGCTATAATATTGAAGTTTTAATCGAATCGTAGATTAATAATTTAATAATTGATTATTTATTACTCACGTGGAACCCCCATACGCGTCTCAAAAGAACAGACCTTAACCGCAAGTTTGGACTGCTGAGACCTCTATTGAAAAAGACATCAAAACTGACGGTAGACAACAAACTTACAATATACAAAACCATTTTAAAACCGACATGGACTTACTTATGGGGTTCCGCTAAGAAATCCAACATCGCCCGCATCCAGAGATTCCAATCAAAAGTCCTTCGTACCATCCTTAATGCTCCCTGGTATGTTTCTAACCGAACAATCCATAATGACCTCAACATACCGACAGTCGACGAAGTCGCAAAATCACTCTTCCTTAAATTCCACTCCCGCCTCTCCCCACATCCAAATCCACTCGTTCAGTCCCTCTCTTCTTCTACCCGTCCACTATCACCACCACGACGGCTTAAACGCCACTGGCCCAGAGATCACCTCACATGTTAAAACATGTCAAAAGCGCCATCATTGGGTGGTTTCTTTGTCGTGACTAACACGCCGAAATAAATACATGTATCAATTGCACCCATAACTGTATAGGTTGATTGTGCAAAAATAAAAAAGTTAAAAAAAAAAAGATTATTTATTATTTAATATTGGACCATTAGATGGAGCAACTTTATTTGTAAGAAAGTTACTTATTTTTAATTTCTCGAAGAAGCTCTATGTTTGAGCAGTTAACTCGGCTAGTTGTGTACACTCTAGTATATCTCGTGTATGGTGTTGGAAGGTGTTGCCGTGCATCAACAGCTGGGGCAGCATCCTGATGAACGCCGGCTTCGGGGGCGGCGACCACGGCGACTCGAAGCGGAAGTCGGGGAGCCTCGGGGGCGGCGGCTCGGGCAGGACACGGCGTGAGTCGGCCAGGCGCAAGTGCAACGGCCAACAAGAGACAACCACGACATGTCAGGAGACGACACTGATCATATCCACTTCGAACAGCATCGTCGTACAGAACAACAACCACTCACCGACCACAACCACAACGTCCACCCTCAATAATCAGTCAAACGTAAGAAGTACCTCCGTCTTCGTAGTTTAAAATATAAACGGGGAATACACAACCTTTCAGGATTTTATATTGTCGTCTGTTTCGTTTCAAACGCAAATTTCTACTTCCTAGTCCTAACAAAGACCGGTTTCGGACCTGTGCAATTCGACGGTTTCGTGACTATAAAGTTCGTAATATTGCCAACCTGATTCGACGGGTAAAATCGCTAGTCCGTCGCTGGTCGGACGTTGAGAAGCCGAAATCGGTCCAGCGTAGGACCAAATGTACGAATTTCACGAGCGATGGCGACCGAACTTCGGTTAAACTTTTCAAAGTCCAATGTAAAATATAGCCTTTGTGATTTTTAATGCATAATGTGAAACGTATTTCTATTTAAGATTTACAATTATTATTATTATTATCATTAGGGCACTAAATACAAGGGTTTGAAATATGTGTTATTTTCGGGATTCCCAAACATTTTTTTACATTACTAAAACCTGAAAGTATATTCAAAAAGGAACATATATGGATCGAATATTGGTTTAATAAGGGATTCATTTCATCTTAGCCCTAATTGTTATATTCATTATAGAAAGAAAGGAGATATGTGGTTAGAACTCTATCTTTTCACTTAGGCTAAATTTCCGTAATTGTTTGAAAAATTATATTAGGCGAATATTCCATTACATTTCTCAATCACAGTGTGCAATAGAGTATTGTCATTTTCGGAAGAAAGCATTTACGTAAACGCAAAAACGAATTCGGTAAATCCGGGCATATTGCGGCCTAAAAGTAAAGGTTTAGAAATAAAAATCAATTTAAAATCCCATCTGAAAACGGCCTTTGAACGAGAAATACATTATTTGCTTGGTTGAAGACCGATGATAGCCTGGGTAGTGGTAAACTTAGGACCCATGACAGCGTGGAAGTTGTGCTGGTTGCATACACGGTGGGCGAAGACGGCGTTCATATAGACAACGTAGTCGCCGACGACGATAACGAGTCTGTTGATAGCAATCTTTCAAAACAACCACAAGTACTCTAAATACGGTGAGTATGATTATATGCATTAAATATTAAAAATTCGAAATTTATTTATGTTGTCCATTCATCATCAAAATGATATATGTCCATTTATATTCCTGTGTTTCACTTGTACTAAAAACTGGTAGATTTAAAAAAAATAAATATGTAGATTGTCCATATATATTTATACAACATTAATTACGACAATTTTTATTTTATATAACATCAGCAGAATGTGAAAAATGCAAAGCAAACTCAAACATGGGGTTCGATTGTGCTCTTATTTTTCTATATTAATTAAAGTTGAATGATTCTTTGTTTACCTATTTTAAATTAAATTATTTTTGCAATCATTGAACTAGAAATATTTTTAAGAGCGTATTTTACTACGTTTATAATACCTTAAAAAATATTGTTTCAGGTTTGCAGTTGCTTAGTTCAAACATGCTGCCCATTCTACCATATCTATAAAACTCATTCACAATCTTTCCTTGTTGACTTTGTTTCACCTTTCCTCTCTCATTCGTTATTTCTAATTTTATCCATTTTCAAAGTAACTTATTTCCTCATGATTGAATATTATTATTGCAATATGTTTTATCCAGTGCCTATATATTTATTTGACTGTAAAATATATTTATTAAGTTTCTTTAAAACCCATATAATAATACTGTTTTATTATTGAATGTTATTCTGAATTAAATTAACAGGATATTTTAATATAATATAAATTTGGTAAGCTAGAGAAATATGTGAGTGTGCATAATTGAAAAAAAAATCCAGTGTCAGTGAAAATTCGTAATTTACATACTTTGAGAATATTTTATTATGTAAACACAGTATGTTAATGAAATACAATTTCATATCCATGAGAGAGACAATTTCAGATTAATATATGTTCTTAAGAATATACTTTAAATGTTTGTATTATTTCTAATGGGAAAGATAAAATTCAAACTCACTATTTTATATAAAATGCACCCCCTAAATATATTTGTCCTTAAATCTGTACATTTGAATCATATAGCTTATATATACTTGATGGTATTTGATAAGTTTTCAGTTTTTAACTGAATATTAATTTTGAGAAAAAGTAACGATAGCACTAGACTTCGGTGTAGCTTTAATTTCTGTGTATAAATCACCTAGATGGTGTGTACAATTTTTTTAAATGTAGAATTTATGTGTTGATGTGTAATATTTATGTATAGAATAACAATAGCGTATTTGTGTGTTTTATGATGTAAAGTTAATGCACTCATATTGTACAATGAATCAAACTCCAATATTTGGTAAATTACTTTGCCAGAAGTAACTTGTGGAAAGTAATGAAAAATTTAAATGTTTATATCTACTAATATGTACATATATAACAATACATATATTACCCAATGTTTCAAGTGCAACTCTGTTGTGATGTTAGACTGCTCTTTCTAAAGGATCTGTGTTGAATTTTATTGTGCCATAAGGTCATTTATTTGAAAACATCATTTATGTCTAATTGTCGTCTTAGTTGTTTATATAGACATTGATATAAACAGAAAACTTTTAGAACATGCTGGAGACTGAATGTGTTTTAATATCACTGTTATCATTAAGGTAATTTTAGTGACATTTAGGACGAAATGCATAAATCAATTATGTATCAGATGTTAGTTAATTATAGATAAATTAATGGTGCTACTTCGCTTTAGTTTGTTATATATTAACGAAGTGTTAGTAATGTATGTAGTTATTAATATAAGGTGAATGTATTATATTTGTTATATGTTTCTTCATATAATGCGTCGTGCATAGCAGCCTCTGTCTGTGCAGTAATCTATCACAAACTGGGCTGTGTGTTGCGCCTTACGGGTCGGATATATGATGCACTTTTTATTCGATGTGTAATTTAAGTATAATCACTCTGTAAATAATTGGCACCAATCGTACGTAACACCCAGTACTCGTGTACAAAATAATGTTTGACTGTCGTATAAATATTTATGTATGATATAATAATTAATGTATTAATTAGATTGTACAATTAGCTATTCCGCCTAATCTATTATAGCTTGAGGACTGAGCCCACTTGAGCTAAAATAGAAATATGTAATATAATATCGATTAAACATTATATATTTCATAGTGCCGTCTAAAATTATTTATTCCTACGTTAGTCATACATGAAGAAATGTCACTATATCTAGTACTCTCTTTTAGGTAAACCGAAGTCGATTAGATTTACACCACGAACGTTTAAATCGTAATTAGAAATAGAACGAGAGAAAACGAGACTAAACACGTCGACCCGCAGAGACAAGAACCCATTTTTGAAACCAGTTTCGGCGATGGTCATCGTATATATTACTTTCCCCATAATATATTTTGAAACTGCTCGCGGTAAACAAAATTTAATTTCGCCCCAATCAGCCGGGCTTTGGGGGGAAATGCGCGTGTAATCACTTCTTCCGGTGTAGTCAATGAATCGCTGGAGGAATGCAGAATATTCGTGTATGATGCTCATTCTCCCTTCTGGCATCAGTAAGTTTTTTGAGCGGACTGGTCCTTGATAATTGAGGCACTAATTAGGGATTAAATAGGGATTAAATTCTTGCCCCGATTAAAACGCTGTATATGTGCGGTCAATATGCTGTAGGGGAATTTCAGTTTTGGAGAGAAGAAAGTTCTCCTCTTGCTCCTAGATCCTGGACCGCGGTTTCCGATTGACCTTCATTTCGTCCGAGAGGTTCGTCGGCCGACTACTGGAGGCGCCTCCACTCTTTTATTCCCCGGACGCCGCCCGAAGTTCGCAAATGAGTAAAATCATCTGTTGTGTCATTAGGTTTTAATGGCTTAATGACCCGCCTGATTATAATTCGTTAAAGCATAATGCGAAACTGGAGTTTAATGTTTGTAATGTGTCCGTTTCGATTGAAATAAACGGGCTCAAAACCTACTGGTGTTAAATTTGTGCGCCGATGTTATGAAAAATCAGTAACGATAGCCTGAAAATGTTTCGCGCAGTTTACTGGCAGTGGAATTCACCATAGGGTCATTCGGTTGGCATAAATTGCTGACTATTCTTCCGTCAATTAAAGCAAAAGAAGGGACCTTTAACTTATATTAGCGTAATATTATTCATTAGAATGATTGTTTACGGTAAAAATCGTCACTCGCTTGTTCGTTTGTTAAAGAACAGTAGCACAGTTAAAAGTCGTCTGATGTACAAATAATTACCTTTGTAATTATTACTATCGTTAGTATACACCTAAAGAAGGCATATAGCGCGCTCTTAAACCTTTCCATAATACTCCTAAATGAATTCTCTTTATTTCACTTATCACGGTGATGAAGCAGAATGATATCGAACACTGCCATGAAGTTAAGCGGGAGAGTCAGAAAGCGGTATGAGAACCAAAATTATTGCCAAATCCCTGATATTGGGGATTAAGGTACAATCAGATACGAATGAAAATATTATCTTCATTTATCTTAGTTTCTAATATATGATAATATCTCAAAATGTATGGATGAAATTTTAAGTAAAATTACATAACGGCAGATCCTCATCAGACCCGATGTAATATTTTAATATTTAAGGATATAATCCTTATTATTTATTGTAACGCGGTTAAAGTTCTAGGGTGGATTATTCTCGGTGTTGCTGCTCTAGAACTGTTCGCATTGGGCGGGTCACGCTAATTTTCCCCAGGTACGGGGCCGTACGTGATCTTAGGACGGATATTTTAATAATACGATCGGTCTCTCTTCTGCTTTTTCGCCGTCGACTTTTTTCCCGTTTAAAGAACTCCCCTTGCCTGTGACATTTTAGAAGGCGTGAAAACGCCAACGGCCTATTCCAATCGCGCTCGCCTCCTTTATCACAGTGACTGGACGGGGCTCGCCCCACAGTGAAAATGTCCTAGGTATTAGTGTCAAGATATTATTTTCCCCTTTCCTCACGCGCATTCCTCGCGGATTTCTCGGCAGGCGGCGAGTGAAGGTGGGTCGGCGACGTACGGGCCTTCTCCACGATATCGTCAATTTCAATTGCGCCCAACAACTCTTTTTATGAGTCGCTTTTTTTCAGCGCGCTATGAATCGATCGGAGACAAACTAGATTTATAGAGCAACTACAGGAACCAGTTTCTCCGCCCAAGCCGGTATATTAATAATAACGACCTTTCAAATGGTTCTGAATTAATAATAACCACGTTACATGGTGCTTGGGACGCAAATTTATTTTGAAACAAATTGACGGGATAATTGGGCACTGCGGTGATGGATTATTATTGTATCGTATTTTTCATGAGAAGAACTAAATTATTATTAGTTATTATTCTGCCGACGTAAACAGTTAATATAATCTGTAACGTTAGCCGTGAGATATACTATCCATCATGTCATCATGCGTTACTAGATAAGAATAGTGGTACTAGATACTCTACTATTGCTATCATATTTTTAGGGAATATGAAATGCTGGGACAGGTTTGGAAACCAAAGTTGTGGTTCGCGAGTATTTTTTGGTAGTAGGATGAGGCCTGCCCCACAATCCTAATTTGAGAATGTCTGTAATGTAATTTTGATGGAAACATTTGTCTGCGAAGTGGCCCAGTGCGCGGTACTCCGTTCCCACAGCGGCAGAGTCGAACAAACGCGTCTGCGAAACATTCACAGTTCAAAAACAGAGCGTTCCATTGTCGACGGAACAAGGCCAACCCGAAGAGAGAGGACCCGAGCATTGTCCATCCCCAACAACAACTCTCCCTAGCCGTGAAGCGACATCAATCGATTAGTCGGTTTTGTTTCATCAAAAACGTGTAAAAAATCGAACTTTAACTGACCGATTCCTTTTCTCCATTCGCTTGTTTCACCGAATGCATGTTGTTGCACTCAAATCTGGTTGCAACAAATTCATCCATCCGGTTGCCAAACGTGAGTTAGTTCGACCCATTCGGATGAATCTTTTGGAGTTATATGGGCCCCACGTGCAGACAATTACGCTTGAAAGAAAATACTTGAGTTATTATATACGCAGGCATGATTAATAGACATAAATGCCATTTCGTAAAGAATCACTTGAACTCATTTCATTCATGGATCAACATAAACGTTGTTAACACTTGGTAATAGTGAACTTGAGGGTTTGTGTACATTACCGGTCCCATTAATATGGTAATTTCCAATAAATCAGAAATCAGAAGTGAAACTCGAAAGGTAATTTGTATTAATTGAAAATTTGAATTGTACTCGGTCGCGTTGATTTTCATGATATTGAATCACTCGACGTGTCGAAAGCTACGACGAATACCTCATCATTTCCAGAGATTACCATTGCCGTCTTTAACCGCTCGCGTGTTTGACCTTTTTTGTCTTCAGTTCACGTGCCCAATCCACCCATCCGCATAAGAGAACACGAAGGCAATTTAACAATGCCAACTCAAATGGGACCTCAGTGCTGGAGAAAGCATAATTACTGAACACATAGATTTCAGAAACTTAACAATTAAAAAGAGTTATGACCGGATAGTCACAAAAAATAAACACTTTCGGGTTTATCCTCCTTTTGATAACGTTGGGATACAATTTTGAATTTCTATCCTTCCATAATTCAAAGACGATGGAAGCTAATCGACCGGACTTTATTCAACAATGCTTTGACGTCATGAATTCCTGTCGGGGGTTATCAGGAATAGTATTAGAAAGTATTTATTTAATGAATAATTAATGAATCTAACATGATAATAATAATTAATTATGTAATAACATAATTAAGACATTTTAAGGTAGGAAACATATTTCGAGTTCTATTGAGATTTGTAATTGTCGTGGGATCGAACGCGGTAATAATTTTTGAAAATCCCACCAATTTGGGTGTTTGTTGTGCGCCCACCGGAATGCCGGCCACAGAATTGGACCGAGAATTCGCAGAGTTCGTTTATTGTTGAAAAGAGAACTGCTTTTAAGCAGGACGTTATTCTTAGCGATTATTCAGGGTCTTATTGATACTTGGCACCGTGGCTCCGCTTTCACCCTGAAGACGCAGGATGATTCTTCACAGGATAATGGCCGGCCCATAACTGGACTCCACATCACTCTCGCGTCCCCGGCCCCTTGTCTTCCTTTCTTCGTCCCAGCCCTGTCTTTCCCTTTCACACCTTTCTAGATCTCTCAGAGTAACGTTCTCGCCCCCCGCCGACCGTTACAACTGCTCAGTAATCCCGACTTCTTTGACTGCGAGAGTTTACGGTATTCCTTAGGGTGGATAATAAGAGCTTTAGGAAAACTCTAGACAAGTCATTATATGATATTATGAAATTGCCGGCCTTGTTAGACCGGTTTCGGCCTGTTCAGTAGTATTTCATCAGTAAATTAATAAGGCAACCTAATGGCAACACTGAATGATCCTTTGTAAATAGTATCAATATATCTTCAGTTTCAAAGATTTGAAGACATTATTTAACTATAACTATATACGGACCTACATTTCCCTATTGCCGCAATATATGTCAAAGTTCTACATACTATCATTTCTTCCGCGTATTGTAGGTTAATTTATTTGATCTAATCTTGAAAATTATTTAATTCCTATACTCGACTTGCGGAGTAACAGTGAGCGAACAGAAGAACGCCCGTACAGATAGTCGCCAGAGCATGCTAAATACCTTCACGGTTGTTTCCTACCTTATAATTTTACATACATCTAGGATACTTATTGACCTGTTCAGATATGCGGAGTCGTGACCCAGGGGAAATGGGTTAGCTTAGCGATACCGGTAAGATCCTAGAGTATGTGGGGCAAATTAAGCCATTTTAAGTTTGCCCTCAGCATAAAATCATCGAATCTGTAATAATTTCTTCGAGTCCGTTTGCGCTTAGTACTAAAAATGGAGATACTACGGATCGAACTGCTACAATATTCTAATTGTTTGTGTTTTCGAAAAGTCGTTAATCGACCGTGCTATTTAGCTAGGCACGAAGCCAACAGATTACAGCGCTTACTAGTCAATCGGGCGAGAATTAATTGAGTCGAATATTTTATCCGGTACTAGGCCACAGTACTATTACCAATGTTCGCCATGTTATCATCCGTCTAATGTGCACACCGCTGTCCGGCACAATGAATCTGTCGAACTGGGACGACTAATTTATTTCCGAGTACCCGAATGTGTGTTAGTGGGCGGACGGAAATTCGAGACGGGGGGAAATTTTCGCGTCCGATAAAGCGGCGCCGGGATTTATGGGCCGTCCGTCGTCGGCGCGTACCGCGCGGCAATGATGCGGAAAAATCGTAATGGCGCCCAAATGGCCTCGTCAAAATCCCAACAGCGGAATAACAAATAATATCAGCAAGCAGGATTTACCGTTAGGGACACGTACGGCGGGGAGACAGCGTCACGACTCCCCGTTGTCTTCGTTTGTTTAATTTCCCCTGTTTCTCCTATGCAGAAGCTCTCGGAGGTTTCACGCCCGCTTCAAGTCCCCGCTGCAAGTTTCTTTAAAGGGCATCTCCCATCCAGTGATATATTCCGCGGTGCCGGGCATGAAAGTAGTGAAACCGACTGACCTACAAACCGAGTAGGATAAGTGTGCTGGAGAGTTCGTTTGTCTTCATGGACCTGTGGAGAGCGGGATTTTCGAATTCAATTTGAGCAATTTATATTTAGCGTTCGTAATTGAAGCGATAATATACTAGCGCTTTCCCGTATAATTTTTATACCCGCTTTAATTAGGGCCTGAATTTTAAAGGCATGCTACTTTTATTTTGAGTCCAATTTTGAGAGCGATGCTGTTTATACGGCCTAGAAAAAATAACGATTTACGCGTCAGCAGTTTATCGAGCCTCATTTTCCTAATTATGAACTTCTAAAGTAATTTCGGCTATTAAAAATCAATCATGAATTGGACAAGAACCGACTGGTGATAAAATAATTGCGGAAAGAAATATTAATTTTGCAACACTATTAGCATTAGGGTACTTTATTACAGTTTAAATTTATTGGTTGCAATTCACGAATACTTATATTTTCTCAAACTTACGTTAAGCTTCATTTAATATATGTATCTACTCTTGTACAACACGATTTAAAATAAGAAACATTTCCTTATGACCGAGCCACTGTCCGTGCAGGTTCATTTACAGAATTAAAAAAATACAACATTTTCTTCCTTCTTCAGTTCTGATTACTTCGGAGAAGAGATTATTTGAGAAATTGAGACGTTCTGAAAAAACTAATCAATACACTGTTTATTTATTCAAATGCACAGATTAGTCCAGATAAAATACTTACTGTATTATTGCGGAAGATGGCGTGAAGCTAATCTTGACTAACTAGAATGAAACATGGAAAATGATACCCAGATTAACGCTACCTTAACTCACTCAAACATTCAAAGGTTCTTTTTTTAGAATCCGTTTTTAAAATCATTATAATTTGTACCCACCACTAAATGTATTTGTGAAGTAACATTTTTACTGAATACAATATGTTAAATATATTTTTTATTGAATTAAATACATTTTTGTGGATAAGTCGGTCGTATATTTGGATTTAGTCGTAACAACTAATGTACAATGGGCTGAATGAAGGTTAGTCCGATTATATTGCCTTAGGGATATGATTATTAAGTAGGCATTAGTGTTTGGAGGGCCAGGATTTATTAGGCTTTCCTTTTGTATTCCGTCGAGATTGTCACAATGGGGGAAGAGGCCGACGACGCCGCATTCCGACAGGCTGGGCCGGCTTCATTTCAATATTTAGAGTCCCAGATTCCGTTTAAGAGGCCAAATCCTGTATAATAAATTGCATAACGGAGTAGGCCAGGGGAGTAGGCGGCTACCGCGTATTCAAAGAGAGGCCACTCTTCATATCGGCTTGTAAGACTCGAGTCATTATAAAGTACTCATAGTAGACGGTGTAAATTACACGCTCATACGAAATTCCCTCCGAGAGACCGGGTTAAAAAGGCCAATTAATCTTTTTCAGATGAATTTCTCCTAATCGGCTACACACCAGGTTTTCGGGAATGATATATGTCGATGTTCGGGGATGATGAACTAGTTATCTGCCTCGTAATTATTGCTACTATTACAACTGCTATTATTATTGCTTGTGAATACTTTGTAATCTGCTGGGGACTTGTTTCTACAATATTCCCATTTTCAAAGCATTTTCAAAGTTCCCGCTCATCGTCCAATCTGATATTTTCGATCCCAGGTGATATTCCTACCTGAAATAAGCTCCCACCTCGCCACCCGACAGCGCTAATGGAACTTCCTTGTCTTGTGTTCTTTTTTGGCACCGATGTGAGGGAAAAATCCTGTATTTGAAGCTTACAATGTTTTGTCTCGAACGGGAGGAAGAAGATATTTATCCGGACCTGTCAACAAGAACAGTTCTGACCTTTCTCCCGTGAAGGATTTTAGAAGACGAGGGGGATTCTCTTTGGTATAGGATATTTTATTTTGTAAATTGTTTTTGTAATATCCAGGCATTGTAATGTGCGGGGATTAGTTCTAAAACCGAAGAAATATTAAATTCTTACATTTTGACATACTTTTAATTTGGATTGTACTCTTGATATTATATATAAGTTTTATAATTTAGCATATCTGCAGAATATATTAGATGATTAGACGAATTGTCTAAACCTTTCCGTTCAGTCCTGTGGGTTGAATAAATGAGTCTAAATATATTCTAGATAGTTTAATGTTATTCTAGATGTTTAATATTATTCGTCTGCTAAGAATGATGATATACTTCATATAAATCGTCAATATTAAATTTGTGACCCAAAATAAATATAGTTTTGCCATTAGGTTACAAACATGAGAAATGAGCAATTTAATATTAATTTGAACGATATTTTAATTTACTTTTAAATTTTATTTATGGCGTGTTGTTTTATAATATTTCCACGCTTAATAAACCACTGAGAGTAATTTAGTTTCCTCATACCAATAGTAGCATCTTGTTTTGTTCCATTTCGCCGCGATATATTCTATCTACTCGCCCTCAATCTGGAAAACAAAATTCCGGTCCCTCTAAAAAGAATTCCTTTCCAAACGAAACACGGCCCCATCATCTGCCACGTATAATCCAGTCATCGGAGGTAATTGCTGTGAATACGTTCGGAAAGCTGTCAGATATAATTGTCACGAACAACTGAAGGGGGTCATCGACAGAACGAGGAGTGTTCTTAACGCGCCGGGCACAAAGTCTCAGCGACACACGCGACGAAGAATACCGTTGTGATTTCACAGGAATTTCTAGTTTTTCATTAGGTTATCTTTTGCAAATATTATTTCTCGCGTAACATATGTTCTTAACAGATTAATGCGATTCTGCAGTAGAAGAAAACGATATTAGTTTTTATTTTTAAGAAATTTTTTGAAAAGTAATTTTACAAATTGGATAAATGCCCTCGTGCGGGTTCAGAACCGCCCGGTTATCCCGCTAGACCGGTTTGGTCTTCCTGTCGCGAGTAAACAGAAGTACAGTAGTCACAGACAGGCTTGTGTATTATGAATAACTAATGCAGGAATATGACTGCTGTGTTACAAGACAATATATATAAATTTTCAATTGAGGAAAATTCGTTTCGTGTCTCACGGCTGACGAAGCTTCAGCTTCGGAATCAACTTTATAATTCAAGAATTCGATCCTCCAATCGAATTTTCCAACTCGTTGAACTGGCAGCCACATTTTAAAACGACTACAGCTTCTAAAACATGTTTTACTACAGTGTTACATGTGTTCGTCTATCCTACAGCTTCAGGGGATGGCGCTAGAGTTAAACCCGATACGGGAATGACGTTGTGGACGGTGTTTTTTGGGCCGGGAATGAATACAGCTGGAGACGCACGTGCGTCGGATTGAAGAGGCTGTTTGTGAGAGGGTATGTGGGTCGTCCCATATTAGGCCGGCTACAGGTTGTGGTTGTGTTGGTCCCACCTTGCCCGCGGGTCCTTTGGCTACCGTATTGGCCGTCCCACCGCCCGCTCCTTCTTCAATTCTAGGTCGCCCCTCGGCCACAATAATGAAAACACCTCTCCGGATTCCTACCGTAATACGCTGTAAATTGGCCTTTATTTTGATTTTCGGATTCGGACATCGCCCCGAATAGCCGGTATAACCTATATTAACATTATAACTTTGGTGAATCGTTTTCGATTTCAACTGAAAATAACAGGGGGGAGAGAGATAATTAATTTCGGAAGTGTTTAATTTTCTACTCTGATTGGGCGTTACTCGTACAGCAGATACCTGTTGAGTACTCAGTCCAATTACTGTTTTCTCCCATCTTAAATTTGGTATGAACTAAATAGTCTAGATTTGAGTTTCATCCAAACAAAAATGATCAAGTATATCAATCGATTAGTATTACTTTGTATCAGAATCATCTGACAGGTCAAAAATTTGTGAATTTGTGAATATCATATTTACAGAAATTACCACCCTGCCATTTTAGATGAAACACATATATAAAATATTTCTTATATATACATATTACGGCTAGTATCAAGGCTGCGGTCGTACAAGTGGACCAGTCTCCGAAAATCTAACGGTAGGTCCAGTTCAGCAGCCGGATATTCGTTCGAGCCTCGATACATCCCGAAGTGTACACTTAGCCTATTCCTAATATTCGGCGCAGTTTAAATCACTGGAATTAATCCTAAACAACTGTTCAAAACATAAAATACTGCTAATACGCTTTTACTGCCGACACGGAAACGTTAATCATTTCTGAAAATATTATTTAAGGAAATCCAACGGGCCGACTGGAGGGATGATTACTGAGGGAGGGTTGATTGAACAATTCTCGTTTTAGAATTGGAAATATATACTTTCTGTTATTATATGGCAAACATTTAACGTGAAAAAAGATAAGTATTACCCGAGATATTTTATTTCGAAATTTTGTGGGGACCAAATCTAATGAGGTACCAGCAGTAATTGGTTTTATCTGTCCCTATTTATGCTCCTTTATGTACGTTTATGTCTACATATATTACGTTCACAAACTGTATGAATATTCATATACCTAGTAGTTTCTATCTAAACTCTACCCGATAAATCACATTCGGTGATAATGGGAAAGCGTAAAACCGTTCAGAATCGTTTCCTTCGCAGGAATTCCAATTATTTGAGAGTAAATGGCATTTTTTTCGGTTGTTGCGTGTTCCCCCGCATCGTATTTCTAACGGATCGAGTTTCGAGATATGCCGGCCGCATTCCGCTAAGGCCCGTAGCGGGCTACCTAAACGGTTTTCATTCACGTTTATCTTTCCACGACTTCCTCCCACTTAACCCGTGGAACTGTATACGATTATTATTGACTCGTTTCCGCTAAATACCCGCGAATGAAGATCAATGCTAGGAGTATTGAATGTTTACTGTTGTGAAGAGATAGGTCACTCTTCGGCATACCTGTTTGGTGTGGTCCCCAAAGGGTTGGGTATATCATAATTTTGTCATTGACAGTGGGACAAAAGTAACCAACACGCTCAAGTGTCTCACTAATCTACAAACAGAACACTACTGAAGATGGAGAGAGGCCGAACCCGGTTTACATTAGACCAAATCTGAATTATGGGACTATTTCAAAATGCGGGTATACAGCTGTAAAGGAAGAAGTTGAATTTCTCCGATTATGATTAACGCGTCAACGGCGAACCGGTCTAGTTTCTTGACTCTGAAACGTCTCCTTTTCCGGCTGTACCTAATGAAGCCGGTGCGGGGATTCGAACGGATCGGCCCACAACGACAGAAAACTGCGGACCGTGAAATATCGGGATGATGGGCCCAGTTCTTCGGCCAATTACACGGCCGATTGACCGACCACTTCGGTATACGGTATATGTGTTCGGTAACGGTTTCTTAGCTCCGGACACCTGCTTTCCAATGCTGTTAATCCGATTAAATTACGCTTCAAAAGTATATTTGTTTTAATGTCCATTTGAATCTCCGATAATGTAGCTAATATCTAGTAGGTTTCATAATTCGAACCAATCTGGTGGAATGCTATTGATGATGAACGAGACCGCCGAGTTGTTTAATAACTGGACCGCGGAGCCAGCAATTTATTTGAACTTGGCCGGAATCACTCCACAGTTGAATTCACAAACGATTTGAAGAAGCCGCGAAAGAACCTGCGTTTTGGTCCATTTCACTTTGTACACCGCTCAGGAAACTATTTCAAGAAACGTTTTTTCTGAGAAAAAAGTCGTCGATTAGGTTAGCACGGTCGTTCAGAAAATGTCTTCATATAAATCATCCTCAGCGTATTACGTTTGGCGTCATACATAAATGAATTATAAACTAAATTCGGATTATTTCCGGCAGTGGGTTAGAATAGGATTAGGGAACCAAAATCGAAGGGCCGTGTCAAACTTGATTAGCAACTCTCTCCTCTAGCCGGGTCACCATTGAGACAGGCGCCATCAAAAGTTACTATGGATATTATTAATTAAACCCTTACTCGACAAACAAATCGTAAAAATCCTAAATGAACGAATTTAATTATTTTGCACGTTAGTCTAAGTTAAGACTCAAGTAGCAATGCTGTGTTTCATATGGAATAAATGAAACTAGACAACGAAAGGAATAAGATGTCAGCTGTGGGAATGGAAACAGTTTTTGCATGCCGAAAACGGCCCAAGCATCCCACGAGATTGTGCAATCAAAGAATTAAACGTAAGGTTTTCACACAGGGATATTAGCGGCCCAGTATTCACCGAGGATCGCTCTACCGAAAATTATTAACGACCAAGCCGACTTTCCTTTCCGGCAATTAATGGTTCAAAAGCAAAACTAGGCGAAGTGGGACGAGTTGGGAGTTCATTTGAAAAGTCTAGTCCGGCACCGTCCCACTTAATAAATTAGCCCGCAATTACCGGCCCGGTGGATCATCCTCGTTCTCTAAGGTATGGGGCCCCTCCAGTTTCGGCTCTATGGGGGCCGAACCATACCAGAAAAAGTTCCAAAGTCGTGTGTTTAAGATATACGATAGTTTTCCTCCCAATTTGACAATTTATTCAAGCACAGTATATCCATCTAGAGACTTGGAATCAGCATATAATGTTCAAACGTACAGAAACGAAACGTTACAAATCGCTATATAGGTTCCTCGAGAAGAGATCATGACTATCACTTAAGAAAAAATTAATAATTTACAACTGTATTTTGAAACCGAACTGGGCCTACAGAATCGAGCTGTGGCGGGTTCAATCCGTCCGACTCCTATACTTATTCAATCATTGCAATCCATAATTCTTAACAAAATCGTTAATGCTCCGTTTTATGTTTACGACTGATGATTTGAAATTCCCGTACTATATTGCAGTGATTCCACTAAATTCACTGGTCCTTCATTATTAATACTACTCTGGGATTCATCTAAGTTGCTGCTGTTTCGTATATAATGAACTTCGATAGGATACACTAGTCAGAGTATACGGCATTGTAGCGGGACAAATATATTACAAGAATTATTTTTCCCGGAGAACTGATATGCTAGTATAACAAAACTAAAATCCTATACGTGAAACTATACTTCTTATACTGGTACTTTCTTCTTACAGAATAAATATTTAATTTTATCAGTTCTTCAACCTTCGTTATAATATCCGTGTTGCTCGTGGTATCCAGATGTTTTATTACGTCGTAAAATAGTCCGTATAACTTGTGTTGGTTTATCTTCATTTCCACGCCGACAGCTCAGAGTGCTATTCCGCTAATTGTTGAGATACATCTCTGATGGGATGTTTTAAAACTGTTTAATTACTTGCTGCTTCAAAAGAGAGTTTAATTTCACTTTTATGACCTCTTGAAAACAGGTTATTAATTAAAAAAAATCGTACGAAACATATTTGATAAATCAAGGTATTTCTGGTGTATTTTGTCTTCTGGCTTGTCGGTTATTTATTTATATTAATTGTTGCATCAATTGAAGTATTTCATCACAGACCGAGCGTTTAGATAATTGTGATATTTTGAACTACAAATGCATTTAGGGACTGCTCGATTTCTCTCGTCGATATCTTTGTAGCACGAATTTAAGAAAAGAACCCAATGACGATGATTACATCAAATACGGTATTCCGAAACGAGGGCTTGGCAATTCCCCGGTGAAAACTGGTAACGCACTGGTTTCAATTTCACGAACCGACCCCGACCCTGCTCTCTTATCTCCTCCGCCTTTATAGACTGGTTTCAATTTCACGACCCGGACAATTCGAACTAACTTGAAACGATATCTAATATAAAAAACAGTCTGTGATAATAATAATGATAAGAGTAATTCCTAATAAATTTTGATGTTTATCTGTTTTAAAATATATATTTCTAAAGTATATTTTGGCTGATTTGCGTCCATATATTGTATTCTTTATAATGGCCCTTATCTTTAGTCCTAATGAATTTCCCGTAACGGGAAGATGGTCTTAGAAAATTTGGAAACGAATGAACCTCACTTTCCGCAGCTGAAACTGTTATTATGCTACTGTACAGGTAAAGTCAATACCATCGCTCCTTTTACAGGTTCAACTCGACTATACGTACCCAATTAATCTGTCAGCGGCATTGAATGAATCACGATTCGCAGTGAAAGAATTTGTATTTGCCGGCCGGCCCGATTGCAATTAAATTGTTTCAGTGGAATCCAGAGCTGAGCCGAGGGCTGAGTGAAATTGCCGGGGTAGGGGCCGGGGCAGTGGGCCGCCATCGCGGGCCTCTCATTAGCCGGGCTTACTTACTTACCTTCACTGGCAGGCGGATCCGTGAGGGGGCCCCTCGGTGAATGGTCCCGCCGTACGGGTGACAGTAACACAGTTTCTTCAAGCCCCTTCTGTAATACAACCCGGGCCGTGCCTACCCGGCTTCAGCTTTTCTCCCGTAATGGATACCGGCCGGCACCTATTACTCATTTAGATTTTAGACACACTGAACGCTCTCGCTCCGATAGATAGTGCAGCTTATAAACCGGACGTGCACGAGTCTAAACATTATGAATAGCGAAATTTCGTCAACATAACCCCCGTTCCCCTATTTTCCTGTTTAAGATTAGCAAGCCTCAGTATCCCTTTTCCAAACACTCCTAACTACGAAGGATAAGGTAAAATACCTCTATTTCGAAAGGCTCACATGGAATCTTCACATAAAGTTGAAGATACGCTACAAATTGATTACTGGACGATCTAAACAATAATAAAATTGAAGACCGTACAGTCGAAAATATTAAGGACAACTACAGCACCCTAAGTATACCTCCAACCCCATCCTACAACCGGATGTCATTGCACTACATTATAATTTTCAGAGAGCGATAAAAAAAAATACCACGACACTGTACGATTTTTTTCTGTGCGACATCTGTCTATTGCGGCCGCAATTTGTCACCGAAGGCAATCCGACGGTGTGAAAATAAACTTTTGCTCTAGAGAAACCGGGCAGGGGGCGCGGAAGGTAGAAACAAATTGGTCTATATCAAAACGACAATTATGATGAGGGGTGGAGGGGAGTACATTCGGTGCATTATAACGACCGTCACGAAACTCGTGCCAGACGATCAGATATGAGAAATTACCCGGCGGACTCTTTAATTTGGGAAGGGGGGGAGAACAATGCTTTTTAGTTCTCGGGTGGGAATTGAATGCGGAAAATTGTTTTAATAGTTTCCATATAGTTGTCTGCTACATTGGAGACAGCGTGCCTGACCTTTCCGACCGTGAATTGAATGTCATTATAGCCTTCAACTTGACAAGTAGTACTATACTGCGGATGCGAACTGGGGTAATTCAACCATCCTCTAATGATGTTGTACCCCGTGTACCTATTGAAGTAATTGGGGAGGAAATACGGAAACAAATGAGTCATAATCCCAGTTTTTGATATAGGGGATCTCAAGTTGATCTAATGTTCCGTCCGACCTTGATGAGGGGGCCAGTAGGCCCCCAAAATGTAATTTTTGGACATTAAATTACAATAAATCAAAACTGAACTTTCCATATTCTCATTGGTTTTCTCATTAATTGACTCGTGTTAAAAGAGGAGTGGATAAGGATGGAGAAATACCTGTTGATTTTTTTTATTGGAATCGTTTTACATAAGCTGTGGAACAAGTTGGCAACGAAAGGGAGAAGGCGGACGACCGATCGCGTGCCAGGGGAAGCGCGCTGGTCTCACTTGTCAACTTATTTAGACGGCTGAGACCGAAATTGTCCAACCGTTTTCTCTGCGACAAGTTGAACCGAACTAACAACTGTATATTGTTATAAATCGTTAACCTGTTTACTAAGTAATGGGGTAAATCGCAGAATCCTGTTTGCTTGTTTTTTTTTTTCAAATTAACATCGCTGCACCCAAGGTATCGATTTATAATGTGGCATGAAATGACACATAAACCCCATCGAAATAAGCTTTTTATAAAGGCTTGAAAATCATCCTAGAAAAAAATAATTTTTCGATTTTTATATACTCCGTTTTGAGAGAGCTGTTTCGCAGGCTGAATGAAAATTGAGACTTTTGAAAATTCTTTATACCCTACATTTGAATGTTTCATTTCCTTATAGGAATAAATGTATGAACAAACATTCGTTTGTTTATATTTGAATGAGAGGGCTGTCGGTGTCCTAGTTAACGAGTGCTTCTGCCAGGGGAGTGGAGCTCTGGTGTGATTTGGCAGAGTGACAAGAGCCACCCAACGAGTTACACCGTGCACGGTTCGGTTGATGGCCAACAGGTCATGCCCCCCACCAACAACTTGTATCGCATTCCCCCGAATTTACAATAGGATAGAAGTCTGTTCCTTTTTTTTATTCGAGAAAATCAATCAGAGCATCAAAATCGTGCCAATCGCCGACGGGTAAGGGTGCCGATTCGGATTATTGAGCTGATGATAACTAAGGCGGTTCAATTTCGCGGCGTGAGATTTGTTCGGAACGTGCCAGGATTGCGGGCAATTTTATTTATTCCCTTCGATGGCAAAATGAGATTCCGAATTTTTCAAAATGAAAGGAGGTCATCCAAGTGAATTACAAAAAAAACTGCACTGGAATTGAATTTGTAAAATAGTTTATTTCAGATTTTCATTTCACCTATTTTCCGTTTTATGAAAATTCTCCTCACTCTTTGGAAACTGTCATCGTTTATAAATGTTAGCTCAGGTAAATTGAGTTCTTTATTTTCCGGCTTTTGTGATGCGACGCGTTCAACCGAGTAACCAGACTAGAATAAATGTGCCGGCGCTGGAAACCTTTTTATTTCTGCGGCGGACACTAAGAGGGGATAAAGAGCTAACGATTTTCCCCTATTATATAGGGGTCGTGTGTTTTCAACAGTGTGTGCGTGTGCGTGTGCATGTGTGTGGCATTGCCGGCGACGCAGACTGAAATAATGGTCGGAAGAATACCAACAAACGATTTTTATCTGTGTGAGTTTTATCACGGCAGACAAGTGCCCAATTTCACGGGTTCTGGTTTCAGCGTTCACCGAAGGTATAAGCCCCATCCACCCCCACTCGGGTCCCGGCGACCTAATAACATTGAAATCTTGAACAAACACAGTCTGATAACGCCCGACAATAGACCCTCTTGTCTCCCTCTCTATATTTCCACGACGGGTTCCCATTAATTGCCTGCGAAAGCATGATGATGATTACAAGTCTCGTGCCAGGTTTCTATTAGCAATCGGGAACGGACATAGCCCATAATGATACCCTCCTTAAAATTGCCCGAAGGTCATATATATTTTCTAATGTAATCTTTCTAAAGGTTAGAAATAACTCTCGGCGGGAGAAATATATGAAGATACTGAGAGAATCAAGTCGTGTGTTGGAATTGGGGCCACGATTATGGCTGGGTTAGAATTAGGGAAGACGCAAGGATAAAGGCCTGTTTACGGCCTAATTTTATTATCTCCTTTCAAATGTTTAATATTCATTTGAATTTGAAATTTGAATCTGGTAATTTATTCATTCTACGAGAAAACAAAACCCAGAAAATATTACTTTGGGAATATTACCACTTTTTAAGAGTTTTAAATACAATCATTAGTAATAAGATAGATTAAAGTCACATAGGTTGCTGCCACCAACTACCAAGATTCCGTAAAAAAATCATTTTGTCGCTAGTTGCAATACAACCTACAATGCTTCAAATTGTTGCCTCAACTCGAAATAAACAATTAATTCTCGCTTATCAAAAATTTACATACTGGAGCCAAATTTTCACCAAACTGGAAGGAATAGTATGTTCAATGACCCCCTACGAAACCAGTTTATTCCACTGAAAGCCTGACCGCATTTGCTTGAATAACTATAATTTTGACAAAATCAATTTGAACTAATTTAACGAGGATATCTGTCATTAAATAAAATAGTCTCCTCGCTTTTTTTAACTTCTTTTATTTACGAACATTTATTTTCTAAAACTAGGAACATAATAAAGTATTTCGTTTGTGTAAAAATTCAATTTGCAAATTGACGGACATTGACCTCATCTGAATAAAACCTTTGAACCTTGGCGGCTTCCATCTCAAAAATTCTTTATAGTCAGCCGTATATTAGATCCACTCAGGAAGCACGGTTGGCCAAACTAGTAAAATGGGTCATAATCGCCTCCTGCAAGGATTCAAGTTTACGTCGTAAGGCAAATATATATAATTATAATTGAGTGTAATTATCATTCATTTCCCAAAACTGACTGAGCATTCGGGCACGGGTGTAAATTTACTTATCGTCTAATAAGTGGCGTAAATATGTCGCATGATTTTGGCTGGAATCGCTGTACAAATCCGTGTTTATCTGAAGTTAATAAAGGCCTTATTAATTTTGATTGTGGAAAACATTATTCCTAGAATCGTGTCCCAGATATTTTTCTGAAAAGAATTTATGGTTTAATACCGTGAAGTAAAATTTAATTTAATGTTAGAATTTCGATTTTTTAAAATGTATTACCTTTTATATTTATACGTCTCAGAGTTGATTGAGTATATGTTGAATGGGCTCGGGCATCGGGCAGGTGGATAACTCGTATACTCAGAAAGGAAGGTGGCTAGATTTGTTGTTTACGGTAGGGAAAAAGGAAAAGTAAACTGACCGTATCAATTCTAGGCGGGGCGTGGGAGGTGGCTCTGTTGTCGCAGCGGGAGTGAAATTTAGAAATCTGCCCCGGGTTGAGGGAGATGATGCCGCGTCTTAAGGGAGAGTTGCCCTCAACGACTCTCGATCTCCTTCGAAGTCCGGTTGTTCCCAACCTGCAATCTCCATCTCTCTCCCTCACTCCCTCCCTCTCTCTCTCTCTCTCTCTCTCTCTCTCTCTCTCCCGGTCAGATCCTTAACACGCATCCCCCTCTCCCTCTGCCCCTCTTCCGGCCTTTATCCTCTCTGTCCCTCTCGCCGCGGCCCTAGAGACCCGGCCGTCTGAGAAAGTGCACCATCCGCTTTGTGCCAATAGTTGTTACTCTACACCTGGCCAAGGAGTAAGAACGTCATTATCTCTCTGTCTTCGATAGTAGAACTCCAAAATTCAAATAAAAAACAGAAATTTTGAATAATCTGCTCAGGAATACGCCGCATGAACTGTCGCGATATTCATTTTAAATTACTGTATAAAACAAATTACTGATAATAACAATAAAAGGTAAAAGGTTTCTCTCTCTGGATTATTATTATTGTCAAATATTTCATTATCAAAACAGTCACTAAATTGTTTTTTGTTTACCTAATCAGATAATAAATTCGAATCTTCAAAGATAATCTATACTGCACAATATATTATACATTATACATTTTTCCTAATATTCTAATTGAAATCGTTTCGATTTATACAATCATAGTAAGAAATTTCAGAATAGGTTTATACTCGCTGACTGTTACAGCATTGTTGAGGATTCATGTTTACTTTATGACGTCCCTACCTTTTTTGGGCGGGTGCAATTAATCGAGACACTCTTCGGAATCGATTGCACGGAATGTTAAACTCTGGTGAATATTTAAAATTCCAATTCAATTAAATCCCCGGACTGTCCCA
Organism: Lethocerus indicus; assembly: GCA_019843655.1. Taxonomy (NCBI): domain Eukaryota; kingdom Metazoa; phylum Arthropoda; class Insecta; order Hemiptera; family Belostomatidae; genus Lethocerus; species Lethocerus indicus. The sequence continues at coordinate 27,744,481 of JACDQD010000004.1, read as the reverse complement.
CCCCGGCTCGGCCTAATTACTCAGGAATCGTGATCTAAAATGGTATTAATTTTAAATAATCCTCCGCCTTAGCTCCCTCCTAATTGCTGTGGATTAATTTATTACAGTTTGTATACTGATACTCCACTCAAACTGTAAAAAAAAGAAAAACAGTTCACAGGCTAATAATTCAAATTGACGCCCAATTAACTCGAAAAATTTCCAGTTATATTGTAAAAGATGTTAATTAATATTGGAATCATAAACTTTATCTGTGGTTAATGATCTGTTTACACAAAGTTATACGCTTCAAATTTTAACGGAAGAATTTTCGGCTTTTCCCCGAAAATTGTTTTCTTCAGAACAATTCTCCTCTCAGCTGCAAACAGGAAATAATAAATAATACCTGTAATTGTTATTAAAATCATAAATAAATTGTTATTATTACAACTGACAGGCCAATTTGATGAGTTTGGATGCTTTGTAATTCATGTATATTGGGTAATGTATACATTAATATATTGGGGTATTCCGTATCTAGGCATATGTCGATGTATGCTGACGGGACTGTTCCTGCTAATTTATAATTTGAGAGAAATATTGTTGAGACTGTTGAGCACAAAGTCTCATATAGAATAAGGTGTCGAGACACTTAAGTTATTATATTGTTATATTACTATCGGAATTATTGTTAGAGCCGAAACTGATAAAGCATACGACGAAATTCGCGAGTGGAAACGATTTTTACGTTAAACAATAAAAGACGAAAAGTAAAATTATGAACGAGTTGACGAATGAAACCGGTTGGAACTGGCGTACAATCAACAAACTTATACACTATTTTGTTCGGTATACAGGTATATTGTAACAAGCGTGTGAGACCGTGGTTCGGATCTATGGTCAACAAGATGGTCATAAGTCATTAGCGTGTCTAATCGACAATAATGCATAAGTTGTAGATGTTTTTAATGTATACGGTTTTCCGCATCGACCGATCGTAAACAAAACAGGGAAAACCGAGGATGAGCGAATTGGACGAATGAAGAGGGGGGGGGGTTGAGGAGGGCCGTAAGTGTGCTGGAGGAGAGTGGGGCACCGCGACTCCAAGGCGGAGGATATAAGCTGGGGGCGTCATCGGGTAGGCGTCAGACCCGCACAGTCAGCCGCCGCCGCCGCAGCCCGCATCATGAAGTTAGTCGCCGTTCTTCCAGTCCTGGCTCTGGTGGCCGGGGCCTCGTTGGCCGTACCGCTCGGCCATCAGGGAGCCGGAGCCACTTAGGCCTCAGGCCGAGCTGGCCCCGCCCCAACCCCAGCCCGCCCAACAGCACTCCCAACAACTCGTACAACAGCCGGCTGCCGACCCGGCCGTGGAGAAGGACGCCGTTACCGGTAAGCATCAGACAAACCGACAATTACACTAAGGCGCGACAGAGAATATTATCCGAACATCGAAATTGTGACCACAAACGATCAGGATGGGGACAACATAGTTTATCTGAAAAAAAATTCGTTTGGGCATACATAAAGTTTTTTTTTAATCATCGCAGTTGGGATTTTATGTTTTTTAACGACCGTCAACATATTTGCTCTAGAGTATAACACGGAATATTCTGAAATTAAAAGAAAAATAATATTCTAAATAATTATGACATTATATTCAGTATTCGACGAAAATCTGACATTGAAACTGAAACTTGTGGACAGAAAGTTATTTCTCCATTGATGTTTCGGAAGCAGTAAGATAGATTTTCCGGAATTAAGATTTTTTTTTCTGTATTTATCTGACAATACTTCATATGATTCGTGACTAAACGGTTCTAAATTCTTAAAATTTATCAAACCGATATTCCCATCGATTCAAAATCTCATGTGTATATACAGAAGGTAATTGCGTAAATTTGGTAAATCAAATTTTAACCACAAATTTCCCGTTTGGAAAAACGGTATTGACAGCACCGTTATACAAATTTGACGAGACGATCACACGGGCTTTTGTGAAAAGCTGCGCAGTTCGAAAAATACGGAGGAAATGTCGAAGAATGAAGCTGATTTTGAAGGCGATTTCTGAATCGTGAAATCAGTGCAGTCATCCCGCGATTGGCATTGGCGATCAGTAGGCCGCCAGTCAGATTACAATTTGTGACCCATTTCCGTTCGCCCCCTGAACAGAATTCAGGGCATTGGATCGAACATGTTTTCTAACGAAGGCTTTTTCCTTTCGTCCTGTGTACTTGAGGTATACTCTCGGTGGCAATCGGTATTTTAAATAGTAGAGATAGTTCTGTCGGAAAACTGAATTTTTTGTAAAATTCTCATTTTTGTATATTTTGTACAAGGAAACTGCCATTTGTCTGATTACTTCCTGGGTGAAGGACCTTAACATATGATATGTAGTTGATTAGGACAAAATAAGGACTAATATTATTTCAATTTAATTCTTCTGGGCATCACAGTAGTTTACTGCTGCCCAGTTGGTCAGGATCAAATTACACGCGATTATCCCGTCCAGGGACTAATCTCGGGCACCGTTACATCGAAATAAGTTCTCTTTCAAATCTAATCCCTTGGCAAAATTACAGAAAAAGCCAGAGAAGTAATGATCCCCCATTATTACACTCCCACTATATTCAGGAAGCATCGCCTGTAGCGTCTGGGATCTAGCGAAGGGACTAGTGAACTGAAACCGCACTTAGGCGAACTGCGCTGCAGATGATTGATTCTCATTATCGGTACTGACTTGCCGGGACGCATCATTATTCATTAAGCCGATCCGAACCGAAATTCTGAGCGCTTACCTTAAATGAACAACCCAAATTCGAAACTGCCCTCCCATTCATCCTTACGGTTAGAGTAATCGTTTCCCCTTATAGAACCCAAGTTGTTTGGGCTGCCATCATTTGTTTCCATTAAGGTACAGTATTACTACTACCTTCGATAAAAGATTAACAATACAGAAATTACAATGTTTTTTTCGAACAAAAAATTGAGAAAAATAATTCGTCGATAATTTAAAATTAATGTTTACGAGTCCGCGATGGTTTGGAGTATCGTTAATCATGGCACCTTCTGTGTCCACTTCCTGTCCTAAATCTAACTTGACTTCTAGCCATCGTCAGATAATGCGCCTCACTACTTTACTGACGGAATCCTACTGTGGATTGGAAGAAGCGAAATCAGACTAGCATGGTACCAACGGGTTTTTTTGGCACGATTTTCTTAAAAGATTAACAATACTTTAACTGTATATAAATCGAAATCAAGTAATAGAGTTTAATTCTTTTCTGTCGTCCCATTAAAGGCAAGTTTAGACCATTAACAAGTTTATTAAATTCTTATTTATGAAGTCACTAGAATTATTTTGCCATTCCATAGGAGAGGCGGGAAGGGAACGGGTATTCTTCCCTGGGAAGAGGAAAAAATGTCTTCCAATTGACTCCGTGTGGGAAATTTGGAAGAAGTGGTCCAGGTGACCGGTGACTGGAGTCAGTGTGATGGCGGGCGGCGTGTTGAATTGGGGGCCGCGTCCGGTTCCAGCGTAACACTTTGGACGCCGATTTTTTAATCATTTGCATTTCAGTCCCGCCCACAAGCCCAGGATGTCACACTTAGGCCTCGGATACAAACCCTTCACTATTATTACTATCCAACTTCCGGTGATATCGTGTGATACTGAAGGGAGAACCTCTGGTACAAAAAAAAATCGTTGATACCGTGAAGGAAAAACGAATAAACGTCATTAAAATGTACTATGATGAAATTAATAATACATTCTAATTTTTATTCATTTTAAAAATATGTTATATTTTTCGTTTTCTTGGGGGATAAAACCGAAAATTGACTTCCACGAATACATCAATTATAACGCCTGAGCGGAAATCCGGTCTGAAATTCGCATTATAAAATGAATGAGTTTCATTGCCCTCGGTTGACACTAATTTTTGAATATACGTCGTGGATATGTGACACTTATTGAGTAGGTCGGGGTTGGTGAGCCGGTGAACTTGACCCCGCTCGTGACTCAAAGGTCGAGCCGTGTGTTTCAACTTGAATAAATTTTAAGCGGTTCGTGACCGGCCAATGTTGCGCCCCAGTGGCTTTCGTCGGAATTTCAACTGCAATATTTATTAAACCGTGTATTAAGTATTAATTGAATGATTCTCGACTATATGTTGGACCTGTAAAAGAAGAGTCGAGTCAAATTGAGCTATCTAATGATTACTCAAGAGTTCTTTTCAAATTTTGCTTTTGTCGCTAGAATTTTGCGATAGGGCCGATATTATGATTTTCTCCGTGTTCGATAATGGAACGCGTCCCCTCCCCCACCGAAACTATTTGCCCAGAAGGAAACTACCACTCTTTTCCTCTTACACGCTCGTGTTAGAGCGGACGAAGGCGGTTTAACGATTTTTACGCTCGCTCCAACTCCATTGTGTCTTCCTTCCAGGCCGGAGGACCCATTTCAGTTGGGACCTTACTTTCACATACCTGGGCGAAGATCCCACCAAAGCGGTACAGGAATATATCACGGTCGGGCTGTCAACGTCATATAAGGAAAACATTTCTACCTTACTTACTACGCCTACCCCTACTATATTATCAATAGGCCATATAGACTACTGAGGGAAATTGTGGATCAGACGAATTCAGCCATTAGGTCAACTTGGTTGGTTGAATTAACCCAGTCATTCATCCCACTTATAAATTTCTTCTTTAGATGTAAAATTTACTGAAATAGCAAATATAGGGAAGTGGGTTTCTGCTTACCCTAATGGGGAAAAAAATGTAATACTCCGATAACAGAGTAGTAGTTCTGAAGATGAGTTCGTTACTACAAGTTGCTCTGTGAATCGGATGCTAACTGACTCACAAAAAAACCGAAATAAAAGAAAATATTCTCGCTTCGTCCGAGAATATTCGATCAGTTGTGCCGGTCGTAATCCACCTCCGAATTTATTCCTTTCGCCGCCCGTTTCCGGTCCGTAAAATTTATTGCGCCACTCAGTTTCACTGGCAGTAAATAACGCCGATAAAGTTGAATCACTGTCGCGGGTAACCGTCGACGTTTTTATCTGCCGACTATAAAAAACAAAGAACCCAATGAGAGCGATTGAAGCGATGACGCTGTTCCCGGGGGGCCCGAAGGAACAGGAAGGTGATGACCTGCGGAAAATATATTCAGACCGGGAAGCGGATTTATCGCCCGGATTCGGCGTAATTACGCCCGATCCGAGGAGGTAACGAGGTCGAAGGCGTCTGGCGGTTGGAGCGAAACTTATTTAATGGGAAATCGAAGGGGTGAGCCGGGCCCTCCTTTTTAATTGGGATTAGGGAGCGGCTTAGTATAACTGCCGCCTGCTCAGGTCACTGGGACACACTTGTTCCTTTTAAGCTACCCCGCTTCCTTTTTGAGACCTTACTGAAAGAATGAATTCCTATTTGCAATTAAAATGGAACACCTCTGTATTTAGAATAACGCTCCATTGATCTTCACAGTTGTAGTAATACAAAATTTCCTTCAAACACATGCTTCAGATACTCCTGCAATTTTAGATACTACAATCAGAATGATTAAAGCGAACAATTATTTTAGGTTTACCCAATAATTTCCTTAAAAAAATAACTAAAATTCGGAAATTTTTTTGTTCTAGAATTTTCACAATTTTTTCTGTTCGAGGGCTAAGTTGAAAATCGATGGAATCCCGGAGGGAATTAAAAATTATATTTACGCTGGTAACAACATTTCACGTATCAGCGCCGCCCTAGGACGCTTATCCTTTATCCGATATTCCAACCCAGGGCACACAGGCCGGGAAGAGCCAGAATTATTATGGTGCTCGCAAAATTTTCAAAAGCAACTGACTGAATTATTGTTAGTATTTTATATATTTACGGCCTGTTCCGAGCCGGAATAAATAAGAAACAATGAGACCGCCTACACGCGGTGAATGCCAATTCGGGGGAGCGGCCGCTTACCCACTGAACTTAACCTGGTGAATTTTAATGAGCTATTTAGACGCACAATTACACCTTAAACTGTCGGCTATTAACCGGGAGCTCTGGTTCTGAATGGATGATCAAGTCTGTTTTATATTACATGCGAAAACTCTTTCCTTACCGGCAAATATTGTTTTAAACTGTTTCAATTTGCGTCCGGATACGAACTAAAGATAATAATCATATAGGAATCATATTCCCTGATTAGTGCATTTTGATGTTTCGGAGAATTCCTTCTAGTGCGAATTTCCAGTTTCGCCTCGGTGTTATTGTCCTCTGCTATATTGGTTCCTAATGTTCGATACTGTCAGTAGCATTCCGTAGTTAATACGATTGCAAGGAGCAGCCAGATACTGAATCTTGAGCAGCGAGGGAATGGTATTCCTAAGTCTGAGAAACTCCGACAAACATTTCAAACCAATTTCAGTCCAAATTGATCCAGCAATTCCAATACTCCTTTTGGCGGTACTGGATTTATCGCCGACGAAAAATATCCCTATATTAAATATATAAAATACTTTCTCGAATTTGGAGATACTTGCGATTTGTCTGATTCAATACAAGCGATCTAAAAGGTCGACCTACAAACTGAGATATCGAATTTAAGGAGGGCAATATTCCGAGCGGGATCCAACTTATCTAGTCTGCGTTGTAACGAAGATATGTTATGCCGAGTGTTTGCGGTTACTCGGTTATCTCTGGGATCCGGTTCCAATGTGGTCCACTGCTGAAATTAATTATCCAGAGGATGGCTCTCGGACTACGGTCACACCCTCTAAAAATCGGGCCGCCTTTTCTCCAACTGTCCCACTATCTTTCTCCCATTGGTTATAACAATTTTCAACTTTCATTTCCCCGTCGGCATTCAAAAATTTATGTGGCGGCGGGGTCGACGCGGGATTTTCTTCGAAGAAACCGGATTTTCTTTCTAATTAAACGCGACGGAATCCGACTTTCGGATTGGCAGAAATTCCTGAATCTAAGTTCACAAACTGACTTTATAAATCTTAAACAAGAAAATATTCGGTTTAAGTAAATTTTTAACACTCTAATTAGATTACTTCTATATTAACTGGGAGTAGGGAATGAAAGCCCCAATGCTGATGAAATTAAATGGATTTAGTTGGGTTGCTGTAGGAGCACTGTAAGAAGATAAATAAACCAACTAAATGTATTTTGTTCTAAATTTAGTTTAAAATACTTGACAAAAAGTAATCCTTGAAATTTAACTTAAACTGGAGCTGAGATTTCATTTCTACAAGAGCATTGTAGATCCATTTTTAGATCGGCATACTGAAATCGTTTAAATAGGTAGCGGCAGTGGAAAATTTCTTACTGTTATGCTTTTCAAAAGCTATAAAATGTGAAATTACTATCTGAAAATACGATTTGTTTTTACTTATACTGTTGTCCAACCAAGACTTTCCGCAGCACAAATTTCCATTTGTATCCGAGTTAATCTTAAACCTTTTTATTTGGAAGCGATATTGTCTTTGAATCCTTGTTAAAAGAGTGGAAAACGACGGTTCGGAAAAATCTATTGGACAGCCTAAAGGGAGTTGTTTAAAGGGGCCAGTTTAAATGGGATTACAGGTGTGCGACCCCGCATCGCACGGCCCGGGGAGGGGCCCGCCCACAATAACCGGCTTCTCCCGACCTAGAATATAAATGTTGTCTTGAACCCGGCGGTAGGGCTCTATACTTCCTTATAATTTGACTTAAAGCAATTGCTTAAGGCCTTCTTTCGGCCCCAATGTTTTATCCTAATGTATATACTCTGTCTTTCATTGGGTATAATCCAAGGGAAAATGTCCCTCGTAATTGGAATTATTACATTCCAGAAAATAAGGTCTAATCCAAGATAACTGTTTGGTGAAAGACCAGGGCGAAAGAGGTTGGATATCGCTCAGGTGGTTTCCAAACACAGGATGAATCTGAGACTAAGACGGGGTCAATCCCTGCTATCCGAGGTACTTTTACAGCGTTAGGCGATCCCACCGGAAGTTAGTGATAATTGCAATATAATATATTGATTTCCGGGATTCTCAGCCTTTGGAATAGAATCACTCGTATGCCAATTTCCTTTCTGTTAATTGCCTATAAAACAGACTCCATATTTAATTCCGTAATCTGACTTTAAAAAACGACGTGGAATACCTGAGATTCATAGATTATAATTACCACAATGTCAGGCAAAACTATTCGTCAATGTTATTGTTGTTTAAAAGTAATTTTGGTAATAATGTAAATTTTGTTTGGGCAGGTCGTGGTAAAATGAAGCAGTTGGGGCCCCTGCTTGCGGCGGGCGCCATGAAGATAGGTATGGTCGGTGTGTTGGCCTTCAAGGCGCTGGCCCTTCTTGTGGGCAAGGCCCTGTTGGTGGCCAAGCTGGCGTTCCTGTTGGCGGCGATAATCGGGCTGAAGAAGCTGTTCGCCCAGGACAGGTTCGTGACCTACGAGGTGGTGGCCCACCCGCACCACAGCCACAGCCACATAGCCAGCGTCGAGCACCACGCCGCTGCCCCGGCACCCCACCACGCCGGAGGCGACTCCTACAGCTCGGGCTGGGGCAGGTCCATAGACGTTTCCCCCGTACCGTCGGGCGATCCTCAACAGCTGGCCTACCGGGCTCACGTCAAACAGCAATAGGTATGTATCAGCCCATTATAATGAAAGTTATCCCAGACAGTGTTTCTGTCGGAGTATCGAGTAAGCCAGTTTAGTAGAACACAAAAAGAAATGGTATAATACATCAATAGTTGATTAAGGAACTATATATTCTACCATGTTACTTAATCCTTATATAAAGTATATTGAGATCCTTCACCTGTAACAAATCAATTAACTCCAAAAGTCAGACTAAATCAATTTCTTGTCAAGATATTGTGAAAATGGGATCGGATAAGACCTTTAATAATGACTGATTGCTGGTTGTAATTTATTTCCAAACTATTTTCCTTAAGAGTCATATATGAACTTTACCTAGTATAACTAATAAAAACATCAGAGAAATTGTTTCTAAATATAATTCCGGTAGAAAGCAGGAAAGAATTTCAATATTCTTGACTTAGAAGTACTCCCGTGTTGGCCACTTGCATTCTCCGTTCCTAATTGAATGGCTGTAAACCTTTCTTCGGTTTGGTTAGCACTCGCTGAAGCGTTGTGTCTAACTGTGGAAATAAGTGATTCGTATATTATCTGGAGCAACGGATGTTACCGATTCCACTCTTCCGAGTATTCAATGGTGCGCTTCCGAATTGTTTTCGCCGATTCCGTGCCTAACGTGAACTAACTTGTAATTGGATTATCGAGCCCAAATTCTTGGTTTCCTTTTAAAATAACATGTGTTTTCCCGGGCGCTAATCCAAAAACACATAAAGCCATTTTATTGGGTAGCTATTACAAAAATTTCGCATTGTAAAACAATTTAATTATATTGGAGCCGCCGTTTGTATTTGTCTGTAATCTGTACGAACCCATATTTTACAAATTGTGGTAGGTATTTATAATCGAATCATTTGTAATATACCTGTCACAACCTGAATAGGATAAAATAATGGAATAATTACATTTGACATTGGTTTACAATGAGATACTGAATTTAATTTCACTTTTTTCAGATTTTGTGCCAGAAAGGACCACGCCGCTACGTCGGGAAATTCGGCCATTTCGTTTGTTTTTATTCTATTTTAATTTATTTCTAACTTATAAAACTACAAATAATTTATTTTTAATTTATTGCGGGAACAGAAGTATTGGCATTGTAATATAGCTTAGATATAACGTCGTTGTTGCGCGTATTTATTAATTATAGAAATAGGACAGACATTACCGACAGACTGACCTCCTGACGGGATAGAACTGATTCTAGTACAGTTAACTGACCTAATGGGGCCCTGTGAGGCCCACGAAATGGCTCGTGATTTATATGACAGTGACAATATAATATAATGTAATATAATGAAATGACAATTACACCTGACCGACGTTGCCCGACTGATGTCACCCAACTGGACGTTACTGTACATAAGTGCAATTAAATGGACAAGACGTTACTCTTCATTTACTCAGGGTGGAATAAATAGACAATTGTAAATAATACCCAAACTGTAAATATATAAAATGTAAGCAAATAAATTTTGTTTTTCTCAAATTCTAATGTCTTTTACTCACTAACGCCCAAAACTGTTTGGAGAACCCAACATATTGGAGAACCAATATGTTCTCAATATGACGCTTGGTTCGTAAGTATTGGTTCCTTCTAATATCATTATAGCATATTAAAATATTGTAGTTAATATTCTGTTAACAGACTTCTGTAAGGATTGAAATTAAAAAACTGTAAATGTCTCTTTAAACTGGGAAATATTATTATAAAAAAGGAAATTAATGCTCAATTATAAAATTTCATTTAAACTAATATAAACTTTTAAAACATGGCTTATTTATATCGATAATTGTATGTTTTAATATACATTTACATTAAGTTACTTTATATAACTGAAGGTGTTTAACTGGAGGTATCTATCTAGTTGTCAGTGAGTTTTGTATATCAATTAGCGCGATTTTCTTTCTCCAGTTCCTTATTTAGTCTCAACCGGTTCCAGCGTCCCTATGCTTCTACCATTCTTCCCTACAATTCCTTTAATAAAGTGATCTACTATTTGTGCCTGGCGGCTGCTGATGAATAATCTTCAACTAGAGATATCCTTTTAACATTTTTAACAGTGTATTTCACAAAAGAAAATTTCTGTGTTCAGCACTGATATCTCATCATGATAATGCATGATGTTTTGTAGATATCTAAAGGAAGCGACTTCGTTATAGCCACTCTTCTAGTTTTAGTCTAGAGAAACAAAGCAGTAAGTTTTATTTTATTTTACGGTAGATCTCAATACAATTCAGGACTAATCTACGACATATCTGTGAAACGGGCGAATTGAAGATTTTTGTAAGGCGTGGTTCCAACGTCCTTAAGTTCGCATTAGTTTTTGGTATATTAATTTAAAAAATTTAGGTGAGTTAATTATTGACGTTTCTGCCTGAAAATACTGCCTAGACAATTTTTTATGAATTATCACAGATGATTGTGACACTACCCGCGATTTTGGTCAATTGGCAGACAGGTTTCGGCATAGCGCCATCGTCTGTACCTAAATAACTGAGTTGGTTGAGAAAAAAGTGTTACATAGAGTATCTAGGCACCTTCTGTTAAAAAAAACATCTGTGTATGCTATACTAAATACTAATACTATATATTACTACATTGCACAATTCTATACAATATATAACTATAAAATACTAGATCTTATTTGGCCAATATCCATGGCTGTAACAGGGATATGTGCGTGTGTGTCAATTGGAATAGGCACTTAGTCCGTTAGTAAGATGGATTTATCCTGAGAAACGATTATAAATTGATTTGTAATTTTATGTAAGTAAATTATAGTGTACATTTAAATTGTAGCAAGGAGGTTATCCGTAACACCAACGTACTACAAATGTGGCATTATTTTATTTTAAATATATCTGGCCTTCATGCCAGAAATATAAACGAACGCACACTGTAATAAATTTGGTAGAAATCAGTATAAAATGCCCACCATGACATGTTTACAACATTGAATATAGCAGGTATGGAAAATGTTATTATAATGCGAAAATATAGAAATGTTGAAAGATTCATTTTTTAATGGTGAGGAATAATACAGGACAGCTATAATTATTCAACTTAATTATTCTTTCAGACATTTTTTTAAATAGAGGTTTATTCGTTGATGGTAAGCAATGTGGAAGAATTGATTATCTGAAGCTCTGAAATTATTAAAATAAAAACAGATTTAAATTTAGAAATTAGTATTACAGTAATTGTGGGTTGGAGTAAAACAATTCTAATATTATAATTGCTATAATTTATTGTCCGAAGGTACATAAATAATAAATAATAGTACAAGAAATGTTGTCTACGATGCTATTACATTCTAAGTGGAATAAATTTCGTTTACTTTTCGTATTACAATGTATTTACATGTTCAAAAACTACACTGATAAATTATTTTATAAATAAATTAGTTAAATAAATATTAAAATAAATATAGTTGGTCCTTTGTGGTCTGAATCATACCGGACCGAAATATCATTCTTTGGTCTGTAGGAGTAGGCTCGATCGGCGCAAGACGACAAAGCGCTCGCCCATAAATGCGATTTTTATATTTGAAATTTTAACCGTGTATGAATTTATTCTAATTAATAATAAATAATTCCCTAGACACCTTAGAACAGGCCAACGGTTGTTAAACTTTGCCGGAATATACGCTAAGTTAAATTAGATCACAATATCCTAGCAATGGACTAATTTTAAATTATTCAACTTAATTATTCTTTCAGACATTTTTTTAAATATAGGTTTGTACGTATTCGAAGACGACTTCTCGCCAGATCGCTGGCGGATTAACTGTTCCATTGTTCGGCGTTGTCCCTTATCATTGCTCATACTTCTTGATAGTAGTCTTGTAGACTGTAGTCTTGTATTTGGTTGGCAGTAAAATTTGGCTCTTCCTTTCTGCGGCTGTAGAACAATAAATCTGTTAGTGCACAGTACTGTAGAATTTAGAAGGGAAAGACTACAAAGACATTTGTCTAGTTTTCATTTAGATAAATGAATTGAACCATGTGACAATCACCGTCCCGTTGTTGCCGGATAATTTATTAATAATGTATTTTATATATTCGCCGGATGATGAAAAATAATTTGGTTGCCGAAAAAGTTACCGAAAACGTCCAAACACGAGCTGAAGCTGTATCCGCTGTTATAACTGGCCCTTACCAATTAAAACTTCTAGATCCTTTACTCCGGCCCGTCAGGCAATTAACTTGACATGTTAATTAAATCTAAATCGTTCTGCAAAAGGGAAATGTTATTATGCAAAATGAGCAGGACGGAAGTTGCCGTCCTATGCGGTTACTTTTGGACCGCTATTTCATGTACAGTCGGCTCATATAAAGAGCGTTAAAGGCTAGCTGGTTACAATTGGAATTTAATTAAAATTAATCGGGGGCCCAGCGGTCCATCCTTTCATCCGCCCACTATTCATCCTTCTAACTTTTCTGACAATAGCGGATATTATCCGCATTATTGGTGCTAAGTAACTAAAGTGATTTAGATTTCAGAACAAATTACAAATTAGATTCAGAACAAGCACAATAAATTAACTGCTATGTCTGTAATCGTAAAAGTAAATAGAATAATTATTGCCCGAAATTTCGGTTAAAGAAAATTATAAATAATTGCCCACCACGCTTACGACTTGTGTGTTTCTTAATTGTTCTATTGAACACACTTCTACTTATTATAACATATTTTATACACTGCTGTTATGTTATAAGTAATTCCACTAGATTATTACCTAGAGGTTCCGTATTGTAATAATACGGCTGTAATAATGAGCGGTCATCTTTGAGTTTATTTAACATTAAATAAACACCAAGTGCTATTCAGGGCCGTAACGCTTGTCGTACATATTATCCCCCTCGTTATTCCTCTCCTTTGTTTGACTTCTCTCTTTACTTTGTGTTTATGAATGGCACTGTACGGATTCGTGCATGGTTAATGTATTAAGCGTGATGAAGCGGGAAATAACAGCGTTAAATTAACATTCTCAAATTTCCAAAAATCAAAAAGTATTTTTAATTAATACAATTAAATTAGATGTATGACTGCCGCGTTGGCATAGTAACATAACGTGGTGACATGTTCTTTCGTAGTGTTCACTTATGAGGCTATGTATCCGTTACAACGTTACAGGGTTTGCTTCTATTTGTATGTACTCACTCTTGGGGACGTAGTTGCTCTGGTATAGGTTGGCTACGTGGGCCTGCAGTTCGGAGGCTCCCACCTCCTCGGAGGGTACGGCCTGAGATATCTCGGAACCGGAGACCGGGTATGAAGCGTGCGACTGCGAGATCTCGGACCCGCTGGCAACCTCGTTCCATCCTCCGCTGGTCCAAACAGGCACCGACGACCATTGCTTTACAACAACAATAATATATGTAATTATTAATTATAGCACTATATATAAAAATTGTTCTTGTTAACTGATACACCAAGACACCACTGATGGACCAAGACACATAAAAATGCCTCACATAAAAATAAGCGCCCACTCAAATTATTAAATTAAGCATAATAAGTGTTTAAATAATTGTCCTTTCCTAACATTTTTCTCAGCTTGAATTAGTTTTTCCAAATTTCCAATTATGAGGAAATCTCCCTGCTTTATAAACCTAAAATGAACAAACTTATAAGCCGGCTTTCACGCCTTCCTACAGTTATATATTTTTGAATTTGGAGTAATCCCTTATTTAAACTGTAAATCGCTCGAGACTTCAAACTTAAATTTTCCTAAATTTCCTCCTAATTTCGCTCTAACTTGTAAAATGTAATGAAGAATGGAGCTACATTCCTCTTAAGGGGAAGTAACAGTCAATACTGAACAGAATTCTAGTTCCAGCATCCGAAGTATAACCACTTTTAATTGTTAATTGAATGGATTACGGGTGCAGGTCACTAAACTAAGGCATAATTTTAATTTTAATTCAGGAAAATGGAACTACTGACCGGACACGCTGAGTTGAGCAATTCAATTGTCAGTTTATGAATAAATCGTTCGACATTTTACGCTTTCCTTTTATCCGTGCCAACTTTTCAGTGGGACTTCCGAAAGAATAATTACTGAACTTTATTCATAATAAAGTGTTAAATACACCAGTAATTGTTTAGTGCCTTTTTACGCTCGATGGATCTTCATTAGTAGGGCAGTTTACAGGAGTATTAAGAAAGTTTCGTCCTGTATATTTTCATTCCTATCACGACCGTTGCGTTTCCTTTATCAGACGGGAGTATTTTATATATCTCTTCACGCGCTCTGAACTCACGCACATCTATCCCGAAAATGATAAATAATATAGAACACAAGGTTCGCTTTTCTACAGCAACATCTCTCATCCTGTCCTTCTTTAAGCTATTATTTACGATTTTATTTCACTAATTATTCGTAATGACACTTTTTTTAAATTTTCGTGTTGTATGTTGTGTCAGACGCGTATTTATAACAGTTTACCGAATATAGGTTCCAATCAGCTTGTCTCTCGGAAGATCCATTAATAGTATGTAATATTTATAAAGCACAATAAAATACTAGTTCATTACGCGCGTTCATGTAATACTATTTTTTAAACGTTTTTTTCGTTTTGTTGGTATGAAGTAGAGCTGCAAGTCCTGCAATGTTTATGCCTCGTTTATTCTGATACCACCTGCTGGTCAGTAATATATATTTTATTGCTTTCTATTTATTTTAATGACTAGAACTATGTTATACCTGGTGCGATGAATGATAGGGTGTTACGTTCGGGTGGGAGTCGCCCATCCTCTCCATCATGTACTTGATACCGACGACTATTGTTGTGATAAGACCGAACTTGCTGATAAGCAGAGCTTTCAATGCCAGCGCCTTCACAGCCATCATAAATGAATAGACCAACGACAGAAACTTAACACCAATGACCATACCGATTGCCAGTTTGTTGTACTTTTTGCCTCTTCCTGGAAATCACAGACAAAATCAATTTAATTATTATTAATAATTAGGTTCAATTTATTATTTTAGTTTAATACGTTATAAACATTTCCATATATTGTAACGAGTAAATTAGACTTTTTCCCAAAACACTTCCAATTGAGTGAATATTATTAAAATCTACAATATTCATTCATAGAACAAAAACTAATTAAGCTTATTATGGCACAATTTCAGTTTTAATTTTAGTTTTGCAATCACCAATTAGGTATTGTTTAACTCAATGAAATCTTAGAAATCACTTTTGAGTTTTCTCTATAATCTTGTATTGAACAAGCATTGCTCAACTATCATAAAAACTGAAAATAAATTATCCAAAAGGCAGGGCGTGTATTAAATGTGTATTAAAGGGGATATCAAAGATGCCGAAAGCGTTGCTGAACAGGCAAGCATGCCTGCATAACTGTGGCGCCTAGCGCTATAAAACCGTGACATTTCGCC
Organism: Lethocerus indicus; assembly: GCA_019843655.1. Lineage (NCBI taxonomy): Eukaryota > Metazoa > Arthropoda > Insecta > Hemiptera > Belostomatidae > Lethocerus > Lethocerus indicus. The sequence goes on along the minus strand of JACDQD010000004.1, from coordinate 27,728,432 downwards.
CCATCAAGCTTGGCTGCTCGTCCAAATAAAACTGCGGTCAGAGAACAACTGTCTCTATCTTCCCGGCCGTATCCGAAATCGGTGCACCATTCAAAATTTGCAATAATCAAACCGTTAGTTTAACTTAAATTTGATTTTTCAAATTTAAATAGCAAATAGCCTGAATAGCAAATATCATCCATTACGTTGGCTGACATATATTTGAAAAGTCATCTAGTTCTTAAGGTAACGGTCTGAAGAATGTTCTTTACTAGGATCATAATATGCAACTAACATATTGTGTAATATTTTATTTCTACATTTATTTGCCGTTATGCGCGCTTCTAATGTTTGGACACATAAAATTCACTTTTCAACAGTGATATATTGAAGTTTGCATAATTGTATAAGACAATTGAAATAATGAAACCATACACTGACTGGCAATAAATGGTGAGCGCAATTAACGATGGCAGAAATGGGTGCAACTAGCCGATGGTCATACAGGTTAATGATTGCGACCCAAATCAACGCCATGTAATGAACCGACCTGGCTGAATATCTTGTATCGTTTAATTAGGTCCCGCTACACTAATTATATATTCAATCCCAATTCTTTCTTGCTTCACACCCTACGTTAACTAGGAGCCTTGGTGTTTCCGCCAAATCCTGTTCAAGGTAGACAATAGGAACCCAGAGATGACCCGAAGGGAGGCCGTACTTCTCTCAAAATTTAAAGTAAATTAAACGGCACTTATCTCACAACAGTTATTTCCCGGTGAGGGAACATCGTAATTGGCCTGTACTACGGCTGTAATTCGCTGCACTACTGCAAAGTGAACAAACCACAGTCCGTTAGAAGGGGTCGCTTGACCGTCTATCGAGATCGGACGATTCAAGGAAATTTTTCACATTTTGCCAATTAAAATAATCCCCTCTGGGAAAGTTTTAATGTTTTGTTGTCAGATCGCCGCGAGCGTGATTTATTAAACTATTTAATTTCAATCCATGTACGAAATTTGGCTGTACAATAAATATCATTGTTTTTATATTTCAAGAAACAAATATTTCTAATAGCGCCATTCTGAAACAGTAGTAAATTGCCGTATAAATCGACTGCGGTGCATTAAGGTCGAATCTACACGGACATGTCGGGCAAATTGAACACAATTGCCGGACATGAGATAGAAACAAGCGCATAATTCCGGTTAAGGTGGGGTGTAGAACATAGCACCAGACAGTAATTATTTGGCGTCACCAGCAAACCGGCTGCAAATTGCAGTAGTTGAAACGTTCATATGCACACCGAACAACGCCGGGATTATAATAAGAAAATGTAAATCTGCGACAAATGATACGACAAATAATTTTATTTTAATAATAAATGGTTAATTTTTTAATTACTCGGTATAATTCAAGATGGTTTGAGTGGTGATAACACCACGAGTTGTGGGAATAAAAGCCTTTCCGGATGAAGTAATAAGACTAAGGACAGAAGGCCCACAACCACGTAACAAATGAAGTATCTCCCATACAGACCTCTTGAAACCATTTTTAACAATGAAAAATACTCCAAAACTAATGCATTAAATAACCGACACATTGCGCGTTAAATCAAAGATAAAATGTATATTTTCAGTGATTTGACACGCACTATCACACTATTATAATCACTCGTGCGCTACCTATTTTATCCGTCTTCACTCTCTTATTTGATCTTAAGCTAAACCAGCTTCGTAGGGAGAACTAAATTTTTATTTAAAGCGGATCATTTTTGGGCAGTTGACGTTACCCTTACCTGTCACAGCACCGGTCGGTTCATCGTCGAGTATCTTAACTTCGTCCCTGAGGGTCTTGACGAAGTCCCCCGTGTTGGCTACTAGGTCTCCGATGGTGGTGTCTATAGCGGCGTCGCCTTCGGACGGGGTTTGGGCCAGGGAGGCCGATATCGATGCGGCGACCAGGAGGGCGACTAGGGCCGGAAACTGAGTCTTCATTTTGTTCTTGAACACGGTCTGGGAATATCGCACTGTGTTGTCACTGTGAGCGGTCACCGTCCGGGCCCCGAATGGCTTATATAGTGGGCCCCCGGTCGTGTTTTATAACGCGTTCCACCTTGTGCTCTGCAGCCCCCCAAGGCCACCGCATCCCCAGCATATCGTGACTATCTGGGCCAATTGCTCCCCTCCCCCTCATCCCGCCCGTCCATCTCATGACCAGAGCGTCTTTCTTATCCGCTGTCCCTCTCCTGCCAGTGCTATCCTCCTATCCACCTCTCTCTCTCTCTTCATATCTCTCACTCTCCCTGCCTTTTCGGCCTCCCGTACGCAAATCCTATTGTCCCTGCCGGCTTGTGCCCCGCCTTGTACTTTTGATGAAAATTCCAAAGTGCTGCTGGATATTCGACACGGTTCCCTTTTAATAGCACCGGGTGACCGGAGTATAATCCCCCTTGATATTCTATACTTCTCTATTTAGTAATTAAGGTTATCCCTCTGTCGTTTTATTCTTAAATTTTATTATCTTAAAAATAAAAGAAAGAAAACATGTCTACCTAAATTTCATATAAATATCTCGAGTCAGTGCTTTTGACACTACCAGATTTTCCCAGTAAGTTGATTGAGTTCTTAAGTTAGTCTCTAACTTCTGTGAAGATTTTACACTTCTGAGTAATTTAATTATTTTAAAAAATAAACCTCAATTTCCACAAAAACGTCTGCATGTTTACAACTCAGAAAATTGCATATTTTGTTTCCTAACAGATTTTTCGTGGTATAATATATTTTCTTGTGATAATTAAATACTTTTTATAGAAATTACTTCCGGTAATTTGGCGATCTTTATTAATTATTATTAATTCAAATTTTCATCATTTTGAAAGATACAAATTTAAAATATTATTTTGTACATTTGATATAATTATTTGTTACAATTTATTTTTATTTTTTAATATTCGACTATAAATATCGTATTCAAATATCATATTTGAAAAAACGACTTATATTTTTAAATAAAATATGTATTGTCTTCGCTCCATCAACAGCTGAACTGTAGCTGAGTTTTCTACAAGTAACATCTACAGCAAATAAATATGTACACGAAATCTTTATCCTTGTACAAGTTTAATCTGGAAAAAACTGGAATTACATATTTTTCTGATTTGTTTTAACAAAAAGAACATTTATATCAATTGAATTAAGGTATGAGCACCACACTAAGGTGAATGGCACCATAAAAATGGATTCTGGAAAATGGTAAAAATTCATAATTAACAAACAGGTAATGAATCAGCAAAGTGTGAAAGATTACGAAACGGGATTATTTTCATTTAACAGTCTGGTTGAAGGAAGCATTTTAATGAATAAAAAGTGTTTACACTAATTTAATAAAGGAAGTATTTAATTAACTCTCAGTGTAATAAATAAATAACTCGTTATTTCTTTAGTTAGCATTAGACAAAAACACGTTATCAGCTGTTGGTGTGTGCGCTGAATGAATAAAGTAAGTATGTAGAACTGATTTGTAGAAATTCGCAGTTTATTTTTATGACTTATTTTTGTATTATTCTTATGGCTCATAGTTTTGGGGTAAAGCCGAAATATGCCAGCGGCACATCGCAAAGACGAAGAAAGAAACAATGGGCCGACATATCAAAAAGTATTAGCGTCTTTTGCTAGCAATTAACTTCGGTAGGTTGTGCATGTATCACGGACTATTCTTTATAACAAGATCGGAATACACAATACTGACCAACGACTGTGACGTCCTCGGTAAATAGGGCGTAAATTCAGGAAGTGCAAACCAACGCTCAGACCACTTTCCAGAAAAGTGTAATTCGGATACATTTTAAATGTTGTTTTAAGTAAAAGAATGCATGTTGAAATAGGCGTTGTGACTCATACCGGTTCCGACTGACAAATCTGTTAGAATTCAATCTGGTGAGATTGTGGTAAGTCACCTGACTTTATGAATAATAAAAGCCAATATGGCAGATTAGTATTTTGGGACGACCGACACTAATTTGATAGCAAACATTTTCGGTGATCGGCCAGTCGCTCTTCGAATGATTAAAAATTATTCTGCCCTTCAGAAAACTTTTCAAGTTAATTTCGACGGCCTCTATCGTTGTCAGGCGAAAAATGAATGCGATGAATAAAGTGATGGGAAAGAAATTTGGGGCGTGTAACCAATTGGCGACAGGACCGAAAAACGTGGGGCACTTTCACCCTCCAAAGAAGAGCTAGTCGAAATAATTGACCCATCTTTTTCAATAGACTAGATAACTTAATTTAATATTATGTTTCGAAACGGTGTACAGACCCAAATATCGTTTTTTAGGATATCTTCAATACTTCGAAGTGCTACAATTTAATACAATAAACTGAATTTTTCTATAGGTGACTTATGCGTAATACATTTTCGTACCTTGGTGCGTACTTTTATAAAACTACTTTGACAGCGCGGTGAGTTTTTATCACTCTAATTGGATTTCCAACATCGCATATAAATATTAATGACTCGATAATAATTTTTTAAGCACCTTACTTTTAAATATTTCCTAATACGTTTTTAATTATATATTGTATTATTATCAGACAATAAAATTATAATGCCAAATGTGGAAAAATATAAAATCTGAGAGTGTTAAATTACATAAACACCCACACAAACACATAAATACAATCACATAAACATTAATTTAATGTCTTGGTGTGTGAAATTTCAGTGGCAGTGGCAGATAACCTAATTGTCTCATGTCTTTGATCATCGAATGTTTCAGACTCACGCATAATACGCATGTCTATCGTGCGTCGTTCCTATCGCAGATTTATTCACGCTCAAATTGGTAATTTCAGTGCCGTAGACTAATTAACCAAAATAAAATTATCCTCCCCCCACCACCTCCCGGAAAAAAAACAAAATCATAAGCAACTAGTGGAAGTAATAGTCCGGTTAATTTCGTTAGGAATATGCCACGCAACAACGGCAGCGTTGAACGCCATTACTCTGTCCGTTAATACATTGTAATTAATTCTCCGACAAAATAAAAACTGAATGGCCCCCTTGCACAATTCCGCGCACTCTTAATCCCGGCTTTCTTAAGGTCCGAGAGGCGGCCTACTGTGAACCGGCGGTGAAAACTGCCGCCGCTGTTCCACATTAGACCACTTCGAAGCAAGTACCCTCTGCCACGCGCTCACGGAGGGCGGGCATTGAAACAAAAAAACAGGGAGCAGGCGTAAATTAATAATGGCTACCACAGTAGGAACCTAATCACCGAAGGGTGTACAGACCGTTCCCGTTAATTAATCTATTTCTCTTGTAGAGAGGCATTCCTTAATAATCTGACGCCAGTTACATTTTACCCAGGAAATCTGTGTAACGGACGCAATTCGGATTCGTTCATTTCAATTTCAAATCGATGTCGTCTCTCGTGCAGTAAATATTTGAAAGAAATCCCAGCGTACCAGAATAAAAACCAATTCAAAATTAAATATTCAAACACACGGTAGTTAATGCCGAAAAAAATTAGGTCCAATCGGCATTGACAGACGGAAATTAAGTATTGAAGAAACGAATTATAGGCATTCACCCAGTGACCTGTTTCCTGTAATCTTTCGCTCTGTTCATTGGAAAAGTTTGTTTCCACTGCTAGCCAGGAGCACTTTTCCTGCATTGGTTAGCCTCGAATTTCTTTTCAACGTACGGAACCGTTGCTTAGATCTCATTCGATTCGTCCTGTCTCGAATCCTATCGAGCTATTACGGCCATTCCGAACAGGGATTTCAACAACTCCTTTGTCCGGTCCATTGTTGTTTGTGACGGACGTTTGGAGGTCTACCTCTGACAGGAACTGGTAAGGGGCTCTAGTTTTCACTCAAAATGGAAAGCTATATTTCACTTTTTGATGTTCCTGGAGACTTACGAACAGCCAGGATATTTTAGGACTGAGTGTATTTGGAATAACCTTATTCGTCATACGCTTGTGACTGATTTCTGTGGAATATAAATTTCATTAATTTATTGATGGTAGTCAATAAAAATTAAGGTAACATTGTAATAAGGAAATTGCTATCCAAGTAATTATCAAACTGGAACGATTTAATTGGAATCGGATATTCATTTAAAATATATTTTCAATGAAATAATAAAACATTATAATAATTGAAGACGATAACGGTTTTCCTGAGGAGAGCTGTGTTGTACGCCTTTGATAGTATATGAAATAGTTAATTTATATTTTATGGCAATGAAGGACACAGTAAATTTAGTTTACAGCTGTAGATGAAGCGGTAACGTAGCAATTATTTCAGTTTCGCTTTGATTTAGATACGAACCAGACTGAACATCTCCTGGAAAGTGATTCAGTCGTAATTAGTCCAGTTATAGACACGTAGTACAGTCACCCCCAGGCATAACTGAATGTCGATTCCCCTGTTTAAATCAAACTTGTGTTTAAATGGCATTAGATATATCATTACATATATCATTAGATTTTATTGATCTATAAGATATAAATTATTATATTACTTTGTTTGATGTTCGTGTGTTGTTTTAAGTTAGCATAAATGAAATTAATATTAGAAAAATATGACCGATGCTGCATTGAAAACAGTTGGTGGCTAATTCTGGGAATTTAACCAGGGATTGGTGAGAAATGAAGGGGAGAAAGGAATTATACAGGTGACAAATCAAAGGAAATTAACTGGCAGTGTAAAATTACCTAGCGTTTGCGATTTTTTAAAGGCGGATTAGAGATTATGTATTTCAGTCTGCGGGAGCTCTATACAACAAAGATGAAGTTTAATATTTAATTACTGTTCCAACCGAGTGAAATCCCTATGAAACGCTGATTATACATTTCTGCAAAACCAGTAAAGCCACCTGGATTATGGCGTAATCTACCAGCATCCCGCAGCAGTGCGAGCAGACTGCAAACGTCGTGAGATGGCAGCACATGTTCCTGATAGGAATTCACACGATCTGCTGATCAATTAATATTCCTATACTTGAATTACTTGAAGCATGTTGCCGTTTAATTTTCATTAATTTTTCAATAAATATTCCACTTCTGCCATAACTTCTGTTAAACCTTATTTTACAGTGACTGGAAAATGATAACCCTCAAATGATAAAAATGATAACGTGAATTGTTTATTTTCAGGTTATAAACAATTATAGATCGATCGTTCGAACCGTGGAATGTTTTCATCAAATGCGCTGTGCGTTATTAGCTAAGCATTAGTGCCAGTTATGTCAGCTAAAATTAATTGTTCAAAATTCCAGAATACTTATTATTTTGTTTATATGAATAGGATACATACTGACTTTAGTGTATTACAGTTACAGAAAGCCATATTTAGATTTGATTTATTTCTCCTGTCCAGTTCCAACATAATGGTGAGGGAAATAACAGGCCTAATAACAATTATTTCGAAATATTTATTAACATGAAAAAATTCTTAACAGTGGATTGAAGTAATATTTATTTCATCTATCATTACGTTATTATAAATAAATTGCTGCCAACTGTACGACATTTACTAAATATATATGACTAGCAAGTAAAATAAGTTATATCTGATAATAAATTCGTATTTAAATACAGTATATTTTCAGAATTATATATACGCATTAAGGATATTTATTATATTGCATTGGTGAAGCGATAATATATAGATAAACATGTAATGCGTTCGGGTGGTGTAATGATATTGTTCCTACTATGGAAACTTGTTAGCCTAGTGTTCTTGAAACCTGTTCTTGACCCAAATCAAAGATGCAGGATCAAATCCCGCGTCATGATCCGTCCCGATCTGTTGCCGAGACTCGTTCCTGCAAGATGAATAACGCCCTAAGTAAACTCGGCCATTAAGTAAATACGAGTTCAATTTTTTACGCTTCGCAATTTCAAAGTACGGGCTATAATTTGATCCAGGATGCTGCGTCACCTTTTGCCTGGGCTCGGACAAAGTGTGTCAGTCGTTCTCCCACGAGTCAAAACGGCTTCATTCCCATAGAATTGGATTAGATTCCCTCGCGCTCCGGCCCTTCCATTAGTGAAGGAAATCGTATTTCTTTTCTTTTTTCAAAAAGAAGAACTCAAACTTAACTGCAAAGAAGAACAGATAGTGTATAAGACAACGCCTACGATTCCGATATATCTTTTATAGCAATCAGCTCGAAGACACATTACATTAAATGTAATTATGAGAAAATAATCATACCGTAGGTTTGTGGTGTTTCTGTCTGCTCTCGCTGGTTTGGTCTACTGAGGAGACAGAAACACCACAAACCTACGGTATTCCTACCCCTCACAGACCACAAAACAGGTATGTTAAACTAGAAAATAATCACATTAATAATCAATTAAAATTGAACAAACATTAGTGGGAGGTTTTCAGGTCGAATTTGTCAGCAATAAAGTTTTTTCTCTCTTTTATTGTTGCAACTGTAAATAAGATACAAGCAACATTGATACAAGCATTAACTACAATGGACGACAATTGTAGGAGAAACCCATTGGTTCCCCCCTTTTTTTATTACTTTTTTAAAATTTAATTTTGTTTTATTTTATTAATTTTTTAATTTAATTTATTTTTAAATTTTATTTATTTAAGCATTTAGGTCGCGTGGCCCTTTCCTTTTCAGGCGTCTGTAAGGAACGTTTGGGATGTCGGGAGCAATAAAGTTAATGCATGTTTCATGACGGGGACTCCATCCTGCCTATAAAACCTCGATGTTGTATAGGACATACATCGTATACTTTTATCTAAATGATTCCGCCCAAAAATCACAACCGTACGAGACTAGTTGAGCCGCTAAAGTGCAAGAATGATTGACTCTTTTTGGACGTGGAAATTTCGAAATATCTGATGCGGAAATTCCGATGGGGGGCTACTGAAAATAAATGCGGCCTCGCTATACGTGGGGCGCCTCCTTAAAAAGAAACTCTAAAACCAGGACCGGCCGATAAGGGAAGGGGGCCGTCGGGTGTTTCCCATTTAGGGAACGGCAGTAGCCAGGGCGTCTTCGCCCAGCGATATTCCTTCTTCAAATTTGGAAGGAAAAGGGTCTTTAACGGGGGATTCCGTTCGATGGAATTCAAATCCCAGTCGTTGCCACTATCCGGTTCCCGGTATTGGGAAATCTAGAATAAAGCCGAGTCTGAATGGAGATACGTTAATTTGCCCCTAGCTCTCGACATATGGAAGTATTGTAGCTTATAACAAGAACGGTTATTTCCGTTACTACGCGCCTTGAACATTTGATTCACTCGTACATAAATTGTAATCACCGGAATTTCCCAATTGGAAAATTCGTGAGACGTTAATTTTCATTTAAGTATAAAATATGGCAACTGAAGTGGGGTGGGGAAAGTTCGTAAAGGATTTGAATTAATTTCATATTTGTTGGAGTGGAAAATTATCACCGTGGAATTATTATTAGCACGCATGAATTAAGCTGAATTTTGTGCCCCGATCGTTTTCATGTAGGTATGGGAATTGTCGTTTCCTGTATATGACCCAGATTCATCGGCAGCCGACTTCTAATCTTGACGCCGTCGATTGAATTTTATTGCCCTTAATTCAATCGTCGGTTTACTTTATTGTAGGGACGTATCCTTTTTTCAAATTTCTCTAAGGAAAGACCCAATAATTGGGCATTCGTAATGACAGGGAGACACCTTTCCATTTTACGGGAATGAATTTTTATTCGTTCCGAAATCAATTTCAGAGCTGTTTGAAAAACTTTCATTTTAAGAAATATACAAACAGCTTTCTTGTGAATTATTTGACTGCGATAATATTTGATAACCACAGAAAAATAATAAAATTACAATGAAAATTCAAACTATACTAATGACAGTTGAATATCAGATTGTAACAACAATTCATTTTATTTCAATTTATTAATGTGAACCGGTTTTAACATTATAGTGACATTACTGGATGCTTCATTGTTAGGTTCTATACGTTCCTCACTGTAATACTAATAAGCTTCTGTTGGTGAGAAACTGACACTAAATTAGCATTAGACCAATTAGGGGAATGGAGGCAGAGAATCTTAAGAATGATGGTATTCCCAAGCACCGCGAAACACAATGAAATTGGTAAAATTAATTAGTTACGAAATATTTGTCTTATAAACTTACAATATGAATATAAATTAGTTAACTGTGGCTGAAGCATGATTAACATGAAATTATTGCCAATAGAAATAAGGAATGGAATAGAAATATTTTTTGTTTATTTTACATAAACTATTAATATGGTTTAATTCAAGTAAATTGTTGTCAGGGTTGATATATGAGATTGAGCTGATGGAGAGCACTTCATATAAGATCAGGAAACTCCCTGGTATGAACCACTATCGACGACAGTAATGGCATCCAACATCCAACCTAGCTTCTAATCAACCTAGGATATTCAAATGGATTCACATCGTTAGTGAATTACAACATATTTCAACTTGTCTAATGGCGCGAGAGGTAGATCCGTTCGCATTCCTGAGCAATGAAACAAAACTTTATGTCATATGTGGGTCGACGGTAATCTCACGCGATCCTCCTTTCCGAACTTGCTCTCGTCCCAATTATAATCAAATATCCGACCGGCTTATAGAATAATCATCGCCCGGTGACTCTTCTGTGTCAATCCTGAGCGGTAATAACAGTATTTAGAAATAGGGAGTATTCCCTCGAAATGAAATACTGAATACTGGCGGCTGACCTGTTACTCAGGTAAGATGGTTGCAATTGGACAGTCGGAAAGATTTTAGAATTTAAAATTGAGACTTTAGATCTCACTCCCAACAAGCCTAGCGCTGGACAAATTAAACATTAAAATTAAAATATAGACGACTATATCACTTAAACAGGAATAATTTCAGAAGTTTTTCTTCCTTCCATGTTGTATGTGATGATGTATCTATCATTAATAAATATAATCTCATTCTAATTTCAACGACCTCCTTGATTGTATAATTTGTGTCATGAGAATTTCTAATAGGTGCGACAATGTAACAGATAGTGAAAGAAAAGAGCATTGTGATTTGTACGCTCGGCGGCGTACATTCCGTTTCCTTTCTGATTCATCCTCCCTGCCAAATTGTAAATGCCACGCATATATCTGATATATACTTATAGAAGCATTAGATAATATACAATTTTCAGTTTGCGAGTGAACAGACTTATATTTTGACTGGAAACCTAATAAGGGACCGTTATCCGATTTTTGTGTCTTTGAGCGGTGGCCGCTAATCTGAAGGTGCGGCAAGGCCACTCCTCGCAGTCGGCTGCATAATGGCCGTCGTGAACCCACTTCCAGCCCGGCAAAACGCCGTAGGTACACTGAAATTGTTTGTTCCTTCAAAGTAAAACCCGAACTACCCGCGTCTTTATGAATTTTTTATTCGCTCGTTTCGGGAGAAATCCTCGATAACCACTTCCGCTTCTGTTCTGACCTGTTTCTCGGACAAACTGAAATATTTTCCCGCCAGAAACCGTTATTTGTTCTCCCTTGTATGAAATTGGCTACTCGTCTGTTATCTTAGCCAATTAACACCGACGTGAGCCCGGTGTAAATCTTTGCGAAACTACCGCCGAGAAACATTATTTTCGGTGACACCTTAAATGAATTGTAAATTTATATTAGGTTTATATTAGGTATACGTATCGGGAAGTAAAATGTTTAACCCAGTTCTGTTTTCGGTGCTAGTCAATTGAAACATAATGAAAATTATCAATAAAATTTTTCCACCGAATTTGTTTATGACTTTTGATTGGGTAAGTGCCCCTGAAACCTATTGCTTAGTAAAATAAATTTTCTTAGATTAATAAAAATTGCATTCTATCTTCCAGCTGGCAGAGGAATTGGCTGGGAGAGAATTCAGGCGAGCATTGTGTGGTTGTGACTGTTCCATGAAATTGGTTGCCGAGAAATAACATTGTTTTTCAGTTCGCGAGTTAGGCTTATTCGTCACGGCCCGTCGGCCGCAGACAGACCAATATTTCATTACACTAACCTCAGGTGGTTTTCAAAGACGATCGTCCAATTCAGCGCCGACCGAGGATTGATCAGGCAAAAACCTGAATTGAAGAACGTGGGACGCCCCTACTTATAATTTCGATTTGAATGCTCAGACGATTTCCAGTACGCTGTCCAATGACAGTAATAAGGACAGTTTATTCCGCGATATTGTTGGATTTTCGAAGGATAAACGATAATAACGAAATAGAAGTCGCAACTAGGTTTTTCTGTCGCTTATGTCATCAGTTATGACCAATTTATAATACTTCAGTATATATTATGTTCAAATTTAAATAATAGTTAATTGTTCATTGTTCTGTATTCGTGTCTACTGGCTAGAAGTCGGACGGTTGTCAATTTAAATATTAACAATCTTGAGGCCTTCTGTTTAGTCGGCTGAGGATCGAATATAAGGGCTCTACGGATGACACAGATATGAGATAAAGTCTCAGTAATCTAATGTAAATCTCAACTTGCGAGCTGTTAGCATCGGCCGGGGTAATGATACACTGACCTTTTATAACACGCGGGGCGACGGCATATCCTTCTTCCAGGTCAAAAGGAGAAATCGTACGGAACGCCTCAACGTCAAGGTTAACTCGGGAACTCTCCCGTTCCTAATTCGCCGACATGAATATATTTCCCAAATGGGGATAGAAAACTTGTTGTTTAAGGGCATTGTTGATGCAAAATATAAATTTTGCAGCATATAAAATTTGTTTCAATCGACTATTTTCCGGCCACGCGCGGGGATAGATTAACCGAAATAAGAATTAAAGTAACCTATTTTATTTTATGTGGCGCCGTAACAGTTTTAGTGTTGAACCTATCTGTCGGGACAGTTTGTACCCAACAGTTGTGGTTGTACTAATTACCAAAGTATTCCTTAAATAAATAAAATTAAATTTGTGTAAAAAATTTTAAATGGGACAGCTGAGAGAGTTGTAAAGTACCGTGAACTTAGGTCCTTATTTAAATGAGCCAAGGGAGCCAGTTTACCGTCAACCAGAATTGAAACAGGTCGCTAGAATATGTTCCATAAGGCGCCATTAATCTCACAATGACATGCCATAGTATTCTCGCTTTAACCGTGGTGACAATATTTCGCGTGTTCCAATGAGAAAATTATGAATATCCGCGATTTCTTCAAAAATAGAAATTGAAAAATTCCGAATTTCGGCGTCGGAAGAATGCGTAGGCCATGCGTGGTCACGTTCATGAGTGGAGGTGAACGAGGTTCACCTGATGAATTTCCCGGAATAGACGGCTATGTGTCTGCACCTCGACCGAGTACCAGTTTTCAAATGAAATTTGTTTTCCCTTTTGGCGTTGCAGACGCCCGGTTATAGATACCTGTTCTACGATCTCCTCTTACCGGACGCCTTTCATGTGAGTCCTATAAGCGGAAAATAGCCGGAGAAACGACTCGTGGAAGACGCGGCGCGAGCGAAATATTTAGAATGTTGCCGCCCGCTCTACCCTACCGGCCCAAGGGCGATGACCCCATTATTTTCAACCTGACGCGCAATTCGAGCTGTATATACGACACATAAAAGCCAGTTGGGTTGGTCCAATTGCCGTGTGTAACACACGAGTTACACCTGGCAATAAATTGCACTTTTCATTCGCCGTGCAGTAATGAAGAGAACACTTCACGATTCCGGATTTTCAAGGTGGAATCGCGCAGAACGAACCTGTACCAATAAAAATAATCCCGTACGCATTTATGTACCGAGCCTATAAAACAATAACCACGCGATAGTTACGTAGTTGTTTTAACACGAATTACTTAACACGACCGGAGTTTCATAGTTTCAACAAATGTCGTCCGAAAATTCTTTATTGAACTGGTTTTCAAGAAATTGAAAATTTTCAGGTCACAGACAAGCAGCGTTAGAGCACTCAAACGAACAGAAAATAATACGATAATTACGTGTTATAATTGAGTATTAAATATTCAAATATAATTTTTGCGCATTTACGAATGTGTTGCTTCGATAAAATTCCACCTGGCTAGCGATTAGAACCCTCATTGTTTCTACCGTTGCACCCTATACATAAACTACTCAATTAGTAAACGATATTATGCATAAATGACAAATGATTTCTCTACTGGTTTCTTGCAGAAATGATTAGACGTATTTTGAAATTGAACTTCCGACTATTGATTTATGTCGACTGGTACAACTTAATTTTAATACTCGCATCAGCCGGATGTGGAGGAGCCCGGAGCTTGTCCTGTAAGCTAAATTAAACCTGTATTATAATCGATTAGCGGGGAATTATTTAAAAATCTAAATTCGGTTTATTTTACCGTCCCGTTTTCTTGCCATAATTTGGCCCCGTTGCTCTCGGTAGCAATGGAGCGCTAACGTACAGGGTACAGGCTGCTCGTCGTGTGTGTGTTTATTTGGGTGTGCTTTCTGTTGTTTGCTTATTGTAGCACCGGGAGGACGGTGGTGCCGGGTGAAAACAGACCCAGCGTCGAGCGGTAGAAGCGACACGACATTTCACTCGGGCCCTCTAACGCATCCGGTAAACAGAGAAGGAGAAATCAACTTCGCCTACCCAAGGCAATTAGGAACGATACCCCACAATACGACTCCTTTCTGATGGTCCACTCTTGGTATTCGGACCCTGCGGTGTTTGATACTTCCATAATTTACACCGTTCCCCTATCACAGTTCAAATAGTAACGGGTTTTTGGAGCGAATCTTCCTTGCGTGATTATTTTCCAGGTTTTTTTTTATCCAGGAATTGTCTCATATTCATTGTGCATCACCACTAGTGCGGTTTTTTATCTCTAAAATTCGCCACCGCCAAGAATATTATATCAGTTAGTAGTAATGAATTATACCGTAACCACGTTACCCTGGTGGTGAAGGCAGAAGTCAACAATGTTACGACAATGTTCCTACAATGTTACTACGTTTACCGAAGGTATAAAGTTATCTTGCTGCAGTGTCTGCAGTGGCGCTGAAATTCTAATTTACATAGCGGTATACCGCTGACCAGTAAGATTAATTCAGTCTGACTTATTAATGATGGTACTTAATGTCGCTATACCACACAGTCGAGAGGAAATGGAAAATCCCACGAGTGATTTATTCATGATATTTTCCAGTACGTTTACTTTCTATTCTCTATGTTCCATTTAGGCCTGCTGAGTCTAGAAAGGTGTTTTACGTACCTTTACGATAACTTAAGACGAAATGATCGATTGGGGACAGACAAGTGTAATCAGAGAATATAAAATAATATTGACATAAATTAAAAATTTTGTATCAATTCTAGGCTTCATATTCCTATCACCGTATTCTGCATAACTGATCCTCTTCCCGTTGTTTATACTACTCGCCAGAAGGGACATATGACCACGATGTTCTCGTGAAGTCGAAAAGTCGAATTTTCAGAGTGTAATCCCTTCCCATCCTCGTGGAATAAGTTAGCCTTCAAATTAGAAGCTCGAGCAATTACTGGCACGAATGTCTGGCGAAATGAGCGCTTGTCGCTGTGGTAACCAGAGCAAATCTCCCTCTAACAGTACGAGATAATTACTGGTCGCCGAAAAACAACGAGATATTGGCGATAATGACTCCGGTCTTGGGGGAAAATTAAAATTAATAGATTTGGACCTATTAAAAACTTAAATAATTATCTCGCACCTCGTAAGAAAGTGGAGCCGTTATTATTAAATGGACTGTCTCTTTATTAAAAATAAAAAGTCCCAAAGTTTAGATATTGTCCTCCTACGCATTTCACCGTTAATGCAATAAAATTTGTGTATAATACAATTTATGATACGGACAGTTCCTGCCTCGAACTATAGATTCTTATAATTATTTGCGCATTGTAAACATTGATTTTATTTCTTCAAAATCTATTTTACTTAAATATTATATGACTGAAATGAAAGCCATATAAATTAACCCCAGCTCAGGTAGAAGTGTATGCCCGTAGAAGATTGAAAAATCCAATAAAGAAATTCTGAATACGTCATTAATAATTCCTCACAAAAAATATCCACGTCCCAAAAGCGCTGCCTAGCATAGCACGCTGAGAACGCGTTTTCATTAGCATGTTCCTCAACCTCCATTGAATGTCAAGGGTGCTTATTCTTCCCCCGGATGAAATTTGCATACCCACCCGTGCGTCTGAACGTCCCACATTGCAGACTACGAAATGGCTTTTACCTCAGTTTTGGCCCAGAAAAGCCAATCGGCTCTACACAGAGGATGCACAGTTACCAAAATGCAATCTCTGGAAATCGATTTTACTCATGCATGAGGGAACTTTATACGGTTTTACCTTACCGTGAAATTAAATCCCAGTTTATATTGCATCTTAAACTATAGTTTAAGTACACTATTTTGAACGGTATATTAGTGAGTTTCTAAGCCGAGCTAGGTGTAAAGCTCATCTTTTCTATCTTTATTTCCAGAAGTATGGAACAATATGAAAAGTCAATACATACATTCAAGTTGATTCAAATCAAGTATCAGTTCCAATTATTAATTACGATATAGAAATTTCTATAGTCACAATATAGGTAACATTTACTCGCTGGGATAAAAGTGCAATTGGAGAAGGAGATCTACAGAGAAAGTTGAGCGCGGATGGTGAATACGCACAGGAGTGGTATCCGGCATGAAAGTAATGTTTGATTATGTAGATGTCGCGTGGACTAACTTACAGCCGGCTAACCGTTACCGGACTGCGTCGTTTTTCGCCCGCCGAAAGCGTCCGAATATCGAAATGCGAGAGAGCGGCCATACGAAGCGGGGAGTACGGGGAATATACACCGGTGTAGTGCTGCGGAGTGGGTCAGACCGAAGTCAAATTGGGGGTCTGGACAGATTCTTATTGCGGTCCAACGAGACCCTCTTTCCGCTCACTGTGCGGTTATCCAGTTACGATATTACCCGGTGCCCGGCCTCAAAACGGCGCTGACCGATCTTTTCTAATCGTCGGTCGGCTTTTCCTTTCATTTCACTTTTCGCGCTCTCGGGCCCGAGATCTGGTTCACTTACGCCCGGTTGTTTCTATTATTGAGGCGGTCCGGGCGATCTTCACTGGTTCAAACCGATTACGGCTCGAAACACGTGCCTTCGAAACCCGTTCGAGTGAGTACCGAGCAGGGCTATAAAAAGTCAGTATTTCGAGAAGATAGCCCAGAGAACTCAACGAAAATGCTGGATAAACAACAACCGGACAATATTAATACCTTTTTTAATTCTAATTCTCCATGGATTAAACGAAATCAGCCTTACCAAAGGCTTTACAATATCTACGAATATATAGTTTTCGACTGTTGTTAATGTCCATTCCGTTCAATGGACAAAGTTGAAAGTAAAATCTCGCGCGAAAACATTATACACTTTTATCGCACATTTTTTTCAGTCAACCGTTTTTATTACCGGTGTGAAATATGAAATACAAATATTTTTGGTGGTCTCCTTCGGCAGTTTCTTTTTCCTGAGGTCACGTGTTGCTGGAGCAGAGAACCGATACCGTTTTCAAATACGGTTGGAAATTTCGAGCGCCCACAATTATAGGTCCGCCAACCTGAGCGACAAAAAAAGAACAGTTTTCACCTATGCTCGGTTTTCTGATCGAAGTTCTACTTTCTCGTTTTTTTTCTTATTTTTAATTTCAACTTTTCAGCTTTATTTTCACTTAGCTCTGGTAGACGATGGCGAGAAGCCGATCTCATGAATACTACAAGACATTCTTCCTCGAATCTTACATAAGTTCGTCTAAATGTCATACAATAGAGTAATAATTATTTGGCTAAAATGAAAAGTATTATTTTGTTGAGTGTATTCTTCCATCATCTCAGCGGAATTTTAACCTCGGTGGATAAGGTCATAAGACGGGGACCGGCAACTGGAGAAACCGTCGAGATCAATTCAGGTCACCGATCGGGGAAAATAAATCCATCACCCCAGTTCACTCGGTTCTTATTATGAAAACTACTTCCGTAAGTATTCATCAAGAAATAAAAGAAGCCGGAATCCTATATCAGACAAAGTAGGATATAGTCTCATTTCTCGAGGGCGTGCTTACAGACTGTTGATGTGAAATGTATTTCAATGAAGCCAACAGCACGGTTATATTTCTTGACATTATAATAGTTTCTTTCTGGAAATCTTATCTAGATAATATTATCAAAATGAGTATCATATTTACTGAGGCGTATCTTTACGGGCGTGTGATGAATGTTCAATGTTAAATTGAAATTAGTAACAGGAAACTGTTGCGACTTGGGACTCCACTCGTCAATATTGACTCTGGTACAAAGTTACTCAAGATACGAGGCGCATACTGTGCGGTACAAGTGTGCCACCCCCTGCGCTTCGTCTTACACCCCACGGACTGCGATATTAATTGGCTGTTTCAGTCGATCAGCGCTGAGAACGACACTCGCGCTAAGAATCGTTGAATTCGCGCTCGGGGCGGATAAAGAGGTGACCAGGTCACCCCAGTTGCGTAGGCCGCCCTTCCGAGCCTTGTTCTTAACGCCCAGAGTGCAAATCACAACTCGACTTGTACAATTACTCCATACGAAACTCAGAATTCAATTTTCCTAATGCTTCAACCTGTTCATTAAAGTCTAGTATATTTTATTGTTTTATTTCAATAAATTTTTCTGGCCATATAAATCACTATTTAAATCGAATATTGTACGGAACGCAAGAACCTTTTGGCTCTAAGGTAATATTTCGAAGTACCTATTTATAGACTGTCAATTTACCAATTTAATGTTACCCAGTATAAAATTTAAAGTAAGACACGTACGAGTGATGTTCCAACATTTTTATTAAAACATCTCTCATATCAGCCTTCCTTGTATTAATACAAGAACCCAGGTACTTTTTGTGTTATAGTTACTTGCCTCATAGTTAACTTTTATTATTATTTCAGGAGCATGGTAAATTTATTTTTGTTGAAATATATCCACATGTTGACATCGTATTAGTCTACTATCCTAGTAATCTGACGGCAATGAATGGAGACTACTGAAACGTTAAAAACCGGCAAGATTATTCTAACAGTATTTTACAGAAAGTCATATATCTGCGCGACGGTTTAAATCTTGAAGGCTGCGTCGGATTCGAATGCCGCTCTAACGGGACCAGTGTTCTCCCCAGAGAGGACCATTCGGACTATTCGCGCCGCGTCCTGTGGGCCCGACGGGTTCCTAGACATGAAAATATAGTTATTCTGGAATTTTAATGGGGAGGACACAGCGGTTACCACCAGTGGGAAGTCGTAGACCGCTGGCGTCGTCTCTTCACGGACGGATAGTTGCCCAGGAACGATACAGTGTGCCTGATAAAGGAGTTGAATTAAGCTTTGGGAGATTCATGCGTGAAATCGACTGGACGAATGTAGACCAAGATGGGAGGGCAGTAGAAGGATATACTTAATTGACTTCTAACTAATTAAAATTGCAAGCTTAAATTTTAAGAGGCTTATGTGTTTAAAGACATTTTCCTATAAGCTTCTCAATTTTCCGCAAGTCAAACTTGAATAAGAAGTTTCAATTAAAAAATTAATTTCTTTTTAATTACGGATTGAAGAGTTAAAGCAAAGCATTATCATTAGGAGTAATTAGCATTAGGAATATTAGGAGCAAAGGAGTTTTTATAAGTCTTCAGAGTCAGTCAAGGGCCACTTTGATACATAAATTAATTGGTGTATAAATTCGTTAAAATATTTAGTACTACTAATACTTGGTAGACTTGACTAGAAATTATAAATAGTAAATTTCCGTAGTATTTCCAGAAGTACCTTTTACCTAGTTGAAACAAGATAGATGACATAATAAACATGCCATCCTCTAAAATTTTAAGTCTGATAAACATACCAGTTACGGTTGACGGCAGCACAAACTACCACCACAAGTGTATATATATATATATATATATATATATATATATATATATATATATATATACTTCTTTGAATACTTCATTAAATCTGTCCACTTAACTATTATTACAGGATTATAATAATGGAGACAATTTAATAATGAAATACGAGAAGGATTGTTATAACAGTATCTTTTAGAAAGTGTTATATTTTAATGTCTCAGGTTAAATATAGACACCTGCATATAAAGAACGCTTGGCCGATTTAATATTGAATAAAACAGAATATGATTTGCACAATTCAAGACAGTTTGAAGTGTAAGGCCGCCGAAGAAAAGGAAGGCCAGCAGGTTTATAGCAGAGCAGCGGGCCATATCTGTGTCCCTGATTCAGCCGATGGGTCGGCTTTGTTTTCACCCATCGTAAAAATTCTGGGACGCACTGTCTCCGGCACGTTCCACCCACTACCATTCACCCACGCCTTTCCTCCATTTCGTCCATCCTCTCCTTCCGCCTGAGTTGTCCCCCAGACAGAATAAATCCAGAACGGGGATGAATGGGGAAATGAATTTCATGAATTATACAATAATAAGTGTATCGTTAGTCATATTACATTATGATCAGTCTAACTCCACCTTGTAGTGCACTATCTGGCCAACTGCCCGTTGAAACAATAGGCATACGGTTGGTAATGCTTTAAAAAATACAGGACGAATAAAAATAGACACAAGGCTCAAAGTATAACGTTACATGAAAAATTATCCTATCGTCAAAAGTAAATATGAAGTAAAATTGACATTCTATATACATCGTTCGATATAGTCTGATATCAGGAGTTTCTTCAACTGATAAAAGATTCAGTAACTTGCAGATCATCATCAGGTTATGCTCAAGTGCATTACTGCACTTCATGTGTAAAGGAATGTAACACAGTTGGAGAAGCCAAATTAAGTCTGGATTAGTTCATTTATCCCAACAGCTCTGTTATCCCAAATCTACTATTTTTAATTTAGGTTTTCACAAAAATTTAATTAATATTGTCATGAATAGCAGTAAACGAATTGTAGGTTCACAGCACGAAATAAATGTACCCATTTAATTTTTATACTCTCTAGCGTAGTTTTAATTATGCTCTTTAAAAGGGTTCGTAATTTTTTTTAATGGGGCGCATCAAGTTAATTTAACTGCATGAACAAGTCGATTAATAATTTGGCAAGTATCCTATTCAGGTATAATTAACTAAATTGGTAATAAATGTGGTAAGTATGTGCCATTTATTAAATCGTTAATGCAGTTCTTCCACTAGGAACATAACCGGCTTGGTAAATGAATCTATGAAAGTTTGTAGGCTCCATTTATGTATAAAGGTCTGCTGCACAAGCAGAGTTAGAAAGTGAAATAATTCACTTTAAAATCTGAAGAAAACCCAATAGCTGGTAATGTGTATCAAGTTATTCCCAGCAATACATTTTAAAAATGAATATGTCATTCTTTGCATATGAAAACTTTACATTCGCTACCTATTAAAATATTCATTTCGATCGGAATTGAAAAAATAAAAACGAATTAATCTTAATCAGTACTCTCAATAACAGTTTAATATAATTTAAAAAAAGGATTCCTAATTTGTACTCGAAAAAATGTGAAATTCAGCAGAAACAGAGAACGAGATCCTCACAAATGAATCTTCATTTATAACCGGATAATAAAATCAAATGTATAAAACGTGATCTGCATTTATTGTTCAATCCGTCCGGTACTGTTCTTCTCCACTAATCTACAAAGTCTGAATTAATTGTTGCCTAGTTGTTTAATGGAGCCGAAACTGGATCAAAAAAATTGAGATTGATACCGTGCACTTTCGTATTCTTAGACTTAGTCTCGTGAAACAGCAATTCTCAGAGAGTTTTAATTGTTAACTATGTTCTGTAGTAACTCACATACAGCACATTGACGCACTATTGGTATTTAATGAATGAACGACAATGATAAGGCCCAAAAAAATGATCAGACGAAATAATGAAAATTATAGAAAAACATATGAAAAAGGTTTTAAAATTCTGTCTATTTTCATGTTTCTTATTTATTTAATAATAGTTGAATACATTAATTAACAGTTCCGAAAAAACTAATAAATTCCATTACCTTTTGTCAAAGAAAAAGGATCAGACCTTAATGTGCTGACAACACATACGAAGCACTAAGTTAAAAGTGTTGAGAAGGCTGTTACAATAATTTCCTTCTATTAATTCGACCCATTTATTACAAGCTCCCTAGTATGAAATTTCCTAACGTTTCAAGTAATTATTGCTAAACTAAAAGAAGCAGTGAAGGCATAATTTTACTCGAATCTCTAAGATTATGTCGCATAAATAATTAATCAGATTGGCGGTGTAAGTACCAGATGAAAGTGCGGATGTGGGTCAAAGTTAAACATACCAAAGAGGTGACTCAGGTGGCTTTTTCTCATATCGGTTCACCGCCTCCTACGATACCGCCGCGCGTTCACTCATTTCCCCCCCCGTCCGGTCCACAAAACTTATGTAGGCCACACATCTAGGCGTTTAACCGTTATAAATAATCCTCTGAAATCATTACTCAAAGTGGACTCGATTTTTCGGTGGAGCCTTTAACCATTAGGTTTATACATTTTTGTTTTCGTATCCCTTACATCTCAGCTTAAGGTGAAATTATTATTTACAAAATTTTTATATAAAACATGACAAACGACTGAATTTATACATTATCACTCTTACTATATACTGTGGCTGCAGTCCTACTTCGTTACAACGTAGTCCGGTTTCGGCTTTTGGCCATCGTCGGTATCATTGCTTCACTAATTACGAATGTAATAAGGTAATGTTATATACATAGTTTTTAGCGGTCATTATACCAAAGTATTTGTATATAATAGGGCTATAAGGGGTTAATGTATATATGGCGGTTCGGGAGCCGGCTGCAGAATTCTTGAGTGACTTTAATGGTGGGATAAGAACGAAGTTCAGATGGGGAAAACTATGATTGATGTGAAACATATTTTTGGTTATTAAAGTGTAAACGAAATTAGTCTTAATGAAAAGTTGTATTATGAACGATAATGTACTGTTTATTATTCACAGTTCATTATCACTATTATTCATAAGATATATTGTATGAGGAAATTTAGTTGTGTGTTAGAACTACATTCGGCGTTACCTTGTTTTGACGATGAATAATAGAAGCTGCAATAATCAGGCCATGCACGGGGAATTAAATTGAAAAACTTCAATGCGAAGGATTCCTTTCTAACAGACATGATACTGCAAGAGGCAGAGGACACAGAAAGTGCGATTATACGATGAATTTAAATGTTATCGCCCAGTTTTATCCGAGCTCAAGTCTTATCCCGACCGAGAGTCAGGACTTTCTAGAAAAAAACCGTACCGAAGCTGAGCAAAAGGGGCCGAAGAAACTCAACGGTACAGGGCTTCGCGGCGAGCGGGTATGACTCGTTCCACGGTGACCCGCAGTGTAGAGGCCATATGAAAAACAAACTGGGCATAGAAAGTGCAACACAGTACTCAGTGGGCTCTGCCTCCGCGATTATCCCTTGGCCACTACTTTCTCTTTCGCGCTCTTCCTCTACTCCGACCGTCCCTCCGGTTTGAAAAGGGTCAGTCGGAATTTCTCTATTGGACTTGAAGTTGAAAGTCGGACTTGGGCTGCACTCGGATGTTTCTGACGCAGCGAGATCAGTAATAAAATATGGTGCGCGAAAATAAAAAGTTTTATTTTCACAAACTAATGTTCAGCTTCCTTACAACTATCTAAATTTCATTCCGGGTCAAAAGTTAAAACACGATGATTTTTATTATTCGACGATATACCAGACCTTTATTTATTTATGAGCATATGCGCGTATTCTGTTACATGTTCATTTCTATATTAAATAAATATGAATATCAACCTTGATCTAGAGAGATTGTAGCTAAGGTTTCAAATTGTAAGCTCTAAATTTGAATCCAGTTGGTTTTTCATTTCCGGGAGAACTGGACATGCACTGATGTCCCATATTTGTATTCATGCTAGTAATTTGTATGCAACAGGAATATTCGATTAAATACAACGCGCGTATTAAAATTGCAGTAAAATTTCTGCTCAGTGGACTTTCAATTATCTCGGATTCGTCTGAGTCCGGGATCACATTTTTTGTGCCTTTTTTCATACGGACAGTGAATTGGTTATGGACTAGTTAGTATTTCCACAGATATTATGGTCATCTTCTGTCTCCGCTCTCTGGTTCGGTTTTTTGTTAGACCGGTTTCGGTCACTCGACATCCTCAGTAGCTTTTCAGAGGATCACAAGAACCGTATTTACTTGAACATTCGCAGAACACCAAATGGTGGGGTATTCCACTTTATTTTCTTAAGAGTTGACAAACAGTTACAGAAAAATGAAACATCAAGACTACTATAACGTTAGTATGAATTATTATCAGTTTTATTTACAAAACGGTGTAAATTCTTAACTCATAAAATCGTTTCATCCTATTGAAAATCTACCACTGCTATAAATTACTTGCAAAAATCATCACTCTTGCAATAAACTCTCTGTCGCTGATATGGCCACCATTCGATAATGAAGAACAAACGGAAAGAAAACATTACGACGACAGATCTGAAAACATTGTCATTTATCATTTTGTTGACAATTGTTAAACTAATAAATCATGTTTTAATCTACTATATTAAATAAATATATTAAACTGTTTAGTACACCATATTATTTATAACAGAATTGAAAGACCCTTCGCTATATAATGTTTCTGAGTAGGATTAGAATAAAGCATTTGGTCTTACCAAAGCAGAACTTGCCGTATTTTGTTTGTTTCATAGCCTAGGACCATAGGTGTGTGTATTATAATTAGTGGAGTCCTAAGGAAGGACCGAGCTGTGTAGGGCCGGGTGTAAGTGACCCAGATGGGAGAGCCGGTGTAGGGGGGGGAGCGCGCCTATATAAGGGGCCCTCGCTAAGTCCACCCACCGCATACTTGCTCCAACCACGGCGCCATGAAGACTCTCCTGTTTTTCCTCCTGGTGGGCCTGGCCCGCGCCCTCGACCTCGAGCAATGCCTCAAGAGGGACTCAATCTCGTGCGTCCAGGTGGAGCTGTTCAGGGAGGCGAGGTCGTTCTTCGGCCAGGATAAGATAGAGCTGTTGGGCGGGCTGGCCCTTGTCAAGGAGCCCTCGGCCGGCGGCGACAGGAGCGCTCACGCGAGGAGCCTCGAACAGAACGTGATCGGCGCCCAAGATGTCGAGCGCCGCGAAGAGGCCCTCGAGGAGTACGCCGTCGATGGACTTTTCGGCCTCTTCGAGGAGAGGAAGCTCAACTGGAATTTGGCCCCTATCGTTGAACAGGCCTCCCAGGCGACCAGGGCCATTGCCGATGCACTACCGCAACAGCTCAAAGACAACTTCGCCTCCTTTATGTCCGAGGAAGGTCAGTAACTTATTATTACATTCAACGCGGATAAATGTTATAAAGTCGGTCCAAATAATTGCGCGTTAAACTCTTTATAACGAATTAGAACTATTATAATTCACAAAAATGGGGTAGATCGATTCCGGCAAGAAGATCCTTATTTAAGGGTCATTTTCTTCGGCCGCTAATGATTTCATCCCCATTCAGGGGGAGGAGGTCTGTACAATATATATTAAGGGCTGAATAAATCATAATTTTTACCATAAAATCTTTATAATGGAACCACAATAAAAAGTTATATTAGAAAATATTAAATAAAATTTCGTTAAAATTTACCTCGTACAATCAACTATCATATTACATATCAAAATTGGTTTTGTATATTCAAACAAGCCTAAACAACCAATATTATTTAAAATTTCTTAAGTAACTGCAGTACATACATTTTTAGTACTTCTCCATGTATTAACTAAGAAACATATTTACTCCTAATTAAACTGAAGAAAAAGATCATCATTTTGTTATTATATTTGCAGAGCCTTCTATTTTACAACAAGAAAATATTAAATTGTGCTCCAGAAGTAATTCGAATGTTGAAAATTAAAACTGGCGTTGAGAACAGCCTATATTGAATCGAGTATCCACTTCAGAGCGTTGTAAATTACATACAAATACTTGTTCTCGAAGTGTTATTTTACAAACAGGTTTCAGGACTCTGGCTCTGTAAATAGTAATTTGAGATGATTCCTCCGGCAGAATTGTTCGTTATATATCCACCGACATATTATCAGGAAAATGAATTTTATGTGATCCGGTTTCGGAGCAAACGGGTTAGACTTATATTCAGGCTAGGTGGAGACCAGGATATGATCTCTTCTTCATGGACTTACTTCAATGCTCAACAATGAAATTTTGCTTATTCTCATCGAAACCTAATTTCATATTGAGGGATTTAAGCACGCGCATAAAGTCACGTAAGTCGAAATAGTGTCCAAACCCTGGAGTACCATATTATCAAAATTTTATTAAAAAACGTTTTAAAACATTATAAAACTTTTCATTTATTTTGACGTAAACTGTTTATGTCTGATCTGAATTTTATACTGAAACACTGTAGGGAGATTGAAGCCTCACGAGGGGAATGTTGGAAGCATTATACCATTTCGAAATAGAACACGCTAAGATTGAACATAGTAAAGTAGTTGGGGGAACCCTGTTCCGGTTCTTAAAACGGTAACCGTTGTACCGGTCAGCGATAAATACCCCTGACCGCCGCACTAGAGACACGACCGTGGCCGTCGAAGCTCATTAGCGGCGGCAAATGCCGCCATTAGTTTATAAATTGAGCCAATTACTTCGAACTAATTGCGCGGCAAAAGTACCTGCGTTTAACAGGTACTAAACCATGTCGGTAAAAATGTCTAACACACTTTAACCGTAGCGCCCTTTACCTAACTTCTAGACGGAATGGATTTAATTATATAGGAAAATGTATTCACGGGAGGAATTCCGAGAGGAAATAAATTCGGTGCCAATCTAATCGAATTATTTTCATTTGGTCACAAATAAGAGTAAACGCATTACGGAAGAAACAAGAAATGGGACATACACAATTCCCACGAACCGGAAGTAACAGGTAGGTCTTCAGGAATGGTAGAACAATTGCAATGGGAAAATCTATTTATTGTCCGATGCAACGTTCTCGCGCATATTTTACCAGTTTTCATTAATATGTAACACTATAGATACACGTTAATATAAACTCAGTTGTGATTTAGTCTACAATTCTTTTTTTATTTTGCCTGAGACCTGCAATCGTCTACCATTGTTTTCTAAAGAAGTTTTTATCTCTTTCCATTATTTATAAAGATGTTTATTTGATTTGATTGAAGGCCGTGGCAAGAAGAAGAAGCTGCTGAAGGCTCTGTTGCCCCTGTTGCTCGGGTTGAAGCTGAAGCTGTCCGCCTTTATGGTTCTGGCCTATTTCGCGATCGCGCTTATCGCCAAGAAGGCCCTGTTGGCCTCCCTTCTGTCGCTGGCCATAGCGGGCTTCGTCGCCATCAAGAAACTCCTGTCGCAGCAGCACCAACCACACCACGAGGTAAGACTCTTCCGATTCAGTTCGCCAAATTTTTATGCAACTTAAACTTCCCTGGTGATGCCAGGGATGTACTCAAGTATTGAAATTTACTTAGGCGTTATACTGTCATAGCATTCGGTGAACGATAGTATCCACATATTTCTTGTTAAATCATAGAGCAGAGCATCTAGACAGAACAAAGAAGAACGACAGCAATTATATAAATAATTTTTTTTAAATTGATTTAGGTGCACGAGGTCGGTCACCACGGTTGGGCCGGGCCCGCTTTCGGCGGCAGCTACAGCGGAGGCGGCGGCGGCGGCGGCGGCGCCTGGGAGAGCTACGGAGACGCCCACGGAGCCTATTCCAACAACGTTGCCCACACCCTGGCCTACAGTGCCCAGAAGCCTTCCAGGAGATAGGCCCCCAATTAATGTGAGTATTACTTTCAAGAAAACATTGACATATATAACGATGCCCGGCTTAGAATGTTGCTGACGATGATTTTTCTTGTGGCGTTCGCTTTCTAAAGCCGTCTCTCGGGCAAAGTGAATTCATTATATAATTAGGTATTATCCAATTTCGCCACCTTTAATTTTCACTTACGGATAACACCGATGTCGTTCATTTAATACGTCATGGAAGGAAACTCTCCATCCTTCCGTTTTCGGTTTTACACCATTGGCAGTATTGTTACTGCAGTAATAAAGTGATTTACTTTCGTATTTCAGCTACAAACTAATATTCCTGCATGAAATTGTATCGCTAATCATTCGAATTAATGAATCTGTTGGGAGAGCATCTTCATGATATCGAAAGGACGCTTTCACATGATCTTCACGTGCCATACTTTAATTTACAAAACTGCGTTCTAAGTGCTTTTAATTATTTCGTGTTTTCCATTAGTTGATTATAACCCACGCCATTGTAGTTTACGGTATGAATACAGTTTGCGATTCTAGAGTGTAATGTTGTAGTATACTGTATGCGACTCCGTTTCTTTGGCAATGTTGTTGGAGTGTTAGCGATGAGGCGGATGAGGTGGAGTAGTAGGCCGAGAGGCTAATGTTCTCGTGACAGCCGGTTTCCAGTGTTATATACAGCGCCTACATTAACACAGTTTCAGTCGTAGAGACCGCACTTTACCCATCTGTACTGGCGATGACTGGCAAAGGATTCTTCAAAACAGAAAGTAACGACCCGGAGCCGCCACCGATCCCACTCTAAACCCGTTATACTGAGTCATCCTATAATTTCTCTGCGATACCTTCTCGTAATTTAGAAATCTCCGGCCCGTTATTTCTCAACCTCTAGGATTAGAACCTGTAAACAGTCTTTAGATTCAAGTTTCACTCGATTCAAACGTTTTATACGGCTTGCTCGAACAGTAACTTTCCGAAGATCTTCTTTGTTTCTTAGCTGTATGAAAGAAGTGAATGAGGACATTCAATTTTTTTAAGTTGAAAGGTCAAACCTCGAATGTAATGAAATACGTTTTTATAAATAATTTATCGATGTAGAACTCAGATAAATTTTAAGAGAAAGTCAATATTTCTACTTCTAAATTAATCATATTCGGACGTTTTTTCCCAACTTTTTGCTCCGGCGTAAAATTACCATAAAAGAAAAAATGATTCTTCCGAGGAATTTGAAACTTTCCATGACGACCAGTTCTTCCGAACCGGAATTCGGAGAGCCAAACTAGTTTCGAATGGGACGAACGTTTTTTTTTTTCCCCCGTCGGTCCTACTGGAAATGGAAACGCCTCCGCCTTGAAATATGGGTCCGGGCAGCTCTCGGCCCTAGGTCAATTAGGGAATTAGAAAACAGTGGGGGCCCCCTCGGGCCGAAGAGTTCAGTCCGTTGATTTACAACAAGACCAAAGGAGTCAGTGGGTCAGTACAACGTGGACGGCTCACACCAGGATCCTGGCTTTGTCACCCGCCCGGCTTACACAGCACTAATTAACCCCCTTTAACTCCACGCACTTAATTCCTTAGAGTGTCTCCCGTAGGTATGTCTTAAGGAGAAACGCTTCGTAATAGTTCACGGGCTACCTGAGGCGATGCCTGATCAGTTGAGCTGACATGTTTGCATTGCGCACTTTAAACATTTATTCGAATAGATAGATAAATATTTATTTATTAACATAAACACGTAAATTTAAAAATCGATATACTTTAATCGTATACTACGTCAAGAGATTGAACTTTAACAAATTTTCAATAAATAATTCAACACGTCTAGAAGAAATTACAAACTTTAAAATAGAATAACAATTAAATGACCTTACAGAATTCAGAAGAATGACTTCCTTCTTAGGTTTCAATATTTAATTTCTAATTAGCTTCAATACCACGAGCCTATAAATATCCAATTCTTATTACCTTACATATTATCCATGATTTATTGGGTTCTTGGGATACACACTATAGTTGAACAGCATCAGAGCCAACTTAGCTGAAAATCAATACCGTCAATATTTAACACTAAATTACTTCTAAATTAGTGTCAAATTAATCCATAGGCGTTTCTGTCCTTGAAAACAAAATTTTGTATATTATATTTATTTCCAACACACTTCACACATTCAGTTGTCAAGTACTATCATTTTTTGACTATTAATAACGTAGGTAACCTTAGTTTGTCCCTACTCTGTCCAGTATCGGTGACTAAGTTCTTATATAAACACAGATTTTAAATATTTTACTTTTCTAATAACTGTGCCCAATTCAAAACCGGATAGCTACTGGTAACTAGTGTAATGTGTAAATCGCACATTAAACTAGTAGGCCTCAATAACGGTTCCCGAATTATTTTTCCTGGTTATTCTTTTGAAACCTTTAGTATGAAAATGGAGTATAATAACCGGCAACCCCAATTGACTCGGGTCGTAGCCAGGACTCTTCTAATTGGTGAGGCCGAGTTCCCTCGCCTCGGAAGTTATCGTTTCTGTCCTTATTGAGATTGCTGGTATAACTAACTGTACACAGTTTTAAATACGAGCCCTCTACGGTGTGTAAGTTGAGTGAGGCGAGCCGGGCTGTTGTACCACTTGTACAACACAACAAATGGGTTTGTCCTATCTGGGCCGATGGGGGTCACGCACTCGCGCACACACACACACACGCCCCAACAAAAACAGGACACACCCTGCCCCCGCCAAACAACAGGTTTTAGGTTTTCAATATAACCGCCACCATTAGCGCTAATAGGCTCGTCGATTAGTTTCACTAGTAAGGCAAAGTTTTGATTGAAGAATTCAATCATTATTAGTTCAACCCAAAAATCTTGTAGGAGAATCTTGTAGAAGGATTTTAAGTCTTTTGAATCGTTAGTACGGTTGATGTGTAACGTAACAATCTATTTTATCTAGAAAACGTTGTCAAATATTTTTTATAGTATCTGACCCCGATTTGCACCAAATAGGCAGCGTGCCTGTGCGTAGATTTTACATTTAAAACCCCCCGATTTCAAATAAAATATTCTGGAACGGAGGCCGGAATAATGTCCTCTGAAGGCAGTCAATTCGGACCCCACGCGGAGGGTTGGACGTGACCGGAGTAGAGCTGTGATGGTAGGGGAGCTTTAATGTCGGTGGAGCTGGCGCGGGAACGGCTCTCGCCTCTTGGACCAGCTCCAATACGGGGATACGGGGAGTTGGACTGTCACGTTTGTGCTCTTCAATTGTGGAAAATCTGCACACACAACACAACAATCTATCATTTCACCCTTGGAATATAAGCAATACATAAATCTCCCGGTAGCTGCGTTAGTAATTTCAATCGAAATCTTTCTTTTAAAACGGATTGTTGCCAGCAGTATGTGAAATAGCGGTTGCCTTATTTACGAAAATATAGAGTTAAGTATACATAAATTCAATTTGAATTGTTTGGAAGTTGGAACTATTTGATGGTCTAGTTTTTTAGAGAGGCGTCTCGTCGAACAAAATCCAATTTCCCGACTTCGTGGTCTCGGATTGAGCCGCATAGCTATCAAATTTTAATTTTGAATGGTCTTTTGAAATAACAAAACGTTAACTAACTAAACCCTCTGAGTTCTCCATACAGCTACATAGTTCCACCGTAATTATTTCTCATGCGTCACATAACCGGGCCGTAAGCTTCGAGCTGATTGTCCGATCGGTCGGCTGAAAGAACTCCTGTGGCGGAAACGATTTGGGTCGAATAGGGAGGAGTAGGAGGAGGAGGAGGAGGAGGAGGAAGAGTAGGAGGAGTCTTAAGAGACATCAACCTAAATATGTCTTCCTAACTTGAGTTGGCTGGCGCCCAAAAAACTCGTCTGCGATCAACGAGTTTAACTTGGGGAGAGTTCTCCGAAAAGTTGCTCCGCCTTTAATTGGGCCGCGTATCCAGGTCTAGCGTCAGCTTTATGTATAATTTACAGAGCACCGATTTTGCGAATATACAAATTGCGATAAATTGCGCTCCTCTTACAAATCGATCGTTTCGCTCGGCTCGAAATTAGAAATTCTAATTCAGTTTAGCGGGACCTGATATTGCGAGGGGAACAGATTTTCACCGTTGGCACAAATTTTTGGAATTATATTCTAATTATTCAAAAGATAAGTTCGAACCTATCCCATTTCGGATGATCATCGCTTTCTACAACAGAAAATATTTACCGATGTATCATGCAGTAATGTGTGTACAGATATGCAATTTGCGTCCAGGTTTACATATTACACTTTCGTGTAATTTGAGATCAGTTTCCAATTGAATTATCTTTCAATGGGAAATTAGAATTGTGAGAATTCTAGCGAATAGCTGTCATCCATCGTGCTTGCAAGTGTGGGCTTTAACGGGTTCTCATGGTGGACGGCTTCGAGAGAACTTGTTTTCCTGTACTATATGGAAGTATCACTTCGAATAATGGGGGCTGGGGATTTCACTTCTTTCTTCACGAAGCTCTGTCACTTCGGCAACGTCGATTACAGTCGGAGTCGGAGTTGTACGGGGGCGCTGGCTGAAGTCCTCGTTTGACCGGTATGGAGCAACTGTCTTCCGGTTTCCTATATATAGTCGGTTCACTGTTGTCGTTTCCGTCCCACTTTAGTAAAAGAGATTTTTCGATGAAGAAAAAATTACTCCCTTATCGAGCGGCGAACATCGACGTCGGCTCTTTGGGGCCCCCCTATAAGAAGAAGGCTATAATGAAGAACTTTTAATTCGCCTCATCATAACGATTATCATTTTATTTATTTTTATCGCGTCAGCCTGAAACATTTTTGTACGTTCGGTACTACCTAAATCATCGATTTCGAATTTTTCGAAAGTAAATTAATCTATACTCCACAAAATGATTAACAAAAATTATTGACTGCGTTTTCGTCCGAGTGCAAAATAAATATTAACAGAACGCCTATTTAATTGTTCACGATGAATTGCGTTATATTTAATCTAAAATAATTGTTCTTATGTTTCAGTGGCTGGCCGCTGTGTACATAGTTGGAAGACGATGCTTCCGGTCCTTGTCCGGTACAGTTCCGGCAAATGTCAATGGACTACGTATTATAATAATAATAATAATAATAATAATAATAATAACAAATATTGTAAATATATTTCTAACAAGGAAATTTCGGATACAGACGAAGGGACTCTAGTCGACCGACTGACGACGCCAACTCGTTACATCAAAACGTCCGCGCATTTGAACTGAATTTCAATAATTTGAAAACTCAGGGTTGACAATAACTAACTAACGATTTCGACCTACACATGTATATCATCGACCAGACGAACTGTTACGGATATTTATTTATTTATTTAAATTTTATTTATATTAGCGTTGGACTAATGTAATAATTTATTGTCTCTGCCAATGTGTTTTAGAGTTATTGGTTGTAGTTGTATTTAATCGTTCTATTCGCATACGGCCAAAGATTGATATGTTAAATAAAAACGAGCATTCAAAAAAAAAAATACGAAAAGCTTCTTATTTATACCTGATCATGCCCCACTTACCTATTAACATACTTGCAGAAGGAAACATGGCACACCCCCGATATTGAGGATTACACGTATGGGTTTAAATAAAATAGTATACCAGTGTTACGTTATTTGATAACGTAACGAACACGAAACTATGACCCGAGCGGGAGGTTCCCGCGTTGTGGGAAGTACCTCGGTTGACCCCCTGCTGTTCAGGGATTTTTCCTTTGTTTGGAAACCAGCTGAGCGAGCCCTCTCATCAGCCGGACCCTGATTATGGAACTAGTAACAGTTCCGAAACGCCGGGGGCAGAGAGTTGTCCTCACAACTTACGCGATCCTACCCGAAGCTAGTTAGTGTTGCTCCAAGTCCTGGTTCTAAAGTAGACGAACCATTTGCTCATGAAAGTAATTGTTATAGTACTGGATGAAATGATTAATGCATTTATATAAGAAGGCCATAAACCAAACAAACGAACAAAACGGTGGTTTGTTTGTTTTATGGTATATAAACAATTTGTTTATTTATATGACTTCGCATTTATTATTTGTGAATAATAAAGATAAATTATTATTCCATAGAGGTTCAGAAAGCCAATTTATTCTGCATTCTTTTTAAGATATTGCAATATACTTATCAGAAACAAAGGAACACATCAGATTTTTGTCACATTTGTTAGTTGATTGATACACTTGCCACATTGTAATTGATAGGGCATACATTTAATAGATACTCCTTTGAAATAAATAAATCAATGTACATTATAACATGAAAATATAAATGTGGGAACAGGTTCAGAAATGAATGTCCATTAAAATGAACTTATTAAGGTATTTAATATATTTTAATGCTTACATAGTTGGTCATTCTTCAGATTGAATGGTTTTGTGCCTCAGGGATGTTATATCTAATGATTAAATAGAATAATTAAATACATTCCAGTATAAATTTTAAATGACTAGCCATTTCAAAGAAAATATGTAACATTTGTATCAGCTTGGGGCTGAAAAAGTATGTATTTAATTCTTAACCCTACTTCTTTAATGGAAAAATATTAATACTACTTTTTCTAAATGTAATATTATATGTGAATAATAATATATTTATTGTATATTATAAATATAAATATTTCCATAATCTTATTCTATAGCTTATTTCAGGTATTGTTTAATACATCATGTCAGAATTAACTAATACTCTCAATGGCAGAATATCATGTGGTTCAAATACATTATCCTAATTAAGAAATTATTATGATAGAAACTATCTCTAATTTTAATTATTTATGAATAAAATATACAAAATGCATGGAATAACGAATTAATGTTGGAGATAATGAAATCCTACATTAATCTTCGTTGTCATATATATTTCTGACAGTGATCGTCAATATCAATCTATATTGGTTGCATTGGAATTGAAGAAGATATGACACTAGATATATAACTAGAATACACTGTATTTGTATACCAAACCGTTGTATTTTGAATAAATACTGTACTCTAATATAATTTGTCATGGCGCCTTCCAATGCACTGATACTAGCCCGCAATACTGCTCTGCTAGCCGGGTTCGGCATCAACGTAAGAAGGGGGAAACCTCGATATGCCTTGTGTAAGGTTCGAGCGCCATCTGTTATAGGAACTCCAAAAGGTTAAGGAATGTCGTTGACCTGGTACCTGGCATTGCGGTTAGAGTGCAATGCCAGTGTCAATGCCAGCGTTTCCCTTTCCTCTCGGTCGCGCAATGTAAACACACATTCCATTCTGAGTCTCGAAAGGTCATGAACTTGACCTTGTTATAATATTTTCGATAATTTGCAACTACACATTAATTTTTTGTATTATTTTAAATAACGTCTGTTATTTACTTTGTTTGAATAAAAGATTCACCTGACTGAGTCAATCGTACTTCTTCTGTTCCACTCACAACTATTTCCTTCGATTAATCATTTCAAATCGATTAATAAATCATATCAAAACAAACAATCCTCCTTCGTTAAACATAATATTTTTATTATTATGCCAATAAATTATATTAAAGATTTAATAACGGAGATGTAACATAATACTATACTGGAATAATGAACATAATTTTAAAAGAGAAATTGAAATTGTCTTTTACTATATTTATGATTTCGATATTCTTTATTATTCGTAATTTCTTAAGGATATTTTCTAGAATGCGTTGAAATGAAAACTGTGTTCAGTATTAAGTTCCAGGCATGATCCGTCGAGACTAGTGACTCTAGCGGACCTGTTGAGCAGTCGGACTGACCTACATATTATAATGTAAAGAGGAAATGTGTGTGTGTGTGTGTGTGTGTGTGTGTGTGTGTGTGTGCGTGTGTGTGTGTGTGTGTGAGAGAGAGAGAGAGAGAGAGAGAGAGAGAGAGAGAGAGAGAGAGAGAGAGAGAGAGAGAGAGAGAGAGAGAGAGAGGAGAGGGAGGGAGGGAGGAATTAGAGACGACGAACGATTCGATAAAGAACGAGAGATAGGAAATGGGATTGCTGACCGAGAGAAAGATTGGAAGGGCAATGGAACGGGAAGCACTTTCACACGATCTCCACAACGTTATTAAGCATCGAGACCACACGCGGCCCGAAGTAAGTCGGCGACATAATATTACTTTCTCCTTAACGTTGTATCTGGAAAGTGCTCTCATTACTTCTTTTAAACTAGAAACTTTTAATCGGTCCGAAGGTTACATCCACGCGGTACTTACATCAATATATCCGTCATTAGAATTTCTGCTTCCTCGTAACACCGTCCGAACACCACGTTATACACATGAGCCTAATGCTAATTATAGACTGTACATTTCGTTAAGGAATAACTCTGGATTTATACAATGAAATTAAGATGACACGTTAAATTGGGTTTCAGTTGACAGCGTCTTGGAAATGGCTGTTCGATTTTCCCAAAATACATGCTCTCCTATCCCAAAAATCCAATACCGTCCGGTTCACACAGACATAAATAATTCTATGTTTCAGAAAATTGTTCGCTGAAATGCAAACTTGATCTCAAGATGAGCTCGCAAACTCCAGTTTGTTCTCCAACAACTGTACAATAAATTTCAGTATACACACTATAATACCTCAATTATTATGAATAAAATGCTTCTGATCATAAAGCGAATCTAGCCTAAGGTACTACAACTGGACTGACGAAATACGTCGAAAATTTTTAACTCGAACTGGAAACATGGAGAAAATAAACAATTTAAGTAAAGAGACGTTAAATTTATGACGTATACGATTGGAATTGAAATTAGCGCCAGCAGTATCGATTCCGTTCTCTCGACCAACAAAAGAGGGCAATGGGTTCTGTGAGACGGTGAGACGGTTAGAAAGGAGGGCTGGGACTAAATCTCCGCCGCTAAATCCAACGCAATTTCACTTTCTT
Organism: Lethocerus indicus; assembly: GCA_019843655.1. Classification (NCBI taxonomy): domain Eukaryota; kingdom Metazoa; phylum Arthropoda; class Insecta; order Hemiptera; family Belostomatidae; genus Lethocerus; species Lethocerus indicus. Next base: position 27,691,644 of record JACDQD010000004.1, on the reverse strand, counting down.
CAATAAACCCGAGTCTATCGAGACACCTCTTGCGGGGAGGAAGGGGCAGAAATAAACCAGTTTCAAGTGGGAGTGCGATGTACATCCAGCCAGTGCTCCGGGTCCTGGCCCTCACGCGGACAGAGTACCCCCTCAGTGTGTTCGGCGGGCTCTCTCCGCTGACCCAGATATCGGCCGGGGACGACGAAAATTGCGAGTTGGGAGTGGGCGCGGTCCAGCCTGGAATCCGGACCCTCCCAATACCGACTCGGGACCCTCCTCCTGTCTCATCAACTAACCGACTCATCCCAGTCGGTTAAACGGCCCGAAATCGGTACACGGCGGCTCAGCGGCGGAGTGTGAAGGAACTATAGAAGTTTCAAAACCATCGAATACCTAGTACCTAATTTAATTTAGGTACAACGCGACGAGTCTACATTTTTATTTGGAATATCATTATTGAGATCTTCTCTCCCCACTGGTTAATTTGGTTCCATCATAAACCGGTTAATAAATATTCGAGGTGCCACAAACCATTAGATGAAATCAGCGCGAGGGAACAGAAAATCGCGAGAATGATGGTATTCCCAAACCTGGAATCCTCAGTTATACGCACGAAATACAAATTTAGACGGCGGATAGATTTCCCTTCAATTATAAAATTGAGTTGATTACAAGAGGAGGTCATAAAACTCTATCATTCTCTAAGCAATCATTGTCTGAAACGACTCCAATCATAATTTACTTAAAGACTGCAAATTTATAATTGACTGAAACTTCCCTCGAAGCTATGCCGTATCAAATTTGGTTTTTCGGCGGCTGACCAAATTTATCTTAAATTGCATGTTTTAATTGTGAACGGATGGAGGAATACGGACCTAAGTAATTTAGTCGTGGTAACATGCCACCCTTGCTTTTTCATAAGTAAATTATTATCTAATTTAAGCCGCTTAGGAGCTGAAATTAGTTGTTTTTAATGTTTCTTTACACAATATTCTATACACGATTAGACGAATTGCTCCACTGTTGTAAGACAAGAGAAATAAGTAAAAATCTCGTAGTTTCACTCGGTGTTTTAATTAAACAGAAGAGCGCGACAAATAATTGCAGACTGGTCGGGCAAGTTTTTCAGAAAGCGAAGGAGAAAAAAAATGAAAAAGAAGTCGAGTTAAGTTAATTCAGCTTATTAATACCGGACTGATGAAAGTGGACTGCGCGAGGTAAGAGTGGACGGTGGTAGCTCCGGGTAAAAGTCACCCCGGCGGGAGGCTGCGGGGTAGGGGGGGAACTGTATAAATCTAACGGCTGAGATCAAGTTCCACTGGCTCTCAACGAGGATTTCACTTCAGTATGTAGCCCAGAGAAAATGAGACGCTGAACGGAACGTGTTCCAAAATGCGAAACATCCCGGTGCAACGCGCATCCCTCCGCATCTTGGCCGACTGGCTAGACTGGCCGGCTTTCCAGCCGACGGTAGGCGGCTTTCCATACAATTATCAAACATCAAATGTAACCCGTTTAAAACCTATTTGGAGTTGGATTTTATTCCCAGTCTACAACGCTTTCGAACGAAACCCCCATGCACAATTTCATCCACCGGCATCTCGACTTCGTTTTCTGTCAGTTTCTGCTTCAGTTTTAAAACAAAACCAGCCCACACAGGCATCGGATTCAACGTTCGAAATGATTTGCTGTATACCGTTGAAATAGAAACGGAAGAAAGTGAAGACATAACATATGTTTACGCAAAGGCTCCTTGCCAATTGGAAGGGGCGCGTTCTTAGTCACTATGACATTGTCTGAAGGAGAAATGTGGAGGGGTTCTACACGGACTATTGAAACCTTACAGAGAGTTGGACAAGTTTGTAATTTAAAACCTCCTTTGAATGGTAAATAAAAAAAATCACAAGGAAGGATTCTCATAGCTATATGTTCTACTGTCATTGTTCCTGATTTTGGTGGGAAAGGGAGACCTATATGGTGATTATTAGACCTATAGATAAATCGTTACTCCCCGATTATACCAAGCGGTTTATCCCAAACTGTTGTTTCACAAAAATGTGAAACCGAATCGTAAAGCCCTAATTCATCGTTGCACGTTATGTTTAACGCTGTCCTACTTGGAGTTTAACTGCTAATTACAATTGCACTCCGTTTTATTAACCGAAAAGAAACTCCTAAGTCGTTTTTCCCGGTTGCTGGATCCGGATTCATCCCCGGGGTAATAACTGGAAGCACTTCTAATATCTATCGACGAATTTCATGGAAACTGGATTCTTCTGAATGCGACTTATTCTGATTAACCGAAAATTTAATATTGATATCGAAAAAAGATCCCGTAACTGTTTCAATAATTATTTCATTTACTAAATTCAAAGCTTTTCGTAGGTCCAATAGTGGACGCCAAAGTATTAAGGGAAGTAACACATGATATGGAACTGAAGGTATTGAAAACTGAAAGGTATTATTGGAAGTGCCGGTCGAAGATTGGAACTGCGCTGGTGAAACCGGCGAGGCAATCAACGAAAAGGTACAACGGCGAGGATCAAAGAACTCCTGCCATCAGATTGGGGCCCGCCGATAACTAAAAGAGAAAGGACGTTTTCTGAAATTTAAGGGAAATGGGTTAAACAGCTCTTCGGGGGAAAGGAAAAATTAGCCTCAGACTGACGTCTGACCCCATTAAAATTAACTGCTCGCAGTATCTTTGATATTGTTCTGCCCAGCGATTGGACCGTTGATTTGAGATTTAATGCCTACTTTTGCCGCAGGTGGCACAGTGAAAGCATGGCTTACTTCAGGGCAGGCATTTCAAAGTGTCCAGCCATCCTCGTTTTGTTTAAACGCTGAAAAACAATTCGAAATAATAAATAAATACCAATTTCTCGAGGTCGGGTGTAAACCAAATATAATTGTGCCCAGAAGTGAAATAGTGTAGAAATAAAAACCTAAATCTTCATTTGACACAAATCGCGGCCGGTGTGACCCCGTTCGTCGCAGACCGGAAGACTAATATCGCTTCGTTTCCTTCGTCGAATCCTCCCAAGATTAGCCTCCTAACAGATCGCCACATCCGGCTTCCCAGAGTCAGCGCCCCATGTTTCATGCTAACATATGGTCATAAATTATCCCCCAATTACCATGCTGATGGTCTCGCAATCCGTATTATAATCTTCCGGGTTTTTTTTTTCATTATAATACTGAAAATGTAGATGGAATAAGAACGGCTCTCAGCAACGAGTTCAATGAATTTCTGGTGCGGAAACTAAATCGTGTCCGGATTCACGCCGTTCTCAGTAGCAGTCCGCTATCAAATCGGACATTTATAAACAGTAATCATTTTCATAGTGTCATATTAAGTACCTGAGTATAGCTTTGCTTTAGGGTCTGCCAGGGTTTGGAAGATCGAGAATCTCATCGGTAATTAACATGTGAACCTGCCAAATAGACATAAAATCAGGCCATAAAGTACCTCAGGACATTATTGACGTCAATGAGGTCCAGTTTCAGACTGAATAATCCCTGGAGTAAGGAATATATGCTATGTGTTAATTCATAAATACTAAGGTACTAAGTACGCCCTTAATAAAAAAAATTTACTTTATCTTTCCTACAATAACGACACGCCATGAAGCTTCCGTTATTGGATATTTTGTTCTTGATACAAAACGCACGTTTTTAAAAATATTTCTTCATATTTGCCTTTACGAGAGTTAATGAAATAAAAATCGCGCGGATAAAGGCTAAGTTATGATTTGCAATCGCAAGAACGTTTAGGCTTTTATTCAATTTTGCAGAATTTCTGAACAAGGTTAATGCTGCACTTAGCTAGGAATGGGTGGCCTTCTAGAAGCGTGCCGTTAATTTCGATTCAATTGCACGGGGATTTCATTAATCCCAATCCGACTTTTGGGGGGCGGCGGAGGTAGGAGGAGCTTCCTTTAACGGGATTCCGTTCGAACAATTATCCAATTATATTCGGCGAATAACGGATGAGCGCATTGAAACTGTGAGAATCTGTGCTGGGGCCTGATGAAACGGAGTCGCAGTCAAGTGGGGGCGATCGTTGAGCCTCTTCGACTTTCTCATCGTGCCCATTTAGCTCAATTAAGTTCGCCGCTGGCCGGCAGCGACACGACTCCACCCCGCGAAAGTTCGACGGAATAATTAAATCATTGTTCCCAGCCCGTGGAAAACTGAAAATGCGCCGATATTACCATTATTCGGAATGTCCTATATTGTGCTCGCCGGCCTAGTTCCGAGACCCGTCTTGATTAGATCGAACAATGGGGGTTGCTTTTCTTTCATTTATGTATATGTTACAACTGTGCGATCCGAATCGAGCACTTGTCGATACAATGTCCCGGGATTTCGTAAAGCATAAAGAAGATCGAGTTAAATGTATGACCTACAAATGAAATATGCGGTCATTTTTATAGATAATTTTTTGAATTTCCTGTAATTTTTGCACACGCATGACGACACTAACGGCGATGTGAACTTTGCATCTTCAGTATCACTCAGCTCAGACAGGAGGCAATTAAAATACGGTATAATGGTCTCACTAACATACCGACGGATCACTATTGATTAGCATACGGAGACAGAAGAATGATGCATATTAAATAATACATAGAATTGAATACAAAATGATGCGGGTTGGTATCGGACATTTTGGAGAGCGAAAGTACAGAAGAGAAGTAAGTGTGTTAAGCCAACTATAATTCAACTATAATTATAAAATTGTGACGTTGCCAATAGCTCTCGTCCACTTTCCGTTTGGAGAGAAAAAAAACCCGCTCTTTTTCGGCCAAATCTCCACGGGGGAATTTTCAACTTCGTCTAACCTAAATTCTTTCCCCGGTGGTTATTTAAATACGAGCCGATGCGCCGTTATATGTTTATAAATGCCGTTTGTTAATTTGGTTATTGGTATAAAGTGCTTTTAGTACCAGACTGAGTCCGTAATTATTTTGTATTAATTATTAACTATTTTTACTTTTTATTTACGTTATCAAACTGTCTGCTAGAGTTGGGATCTGTACACGGTGCACTATTCACAAATTAACATCCGCCGAGTGTTTCCACCGGTTCATTTATTCTCCCGAAGCCTGTAACCGAATAACAGTTGTGGTCGATTCTTATTTCCCGAATGCGTCAAGAACAATGAACGCTTTGTTGAAACTTTCAGACTGTTCATAACGGAAATAGAGGACTGATGGGGACGTGAAAACGAATTAAATGATGAGCTGAGTTGTTCTTTGTTCCTCTTCTCGTGTCGTTCCTCGGCTTTTCAGCGGCGCCGAACTGTACAAACGGTGGCGTGTGGTACGGGGACGGGAAAATTGGTAATTCGAGTTCAATTCTCATGTTACACTTGGGATCGTGGAAACTCTACGCGTGCGTGTCCGCCGACGGCAAATTTTCACATCCGTTCGTCGAGGGAAAAACTCGACAGTTGTTGAGGATTGTTTGTTGCCGAAATATTCCTGCCGAGTGGAATCGAGAGCCCTGTGTAACTAACGGTCGGCGATGTAGTCAACTCTGATGAGGGTCGAGTTCAACCGGAGTAAACAGCCGCGTTCCGTGGACGGGCACGACAAGAGCGCGATGAAAGTAGAGCTGTTGGGACGGCGTCACGCATCTAACAAGGAAACCGATACCGGTCTGCCGTTATTCATTTTTCAGAACATGAAATGCACCGGACTTGTCGCATATATAAGATGTATACGTATCACTGTTACTGTGTTGGCAAATAGTATGCATCAGAAAGCATAGAAAGTCAATACGGGAGACTTCCGCATAAACAGAGCCGTATCAAACATGACACAGTGCCTAGAAACAAAATGGACGAGTGGTTTTTTTATTCAATTAATTCTGCGCCCACCCATTATTGATTTCTATGGATCTCATGATCAGCGTTTTTTCGAGGTGTAATTTTTTGTAATTGAAAGGGCACAGAGATACTACTAGAGAGGATCCGGATATTAGACACATGATTGAAGAACATGTAGAAAGAAATTGTGTATAAATTAAAAAATACCGAATCAACCGCCAAAGAAAGCAGCTTTCTTTCGGTTTCTTTCATGCTTTGTTCCGTTGACATGAAACTGATAATAATTTCAGAACACTGAAATCTATGAGTACCATTTTGCGAGATCTTCACAGCCGGTCGAAATAGTTTGTTACAATTTCACCAAAATCGGTATCGGCAACTCACCGTGTTTTCGAGTTTTTACTGGGCGATTCGTCACGTGTTAGGGCATATCCACCGCAGCCGAAATTCGGCCCGGGTTCGGACAGATGTCCCGCCGTGTCCCACTTCCGAATTTGTCGAGAATTCCGAAGTGATTCGAGAAAGGATGCGCACCTCGTTCCCTACTCTCAACCTAATTAGTTTCATATTTTTGTCCAGTCATTTAGAATTGTTTACATTTTCCATTCATGGTTGGGTGAAACTGGGCTTTTTTTCATAAGAAGGAAAATTGTATTGAAAGCTGAAACTGTTAAAACTCCCGGATGAATATCGTTTTCATTGAATTCGTTTTGTGGTGTACTTATCGAAGAAACTAGAATCATATTTTCCTATTCTGTGATATAGACTATGGCTTGTACTTATACAAGACTTGGAAAGTTGACCTCCGAATCATATTGAGGAGCCATTTCAGAGTATTCAGAACACATATACTGTCGACCGACACATTAAGCACCCCGGGGTTATGCCAAAGCGCTAAGTCTCGTGCGTCTTGAAAGACTTTAAATGGACTCAAAGGATGGTGGCCGAGATATAAACTGGGAAGGGACCGTAAGAGAACGGCAAAGCCATGGTTGGTATCCTACCAAAGTAGATGAAAGAGAGTTGAAAATCGGAGAAGTTCGTGCATTCGGCAGGACATGATTAGAAGGAAATGAGGATATGCGGTATAATACTGTCGCGGTATTACTTTTTCCAAGTAACACGCCAACTATAGGATCCTACAGGATAAAAACCTTATTTTTCAGCTTATTATTGAAAATGTTTTGTGTATATTTATGTTAAATTATTTTTTAATGAAACAAATATGACGAAAGGACGAGAATGTCCGGCATTCCGGAATTGTATTGTGCTCTCCGAGGCTGTCATTGACGAATGCACTTACCCGGGAACGAATAAAAGTGGAGGGCGGCTCAGTCATTACCGGCCATAAAACCGACCGGGCACTATAATAAGGTGTAATTTTAATGCCCTCCTCAAGATTTGATCACTCCACAATCAATCGGGATCAAATTAATAGAAAGTTGTGGGGCCGAGCAACGAAGTTTGGGTACGTCCCGCTTTCTACCACCGGCGCTGAATTTATTATCGGAGAAATCCTATAATACGTCGTATTTGAAATTTAAATTTAATCATGACGACATTCGTGAAGATATTTCCCCCGCTGGGAGCGGGTATCGGCAAAATAATGTGAATATAAATGCAGAAAAAAGTGGTAGTCGTAGGACAATCAGGACAGGCACAGTCTAGTCCTGTAGTAGATACCCATACTAATTCCAAATATCTAACGATTGGATTTCAGGTCGGGTGGATTTATTCCAGATCTCACCCGCTGATGACTTCGGAATTCCCTTTTAATTACTTTTTCGGTACATAATCTGTTTGATACTACCTTTGATACTGGCGGTCTTATAACTACACTTTTAAACGGGGCGTAATTACTTTTTACGAAATATATCTACCTTAATTATGCCGGAGCTCACCACGTTTAACCAGTTGAAATTTGAAATTCTAAAGTCACTAGCGATTTAGGTTCGGCATAGCTTAGCACGGCATAGCCGTTAATATGTTGATTAATAAATGATTATAGTAAACCACTATTCATTGCACATTTTGGACTTTTGGACTCATCACCACCATTCTATCAGTAGGTAATGAAGTACTTGGATGTGCCGATAAAATTTAAGGAATATTAGATAAAATGCTCGCTCGTTTTAATAGCACACATTTTCATATATATCTACTGAAAAATACCTTTTAGATTTTCCCAAAACACAGAAACTGACGAATGCTGAAACGGTTCCATAACCAAAAGTTAACTCGTGAATTTTAATAAAGTATAACGGAGTGTTCATTATATTTAGCCTCGTCACAGCGGGCGAGGCGTGTAAGTCATTACGCTCACCGTAATAATGGGCCGTATGCACGTATAGCGTGTCGTCGACTGTCATCCGAAAACAAAAAAAAAAAACCGACAGCCATTTTTCTAGACCGATGACGACCGAGAGATAAAGTCGGCGTCCACCCGCCATATCGGGGATAGATCGAATCGAAAACATTTTTTCGATCAGTCAGTTTCGGTCAGTTGTATTTAAGGCTGTGTGTGACAGGAGGACGGCGTTGGGACACTCTTGGCTCGGGTACCGCTATCACTTAGCTCGTGACAACACATTTGCCACGCTCCCAATCTTCCTTTCAGTTTTCCTCCCTCCTTACTCGTTTTTTTCTCAATTTTTCTTTCGCCATTTCATTTCTCCTTTCAACACGCCGATTCGAAATCAATCTCGATTCTCGAGTTATTACGCCGTCGTAAATTGACGTTAATGACCGACGGGTTCGATTTATACCATTTTTGGGTTGGATTTAAAGCGGAGTTAGACATATCGGGCAGTACAATCAGGGATTCAACGGACGATGAATAACTCACCCTGTACACGTTTCTTTCAGTACTTAATTTCCAGTTTTGATTGGTAAAAAGCCGTTCGTTATATTTCTCCAACTTTAGGGCAACTTCAAAAGGAAACATATTCAATTTATTATTCCCTAAGTTAATTACTAGCCGAATAATAAGTTTTAAATAAACCATGAGATAGGTAATTTCATTCTGCGATAACAAAATTTGTTTTTCCACGTTAGCTTCTGCGTGGAGTGTGTTTTATAGGTTATGCGTTTTCCTGATAATGAAATAATTAGCTCAATTTATCTCGTGCTCCTCTTAGATTCGGTCACAATTTTTGATTAAAATAAAGGTTGTCGATCGAGCTTTTCTTAACGTTTGTCGGAAAAATTGTTGTGTGGTTCGATTCCCAGCGCCGTAAAGGATTTTCATTCAATTTAAAAATTGGTCTCTACAAAATTCGCCCCGACGACTTGGAGATGAATCTTCGTGCTCTGTTCTTGTGGAATAGTGCCCGTCCGTGTGTGAGTTAGTGTCCGGGGTTAGTGGTGTTGGGCGTGCGTGAGCGTGTGTCTGTTCCCATACGTAATAGTGGGTCAGAGGGGATTGATGCGCGGTGGACGAGGAGGGACCGCCGCGTGAGAACGCTATGGAAAGTGTGCCACAGCCCTCTGCGCCCCACCATCACCATCGCCGCCGCAGCCAGGCGGCCCTTCTCATTCATCATAACCTCCAGCTTTCTCCACACTCCGTCCTATCTCCCAACCAATATGCGCTATATATAATCTTTCAACAATTAAGCGGCACTAACAGCGAATACAATCGTCCTAAGTTTGAGCCTACCTGAAACAGCCGTTTCATTTGTTCATTTCTTATCCATTGGAATCGAAACTGACATTCCAATTATACAGGGTAACAGAGAAAAATATTCCAAACACCGGATTAAATATCGTTCTGTAATAAAAAAGCCATCGCAGTCATACCTTCATTTCATCGAGGACCCTCTCTTGTCCGTGTACTCCATAAATCTTCGACAGTTATCAAATACGGTATTATAATCTAATACTAAGAATATGTACTTGAATCAACTCTCATTAATCATTAGTTTCTTCGTGTGACATTCTACTGAAAACATTAACAATCAAAATCAATAGCTTATTATTTTAATTTAGCCGATTATTTTATGCCACGAGATGAAAATAATATTTTTTTAAATTGTAGACAACCGGAAAAGTAAATTAAATTTTAATATTTCCCTGTATAAAATTACCTTCATATTCAGGGTCACCTTTTAGCAATCGAATAACGACAACGCTATTAGCCGTAAATACAAGTTTCTTGTTAACAGCCCTTCGAGAGAACACCAAGCTTGTTGAGCAACAAACCAAGAACGGATTTGTAAAATAAAAATATAAAGGTATTTAAAAGAGGTGAATTAACTGTGCGTGAATGGCATCTACATGCCGCTGGCGTATGAATGAGGTTGGACAGGTTGGCAGCGCGAGCTGTACTTTTACTTACTTTTGAGACCTCCCATACCTATTTCTTTATAATACTTAAATGCCAATAGGTTATTTTTTAAAAAAGATAATTTTATTTACAACGCCGTGCTCTGAGTTAATGAAATCAGTTTACATTAATGAAACGCCATTAAGATTAATTTCAATGCAGCTCGAGTGTGGTTTACAGACTCGTTACTACGGTAATTAGAGTTGAACGAACTCTACATGCCACGTTTTCCATCACCTGGCTCTCTTCGCTTCTTATTTATTTTTTGTAAGCCTGATACTCACAAAATTCAAAATGAAAATAATATAACGCTTTAACAACTATTGTTTGGAGGGATGGTGGTCTTTATTAAGTCTACAAATAGAATGTTTAATATATTTATTTATTTTAGAGGCAATATTTTAATTAGCTAGGTTTATAAGAATTAATAACTAACATTACCCCGATATTATTGCCGTATGAATGCACCCATTTCTGTATGGCCTACTATCTAAATATTATAGTTTTAATTACCGGCAGAGGACAAGTTTCTCTGAACAAGTCCCTCCGAAACTCCCCCGTCCATTATGTGTAATGGGCCACTATATCAATTTTAGAATAGGTTTTTGATAATTATCCGGGAAGCCAGGGACGCGGCGGATGAAATCCTCAATATGAAACGGCTAATTATTGCAAATTAATGAACCGGGAAGGAAAAACTGGAATAGAGGAACCGACTACATTTGGCCGGGTATCACAATCATGTTTTTTCTTTTTGTTGTTACCGGTTACCAGTGTTCCCTGACTATCAGTTCCAAAATTACCGAACGGAAACAAATAACAGGTATTGCGGATCGTAAACCCCTACCGCCCGCCCGCCCAATAAGTGGGTCACTCGTACGTCCCGCCTCTCACGAACGGTTTTAAGTTGTTATTCGGCTAACCCCCTAATAAAAAAGTACGAAAAATGCAAAAAAAAAATATTTTTCTATATGATATTCCCATAAAATGACTAAACACTTATTTCTGTGGATAGTAAGTTTCCCGTCCTGTTTTTTATTTATCAATTTTTTTCTATTAGTACAATGTTTATTTTCATTATAAATAACGTAGCGGACCCGCACTCTATTATTACTGTTATGTCCAGCGCAAACCGCAAATTGTGCGCCGCCTGCGCGTTATGATTTTTATTTCGACGATGTTCATTTATTATATGTCGAGTTTTTATGCAGGGCCCGAGTGGGGGTCGACAACCGCCGTGGACAGCGATCGGATTGAAGTGCAAAAAGTGCACTTATCGGTGTAAAAAGTGCAAATCGGTTGTGCCGAGGAGGAAGACGGCTTGGCGGGCGGGCGTAACAGTTCGAGATTGGCCCCCAATCACCCCACCGGACACCGATACGGCCGTACAATAGATTTTATTTTCTATCGCCGAGAGTGAGTACGGCATAAGATGAATGGCCGGAAATTCGGAAGGGAATTTCATTTTCCGCCTACCTGGAGCTGCTTAACGCGTTCTCCCATTACTAACAATAAAATGCCGGATAGATAATTTTCGTTATTATCGGAACACACATTTTTAGTACAATGTACAATTTCTAATTTTCATTGTATACCCTAACTAATTTTCTAATGCCAGTTTGGATTAGCAACACAATTAAATCTGTGTCCTATTATAGTATTATTCCTAGAAAAGTAGCAATGACAGAAATGGGAAATACAATTAATTTCTTGTTGATAATAATGAGTTTCAACCCACGAAACAACTTTCCAGAGTTTCAGAGTGCTCAAAGTGTCGTTGTTATAGGTGGGGTGTCTTCAATTTACTTTTGGGTGGGGTCGTGGAATTTTCTCGGATTGGTTGATGTATGAGAAACGTCATTTCTTGTATTTTCCCGCGATGTTTAACTATTTTTTTGGAATCTGACATTGCATTTTATTTCAATTCGCCTGTTGCGATAAATTATCGTTTTTCTTAAATGACATCCTACGGACAATTGAAGCTTTAACGTTCAGTTTTTTCGGTGATATAGAAATTTAATCCCATTATAAGACCAATACGAGCGACATGTCTCGGGATTGGAGAAATCTGCTGAGGGTTCAGAAAGCCCACGGCTTTGCGGTTTTACTCTCATAGCCGCCGGTTCGACCGAACATAGATCTCCAAATTGAAGCTGCTCGTCTGCGTTTTCGTGCGTGTGAGCGTGCCTGTGCGTGTGCGTGCAGACGTGTGTGCGTGCGCCGGTCCCGCATTCCTCGGACACTGGGCACGACCCAGATTCGGCTGCGGTGGTGCTCCACTCAGAGGAGGACCCGCCGTGAATCATAACTGCCGCAATTAAATAAGAAGTTTCCAATTTATTCTCCGGATGGTTTTTCACACTTCCCGCTTTTCCGAAACGACAATCGGTCCAGGGATTGGTTGACGAGTCTTTCTTGATTATTATTTCTCGTAACGTTTTCGTCTCGGATGTCCGACAGACGGTGTGACCTTAAAACATGGTATTTCTAGGTTGGTGCCTCCGTACGGAAGGAACTTTTCCAACAGGAATTATGAAAAATAGAAATTAACGAAACGTATCTATGTTAATGCTAAACCGTAGCTAAAATACGCCTGCACCAAGGAGGTGGTTCTTTAAAATCGTTCAGCGAATATTGGGAGAGGACAGCTGAAACTGTGACGCTGTGAGCCTGAGGCGACGTGTGATGTTTAAAATCGTCAGAAAAATTCTTCGTACCCGGACCCGGACCCGTCCCGAGGAATGCGGGAATTGGTTTCATGACGGGAGAAAAGAAATTCGGGAGGGTTGGTGTGTTGGAGGGGTGGGGTGAGGAGCCGAAGGAATTTCAGTTCTCGGTCCTTTAAGGTGGAGGGAGGGAGGGATGGAGGGATGGAGAGAGAGAGAGAGGGAGGAAGGGGGCATTTTAAAAACCGAAAGCTTTCGGTTGGCGGGACCGCGGCGGCGTCGTGACTCTCACGAGTCAGAAAAGGGAAACTCCCCACCGTCTACTATGAACTGGACCACTTATACTCCCCATAATCTATTTTCACTTCGACTGCTCTCTCTGTCGGCCACTTGCTCCGTCTCTTTTTTCCCTTTCCTACCCGTCCTCATCCTGTTATATTCCGCGTCTCGCAAGTGAAATTATAAGTTGCCGATTACTCAATTCCTTAGAGCCCGATAGCCGGACCAACTACCCCTTCGTCCTGCCCCTTCGGGATGAACCAGGAGTTAAGGATAATGTACAAAAATTCGCGGGAGATTTATTTCGTCGGGAATTTTATTTATTACATCCACGAAACAACCCCGAAACCGTATAATCAATTAGTGTAACGTTATTCAAACACTATCGATTAGTTATCTCTTTTGTATTTATTAAATATGGAATCATATAAAATTATTTTCTGCAGATTAAATTACGGACACTCAGAAAATGATACAGGTATAGATTATTGATGGTAAGGAAAATATTTCCCTAGGCTACACATAGTAGTTATGAATAGGAGAAGCGTTCAAGACTGGCCGAGTCCAGTATATGGAGTCATTGTTATGTAAGGACCCCTTAGCATGCGAGCATTGCCCGGGGTTCTGCCTATTTAAAGGAACTGTCACGTGCAAGCGAAGGAAGGAGAGTGAAAACTCCGCCTTTATTGGTATTCTTGCCCGGATGCCTATTTTCAAACCCCGGCTAAAATAATAAATAAAATGATTTATATTATAAACAATTCATTCATTCATATTGAGTATTTTATGGGCATACTATATAGCGACTAGCGTACGGAGGGGCGATCGCAATTTGATGAAATTGAGAATAATTTCCGATTTCGACGAATGACTTTAGTGTGTCACATCTAATGCACTTTACGTGAAAACGCATTAGGGGACCATTTGTACGGATCCGCCGGATGAGGTGGAGAAAGTACGAAAGGCACACTCATGGTTTCGTTACACTCCGCAAAATTACTATTTGCTGACAATTCCAGTATTTTTCGCATTATTTATATAAAAAAAAAACGAGACAGTTCTTGTATATTAGTAACGATAAACATAATCCAGTAATAATTAATGTTATTCCTTTCTATTTTTTAAATAAACTGTTTTATAAATGGTGTTTTCCAGTTTTCAGGAAAGATGAGTTGTATACCGTCAGTATTATTCATCGATTATTGTCAAGTAATATTATTTCTATCAACCTTCCTTACTAAAAATATTTAAATGAAATATATATACGATCCTTTTCAAAACGTCTGTGAATGTTTAAGGTAGATGCTACAGGAAAATTATAAGAGTAGCATTGAAATATAAAAATGTTACTACAATATTCTCAAAACAAGGTGGTTTTATAGGAAGTCGCTATAGCTTTTATTTGTTAGTTTTCATAGTTCCCCTCACGACGACTTAAACATTATTAAATCGTCGTTAATAGAATAATTTCAATGGAACCTCGTTTAAAAATATGATTCTAGAAAGCGTTTCCCCAATTCTGGCATAAGAGAGGAGGCGTCCCAGGCGAAGTGTCCGGACAGAGGCCGAAAAAGAAAGTGGTAGTCCCCCATCCTCCGGAGTAATGATTTCTCCTCGGGTGGCGTTTATAGCGGATTATTACTTATGGTAATTTGTAGGCCAAAGAGTCGGAGGTTCTTTCGCTGTTTGTTTGGTCAGGCATTGGCTAGGCTGGAATAGGCTCTAACTTCAACTGCACACACATACAGCTATCGGTTTTCTCTTTCTTCTTTCACCGAGACACCCGACTCTTGTTTTCCCATATAAAATTGCGCTACACGTTGTCCGTAGTGTATACGTAATGAGCACAACAAAAAATTCCATATTAATCGTAATATTTATTTATTTTTAATCATTAAGTTATATTTATTTATTAAGTATTGACACTCGTGACAGATGGTTGAGTACGTGTTCTGTGGTGAGTGGTCTGCTACTTTGTGGACAGCTGGGAAGTCATTGGCAGGAGACACTGGTGGTTAGTTCGGGAATGTTTTTTTTAGGTACATATTCTCCTAGTGTTTCCTATGCCCCAATAGGAAAACGAAACCAAGGTGATATCGAATAATCTGTAGAAAATGTATTATTAATAAAACTGAAAAGCTGGATAAAAGAGAACGTTCGATGTAAATATCGGAAACGGAGCAGCGCAAGTCTTCAAAGGTGAATCTGGAGATCCATCTGCCGTCGCTCCACATAAAGACATAAATTTCTATTATTTCAGAAAATAATTAAATAAATCGATTGTCCCAAGAAAGAGACGATGTGGAATATGGGGTA
Organism: Lethocerus indicus; assembly: GCA_019843655.1. Taxonomy (NCBI): domain Eukaryota; kingdom Metazoa; phylum Arthropoda; class Insecta; order Hemiptera; family Belostomatidae; genus Lethocerus; species Lethocerus indicus. The sequence goes on along the minus strand of JACDQD010000004.1, from coordinate 27,676,244 downwards.
CGTGAAAGGCTGGGTAACTCGAAGGTAGATGAGGATCGGTTCTGGTCGGAGGCGGCTCGTGCCTACACCGCATGCCGAGTCGAACCTAATGGCTTTGAACGCCGCTCACAACGCTGGCAAGTCTCGTTTCCCTATCCAGTTCTCACCGCCTAAGTGCACTCCTCCATTCTGAATTATGTCTATTGCCCCGTATACCTTATTGGCCCTGCCTGTTTGCAAATACGTAGTTGAATCACACGTAATAACTGCCGTTAGGAACCTCCAAGGTTTCATAAGGGCAATTACATTTTATTCATTAGGCCCTGACAGTTTTGTCCTCTCGCTTGGTTCGTGCGCAAGAAAATATGTTACTGGAAAAGGAATAACTTATAATTATTAATTTCCAACATAGCATAAATGATAAATTTTTTCGTTACATACTTCTCAACTAAATGGATCTGAATCGACAAGAAGACGAAATAAATAAGCGAAATATGGAGTTAATAAAACCATGGTTTACTAAATGCTTATAGTACGATCGGGTAAAAATATTGATCGGTCGTCTAATGAATGGCAAGTGACTTGAAATGGGAATCGTAAAAAAATACGATCATATAACATTATGTTATCGCGAATCATTTCATGAAGAGCTAGTTCCAAAGACCAGAAAGGTATCCGTTTCTTTCGTGACAACGTTACAATGCGAAAACGAACTACAAAACAGAAAAACATAATCGCGTGTCGTCCAAAGGAAATTCACTCTACACGTGACATCAATTTTAACTCTTTCGGCTGGTGTTACGTTCCAAGACGCCGGCTGGTCAATTTTACTTTTAAAACGAGCAAGGCTAACGAGCCAACTTATAGAACTGCTGCGATACAGTCAGCTGGAGAGAAGCTAGAAAGCTGTCCGCTCGGTTCCACCCTGTGTTCGACTTTATTTGGTCCAACCGGCCGGTCTATCGTCAGAATATTAATTGTCGCAGCGCCTTATAATTGACCCGCACTCTGAAGAAAATATTCGTCAGTTTCTGATTGGGGAACCGTGTAAAAGAATTAATGAAAACTTGAAGAAAAACAGCCGCTATCTCCGGGCCAGTAGGTGAAGGTGTTCCCCCGCCGTCAGTAGACAACCCTTCCCACGAGGCGGTTTGATCGGAAACAAATAAAAGTATATCCAACGAAGATTCGTCGGGGATGAACCGACGGATGACTGAGCACACGATGACTAAACAATTTAGTTTAGTCACTGACTTACAGAACCAGTCACCGAGCAGTATTGGAGCAAATACTTTCACTCATAACACCCAGACTAGAGAATGAACTATTATAAATCTATTCCTGAATGCCTAATTTAGTATTGTTTTAACTTTTATTCTACCTATTGAGAGTCTGACGGATGTCATGACACCGATACGTCTCATGTTGTAAATTCGGAGAAAACTATTGTCCCTGAAATGTGTTGATGGCTCCAGTAGGTTTAATTATTAATATTGTTTTATTCTTCCTAATTAAAAATTATCTCAAGTACAATATTGTGATCTACGGCCTTTAGGTTAAATTAATTTTGTTTCCAGTCAATTGGTTGAAATGTCGTTTCCCCGAGGGGACCAAAAAACCAATAGTCTCCAACGAGCCACTACGAATGGGCGCTATAGCGTGACCAATGAACCGAAACCAAGTCCGGCGGTTGGTGGGCGCACGTTTAAGTGGGGTCTTGAAAAAAAAGAAGGGTCCTTCTCTTGGATATAGAAAAAGAAAGTATGACCCGAGTGCCACAGCTACGTGGATCGTATTCAATTATTGGGCTGTCCTTTAAAGTACTCACCGCCTCTATGAGCTACTAAACGTTCAAATTTACTTTCTAAATGTCTTCTAACGCAACTTTCTACGCAGAACATTGACTGAGAAAATCTTATATATATATTCTCTCGTTTGACGATTTAAAGTGGCCGCGAAGCGCGGATTCCTCTCATTTTTGCCCAGTTACATGATATGGTAGTGTCCAGTTCTCCATTAGTTGGTAAATTGTAGCCACGAATACGCTGTATATAGATCATGAGTATAGATTGAATGCGATGCCAAAGTTATATTACTTTCGGCGGCAATGCAAGCCAAAATTCATCAATACCTTGATGACAAGCGAAAGTGGAAAGAAAGTCAAACGGGTCGCACATACAGATTAAGTCCTTATATTGCTTTATTGTATCACTAACGGTATGTTACTGACAACGGAGTGAAACCGAAACCGGTCTCGAATAGAAATGGGCGAGCAGAGCCGACCACTCTGCAAAAGCAAAGAATTTCATTTAGTACAATCTGGAAATTTGGGATAGTATTCATATCTTAGTATCGGGTTAAATAACGGACTTCAGCTGGAAGCAATTAAGAGGCGATACACACAGACATAAAACTCAGCAAATCAAAATCTGAAACAGCGTTCTGACACTAACAGTTAGAGTAATTAATTAAACTTTCTCAGAATGTCTCGCATCAAAGATTTGTATAACTTGATTATATTCACTGCACCGCTATATCTAAATCATTTCGGTCTTTTAATTCAACCATAAAATATTTTTAAGATGTAACCAGAGATAATATTTATTTCGTCTAAAGTGTTAAAGAGAGTGGGTGTAAATAAATATATCTTTGATACTGGCCAGTTCCAATGTTTAGGCCACGTTCTCCTAATTTTGCACTCAAATAGGTTGGTACTAAAGTCTATCTTAAATCTGCATGACGTGTATGTAACGTCTTATTGTTTCAGAATATATATATATATATATATATATATATATATATGATACATTTTTTGGTTTTCGTATCGGTGGAATACAATCAAGGTTTTAATTATGAATCGCTGCAGTTAATTTTGTAGTTATTTTTTATATCACTCCTTTTTCTCAACGACTGGAGCGAGACTTTATCCATTATAATTAAATACATATACTCGGAAAAAGTACTTTTCGAGGTAGACAGGCGCAAACGGCTTATGAATATTATTATTAGCGATTGTGTCTGCGGTACCGTTGGACCCTGCCCATCGCCAAACTTTCTAAAATCGCGTACCGATTTAACGGTAAATGTTGAAAAAAAAATGAATTAATGTTTTAGAAATAAACGGTTAACCGTTGTAACGAATGGAAATTGATAACAATAAATTGGCGCAGTTTCTATGGTGATGAGGGGAAAGCCGGATCCTCATAATTCCAGTGTGAAAGAAACAGTGCGTTGCAATCAAACAGCACTTTGTATGATGGGCGAGAAGCAGCCGTCTTACTTATTCTTCTTTTACTTTAACTGGTTGCATTGCAGGCACACGCTCGCCGACTTTATATTATTTCAGATCGATATGAAAATTGTATGTTGTTGCATTTTAATTATAAGAAATTATAGTTTACTCCTTGAAATATTATTAATACTATGTTTGGTACAATGCGTTCCCAATGATTTAGACATATAGAATAAATTATGGTGGTTTAAAATTATGAATTACATGGGTGCCGATAATCAGAATAGATGTATTCTGCATTTTATGGACATTATATGGTCAGTATTATAAAAATTATTCGTATTCGAATATAGTGTATTGATTTTTCATAATTATGTGTATTGAAATAAAATAAAAGATTAATATCAGTATCTGGGTTAGTGATCACAATTAATTATTGGGATTCGTACAACATCCTAGATATAACGGAGCTCGACATTTAGTGCTGTGTTTAGTAGACCGTCCTGTGTGGCTGATTTCTCAAATTCGTTTAATTAACTTAAATAAAAAATAGCAGCCTCCGTTCCGCTTAATTTCATTCCCAATTAGGGGAGGAACACGACTATGGTTCGCAACTTTCATTTTAAAGGTACACTGTCTTAGAAGCGAAGGTTGAAAATTATCTCTAAATGTTCTTGAGATTTCAATACAAACTATCCATTCACTATTTCCATAAAGTGCTTTCCGCTATGAAAACTTTGTAATTGCAAATATCTGATTTCTGAATAAGACGTCTACACTGTGTATCCTCAAGTACATGGGCCGAAACCAGCACGATAATATTCTAGAATAGTGAAAAATCAGAATTGTAAATACTGATGAGTTTTAAATTGCAGCCTGAAAGTCTAAGAACGTGCAACGGAATGCAAATATTGGGTAAACGCGTTATAATTATAACAGTTTTTCTTACACGATAAGGCCGCCAGAACAAAGCAAAGCTCGGGGATTGGGATTGGAGCTGTTGACCTGTTAGGCGGCCGGGCTCCGCGCTAATTGCCCTATCCCACGCTAGCCGATGGGCGAATCGCGGTTCCAGTTTTAATTTGTTCCAATTAATGCTTTCTCGAATTTAATGTCGAATGACCCGCCAAAGCCGGAGATAAGGCGAAATGTCGGTTCAGTTTCAATTGGGAATGCAATTAAGTAAGCAGCAGATAATTATTGGCGATTATTGCCAATCGCCTGTGTGTAATAAACCATAAAGAAAACCGTAAAAGAACCATAATACTACACAAAGCATTAAGATAAGTGATAGAATTTATTTACCGCATCCAACATTTTTTTATATGATTTACTTAATTCACCTTATTGTAAAAAATTGAATTAATCATGGTAAGGCTATGTTTTGCTTAAATGGAGTATTACTTACTTTTCCACTATATCACTTTCTCTCCCCTTGCGTTATTTACACGTCTCCCACAGCTTCCCCCACATATAAGAACGAGCGTAAAAACCTACGTACGTTCATAAGTTAACGGTAATATATTTTCTACTAACGTATTTTCTTCAATTATTTAATTTTATACAATTATTGTGAAAACAGTGCGTGTTCGGAAAACTATTTAATTTTGGAATCACCGTTTGTCCGAATGACTTTCTGATTGCAAACGATATGACTACGGTCGTTATTCCTAAGCTTTGAATTTTTAACTGTATTCATCCACGATATACCGTAATTTGTGTGAAATATTTACACGACGATTGTATTTAATCGAAAACACCTACTACTGATCGGATTTATTGAATGAATTTTAAATTATTCAGATATTGGGGATATTCCTCTACTTGGAATTGCAGAGCGATAGCAATTGTTATTGTCTGCAATCATCATATATTACTCGTTGAACTTGATTTTTCCCGAGGCGAGGATTGGCTCTTCTCTTTCAACGAAACAATTTTTCAACGTTCCCAACTCCGATTATAATTGGAATCAAAAAAAAGGAATCGGTTTTGTCGGTCGATGCGCTTTTTTGCTGTGGGCTTCGTCTGGGACTACTAATATACTTTGAAGTAATAATTAGCCTGCCATCTGGAGTGTAACTTAATGTCCATTAAAGCACCCAGTGCGAAGAACACCCGCTGCGCCTACCAGTTTACTCTCGCCATTTTAAACTAATATAAATAATTTTATATTGCGTAGATTGAATGTACATAAAATAAAGGTTTGTATAAAACGATATACATTTTTTATTTGTGGTTACATTTTATTTTATTTACCCTAGACGATCGTAATCTTTGAAGTTATGAACAGTTTCTGTTTATACAGATTAAAATGTACAAAACTACTTAAATAAATATTTAAACAAGAATGTAGTATTGAGGTTTGTTAGGATCTTATAATATTCTAGAAGGAATTTTTAATTTCTTTTTCTTGCTATCTAGGATTTCTTTGAGTAACAAGAATTAAACATCTATTAGTTTAATTTTGTATCGATTAATCGAAAATTCAGTGGTACATTAAGTGGGACACCAGGACCCTAGAAAAAATTTTCTCAAATCAATAAAATTCCAGATCACATTATTTTTGATCTTACTAATAAGTTTTATTTTATTTTATTTGTAATAATAATCTGGCTGTAATAGGATATTACAATATACATAGATATGGTAAGACTCAAATAACGCCAAGCAGGCATTTCTATCTTTATGTACATTATTATTTGGACTTATCATGTGAACATAAAAATATACTATGCCTCAAATACAGGCTAGTGTAATTAAAATTTCTAACAAATAAATTCATTGAAGCTTAGATTATTCCAGCACCTCCGTATGTACTTTAAAGGTAGACCAAAATATCTTGCCTCTGATATCCGTTAAGATGTTTGCATCTAGAAAATAGCGTGCAATTTTAAATGATCGTATTCTAATTGTGTATGCGCTATATATAGCTTCATTCCACGTGGATTTTTATCTGAGGTTTAAAACCAACGGTGATTCAGGTCATTTTCTTGTCCTGTCGCAGCGTGAAGATCGTTCGGGCGATAGAAGCGTCAAACGCTGATCGCCCCAGCCCGAGGCCCCGGTAAGGGAACACGACGCCTCGTAATTTGACTCTCTCTCTCTCGGAGTATCTTTAAAATTAACGTTGACTCATCTCACGGGTAAGCCAGGGCACCGTGACCGCACCGTTATGCCGTGTTTAACAAAACGGAGATAGCGAAATTGGTACTCTCCGCATACATGAAAAATTAGGCTCGATTCTCTTACGACAGAGGACCCATTGAAGCAGTTTCATGATCATTCACATGACAAGAAAAGGAGGACATCCTACCACAGACCGAGGGTTGTTTGATTGAGCCAACTTAAATGTTTATTTAATAGATCAATTATTGAAAATTGAATTAAACGATGGATTTTTACTCAACTCTGATTTCTTCCTACAGTCAAAATTTCATTATTACCGCTTAATGACACTAGAATTTTTCCATTTTAATAAGTATTTTAAAACGTCTGTACCGTCTTATTAGAGAAAAATGAACTTACGGAATTTCGATGAAACTGACGATTTACCATTCTGATATACTCTAATAGTAGTATAAACTGTGCCGTATATTTTATTTACACTTACTTTACGTATTCGTTACGTATATATTTTGATTAATAACATCAGTTATTTTCGATATCCACCTCACACATTTGAGTCCAATTGAAAAAGTGTATTAGAAAAATAAACACAATAAATCACACTTCCTAAGGGACAGATACATTGCCGGATTGTACAGTGTAGTTCTAAACGGGCGGTAGACAAGAGAAACATGAACACATTTCATAGGGGATAGAATGATGAAGTGACACAGCAGCAGAATGCATCACGTTTAATACGAGATAGAAAGATGTTTCACGTAGTCATAAAGATTCAGTGTTAATGCCATAAACTTCAGTCCTCCAAATTTGCACACGAAAATTTAAAGCAAAACACATAAGTACGAGTCGGTAGACAACAATGGTACAACTGTTATAACTAGAGGAGTTCTAAGATTAAAGAATAATTAACTCGTCAGCACATTCGCAAAAATGAAGTTAGAAAGAACAACACGAACGCGGCCGAAGACGTGTGCCAATGGTACAAGAGTCGTAGTTCGAGAAATTCTAAGATTTTTCGCATCGGGGAGAAAGATGGAGAGTGGTCGTGTTGCCCTTGAGGCTAAGTCTAGAGGCGAGTTCCAGTGGAGAGAAAGAGAGAGATGGTGAGAGGGAGAGGGCGATAGAGGGAGAGGGAGAGGGATGACCCTGATAGGCCGGTGGTAGGGAGCTCTCCGGGTATATATAGGGCGCACCGGGGATGCCAACTCATGCACTTACCATCTCACAGTCGTACAGTACACTTCACTTCTGCTTCTCGTACAAAGCAAAAGCACACACACACACACATACACACACACAAGTACACGTATACTCACCGAAGTAACGCCAATTCAATCGACATGGTACAAAAAGTGGTGAAAGGAGCTTGGGCCCTTCTGCTGCTGGTCGGTACAGGGCTGGCGCTGCCCTCGGCTTCGGTCGACCCCCAGCACTCCCGCAACGCCATACAGACCGGCGATGACCTCATGGACAACATCTACACCGACTGCCTCAACAAGGGCTCCGTCTCCTGCATGAAGTACAAGCTTTTCTCTTTCGTCGACAAGGTGCTCTCCACCAAGGACACTTTCAGCCTGACAGAAGGCGTCACCGTCGTCAAGACTCCGGGAGCCGTATCCGCCGACGGAGCGCCCAGGTTAGCTTCAAAAATAGACAACAAAAAATAGATATAAACTATACTGAAATTTAACCGATTAAATAATGACCGATGCGATTGTTCAGGTCGCTGTCTGCCGAGGACGTACAGAAACAAGACATCGATACCCTCGTCGCTAACCGCGTCGAAAGATTCTTGAACACTCACACTCTGAAATTGGACCTGAAGGGAAGCGATGTTCTGGACGCTGTCTCGTCGGCCGGCCGTGCCCTCGGAGACGCCGCCGATTCACTCGGCCTCACCGAAGAAGAGGAAGGAGACGATGCTCAGGAAACCGGCAGGAAGAAGGGTAACAAACTATACTTCATAACAATAATATTTTTTTTCCTTTTACATTTATTAACAGATCGACACTAACAATCATCCGAATCAAAATATGAAAAATCATGAATATTCAAACTGTTTCCAGATCGTAAATTTAATAATGCCAGAATATATTTTTGATTCGCTGAATTTGAGAGACGGAATTAACATACAATTAATTAATCTACCTACAACAAAGATTATTCCGAAAAATAGCGATAAATTAAAATTAAAATATTTTTAGAAAAATTATCCAAAATTGATTGAATTCAAATCACCTGTACGTAAGTCGAGTTTATCTGAGATCTTAAGGTCGTTTTAAAAAGTTCTTTCCCAAAAACGTTGAATTTTGGAACATTTATAGATACAGCTGTCTCCAATTGGATTCTGATTTCTGAAAATATAGATGAATTTTTGTACATTTCTTTTAAAAAATTATGACTCCGAGTAAAATATTTGGTTTTTAGTTTTATCGCGAAACACGTAAAATCGGTTCTATTATGTAATTCTGTATATGGCTTGGCTAAACATATCACATTCCTATTAATTCCAAACCTATAATAATTTAAATGTATCACTTTTAATTACTTTTACTCTAAAATTTAAAATGCATTGATACTTGGAATTTTATTTTTATAGAATTTTAAAAAACTATATTTATACTTTTATTTTATAAAACTGAAATTGGTTTTAAAAAAATGGTAAAATACTAGAATTAATAATTCAAATAAGGAATTTATAAATATTAATTGAAGAGATAATAAGTGGATAGGGGCGATATAAATATTAGATTCCTGAAAAACCCAACTTAAATATTATACTTGAAATTGCAGCTTTTGGCACGTCAATTCGAACTCTTGAATATCTTAACTCACACTATCCTTCTATGCTCGCACAGTAATGAATCAATCGGTTAACGTACGATGATAATAATATTGTGGAGAACTCTAAAAAATATAAAGTATATAAGATATACTATATTAAGATATAGCTGTACTCCGCGTCCAGTTGACCTATTGAAGTCGGCACCTAATTTTTTCTTCTACGAAGTTTAGCAAAAGTACTTTTAAAGTTTAAAATGCGCCTCGGCTATATTCAATTTCACTAGTTGGCTCCGGCCGATGTAAAGTGCCGAGAGTGAGAGCTAATGGAGCGGGTGGGACTGCGCCTGCAATTGTCCGAGTATACACAGCCCGCACAGCGCTGCTGTGATGTAGGTCGCCAGCCCCACATCGACAATTAGCTCCAGTTAGGTTGCCGATTTTAAAGCCCTTTTAGTGTCGTTTAACGTTTCCTCGAGTCGGCCGAGGTAATTTGCATTTTAGCGGCCGACCCGAAACCCGCCTGCGGGACTACTTTTGCCGAGAGTGTTGCGGAAATAATGGCCGGAAACAATTATACGCGTCGCGGGCGGTGGCTCTAATTGGCGCTGAGTAAATATTTTCCTCGGGCAGATCAGATACCAGACTGTCGACCGCCTTCTCCACATTCAACCTGACTCCTTTCGATAATTACGCCTCTAACTTTACACTCGAATTTGAATAAACTAACTAATCAGATATGGCGATATTCCCAAGATCCAGGTATATAAAGAATTGCAATAAACCTTCTTTAAGGAAGAGTATATATATAATAAAATGTTGTTTCTACAGTCAAGAAAGCCTCCAAGGTGCTGTTGCCCCTTCTGTTGATGATGAAGATGAAGGCTGCCGCTCTCATCCCCATCGCTCTCGGCGCCATCGCACTCATCGCCGGTAAGGCCCTGCTCATCGGCAAGATCGCCCTCCTCCTGGCCGCCATCATCGGCCTGAAGAAGCTCCTCTCGCAGCAGCACAAGTCCGTCACCTACGAGATCGTCTCACACCCGCACCACACGAGCAGCCACGAACACCACCACGACTCCTTCTCGAGCGGGGGCGGTGACATCGGCTACGGCGGCGGCCACGGCGGCTGGGGACGCTCCGGAGACGCCGCCCACGACCTCGCCTACAGGGGATACACCCAGACCAAGACCCAGTAGTACCGGTAAGCGATTTATCGAGCGGAAATTTAATTGGCCGCGGTAATCGGCGTTGCGTAAAAATAACGAGAAGGAAAAAGAAACATTCCCGCAACTTTAGTTGGCAGAAGTAAATTTCACCGTAATAATTCGATGCCGGGGACGATTTACATTGCGTAAGCGGTATTCGATATTATTTACTTTATTAGTTACTATTAGCGTTTTCGCTACGTAATTTTGATAGTGGGTATTAAAGGGTGCCGGTTAGATCATATTAACTCCTTATTGAGCGTTATCGAATAAATCACGCCGTTATTGCTGGTATTCGGGTGGCCCGGATTCCGGCCGGGTCGTCCGACCCGAAGGGGGAGATTATTAATTAGGAATTTCGGAAACCCGAATCCGCGTATCCGGGTCCAGAGGGGGGAACAAAACCGGACGGGAGAGGAGTCGGCGAGTGGAGTGAGTTCCCGAAATCGGGCGGGAGCGAATCCAGTTTCACTGGTAGGCGTGGAGTGGCCGTGTCCCAGTGTCTTACTTCGGGGGAGAGACGGAGGCGGCGGCCATCTAGCTAGCTGCTAGTCGCTCAACCCATTATGGCAACAGGTTAGGCCGGAACGATCGCCTCCTCCGACGGCCCACTGACCCACTCCGGTACCGGTTTAGGGTTAATAAGTGTAATTTATGTTCTTGACCGGCGTTACAGGTGTGTGTGTGTGTGTTCACACGCGCACACACACTGGCTCACAGTCCGACACCAACCCGCCTACCCTTGACTTTCACGTGGAGTCACATCCTCCCGTCTCGGAGGACCGCACTGCCGAATTCCACACTCTAACATCAACACTATCCGACTATTTATTGTATTATAATAACATTAAACAAACTTTATTCGCCTAGAGGTAGGGAATAGGAATCATAGAAAATAATGCAGTCTAGAAGCATCTCCCCGGTAAATTCAAATTGCAAATATTACGGTTCCCAGTTTAGGAAACTGGGAATTGCTCGGATTGTTACCCCCGACGTGTATCATATTCTTTGCGTTGGCCCACCTCCCGATAAGTGCGAACGGTTAACAAAAAAGAAAGAAGAGAGTAATTAAAATAAATAATTTCGCGCGGCGACTGGCGACTGGCCTTGACCACGGGACTTAATTGCCCCCGCATCCGGTCGGAACTTCTTACGAGATGAAAGTCCGCCTGAAAGGTGGTGCGCATAAGGCGATGAGCCCCGGCCCCGGCCCCAGCCTAATTATCCGGCCGTTTTCTGTTCTCGAGCCCTTATTTTCTAACGAACGCCGTTCTAAATACCATTCCGAACCGATCATCAGAACGAAGTCGACCGCTTAGTCTGATCGATTAGAAACGTAAAGTTTCACCGGTTTATACGTATTCCAACATTCGATATACGAGTTAATCGAATCTTCGAATTAAAATAAAACAATATTTATTTGATTTATAGTAACAATTTTCGTAATAATTATTCGAGAATTATTTCTTTGCAGGTAGGAGCTACATCACGAGAGGTACAGACAGTTCGATCAACATTCGAACCAGTACAAAGAAATACTCAGCCATGTTAATTTATTTTATTTAAAATATTTATATAAAAGCTCCGTCGGGGCTTTGTTATTTGATTTGTTATTTATTATTTCTTTTTTTCTTCTATTTATCTATTGTCTTCACTGGACCTCGTCTCCTTCTAATGTAGGTTAATTAACGCCTAGCTAGTGACCCGCCAAGCTTGAGGAGACAGACACTTGGTGTAAATAGCTTAATCGCGGTGACTTTCTACATATTTAACTCGACTGATGGACTCACTGATGGGACTGACCAACAACAGACGGACGACTCGGATGAACCAAAGATCTATTATTCAATAGTTAACTGTCGGTCTAGCTCACAGTTTCGACTGTAATCCGTGGCCCCGTGTAAATTCCGACTAACACGTTCGACAGAAAACTGACTAACACTGACTATTTAAAAGGCGTCCCGCTCGTCTAGTGGGAGCGGGGCGATGCGAAAACCAAAGATTAGGTTGATAATGATGATCGCTTCAGCTCTTTACCTTCAGATTCTAATTTGCACTTCGGTCATTGATATGATTGACACTGTAAGACCTTAGAGACTACTACTTACTCTGTAGTGAGCTTAAACTCTTTCTGTGACTGACGCTTGCTGGTTGGGGACCACTGATTTTGTACCATGCTGATAATTTTACACGACTTCACCCAAACGCTTCCAGTTACTACTGCCTTTTATACTGACCCGACTCAACACTCTACTGACGCGTGACTAACAATCACTTCTCTCTTTACTGAAAACTCAACATCTGACATTAACTTGTAAATCTCTTGATTGTAACTGTAATTTCACTGTATACTTCTCGACTGTATTGAAATCGACTTTACAACTGTATACTGGAATTTATGAGTGTAAAATACAAATATTCAAATGCAATATATTACTGTTTTTTCTTATGCCAGAATCCTACCGATATAGTTCTGAGCGACTATTGACACATTTGACTCCACCTTCGCCAAATAATCGATACAGCTACAATTAGAGAAATACGAAAGGAACTGACGTAATCAACCTGGAACATGGACACATGTTGCGATACGATAGCAACTGATTGATGACTAATATTGACACAATTTAATGAAATTGACTTACACGAATAAACGACTGAATTACAACAAACCGCGACTAAAGACTACTAATACATTATTATAAAAATGAAACACGAGCTCCAATAATAAAACGAACAGTTTCTTGACTGAACATTATCACTGCTATCACAAAACCATACTCTGACATGACCTGCGAGGACAGATTGACAGATCACTCACCTTATACAGAATCATAAGTCAATGCAATACAACTAAACTGACACATGACTCGACAAACTGCCACTGACATAATTTTAAAAAATCGACACGACAGACTAAATTGAACTACTTTAGAAATATAACAAACTGAAGCATTGACGACCTCACTTAGTGACTTAATGACTCAACAAAATGACTGGAAGAACTGAAATCCACTACTTAGATTGACTATTAACGTAACTGATAAATTAATTAAGTTCAAGGACAGCGACAGACTACTGATCATGTTAAAATATTACTGTTAGATTATTTATTGGCCTAACTGAACAGACAATACGCGAGAGAAACAGCGGTCTGACGACAAAATACACCCACTGACCATAACGGAACGTACAACGGGCGTATTGTTCAAGTTGAACAAATTAACAGACGTGTTTTCCGAGTAGTGCTTAAAAGAATTACATTGGAAAAAGTGCCTTATGAATTGTCTACAGAATGAAGACAAAATGATGACTAAAATGTAGTGACATATTACGATGAATGTGAATCGGTCATACGGACCTCATAAGACGTCATACTTGAATACACGTGAAGATTGACTTGGCTACCTCAGTGACAAATGAACATTTGTATACCGAAGAATGGTCTTTGTAAAATGGCTAGTAAGAATTACATATTGATAGAAATAGTGCAATTTCAGTTTAAATGCTATCTCCGTATTTATTTCAATTGTTATTTTGAAGTGTGAAATGACAAGGTGTACATTTTATTCGTAATCTTACTAACCCAATTATTATGACATCACAAATGAACGTAAGACCAGCAATGTTTTGTAATTTTATACACAACACATTGTGCTAGGACATTTTGGACTGAAGACATTGATTTAATCTATTAACTGCTTATATTTATAAAATTCTCTTCTAATTGCTGTAAGGTCAACTAATGAATTCTACTTCCATTGCACTTTGATTTTTCATGTATTTTTAACAAATAAATAACATATTATTCTTGAAATATATACGAGTTTCAATGTTTGTTCACGGCTCAATAACCCTTCCTCCTATCCAAGAAAACAGAGCTTTAGTATCGGCGAAAAATGCATTGCAAAATACATTTAATTTAAACATGAATATAATGTTTAAGGAAAGTTTCAAAATACTATGCTCTTAACTATACTAACCTTATTATTCTCAGCAGTGTAGTTAGGCACATTTACATGTTGTAACAATATAAACAAAAATAATGGAGAAAAAATTGTAAGTGAATGTTCAAATGGAATGAATAAACAAAAACCAATGGGCCATATAGGCAATACACGCAAAATTAAAACGAGGACGTATTTATTTAATATACTATTGGGTAAAGAAATACAAAATCAAATCCCTAAAAATGATGACTTTATTCACCAAAATTTGTTTGGTCATTGCGTATCCTTTTATAACATTCAGCATAGTTGAATATAAAAATTCGTATATTCGATAATTCAAATAAAATGTCACCACTGATGTTTAACGTATGAACAAACCGTACAATTTGTTTAAATAATTTACTTTTAGTATTTATTAAATTTTCCTTTCCTTGTATTTCATTGGATCATACTACTATTTCAAAATACTGAGAAATTATGTTATTGTTGTTAGTGATGATTAGTAAGGAAATTTCAATTTTACTTCTAAAACAAAAAAAAAACAATCGGCTACCAATGAGTAAGTAGTACAAACCACATTCTCATTATGTACATTTGTCGTACCCTCTATATACTATTGTACATAGTTTTATCTTAGTATTTCTTATCTATGTGCGAGTTAACTTTTTGAGTTCTGAAATCCGTAAATACATTGCGCCATCTAGTAGGATACGAAGGATCTAACTTTCATTCCTTAGTGACGTCTCCTAACGACCCATGCTGCCATCTATCCTGCCTCATCTACGCCATTGAACTAAATTACAAAATATGATAAATTCTAATTGTGCTACTGCAGTTACTTCCTTAATCAATTCTGCAATATTTTGCATACTCGTTAAAATAAGTACTCCTTCATCGATTGGTCCTTATATTATTACGTGTAAAAAATGGTTTTTATTGCTTGTGTTCTCTTAAAGATCGTATACCATCGTATATTGCAGTATGGTATAATGCAGTGTATGTAGGTCGGCTACTAGAATTTATGAACTGGTAATGAAATGAAAACATCCGTTCAAAAATGAATGCCAAAAACAAGGTCATATTGGTCATTCGATGCGTACTCTGATAACAATGTAAGCTTCAAGATAACTGACATGTATTTTATAGAATGCACTCCTTAGAATGTAGTAGACACGATTCGGAAAAGGGCAGTACAAATCAAACAACGTCCTTTACTTGACCGGAAAGGAACAATGCTGTATAATATTAGACAATTATTGAAAAAGAGAAAAAATAATGCCAGTTTTGACGGGGAACATTTTTAGAACCGGTCTGACGAAACGAGACGTGCGGGTCCCGTTGCTTTTCGTTTGCAAGAAAGGAGCCCATAGATTAAACCATTCCGAACAACAAGAATGTGGAAGAAGCACGCGCTTTTCACAGATTTGCGCCGGAATGTGCTCCCCTTGAAGATTCGACGATTCAGAGAAAGTCGTTTGAAAAATAGCCCAGCCTTTAGAAATACAACGAAATACGTTTCGTGGATTTCGAATCTCACACACGAGTATAAGGTCCCGTCGCTGTTGTGGGGAAAGAAAAAAACAGCGTTACAATTACGACGACCGGATTACTGAATTCCTGTACAGATTTCAGGATTTGAAAAAGAGGAACTGGCAAATCGATCAGTATCTTTCACCTGTCATGAGCATCTACACTAATCTAATATTAAAGTTTCCACAGCATCCGTGTCTGTATGGAATTATACATAGCATTTTGTTCGAACCACAATATTCTGGTTCATGTTAACCGATGTTTTAAGTTTTCACTTAGTTATTAACTTCACCGCAATTTACTCTGGTAATCGTTGGAATTCAAGATTTCCAGATTTATTGGCAGAATAAAATTCGATATCCGGATTTTTTTTATTTCCTGGCCACTGCTCTATTCTCAGTACTGAAAGGGGTAAGCCCGTATATCCGCTCAGTTTCAATCACTTTCATCCGATAGATAAAGCGAGTCTTAGCCACCCGAGTACTCTCTTGGGCATGGGTTCTGCCACTGTCCAGCTCGCATCGATCCACTTCATGTCTTCTTCTCTTTATGCAGGGTGGGAAAACCTCTCATCGGAAGGCCGAAACCATCAGGAAAAGGTCTCAAAAAACCGCCAATTCTCGGTTTCTCTAATCACCATTCTTGCACTTCGTTTAAGAATATCCCCTTGCGCGTGCTGATTTAAATACTCAAATCTTGTTGCGCGCGCTGGCTTGTCTTCTTCCGACTGGTAACTGGAAAACCCTAGTGAAAA
This sequence comes from Lethocerus indicus, assembly GCA_019843655.1. Classification (NCBI taxonomy): domain Eukaryota; kingdom Metazoa; phylum Arthropoda; class Insecta; order Hemiptera; family Belostomatidae; genus Lethocerus; species Lethocerus indicus. The sequence continues at coordinate 27,659,684 of JACDQD010000004.1, read as the reverse complement.
CCTATTGATCGGGATATCCGGATTAGGGAATAAAATTAACATATGATGCGGCTGAGATCTTTCTACGTGTCGGGACTGGACGATGTCAATGGTTTGACTGGAGAGAATTATTTTATTGGGTCTCTCTTCGGTTGATGATAGGTGAGGGGGCTGCGGACAACTTTCTCCTCGGTCGGACAATAGACGCCGGAGTTCTATTATTTCGGATGGGAAATCGATTCAGGGACAATCCGTAGAGCGATAACTGGGCCGCTCCATCTCCGCAGGAATCCCAGCGTAGATATCCTAGACGGGACGTGTTTCTACGTACGTGTCTCGACCCAGAACCAAGCTCGAATAACTGGCCCAGTAATTTTGGAGAAACGATTCTGGACCAACATGTCTATAATAAATCACCATTTAAAAGAAAATTTAATAAAAATAATGAATTTTTTCTGCTCTCGATAATTTTATTATTATATATACAGTAACATCATGCAATTTTATTGATATAAATAAAATACAATTTTTATATTGGATTCCATACTTCACGTAATTTGATATTACTTTCGCCTTTATATGGCGTACATTTTATTAATTACTTTCGTTGCATCTCGTGAGCGTTCTGCAGAAGTGCGTAGACGATTGAATGTACATTAGCCTGGATTTCATCGCACAATACTCTTCATTGTGGGGATCTTATAATAATCTTCAGTGCACGATATATGTTTGTGGATCCTCATGGGTTTGGAATAGGCTCTTTCAGTTTTCCTCCCTAAAAATAAAAAATACCTGCTAAAAGCTGAAACTGGGATAGCAGCAGGCCCATATGAGCCAACTGGATTGCAAGAGTGTTCGTATTAAAAACCTTAAAACATTCTAAAGCGTCTTAAAAATGTATTACTGTTAATAATTAATTGAGGTATTTCTGTATTATTATCTACACTATCTCAGGCTAAAATCTGCCAGTTGCTTTTATATTATATCCCATGTACGTCTCCATGTTCCTTTGTTGGCCCTCCCTTCCACCAAACGCCGCAACATGTTCACCAAAATTTTATTATATTTGGTTATTATATATATATATTGATTTTCTTATATTTGATCTCTATCCAGAATGAGACATGAGTAAGAAAAATTGAATTACCTGTCTGATAGAAAGAAAACGGATGTAGGTTTATGTTATGGCTTTTCGACAGCCGAAAACTCATGATGAATGAAAAGCTGTGAACGCGGTGAGACTTAACTGGTACGAACTTTTATCAGTATCCACGTTCTGCAGGATAAAAGTTTAATCGTTCCAAAAGAAATCCATTTCAGAATTTCAGAAGTGTTGGTCCCGCCGTATATAGATAGAAATTAGATCCTTTTTCTAACCACGTGGTCATTCTCTCGGCGTTTCATTGTTTGCCGAAGACAATATCCTGAGTGGATTGTAGTGTGACTGAGACAATGGTCGATGGAGTTGATGTAGTGTTGAAGAGGGATAATTCGGTAGGACTAATCCTAGAAAGCTCTCCACTCCCAGAGCCGGCGTCGGGCGAGCCGCGTCCCCCCGACTTGCGGTTAACTCCCTCATCATCAACACCGTCATCATCATCGTCATCGCCAATCATCAACATCATCATCCCGTCTTCGTTACGGTTCACTTTCATATTTTCACTCGTAACAAAGGTTGTCGGCTAATTGCGCCCAATGAACCCCCCGTATCGCAAATTTGAAGAACTTCCAAAGACATGAATCAATAAGTAACGATCCTTGAAATTATTATGTATGTTAGTATCCTTTTTAATTTCGGTATGGATGGATGTTTCATCCAACACTCAGGTGGGACTTCAATAAACATCGTTGAAAAGTTAATATTTTATAAACTTTCTATTTTTGGTTTTATTGGATTGATCAAATTTCACTTATTTACGACCGACAGGAGACCATGGGAAATGGAACGTGGACCGTATATATAACCAACTGTAAATATCTTATGTAGGACATCCTATTTGATATGAATTTCAAAGTGATCTCGTTCCATTTGTCAATGGGTACGACAATAACTGTAGATATGCTATTATTTTCTCCAGCCTCTTCACCTCTTTAGCCATAACTTAGGACAGTCTCGGCTTCTCATCATTGTAAGTACCGTTCCATGATGAAACTAGTGAGGTATTTCCAAGAAAATGGTAAGTATGATGAGAAGCAAATACCTTTAAATTAAGAGCCACCACGGACTTAATTCTTGACCAAGCTTTATCACAAATATTTCTATTAATAAGCGTGACTGTTCAATTCAGTTGGATCAACATTTATCGTTAAGATTGTACGTTGAAATTTGCCTGATTGTACGTTGAATAGCTTTCAACTTTTATAGAATGCACAACAGATGCAGGGAAATTTATGAAAGTACGCCATTTTCTAATATAGGTGATAACAAGTGAAAGTAATGTTAAATTACGTGAAGTGTGAAAATGTAAGTGTTAAACACTTGTAATATTGATTAGAATTCGTGTTTTCGTTTCTCCTCCGGTTTTAGCGAGCCGCATCAGTGATCGCCACAGTTAAATTAAAAAAGAAAAACTAACTGCTAACGAATAATAGTTGTAATAGTTATATTTAGAAAAATTTGCGATTGGCATTATCCATTTTGTACATGTCATGTTGGAAACAACCGATCATTAACTACCTTTAATCTACATTCTACGGCCTTAATACTCGATTTAATTATGCTAGTGATGTGATTAATTGGGCTTGAGATTGGTAGAAAGCGACTGTTTTCATCCTGACTTTCTCGCTTAGTCTTAATTTCGAAGACCGTTTCGATTATCACAACTCGGTAAATTTTCGATACATATTACAATTATGCAATTTGCTGTCTGTCAGGAGGAGGAAACTGATCACCGATGCGTCACATTTACCTTATAGACCATTGTATCACTAACAGATACTTTGCTTCCATCTATTATAGAAATTTTAAAGTAGTACAACTGCATTAATAGGGTATAAAGTATCATCTGGATCAAATCACGATAACTCAGGTATTCATAATTCGCTGATAGTTATATCAATATCTCGCATAATTCTCGTCTCACGAATCAAGATAAATGTTCTTTTATATCTATTACCTACATTGTTGTTATATTTAAGTTTTTATTCAACGGAGTTTTAAAATACGTATCAACGATATAAACTCTATTCGAAAACACGTTCTAATGCACGGGTTCGTACTCTCCATGTATTGAAATATGTAGTGAGCTGCTAAAGATAAAATGAAATTTATTTAAAGAAGGAAAAGACAAGTTTTCCCCACGTATGTCCGCTGTTCTAATGTATTTTCGCGCAATTCTTCGAGCGTTTTCAAATGGTACTTGAAATAATCTTATAATGTTATTTAGGAGGGAGGGTAAATATGGTTGGGCCGGGATTGGACTTCAGGTTTACGGTGAGGGATCAATGGAGCGGCGTTCGGTAAGCGGCGTTGTTCCGTTAAACTGAGTTTGCGGGTCTTGCTGTGTTGCTATGCTGCCACCCCCGGCCAACAGTTCCAAGATGACTGTCCTCAATATTTTCCCGACACCCTCGCCCACCGACTACACGCTTTCTGCCAACAGCCCGAAAGCGAAAACTTCTCCCCACTTTTTCACAGGCTCACCCTCATTTCTCATAATTCGCCGGCTCCGTCTGTAAACCACTCTATATCCGAGCGCCCGGATCAAGGCGGAGGAACTGTACAATTTCTCTTTTAAAACCCCGTTAACGAACAATTATTCCGCCTTACTGATCATCATATAACGAAGTGTATTTAAAAAACTGATTCCGACACAAGTCAATGAAACCTGTTGAAACCGTAAAATTGAACTAAGCAAAACATTCAGATTTTCTGAACTTCTTCACACTAATTTTAATACAATTATTTTGCGTACATTATAACTCGTACCTGATCAACTGGATCCACATCAGACCTGAAGGTCCACGGGTGGTGGACGAAATTTTCAAACCTCACAGTCTGTGAGGTCAATATTGTTATATTGAAAACTGAGCATTCCTTAACCATCGTAGCACTTAATAAAGTGCTTCCTAGTGGTTAATAAAGTCTCGTATGATTTCGGAGCGGAGTTAGAAGAATGAAGGAGGAATAGCCCACTGACATGATAATATTATGAATAGAACAAAAGGAGTTTAAGTTTAAGTTCATGGTCCAATTATGCATCAATATGAAAATTCTGTGAACTGTTTAAATCCCAGTAATTTTTTGATATTATGTTCTAATTCAGAGGTTTAAATTCTGTCATTTTAATTGGAAATATTTAATGGTGTCTTTGGTTTTATGTATCCACAGTTTCATCTTTGTAACTGACTATGTTTGCAAGACATTTCTTATGGTTCTTAGTTATTTCATTAAATTGAATATATCATGTCTTAAACACGTCCCATCATAGCATATAATTTTCTTTAATAATTCTACCCCGTACTACGCGTTCACACAAGAATTGTTATAATTGTAGTGGCGTTGTTATATAGTAACTAAGGACGTTTGCGGAATTTTCAGTTAATTTCAGGCACAATTTCAAAGGGTTTCCATAATGATCTTATTCTGTAATTGCGAAGAGGTGCAAAGGCAGAAAGTAAAATTAATATGTTCCGAAAGCGGAATTTCACTGGCCACAAGTGCGGGGCCAGTAATGAGAAGTACTTATTTATTAACAGAGTGGCGTATCTTTTAATAATGTATGCGGCGGTCACGGGCGGACTGAGTCACGTGCCCCTCGGACCTGTGTCGGATGAATAAATTAAAAATGCATTAGGAGAAACGTTTATCAGTCATAAACGGGGCCAGTTAGTTGTACGGAGTTCATAACTCGTATTGTTCAGTAGGTACTAGGCCGTAATGGGATCGAGAGAATGGTCATACATCCATTAGATTCTTGCACCGCTAAGGTACGAAGCCGATTCTAATGAAAAATGCATAGGGCTTTCAACTTTTCGTTTCTTATTACTTTGTTCAACTGTAAATAGTATGCAACGAAATAATATGCAAAAATAGATTCAGCTTAGCTACAGATCGACAAATGTATTTATGGCCAAAAACGTTCAAGCTGAGATTCTTCTGCCAGGAAACAATACTCTGATGACGTTGTTCACAGAGGTTTGGTGGAGGGCTGCATTTTTATTCCTCCGACATTGAAATACTGTTCATAGCGAAGTTTCAAAACAACCGCTATGAGTTTGTATAGGAAAACATTTAAAAGAATATGTAACGCGAAATGAATAAGGTTTTTCAGAATCCAAGGATGAGAAGTGGTAAAGTTAAATTACGATTGCAAGGATTCGTTAACAAGCGAGTCGAATATGTTGTTAAAACGTTATAACTTATAGTCTTTTGCATATTATTTATAGTATTGTGTTATAGTACATTTTCTTTTAATTTCATTTTATATCTCATGTTTCCACGAACAACTTGTCTACCCTGGTCGGTCCATCAGTCTTCACGACCTTCAAGGTAGGAAAAATTCCGAAGACAAAGGAGTCTCTGAAAAACTCAGGGCGCATCACTAATTATTTGGCTTGATAAAATTTTGACCTTATTACAGTTGTAATTATACAATTAGGCTCCACGAAACTCGACCCTATGAATTGAACATGAAACCATAACACGTAGGAACAACGGTCATTTTAGCAGTTCGTTCCTCTCTTCTCGGCGGCTAACGAGGTGTTCTATCCGAAGAAAGGTATAATCTGTTCGTGTGATTTCAACCTGAAACTTGAAATCTGTGAATTAGCAACATTTGTTACGCAGTAGAAACATACCTTTATGGCTGCAATAACATCGCGATGTTGATCTGGACCAGAATTAGTAATTTTATGCTAAATGTAGTGTTGTATTCAAAAAATTTCACTATAACTTCTTATAGCGCCACAAATGTGGCACTTGCAATTGTTTAAAACTTTTATAATCATTGGTATATTAAATTGAATTGTTTAAGTCATTATTTAATTCTACTAATTTATAAGAGTAACATCAAAAAAATAATGTTTGGTTTTATAAAGTATGCAGAAAGGAAATAATTTCCCTGAATTATCTAAAATCCTAGTCGCGGAGGATTAATTAGTTGAAATTAGTTGAACTTAATTAAAACGTACAAATATATCCACATTAACGAAAAAACAACAAGCATCAGTATGATAGCGGGCCCTCGGAGTTTCCGCTAACAATTTACTTGCCGTGAAGAAAGAAATTCGATATGGAAAGGAGATGGGTATTCGAGGAGATAGTTATGGATAGTTCTATCGTTGTATGAACACAAAGGGACTGCATAATTTTTAGCATAATAGGCCGCGAAAGCTGGTTATTTGCAATTTTAAAGAAGACAGATTAAACAGTCTCCAATTTTCCTAATAACGATCGACTGAATCAGAAGACAGACGACTAGAACGGTCGACCAGAAGTATACAAGCGAAACCGTGTTTTTCAGTCATTACTCTGTTAATAAAGACGACTAATCGAACCCTATATAATCTAATATATTTCATTGAAAACCAGTTAAATTCATCAAATATACAGGTTACGAGAATACGTTTAGGATAAGAAGTGACTTGGTTGCAGCGTAATACGAAAATTCTGTCTCATATAAATATATCTCAGTAAAAACAAGTACAACTTGGGGTCCTATTCTATGAAATTTGACTGAAAATCATTAAGAGGCAGTTACTTATATTTTTTATTAAATCGATTTCACTGCAAAATTATTACGAACACGTGAATTTTTCTCACAGGGTTTTGACATTATGACATTACTAGTTTGCTCTCTACAAAAACAGATATATTTACAGGAACAGTAGTTATTGTCATTACACAGGACATACAGGAAGTTAATTTGAACCTAACAACTGACATATAGTCAATTCAATGAAAATGTCCAACGGTTTTATTTAATAATAATAATGATAATGGGTTTAAATATTAAGATGCTCTATGGTAAATTGTGCACACCCGCTTGTATTTTTTGGGCGAATAAAAGTACTTAACCAGGACCTTATCGGGTTTAAATGTAATAATTATTGTTTATAGAAATAAGTCTCAAGTCCGGTTATTTATCCGCCCGCACAATAGAAAGAATGGAATTTAAGTGGATTGTACGTTTTATATTCTGCTCGAGTTTGGAAACAACAGGGAATGACGTTCGCGTTTCCTCTCTTTATTTGTTCTTAACCAAGGCCGGTTTCTTCTTTAATTTTTACCACTTTACTGACAGTAGACAGCGTAATAGGTAGATAATAAACGGTCTAGATGCGGGAGAAATAACCGAAAGAAAAATCATAATATATACCAAATATTTTGCGAACTTCCAAGGAAGGGCTCCAGATCTAATCGGTCGAAGAAAAGTTCCTAGCAGGTAGGACAGACGGTGATTCTTTTCTTGGAAGGCGTCCAGGTTTGGCCCAATACCAGTAGAAATATGGAAACTTTTGCTACCTACACCGAGCTCTTTAAGCCACTATCCTTCTTGAAAAGTATAGGAATCTTCTCTAGTTTATATTAAGTTGAATTATTTTTGGCTGCCATGGCGTTAGATACCGATACAAAAAATAAATTGTTTTAATTATTCAACTAATAAATGTATGTATAACTCCTATTTTAGGTAGTGACAGTAGGACAATCGAAACATTACAAGGCGGTTTTTTACGTTTCGTGCCGAATATTTTCGCGGAGGTACTCGCTCTACTTGTGTTACAGAAGGAGGGCTCCGTGATTGGCGGGGGTGGGGGATGAGGAGCGCGGAGTATAAATGGGCGGGCGGTCCCAGAGCGGGCATCAGTCAGTCAGGCAACAAGCAAACAAGGATGCAGTCCAAGGCAGTCTGTCTTCTAGTGGCACTGGCGGTGTTGGGGGCGGCGGGGCGCAGCGCACCCCACCCGGGGGGCAACAGCCTGGAGGGCGGCCCGAGGGCGGCCGCCACCCCCGAGACTCCCGCCGGCCTCCTGGCGGCCCTCTACAGGCACTACCGACAGTGCGCCGGCTCCGCCTCCTGCCTCAAGCTCAAGCTGATCGCCAGCCTGGACAGGGCCGCCAGGTCCACCGACCTCAGCCTCCTCGAGGGCGTCAAGCTGGTCAAGGTGGCCGGAGCCGAACAGGAGAGGCCGCCCCTCACCGAGGCCCAGATCGAGCAGTCCCTACCCAGGTCCATCGGCGACAAGGATCAAGCCCTCGACAACCTCATACAAGACAAAGCCGCACAATTTGTCAATACCCACTCCATTCAGGTCAAACTTTCCGATCTTGACTTGTTCGGCAGCGGTGTTGAAGAAGGTGCGGTATAATATGACATTATCTATTATAATAATTCCGGCCGCATTTAGTATTTGTTTTTATTCCGGGGCCAATAAACGTAACTACCGCCTACTTTTCGAGTTTCGCACATCCGTATCGGAGCGAATAATTTAGGAATACAATAATTTAGAAACATGTAGGACATGTACTGTATTCTGCTTTGTTGGCTGGAGGAAGTAAACCCACTTATGCGGTATAATTAGTCGGTCAATATACATGTATCCATGTTAGTGTTTTACTGTATACAGTTGACTAGAAAACACCGTAATATTCGAATGGCCCCACCGTACAAACGATTAAAAATAGATTGAAAAATCCGTAAAACTGTACCGAATCTTAATTTTGTCCAATCGGGGTTAACAGCCTAATTGGCCGATTCGAGGAATGCCCCCCGCGAATCGGACGGATCGCGTGGATCACGCGATAGTAGCATAATGTAAATATTATATAAATGGTACTCCCGGTAGGGAAGAATATTTCTCGAGATACTTTTAAGTTATGCGTTCCGAAACCGATTGTTTCGCGCGCGCCGTCCACAAAGCGACTCGCTTAGGGCCCATTGACACGCAAAAATGCTTTAAAGCCCCCCGGCCACAAACCATTATCTGCATTATAATAACCGCCTTAGTAATAGGATCGCTTTCAGGCCATTATAAGCCTGGGCCCAATAGACACGTTCTCTTTGTCAACTCTAATTACAACCACTTAACAATGGATCATTGACGCTATTGGGGAAATGTAAATATTTCACAGTCATTGTAAGGTGTTCAAAAGCTTAACCGCGTGTAAAGGGCGTACTAGAAAAACATCAATTTAATAATAACCGAGTGGAAATATAACTTTTTAATGGTAGGAAACAGATCATAATTAACATTCTCTTAATCGTTATCGAAAAAACGTTGTCGTTTCAATTTAATAATTTAAGATTTAATGTTTTCTTATATTTCGAAACAACCGTGAGGTGAATATCGAAATGATCAATGTAGTTTTCGGTTTAATGTCGTCAAAGATATAGTATTTAATTTCGGATCAACGGCGTTTTCGGTCCATTGGTAGACCGTTTTCGACATAACGGTATCCTTTGTATCGAAAGGTTAGATGGAAATGGTGGTAAAGATTTCACCTCCGTTAATCATATCTGCGATAATCCCACCAACCCTCGTAGACCAGGAAATAATCATTTCAGTAAACATTTTTCATTTCTCTCATCTGATACATTCACAGAAGCGTCAATTTGGAAATTTGCGAATGAGAGAATTCATCGTGGGAATTCACCGTAGTTTCAGACTATTTTAGGCTGCACATACAGATATCGGAATTGATTAATGTTATTTAAAAAAATACAATCTTTATTCGCCCTTTAGCTCTGATAATGGGCAGTCGGTGGGACTAACTGGAGCAGCCAACGCCAGACAGTTCGGACACGGACGAAATGTTAATAAGTGACAATTAGAAATCATGAGGGATGTGATCCAATTAGAAAACCAAAGTGCGTAGGAGTATTGCGGGAGAAATTATGACAGTATTCCGATAGAAATTTGGGGAATAATTGGAATACAACTGTTGAATTTATCCAAAAAATAATATTCCTATCAGCTCTCGATCTAGTTTATTTTAAAATAACAACATACAATATACTTTAAAACCTAATTAACTCATTGTCTTTGAAGTGTTTTGTGTTGATTACTTCACCCGTAACATTGCCCGAAGGTACTGAAATTTTCCCTTATCTCCACCCCTTCATTTGTTCCAATGAAATGGATATTTTCGTTTGTCGGTCCTGTTATGCGTGTTTCCTCAAAATTTGACTTTTTTCCGTATTTAATATTTTTGGCCTTCTCTTTCAGCTTGATGAAGAAGGTCCAACCCATTATCGACTATTGGCTCTCGGTCCGATATTGTTATTTGTACAATGCTCACGTCCTCGTCCCCCTATAGGAAATTATATTCGGGATTCAGAACTCATTTCCATCAGTCTGCGACAGGGATCGATAGCTTTTTTATTTTTCTGTTTTGCTCTCAAACCGCCTGGCAACTGGATTTTAATAATTAAGGCGCGAACTATCTCATTGTTCGCTCAAGCCTTTGGTTTCTCCCCGTGTATGTTCCTTAGGGGTGTTTCCCTCAAATCCGAGCGGGGATCAATGTCCCACCATGTGGTTTTCGCGTTGGGTACTCACGGCGAGAGAAACCTTCAGAAAAACGCATCTGCCAGTTGTAGAGCGGACATAATTGTGGATATGATGTGGAAGACGCGAGGTTGGCGTGCAGTGGACCTCATTATTCCATAGTGAACGGTCCGATAGGGTGACCGCCGAGGTGGACAATGGCTAGAGGACGGCTAAATTTCACGGCAGAATTCCATTCCGTATTGGAGCCGCACTGCCCCGACTCTGACACTCGAAACGCTCAGCTCTGAATCCGACGCAACTGGTACATGACTTTCTCTTGACCAGAACTGATATAATTAGCCAAAAAAATATGATTAAAAAACTGTCGGATTAGTAATTCATTTCATTAGTCTTGAGGAGGTACTTATTTATAAATTACATGGACCACTCTTGTACGAACACATTCTTTCTAAAATCTCAAATAAGAATCTGTTATAATAATAATAATTTATTATTGTAACGCATAAAATAACCAAAATTTGTCCTTATTTGGCACAATTTAATAACTATAGTTTTCATTTACTACTACATCATTTGTACTACTATATGTTGTGACTTTCTGGTCTGACTATTAATGTGATCATAATCATTTAAATCCTTCTGATATGAATAGTTAGTGATAAACTGTTTATGATTTTATTTACCCCAATTAAGAATTTCACTGTTCGATACTTACTGTGTGCCAAAATTCTTATTCTTCGGGCTTTCAACAATACCGAAATAATACATAGTCTTCTCAAAACTGAGTCTGCCGAGGGATCTCGTGACCTGGAGGCTTAGGAGTCCTGTAATGCGTCCACGTCTGTCAGTCAGAAAAGGCACGTACGTATCCTACTGTGCTGCAGGGATCTTTCCACTCTTCGCATTCTTTGGCCGAGTTTAAATGGACCACATTTTATCTCGTACTCACTCGGGGGATAAGCGCTTGACAGTAATGCGTACCCGTTCTAAAAGACTTCTTTTTTGTTACTTTTCAACCCTAATCGGTTGCGAATACTAGCGCGCTTATTATCCCTCCTGTCGCTTCTTAATTCAGAAGCTAACACTACAGATTAACGCACACTTGGAAAACCGATTTGATGCATCTCACATTACACACATCTAGTTCTACTGCTACTTTAAAACCCCCTTGATGAACTAATATACGTAGAAAGCAATCAATTGCCCGAGGCATTAGCATTCGCTCCGGTTGCCCGGTCCCCCCTTTAAATGGGCTCAACTGTACTTTGCATAACGGGATTGGCTCTGCTACAAACACGGGCTCGAAACGCGAGACACTTACTTAGGGGCGGGCAATCGGAATTCATCAAGTAGTTAGCAGGCGCTCCCTTCCCCCGCCTCCTTTCGAAAGGCTCCCACTAACATTTCCGCCACGCAAGTAATACTTTAATAATTCACTATACACCAATATCTTCTGTCACTGTCCACCTCCAGTACCTTATTTTTCACTATATTAACTCACATTGATAGCTTTCTGATAGCTCAGTTATCAAATTAGATTGACAACACTTTTGAACGAAACGAGAAAACATAGCCAAAATAGGTTTTATCAATTAACAGATTCGCATGCTTCTAAATTTTACGTCATTCTTATTTTCGCTAATCGTTCATTCTTATTAGCTATTATATTCTCATTCGATCCAAATAATTCTTACGATGCGTTTTAACGTACCCATGAAATAAACAAGTTTTATGTAAGATTATTGTATCCTAAGATTAGGAAAGAACTGGCCAAATATTAGAACATATATCTGTATTGCTTGTATACGCTTCAATAATTGAATATCTGCATACTACAGCGTCTCAGCTGATGTCATACAAGCAGAAATTTCCAATTATACCGGAAATACCGACGGAATCATCTAAGAGAGAATAGACGACATTTTATAAATGAACTGATTATAAAATAAAGGGCATACCTAGATTTGAGCGCCGTAAAATTCGAGATCATCTCGAGTAGTTAAACGATTAGGATATCGGTTTAGCCTACGAATTGCCTGATAATTTAAGTAACTTTGTCCCCCAGGACGTGGAAAGAAGAAGAGGACTCTGACTACCCTGCTGCTGATGTGGCTGGTGATGGTGAGCACCCTGGTGCCGCTCAAGTTGGGCACCCTGGCGATCCTCGCCGGCAAGGCGCTGATCATCAGCAAGCTGGCGCTGGTGCTGGCCGGCATTCTCGGGCTGAGGCGGCTGTTCAGCCCCGGCTTCGACCAGGACGCCGCCTACCAGGTGGTCCAGGTGCCGCATCACGGACACAGAAGGAACATCGAAGCCTCCGACCTCGCCTACAGGGCCTACACCGCCGGCCAAACCCACTCCTAGACATCGCCTTACATTTATCCTTATGACCGATTGACATTCTCGACACGCGAAACCCAGTCGACACTACCGACCGTTTCGACCGACAAATATTTATTTATTTATTTTAATTATAAGCGGTAATTACGACCGGATGCCAAAGATGAGAATAGATTGTGAGTGCGTCGTTGAGAAATGTGTTGTAAATATTAGTACTTTGCTTGGTATTCTGCTGTAAAAAATCGAACAAAAAAAATAAATATTTTTCTGTAACTTTACATGTGTCCACAAACCATACATAGTCCCCCTCCTGACATATAAAATAGAAATAATAATGAAACAAATTTAAAAAAGGAAAGGGAAAGCCAATGGAGATCACCTCCATTATGCTCTATTTCTTATTAGTGCTTCTTTAACCTGAATGTCACTGATTTTATTGAAATTTGTGGCGATAAAAAAGTAATAACGAAAACTCCGACACAAGACCTCCAAAGGATCACTGCAGTGACCCTACACATATTAAAATTCTACGGACTCACCAAACAAGTACTTTCTATTAATATACGATCTTTATTTTATATATTTTAAACATTACTTATTTTGATAAAATAAATATTCTATACATTAAACATAATATAATATATATATATATATATATATATATATATATATATATATATATATATATATATAATTTTGAACAAAAGAAAATCCAATGTAATCATTTCAAATTTAAGTATTATCATTTCGTAAACGATTAAGTTTAATGTAAGCATTCATACTGATTCACTACTTCGCAAGGTTACGCGATCTGACCAGAAGTTAATCAGTGATAGTCACGATGCTGCATCATCAAATATAATCTTATTCAAATGAGTTCTTTTAAAATATTCGAGCGGGAATTGCATGCAGTCTTGGGGGAGTTAATGACGCGTATGATTACCTAGATGCGTTTTTTCTGATCTCAATAGAAACGTATGATGTACGCATAGGAGTAGTTTCTAGTTATGTTGATAAATTGTTATAATTTAGATGATCTTAAGTGATATTGCGGGTGGACAGAAATATACAATGACGATTAAACAGAAGCGATCTGATGGTGCCAAACAAACCCAGTGTGTTCTATTTCTGGTTTCGGTATTACATCGGATTACACAACCAATTTAAACTGTGTATTATTTCATTCATTTATTATCGATCAGCTTTAAATTAATTCCATCATGACATAAAACGTAAGAGCCATGCACGTGAATACAAGAAATGAATATCACAAAGATACAAATACTGTAAAAATGATTTTGATCGATGGCCCTAATGAAAATTTTATATGGCCCTTAGTTTTGAATAAATAAATAATAGCATTGATAACTTTTCTGTACCAATATTCAATAGATAATTGGAGATAACAATAAACCGTTCATAAGGTGCAATACTAGGAACGTATCTACTTTAAAGTTTATAATACTCATTGAATCGCAATTTCAAGTGATTATTTTACGTTAAAAGAAATAATATACACTTAAACTGATACATTAGCTACTTATTAACTCTTTTTCAATCATTAACGCGAGTAAAATCTACAGAAAAATGACATAAATCATTATAAATATAAATCTATAAAACTGTTTACCAGGGTAAATACACAATTACTAGTATTCCAGTAAAATGTATGTTAAAAGTAGTAAGTAACTATACATGTATTATTATTATTATTATTATGTTTTTTCCCGCCACAAAAAAACGATTACCCAAAACTCCCGCTCTCTCCTGGCGTATGCCGCAACTATATTCAACTGTTAGTGCATCGGTCTATTCCCAATAGAGTGAGCAACGGCACAACCTATTCAACAAGGACTGAGTTGTATAATAAAATTATTTAGTTCCTAATTATTTCATTAATATAGGTAATTGACTATGGGTGAAATTTCTATTATTAAATTATTATTCTGGTAGTATTGCATTAATGTCAAGAATAGATTTCAAAGAAAGTGATGACATTTGATCAGTTGGTGTTTAAAAAAAACGCTGAAATATTTCAGTGTTTTCGCCTGAAGTCAGTTTAGGCCAAGAGAAAATAAATGTGATTGAAATTATACAGCTTGCACAATCATTCGACAAATCTGTATACAAAATTATAACTTTGGCACTAGTTTAACATACCTGTCTTGTGGTCTGCGAGTCGTTGATTTCGTGTGATTCTGTCTCCTCTCGCTGGTTTGGTCTTGTACTCTTTTTGGCTTTAGCAAAAGACCAAACCAGCGAGAGGGATTCTGTCCCCTCACACGAAATCTACGAACTTTGGCACTGTTCATTAGGATTTCAAACTAGAAATAACACGATTATTGAGCGGCAAATCCAAGAAATTAATTTAAAGTCAGTGATATGGCGAAGAATAGTTTATTTTCAATCAGTATTAGCGCGACTGGTTATGTACAAATGTTCTTCGTTGTAGTATTGATGTATATAACATACAGTCATCGTATTGTAAGAAAACGAGAAATGTAATGAATAATATCGCGTAATTCTGTCGGGAGGACTTCGGTGTTGAGCTTCCGCTAACTCTCCAAGATTCTGCCTGGTTTTGAAGAAAACTTGAGCGAGTTCTTTAGAAAAAATATTCAGTAGAAAGTCTTATTCTCTTCCCCACCGGAGCTACCCTGGGTGTGGTCTGCTTCTTACCACCGTTCCGAGTAGACAAATTTAATAATTACGGGATATATAAGATTAACATGGCCCCAAAATGTGAACGCCATCGATTTATTACCAAGAAAGCCTTATACAGACTCCAATATCCCAATATCCCCACAAAACCTACAAAATATTCATTCGTACGTTAATGTTTTCAGATTTTGTCCTTATTAATTTTTAATGATACTTCGATTTACATCTCAATGCAAATCGATAAAAAAGTACATTTCTCATAAATATGTATAATGTATTCTGAAATACGTGATTAGAAATATATATTACTTTGGCGTGGTTGTTACTGTGAGCATTGGACCTGGCAGGAGTGAGTAGGGATTTAGGGAAATAATATACAGGAAATATGGAAAATGCAGGAAACTATAAACACACTTGTCGTAGCCAATATCACTGCAAGTATATCACGAACAATATGTGTGGTGAAAAAAACCTACAAAAATTTAAAAACGAACATACGTTTGGAAGCTAAACTGTGGGTAATCGTCGAAATCGTTAATTTGTGGATTTACAAAAAGTGTATTTTTTGCCGGTAATGCAATTTAAAAACAGATTTGTTATCCTAATTTTGTTAGAAGAATTATCATCACTAACTAAAGTACACTTGACGAATATCTGTAATATCTTACTCTAAATTTCACCATTCTATTTTTTCTTGGGTGTCAAAAATTATTTCCATTTCTTATTTCAAGTGTTTACAACTGTTATACCCGGATCGCTCTTAGGCATTTTTCATCTTTGAGGTAGAAAACAACAATGCTTACTTAAAAATATACATAAGACAATATACAGATGTACTTACGACCAGAACCTACTTGTTATATTATTAGCAATGTTATAAAATATTGTAGTGTCGCCCAATGAAGGAGGTACCTAAAAAAATGAAATATCTGGGAGAATAATTATAAATTATTTCCTATTTAATAAGGTGTCTTGAATTGACACATTCAGATTTGAATGCGACAATATACTTGTATAAACGAAGGATAATTTTTATTAAAGTGATATTTGTAAATGGCAATTGGAGAAGTGTAGTGACTAGTATAACGTAATCCATGCGCGTAGTTGGAGTGGAAGCTGAAAAAGAAAAACAGTTTTCTCCTCTACAGCACCCTCAGATACAAGTGAATATACGTACAAGTGTGTATATGCATATACATATGTATGTACACACATGTGATTCTCTGTACACCACTATTGGTTAATGAATATCGAAGTAGAATGTGGACCAGTGTGTCGAGAAAGCAGCTTGGCAATCCTGCTAAAGCGTGGACCGAGCTTGCCTATATATACCGGCATTGTGAGTTCAAAGTCAGGAGTGGGGACCTTGGAATCAAGCCGGTGGAAACTTTTCTCCTCGGCCCAAGTTCTCCTGCCGGTAGTGACCTCCTCCACCTCCTCCTCATCCTCCTCCTCCTCCTCGCTCTCGCTCTGTCTCACTTCAACACGCGCTACATACCCGGCTCTCTTTCTCCGTCTAACTAACCCTCCCCCCCCCCGCTCACACAACACCGGTAATTAGGAGAAGAAAGCTCCTGCTATCCGGGGACCCGTCGTGTCCAGAGGCCATCAGCTCCGCCGGGCGTGAAGAAGGCCGATATATATATTGCGAAAGTATACTACTGAACCGATTTACACCCGGCTTCCGGCACACGGAGAACCATAGAAACGTTTGTGTTCGCATTTTTCATGTATAATGTATGTGACTAGATGCGTCTAACTATACCAGTTCTGAACAGAAAACTTACACGTTTTAGGTCACAGAATATTGTTCTTTTCTATCTAACATTAAGTTTATTTTACTTCTGGCGAATTGGAGGAATCATAGTGCCTTAAATTTAGATGTAGCCATAAGTTTTTATTAATGTCATTAATTCTGGAAAGCTTTACAGAAATTATAATCTCTGCATCCAAATTAATTATTTCTTACGAATTCATTGATTGAGTTTTCAGTATTAATTTGTTTTGTAGATCCATATATGAGAATAAAAAATACATATTTTTTATTCTGATTATATTGGTGTTACTTGGCCTAGGGTATGAAATTTCCTACAATTGTATTAAAATAGTAGTCGAATAGTTGTTAATAACGTCAATATGAAACATTAAATACTATCAGTACTATAATTAATGTTTGTTCATGTTTTGATCATTCACCTCAGCCTATCAAATCCGATTGGTGCTCAATTATGACGTTAGTATAAGGCATCGCATTAAGTGTCATAATACAATGATTTCACAAGGATGTACAAGATATGAAGGAAATTATACGAGGACACGAGGAAATATCTTTTTCTACAATACTAACATGAGTTCTACTTCTATTTAGTTCTATACTGAATTCGCTAGATAGCGCTATACCTCCTCCTTACGCTGACATGAATGACACGGATACCTTTTGTAACCTCATATCCTTAAATAAATCTTTATTATTTATTTCCTTCAATAAGGTAATATTTCATTACTTATTTGTATTATAATGCACATTTCAAAACACATTCATTTTAATTACTTATAGCTTTCACACATTTTTATATTCGGCACAATATAATTGCGTTTTAAATATATATACAGTTGACGGAGTTATACAACGTGTCAAATAATAATACGCTCCTTTGTTGAAAACGTTAGTTTTTAAACGCGACATATTTACATTGTATATATTACATTACGTTGCATTTACATTAAACTGTCGTACCTGGGGAAACATTACAGTGTACGAAAATAGGAAAAGCTGAAACTTCTAGTAATTGCCAAAGTCTAAGTTGCAAGGCGGGTCTATTCCACGTGGGATGATGCTTCCAAGCGAAACCCCCGAGGTTATCTCGGCGCTTCGAAAATACTTAAATTCTACTATTCCGTAACAAAGGGGTGTTTTGATTATGCGGACGACTGAATATTCAAAAAGGCGAGAAAGTTCAATGTCGTAAAGGGGTGGATGAGGGGAGCCAGCGAAGTGATGACGGAGGGGGGGGGGTGGTGAGGGGGGCAAGGACGGGCGCTTTTTCCACCACTTTCACGTCACACGGCCAACCTGAAAACACCGCAGTTATATCAGCCGGGAAAAACAATATTATACAAGACAAAATACGCCCGCTTGACCGTCAAATCGATCCGCCTCCTTAAACTGGACTTTTACTAAATTACAATTTACGATTTCGAAAGAAACGTTCTTGCGGACTATTTGTCGACAGACTAATATTATGTTTCGTTTCCTGTAAACCGAAAATCGTATCTGGTTTCGACCCGAATAGGAGAGTCGCAAAAGGAACAATTACAGGGTGATTCGGCATAGAAGAATATCGCAAATGTATATAATATTTTTAACTCCGACAAATTACTTACAAATAAAATGAGCAAATCATAGGCTCATGCAAACGAAAGTTTCATAGTATGACAGTATTTCCTCCAATAAGCGAAAGAATTCTAAAAACTAGAAACAGAGCAAAACGGGGAGTGAGTCCTGTAAAGTGGAAGGGGGCCGTCAGATATTCCCCTATGGTATCAGGAGAACATAATCCGGGGAGAACAGTTCAAGTTCAAAGTTTTCCACACCCACGTAACCGGGAAATATTACAGATTTTACATGTTTGGAAACTAGGACAGTGCGGGGTTATTTGAAAATAAATGAATAGTCAAGAGTTTTGAGCCAAATTCTTACGTAAATTTTACGTTAGAAAAGATGTTTGTAAGGTAAAAGGGTAAGGGTTATCAGTGAATGACATTCACATTTTCTAACGAAATGGCTAAACTGATTTCGTGTTAATATATCGTGTTGATTAACCTCATTTTCTGTCGTTTTGTCACAGCTTTGAAAAAGTAATATGAAAGAGATATTTATACGTGTCATCATACCACTAGTTTTTCTTTAACTAAAACATTGTACCTTGGAAGTTTACCAACAGCATAGAAAAGTTTACAGAATTCTAAGGAGTAACAGAGGTAATGAGAATAGTTTTATTCGGGGTTCTCATTCGAGCTGGTTGTCCTGTAATATGGCATGTAGTATGGATTAAAACATTTTTAAAGTGTTCGTACGTGAATTATTTTGGAATAACTACGTAAATGGGTCCATCCGTTCCATTGGATTTCTTTTCTGTAATATATATTTTTCATAAGCCAATAAATATTTCACGTATGATACTTAGGGGAAACCACGGTGGGTAAAATCGTGAACAGGGTTTCTCTTTCAGGAATTCGGGTTGCCCGCCAATTTATAGTGAGGAATAAAATTGAATTAGCGAAATTAATCTGAAACAGACAGAATTTTGGCAAGCATTGGAGTGTGAGGTTCGATACGGAGAAGGATAATAAATTCTTTTCTAATTGTTAAAAGTAGCGTCTATCTGTGTGGTGTGAGATCGGTACCCTGTCGACTTGAACTAAGTGCGATTGCCCGGATGAACACAACTTAGTATTCTGATCTTCTCTAGAAATCTAGAAACGTGCCAAAGCCAAAGGAAAAGTCTTTCACCGAGCGGTCGAACCGTGCCCCGTAGGTTGGGCCAGAAGTTTCTAGAAAAGACAATCTTACCTCTCTCAGCCCGAATAATACTTTCTCTGAAGTCCCTGAAGTACACTTCACTGTACTGTGCACCGAAGGCGATTGCTTCTTTCAGTAAAATACGATTAGTAATTTAGGTTCAACCAGAAGTAGTTGGGTACAAGTTGTAACGTAAAAGACATTCCGATTGATTCGAAACAGGGCCAATTTAAAAGTTCTCTCAATTATATTATGGACACAAAATTTATATTTCTGGTATTGTGTTACTTCATTTCGACATTTGTACATTATTTTATTGTAATTTATTAACAAAAAATCTGTATTCCTACAATTTCTATACTTATGGAACTATCATATAAATAAAACTCAAATCAATAGTCAAATCATCAGTTTTACTCGATGACTATTTTTGTTATTGTTTTATTAAATTTGCGTTATATATAAATTGAAATGTAAATATCTTACATTTTCAGTAAATATATTATTCTTATTTGAAGAAAAGTAACCTGGTAGTGAAGTCACACTTTTTGAGCAGACAGGCGAAGTTTCGCCGGCCGGCGAAAGTAGAACCTGGGCCCGCCATTTCAGTAAAGTGCATCCGGATTTATACTGCAGTCAATAAATGTCTTATTTTCTGGCCGTAAAACTTTCTTTATTTTGAATTACTGCGACGTGCTTTCATCGAAATGCCCGATTTTAGTTTTAAAGTAATATCTTTCATAATTTATTTTTCCTACATTTAATCTTGTTTATACAACATAAATGTGCAATTTATTTTTATATATGCACATATGTACAATACATGCGCAATAGTATACTAACATTAATTCTATGTCCTAGTTTTTTAATCTAACATTTTTTATCTAACACAGAGAACGAAACTGCATGACAGATTCGTTTGAACTACTAATTTACAGCCAGAATTTATGTTTAATTCTTGTTTTAGTGTGGGTACGTTTTTCTAATCCGTTGATACTATTATTCCCTTTTTCTCTTATAATTTTAATATTAATTGATTTTCCGATTTATAACAACGTATTCGTTCGTACTGCAATAATATCAGCTTTGATCTATTTTTTAGATCCATCATTTAACTCTGAACCTTATTCTACGCAATAGTTTAATATTTACTTGATAATTGATAATAATGTCTGCGATATATATATATATATATATATATATATATATATATATATGAGCTTCTAAGCCTTCATTATACGATACGTACACGTAGTTCACTGTATTACAAATTGAATGATACCAAAGAAGCCGAAAAAGGCAAAATATGGGGGATGAAAGCAAACATTATTTTCGTAAAACATTTTTTACAAAGATCAAAATCAACCGGACATCATAAGGTGACCCAATAATTAAATGGATAAGTTTACTTAACAAATAATTATAAATAAAATACGCAAGGTGTGCCCAATTTTCCGCCCAAATTATGTTGAGACGGATCCAGTTTGAGGTTTTAAAAAATCAAACTGCCGCCTGTGTACGGCATAACGGTACGGGGTAGGCGGCTGAGGTGTGCTCCGATTGAGACCTGACTGACTCTTCGATCGAAGAGAAAGCTTCGGCCATCCACGTGAAAGTGAACACGTACCCTCCTCCTACCCCACTATCGGCCGCCCCTGCCTCCTCTCCGGTACTCAATCACTCATCCGTTGACAGATAAATGTACACAGAATTGAATTCGTTGAAACAATCCTACAATATAAACAATACCTTACTGATAAAAACGGTTTATAATATAGTATTCGATACCAAAAACAATTTAAAGCAATATCATTATTCATGTTCAGGATATTGGAAACGTTGGATTATAGTAAGAAAACGTCCGAGCAGTTTTGTCCAACTCAATTCAGTAGACCCAAAAAACCTATATTTCTTATATTTAATTGGAGGTCAGAAAAGGAATATTATTTTTATTTCCTTTTGCATTAGAGAAGAAGAGGAAGAAGACATATCAATTACAACTCTTTAACATTTTGTGATTAAATTTTCTCGGGACCTGTTATTATTCTAAGAATAACTAGGTGTCAATCCTGAGGTGAAATTTCAATGCTTGCTAAACTAATTATTATTAATACTGACGAGTCAATGTGATATTTATATTACTTTTTTCTAGTTTAAAGCACAAGTTTGACTTCGGATAATTTGTTGATTCAATTCATTATTGCATGATAGCCACAACTGGTGTATATTAAGCCCTCTCCTCAATTTATAAACTTGAATGGATAATATACTTTTCCGTCTAAAGAAAAATCATAGTGAACGAAGAAAAAAGGAAAAATCACCAACAATCCAGGGTTCGAAAATTACAATTTCATATATACGAATTTTATTCTTATAAAGGGGTTCAATTATTCGGTGTCACGGGTCTGTGATCTCCTCAACAGTGGACATTTACGAACGTGATTTCGCGGCGATTATTACGATAGATTCCCTGATGTGAAAACACAATAACTGTTTATAAACGTACGCAAATTGATGGGGGCAATGGTAATTTTATAATTGTTGTCAAGGGGGTCATTACCATCGCCGATCTCGAATCGAGTGCCCGGTTAAACTGTTAAGCGATTAGAGCGCCCGCCCGACCTGGGATATAAATTTTTATGAAGGTGTTCGAAAACTGTCGCCGGACGCCGCCAATTTGTTTTTTTTTTCTTCCGAACTGGTCCGATCGGAATATTTACAAAATTGTAATTGCGGGTTGGTAAACTGTGGACGCTAATAAGGTTGGCCCCGGTCGACGTCGGTGCATTACTTTCTCCATTTTCCAGTCTTCTTATTAGCGGCACCTTAATAATAGTAACAGCTTGGATAAATTGTAACGGAAATTAATATTCGAGAGACTTTCCAAATCCAACCGGGATGTTATATCTTCTGAACCGGAGCGTTAACCGCTATCCCAAAATTTAATAAATTTCTAAGTTTTTACAATGAAATATTTTTACCAGTAAAATTTTATGAACCAACTATAATACTTATCATATGTAATATTCTATCATCGCCGAGATAGTTCTCTCAGTATTTATGTTAGACGTAATTATGGTTTCCCCGTTATGCGCCTGAATATTCGTCGTTGAAAGTAATTTAGATGTTCTTAAAAAAACGTTATCCTCATTTTCGCCTACAAATCGAACCGAAGATTGACGGATAGGTATTACCGGTCCAAGTGGGCCCAACCTATCCCCACCACCAATATCCTTCTTAAGTCTCCACTCTCAACGTCCCTCTTCTCCGTCGGAAATTGGCCCTTAGGGCGGACCTTTTTATAATTATAGGCTATCTCGCTCTGTGAGAAAAGAGTCTGACCTAGTAGTCCCGTGAGGAATTCCACCCCTCCTCTCTGCCCCCCTCCACGCAAACTCAAACCACAGTCAACACTATAGAACCGGCCATCAAGTCAATCGAATGTAGGATGTCGTTGAAAATTAAATTGAATTACTCCTACCTCTGTAGGATGGGTAAGGAGTATTTATTTGGAATGTTGTCGCATGGTCTGAAAACGAATCTTAAGATCTTGTTTCATGAAGCATTCCTCAGATTTCCTGAATTTCCATTTAAACTTTAAGCCCCAACTCTTCAGTTGTACAATCCCTTTGTGCCTGCCTGAGCGTTTGTAGCTACACCTGTAATTAACTTACGTAAACACTTTTTATACCGATTCTATACATTGTGTACCGTAAATAAATTTGAAAGGCTATTTCTCGGTTGATACCGGCCTTGCTTTTACCATAATGCTTATATGATTGGTCAAATAAATTGACGCCGGGGTCTTAGCCCCCATAAGATGGCGAAGATGCTGTGAATCGGAAAATAAAAAGGGCGTACGTAGTATGTCCAGCTGCGGGATGAATTTTATCGATGTGCCCCGAATGAAAATCCACGCATCTTCCCACGAGCGGGCGTCGGACGGACCGTTCCCACGGCACGGTCAACTGAGAGGTGCCCGTATTTCGAGCGCATTTTAGAAATCGGGCCGCCCGCAACCCGTAAAATGTCCCCGAATGGCCTTTTAATTATGCATAGATTATGAACAGAAAAGTAGCAACATAGCTGGCCGGCGATTCCAGATATTCAGATAAAAAGAATGAGAACCGAGTTGACATTACTTTCGATCGTCTGGCTAACGGGCGTAAAAGAAAGTAGAAAGTACTTTCGGCCGGGTCCGTCCGGTCCGAACGGCCATCGGGGCACAATCCTGAATTTAATTAGACCACTGGAATTAACGACTGTTCAAAACTTGTTATTCCGCTCTTGTGATCCGCCTAGAAGCGGCACAGTTCGTCTACAAATAGACGGTTCCAAGAAAACATTCGGCCGATTCGAGATCCGTGTCATTAGATCGCGGGGCTCTAAAAATCGTTTTAATCTCAACCGAACACTTAATATACTTGTGATGGATATAATTGTATAATGTACTATCAATTTATAATAATAATGCGAAAACGTATAAGTACAGAATTCAAAAGATACCCAAGAAGATTAATCAATTATTGAGTATTATGGGTTTCGTTATCCTGGGTATGGGCGTGACCCACTTCCTCGTTCGAGTCTTCAATGTTACCTCGTGACTGCTTTGCACAGCTTGTAGTACCATGAATCTTGTGATTTTTAGCCTCCTCTCGCTGGTTTGGTTCTTTATTTTGTTACTGTGTAAAAGACAGAATTAATTTTATTGTCCATTCTCCAAAAGTTTTGTAAAATATCAATCGACTCTGTCACTAGTCTATTAATCGGACTATCAGGCTCGATAGTCCTGCTTCTACCAGAGACAGTGATATATCTTCCGCGAAGGCACTTTCCGCTCGACAGCGTATAATAATGACATCATGACAATCATAATTATTGTAATCATGTTATTGTAGTAAAACAGTTATTTTTACTTATTAACGCCTTGTAGATTACAGTTCAAATGTGTACGGTAGAGTGGCAAGCAGACAAATGGCAGGACCATTCATAGCTGAACCCCCACCAATCGTACCAATATAAGCTGTACAACACAAGCCTGTCCTACGTCTGCGGAAAGCGTCAAACTAGTCAAATAGAGTTGGGGCCAGGTTTCCTTACTCGTAAGTAGGCCTTGCTCGACAACCTTATATGTGAGTACCTTCCAGACACCATCCTGAGCACCTCACCAGGTTTTTTATCGGGGGAGAAAAAAAAACATCTTAAACGCTTCCTCCGTCGTCGGTCTCCGGTTTTCACTATTCCAAGACTGCACCACAATGCTGTTAACAACTGATGAATCAGAGCAATCGAGATTATTAGTTTAACAAATGAAACATGTAGGGTGAAGTGCTGGCATTAAATCGAGGCACCCGGATTTTCTCATAATAATGTCACAGTTAATTCCGAATCGTCTCGCCCCGGAATATAACTGATTTCGAGAGATTGGCGTGACTGTTGGTAGCGGCACAAAGGGTCGGTAACTGAAGACGACGAGAGGCAGAGACGATTAGAAGAGCGTGAGCCACTTATATCGTATAAGCGGAGGAAATAGAGGACCGCCGTAAATTGGCCCATCTAATCGGCGGGCATGGGGCTTTCTCCCAGTCTGGGGCCCAGTCTGGGCCCGAAGGGAACGATTTGTAATGCTCAACGTGCGGCTAGTTATTTGCCAGTCTCCGTCGGACTTAGGAAAGTTCGCGGCTTCCGTCTCATAACGTTCCCCGATCGTCACCGAAATTTCAATGCCCTACCTCCTCTATGGCAATGACATATTTCGAAATAATGTATTCAAAGTGTAATAAAAAACGTAATTGTTTCATTTTTGGCAAATTTTAATTTAAAACCGAGAATGATTCGAACATAAAGGGAAATATTTCTCGCAATGAGCTACAATTACATATTTAACTACCCACTTGTGATTGCAACTACTGTCACTTTTTCTTGTGAAAATTAGAGAATGGCATTGCAGCTCACAGTTTTATAAATGTAGAATGCCTCACGTTAATGATGGAATTTTTCAAAATCTCGTCCTATCCTACAGTTAGAAGGATATCCGTGTCGAAGGAATGGAGCACCGATTGAAGGAGGATTGGCAACGTCCTGGCAGCACTAGCGGGGTCCTTGAAAGCGCGCCGGCGGAGCTGGTTCGATTTATAACGGCGTCGTATGTGCGCCTCCGCGTGTAGGGCCACACAACTGGGTTTATGTGCCATCACTGGAATGTGAACACTACCATGTGAGCGAGTGTGCTACTCACTGGCACATACAGCAGTAACAGGAATCTCTTGTGGCGCCCGCACGCGCGCACGCCACCTCTTCCTCCTCTTGTGTCAGTAGGGTAGCATTACACTAGGACAGAGGCTCGAGTTTCACCTTCGATTAGAAAACAACCTGCGGCGCCGAGGCTCCCTACCTCCGGAGACCGACCGGCTAGTTCAGGAACTAACACCGATTCCGTTCCCAGTCCCACTGGAGGAGCCCAATCAATTTTCCGTTACGGGATAGAATTTCGAGAGGCAGAAACGATGTCACAATCAATATACCTCGTGTCCAATTGGAGAATACTTACCGATAGCGGGAGCTGTAATTTCCATCAATTCCCACCGACGGTTCGAAACGTATTTTAACTTATAGACTACTGCTCAGGCAATATTTTAGGGTAATGGTTTGAAAAAAGACCGTTATTTATTTTCTTCTTTGTATATTCAGAAAAAATTCTTGAAATTATTAAAACATTATAAATACAAAAAAATGTATCATTCCAGATTTGTGGTTAATTCTAAATATTAAAAGGATTTTTTTGTTTAAAATATTGTGATCTTATCATGTATTTTAATATAATTTTGATTTAGTATCTCATATACTTTGTATTTGTAAATATTGTATACGCGAAAAACGTATTCGCAATTTACGCGATTATGTAGTGTTGACGTATAGTTTACTGTATATAAAGCGAACATGGCGCTCACATTTTCATTGTGCTGTGTCCAGTTTGCAGTCCCTTCCCCACCATTCATTTTAAACGCAACAATTTTCAGTCGATGATTCCTGAAGTATACTCTATTTTTTACTCGGGACTTATCTGGCTCTCCTCTGGAGTATTTTAACGGATCGTCCCCCCATAAGACTATAAGGTGCGGGGTAGCCAGATCCTCGGGTGGGTTATGAAGGAGGTGATAAAGTGAACGGCCGTAGTGGGTGTGTATGACATGACATCCTGTGGCCCACTAGTCCGAGAAAGTACCCGGCTCGGCACCGCCCTTCCACTTTCACTCCCGGCCACACACTAACACACTGCCGAACCGAACACACTCACGCACAACACTGATAAACCAGCACTCACACTACCGTTTTTTTTCCATTTCTTCTTCCCCCCCCTGAGGTCGTTTTTATTTTTTAATTCCACCGGCCGGGAGGACACAAGATCCTGTTCGGAGTAGGATCAAAAGAAAAGGGAAACTCGGGGATTCCTCGGCGGACTTCCTCAAGGAGGGAGGTCGCCTCCTCCGAGACGATCTTAATCGATCCCACTTAATATTCAAAACAGAAAAGGAGGAGGCGGCGACCGTTAGAATAATGCCCGCCTCCGGGGGAAACAACGCGCTCGGTAACCTGAAACTGGAACTGTACCCACGTCCTTTTTTATAAACCCATTCGACACATCTGTCTCTCTATCTTATCACGAACTTATTTCACATAATGGAAATACAAATACGGTTCACCGATATCAGTACATTTCATACTACTAAAATCGGTGCACTGTATATTTTGATGCATTATAATAAAAAGAAATGTCATAAATATAATAACGATTAAACTAAACGTGCGTTATATACAAATTAAAATATAAAAAAATTGATCTAAGACTTTATATAATAGAGGAATTGACAATATTTAACTTTTCTTTATTTATGTAACAATTGAACACAGTGACACATGGAAGACAGGTTTGTCTTCCCAGTTCCAAACAGTAATAATGCATGCATAAAGCATGTACAATAAATCTTTTCATTGTAATAAAAGCAGTTGATTACTACAATTTTTTATTTAATTGAAATCAGTCGACTTCGTTGGACAGAATTAGTTCAAGAAGATACCCGTAGAATACATTTCGGCGACGAAAATAATCGTGGGAAATGAATAATGACGGCGACGGTATTAAAGTCCCGACATACTTTTTTCGCTATTTACGATTAACGGCGGGGGGGGCCGCGTCCGCTTCAAAAGAATCGCCGGATACGAATTAGCAGCGAACGTTATAATTTCGCCTCAATTTCTGGCCGGATGAGCGTACGCGGCGGATAAGGGCGGGTCGACCAGACGAAAAATTGAATATTTCTTGTTTTTATTTATTGGCCTTGTAACGGGCCCAATTTTTCCTGTAGAAGAGACGGCGGATAAAATTAGAAATCTGGGACGAATCTACGAACGGCAGGACCCGAGAAAAAGTTCGGGTTCGGCCAGGAAAGTGCGTAATTTGAGAGATTATGTTAGTTATAATAACGGCGTTTAACCGATGGGAGGGCTTCAAATTGTATTGAGGAGAGCCGTAACGGGCCGATCGCGTTTCGCGTTTTAACTTTTCCTTTTCACCGGACGACTGCTTTCTACAGATAAGCTGTGAACAGCAATCGGACACTATATTGAACCTAATCTACCGATAAAGGTAGACCGAAATTATATTCTATTATAAGGAGAAAAATGTTAAAATAATTTTATGATCTTCATTCTACACCAACTCTCGTTAATGGTATCCTCATTTATATCCGTTTTTCTTGAAATTCATGACAGACTAAGTGACTAAGGCACTAAGGAGGAGTAGTAGTAACCGTATCCCTCAATGAGAATGTATCTTCCACATACCCACTATGTACCCACTTGCCATAAGCGATATTTATTATTTGTATATATTGCAGCAGCAGTTCTCACTTTAACTGGACAGAACCACCGTCCACGTGCGGGTGCCCAGACTGGAGCTGATGTTGCAACCCTTGATTAGGGGTTGTTTTAATTGGAAATGAAAAATGGAAATAAATGTAAAAAAGGGTCGAAGAGGGTAGTGAAATAATAGAAGAGTGTGTGGGGGGACGTGGAAGAAGGCGTGGTGGAGTTGTTAGGCGGACTGTACTAATGGTACAAGTTGTCTGGCCGGTCGGCTACCTCTGCTTGGGATCGCGTTGACCCATTGATAAACTTTCCTTTGTGACACACATTTACCATTCATGCTTTCCGGGCACACATCCTCGACACATCTACCCCTCACAGATCACATCCTCCACACGGAGGAGCCTCAGCGATTTCTATCGGCTATCCCCGTCCTGGCAGATACGAACAGCTGGCTGGTTAAATTTCCATTTCTTTAGAGAGCTTACTTTCGCAACGAGTGATAAATTCTTACTTATGTTAAGTAATCCGTAGAAAGTAATGTATCGGTTCAAATAGAATTATAATGTTTCTTTCACTTCAGACGTGAAAGTAAATCATTATCGTGATTGTTGTGAGCTTCTGTGTCCGCTCACTGTTTCGGTCTTTTACAAGAACGGTAAATCGGTGTCGGTTTTACACCGTCTTCAATAATTTTATGTTAGTTCGTCACTAACGAGTGCTGTGGTTTATTCCAAAATAAAGGATAATATTTTACTGCTATTCTCAGTTATTCATAATCGAAGTACAATGTTAAGATATGTTCACTATAAGAATATCAATCTATCGATTTTCTTAATTTGGTTTTAAGCTTTTGCCCATGGTACAAATCCTGCATTGTTCTAGCATTCAATTCCTTTGAATTAAATACACTTTGAAAACATGTTTGGAGATGATTCTGAAATTCACTGTTCCTGCTTGCAATGTTCGATGTATTCATTGATTATGCGAAGCTGATATCTATATACATTCGACAAACCGGAATTAACTTTCATATTTTCCATTCACTTGAGATGCGTATTTACTTCGTGCTGTTGGCACGTTACAATCATGAGTGGAATTTGAAAATTGGGAACTTATTATTGCGCTTTCTCCAGCCGAATACCATCCAGCAGGAGATTATCCCAGTGAGGTAACTCAAATTCTAGGCAACATTAATTGATCTGCATTAATAAAATCGATAACAATATCTTTATACTATTCAAAACAGGGTATTTGCAATACATTTTTTTAAATTGCGTAACAAAATATATATATTTATACAAATACCTCTTGGAGATTATACCGTTTACGACTGTCCCATCATAGGCCTCAATGACTCCTACATTGATATATCAATTGCTCCATATTTTTTCTTTAATTTGCGCAAGAGAAAACTTTTTTTTATATATAGAAACACCTCAGGGAGCGTTGAACGTCCTTAAAACTCAGTGAAACAGGTCATAATTGGAGGTAAATATTTCCATGTACCTTTCACATTTTGAACGTTTTAGCGATGGCTGAGAACTCGTGTTAACAACCCGCTAAATTTAGAAAGTCCTTTTCCACGCTAATTGCTACGCTTTTCAGATCTCTGCCGGTGATCTTTCGATCGCCGAGAAACAGAAACCATTCCGCGAATCCAATTAGAAATTCTATTATAATACGGGCAAAACCCTTTGCCATTGGTACATCTACGTACAGAGTTAATCCACGATATCCGGTAAATGAAGTCTTGGTCTATGCCTTATAATAAATATGGTTATATTTTAATGCGTTTTTAACGTATTTTATGGGGTGAAACGTGTGGAATATTACGTTTACAATATTGTTTCTTCAAAGGAATATTTCCGTTCCTTATTTTGTACACAAAATAGATAATTCTCAGTTGACTAGAAATAGTTAACTAGGTGCCGAATTTTATGAGAAAATTTGTTTTTTCTCGGTTATTCATTGCAGGGAAACACCATTCAATTAATTCCATCCAGAAATCGGATTAATAATTGTATATTGCTGAATGTTCTTGTAAAATTTAAAAAGGATACACACCTAGATTCCGTCGTTAGGCTAAAAAATTTTAGTGTAAATTGTTATTATCTCGATTAAGAAATATCAAATACTTGGCCGCACGAAAAGTAATCGCTGCGGGGCATCGTTTCCGCACCAGAAATGCTGTTCGCCTGTGGAGCCCGACACCGCTTTTAGAACAATGGGCCTTTCTGTTCCACATCCTCCCGGCGACGTGGACGGACACACCGCCAGTTATTAACTGTAACAAACACCTGATCATTATCAAAGTTCAATCACTCCGCGTAGTGCCGAGACTCACCCATGGGCAGTGATTTGAGAGACAAGACTGAATTGGGAAAATTATTATGCCGTGAATCTAAATTACTTGTTTCACTTCTTACCACTTCATTCCACAAAGGATTATTTTGTCTTAACCACCTCACCTATTTCTTTTCGTCGAATCTCCATCCCAAATAATTTCCTGAACTTAATGTTATTTTTATAAACAGATCACGTGAGTTCTATCTCAGTCTTATTTTTATATCGAACACCTATCATATTATTAATGTTCTATTTTCTATTGATCGTCAGCTATCGAATTGAATTTAACATTTATTTATGGATGAACAATGACTTTCTACTTTGACTACCTTCTTAAATATATCAAAAGATTTATTTGAAGGTATTTTAAGAGAAGCTGATATTTTCTCGTGATGAGCTCAAGTCCCATTTCCTATCGGGGACGAAAAATGTCGAAAAGAAAAACCCGCACAATTATGTGAGCCGTTTATTTTGAAAGTGGCCTCCATTTTTCAATTTTTTCCGGTTGTAATGGTTACAGTCACAACTTTATGTTATTAATCAGTAAAGCATTTCAGTTTGCTTATAATCTGAGCAAATACGATAATTCTTAAAACATAATTTTTCAGAGTTAGTTTAATAATCGAAGAGTGTAGTTTGAAAGTGGCCTAACTCCATTCTTGATAGGAAAACGAATATTATTCGCTTAATAATTGCCACTATTTTAATAGGTATAAATTTAACACCCTTAGATACACTTAAGCAGTATGACATATTAGTATCCTATACGTATATTTTTAAATTCATTGAAACGCAAACCCTTAAATATCTCGATTGGAAGATAAATGGACTTAGGCCACTTTCAAAATAAACGGCTCATGTACTTCTCGGTATTTTGGCTCTGTTTTCAGGCTGAAATTTTTATATCCGGGACAGGTGCCGCCGTGTCCCCCATCACCCGGGGTGCCTGAAAGTTTAGTCAGTTAATGAATCGGGCTGGAGAATAACGGTCGGTCTCCACTCAAGTGAAACTCAAAATTTGATTCCGCTTTGGGAGCGGCACTACCACCACCCCCCCTCCATCCCTCCGGGCTTTACACGACCGGCTTCATCACAACTCCCGGAGAGAATTCCTTCTAAAAAAAAATGTCTTTCCGGAGATGTTCGCGGCCGACCTCTTAGTAGAAAATTCAATTTTGGACGGACAGCTGACCTAGAAAGTAGGAAATGATCTCGTAATATATAAAGCGGTCCCAGAATTTATGCCAACGCCGGCCGTCTGAGGAATATAAAAATCGTGACACTCAACGCTGAATTAAGTAATAAACGAAAAATGCTTCGAATTTTTTTTTTCGAAACTGATTCTATTTGTAAGAAGCATACAAAACAGCTGTAGTATTGATCTAGAATAAAATTAAATGTAATAATTTTTCCGGTTGATCATCACTCTTGTATTTTCTGTTTTCGCTCGCATAATGTGCATAACGTAAAATAATTATTTTCAGCAACAATAGACATCAATAACGTAACAATATTTGCAGTAGTGTTAAGTAAATAAAAGTAATTTTTTACTTTGACTGTTTTTTTTATAAGGGAAACACAATCGGATATTTTCAGAGTTTTTGTAAAAGTATTTTCTACAAGAAAAGAATCGAACGCCTGAACTGGTATAGGTAAAGACGGAGAAGACAAAGGTGGATGGCTGTATGAGGGCCAAGGTTGTGAAGAGGAAAGCGAGCGGGATGAAGTTTGTTAGGCTGTCTGTGTGTGTGTGTGTGTGTGTGTGTGTGTGTGTGTGTGTGCGTGTGTGGCCCAGTGGGGCTGAGTAGGCCAGCCAGCCAGCCATGTGTGTTGTTACGCCTAACCTCCATTCTTTATAATCGTTTTACCTAATGGAGCGATTGAAATAATGCGTCGGACACCCCCTCCTCTGGGGGCCTCTTCAGTTAAAACCGACTTAGGGCAGGACCTTTGGAATTCGGTTGGAAAGGTGTCAAGTTGGAAGGAAAAGGTCCTTTTACAGTTTTTGGGGCCGGCTCCGATCAGACCTGACGACGGTTTTGACTTATCTATTTTGAAAATTATTCCATTTCAACCCGTCGAATGGAATTCAGGCGATTCTCAGGGTGGGATTTCACTAGATTTATTCCGAAAAAAATATCGGATTTAGCGTTTGAGATTGAATAGACCCAGAAATATTGTACCAATAAATATTAAAAATAATCAACACATTACTAAATATTGATAACAATTTGAAATGCAAGCAACTCTATCATTCCACCTAATGCATGGACAAATCATTTTTTATATTACAAATATTTATACCCTGCAATAAAAGTTATAATATATCACTCGTGAATAGGAAAGCGAATCAGATGAGTATCATAAGAGTATATTCCATTCCGATAATGTATTTGTGTTTTTTCAACACATTTACACTGTGAATCACTTTGTTTTACAATAACTTAATTCAGATCATACGAATTAATATAACCCCTATCCCAATGGAGTGTTTAAACAGAAAGTAAAAATGAACAATGGATTTTAGAATTATTCAGTAAGACTATTGGCCCACCAATGTACTGGCGTACTTTCTATTTTAATATTGAATACGAGATCAAAACTCCGAAGTGAAAGTTGTGAAGAGCCGGTAGCCAAAAGGTAATATAAAACTCATGGACGATTCATGTGAGCGGAGATTTCTACTTGAGACCAGTCACCGAACTGCAAGAGAACGTATATAACTTTTAAAACATAAATAATTTTCTACCTCCGGTATTTTGTCTTTGAGATAGACCGGTCTCGGCTATCCGCCACCGTAATTGTTATAGTAAGTAGTTACATCCCTGAAAATATCAGCTCTTCAGAGATTGTAATAGAATTAACCAAATATTGAAGTTAAGAATACATAAATCCGCAAAAGATATTTAATTTTGGGAAATCAGGAAAATAAATAATGAACATTTCTCTGTGGATTTATATCAATTACCCCTCAACTGTTGACGCTAGAGTTATATCTATTTTCAAGTCTTTGAAATTCTTAAATATTGTCTACTCATTTACAAGAACAAAGACAACAATGGAATTAATCATATTGTCGTTTAGTTATCTTCGCGCATTCTAGTTAAGAGGTTTAATTAATTAATTACCGGTGGACAACTTTAATGATTTAAAATGTGTGTCAGTCTGTCGCGGCTTGTCAAAAGACTCACTTTTCTATGAATTACAGCCTTATTTTCTCGGCCCCGTTTTCTCATGATGACAAGAGTAAAAAAGTCATTAGCGCGTTTTCAACGAGGCATAAACACTTTCTTGAAGAACCCTCGATCCCCTTACGCGAGTATTTCATTATTGCGAAACGTAAGGCCGGTTCTTTTGTGCGGCAGGAAACTAGATTCGGCCCACAACTAATTCAATGAAAACCTATTCAAAAATGAGAACGGGGCCGTAAATAAATTTTACTGACAATAATGTTCAATCGGATTTTCGCCTTTTAAAAAATATATAATAAATATATCGTGCCAAAAATGTTTTCATCCAACTTGCTCAGAATTTGCACTGTACATGGAGATACCAACTAATAATTTTAATGTAATAATTGATCTTTGATTAATGATTGATTGATTTTTTAGCTAGTCATCTGAGCATCGAAATTTATTTCCCGATTAATCTGTCAGAGTTTTATTGCAGTTAGTTTAATTAGGTCGATTATGCGGTCGCAATATATTATATTATATATAGTAAGAATTATATTAACACCTCGAGTATTAGCACCTCGCGTCTTTCTGAAATGTTATTTCCAACCTCGTAACATTCGTAATAGACGCACATGCGTTCTATACCAGCAGTAATAATTCTGGATCACAAACGATACAACTACATATTATAAATATTTCTCTATATACCTTTGTCTAACCGGACAATAGAAATAGATTTGAATCTGAAACGGTTGTTCAGTCAACGGTTTTTTTCAGGAAAATAATTATGTTACTTAATTAAGTGCAATAAATAATGCAATGTCCAAATTTACGTCCAAATAATATGGAACAAATCGATTCCGACTAATACTCCATAACGTCCCAGTAATGCATACTATAGAAATAGAAACTAATGCCAGAACTGCTTGTTTAACACCTGGGCGCGGCAAAGGGTTGACAGTTGAAGCCGGAGCTGTATAAACGTACGGGTTGTGATAAGGTAGGCGGTGTTAGGGGCTGGGAACCTTGTCGGGGGGGCGATGAAGTAGTTTTACTTTTAAAGTGGGAGGGGAGGACTTGTTCCACTTCTGGGTCCCTCTCTCTCTCCCTCTCTCTCTCTCTCTCTCTCTCTCTCTCTCTCTCTCTCTCTCTCTCTCTCTCTCTGGGGCAGGTTCAATGCCGCTCACGGCCAGGGCCTTCCTCTGAACCACCTTCAATCCTGAATCAAACCATAGCTACTTATCAACTGGAACATATTGTGAACATTCGAAAAGAAATAAAATTGCCTAGCCAATTAAGAAATCAAAATTGTAGTTGGATGGGCATATGACACAATGCTACGCATAGATTTGTTGAGGGAGAGAGCTTTTCATAATTTATACAAGCACATGATTGTATATTTTCCATGTCATTTTAAATAATAATTAGTACTATCAGTCAAATTCTTGTCACGATTGTCCCATATAATCCGGTATTTGACAGAAATAAAATTTCCATTAAAAATTATAACTGCGAAAGTAAATAACAACAAATAAATAATATTGAATAAATATAGCATAATATATAATATAACAGCATGTAGTGTTATATCTCATATAATTAGTTATATATATGTAACAGTAGGTCATCAAAATCCACTATTACTATTTCTGTATTCTTTATGGATTTCGCAATCATATATAATAAATACATATCCCAACATTTTATTCTCCGCCGTTATCAATTTTAAATTAGTATATTTAGTCTTCAAAATATTATGAAAAAAGTGATGATATACAGGTTTGGAAGCCTTACATGTTTCAGTTACAGCGTATATTTCACGAATAAAAACTTATTAGCTTTCTTTTTGAAGCTTCGTCGCGATCGGTGAAAACCTCATTATCATTTATTGCGCATCAACCCCACTTTTCGAACTCCCAGATTCATTTCGGGAAGGCGTAGTTGGTTTTTTGAACCGCTGTTAGTGTTCGAAAAAGGATTTTTTCAATTTCGCCGAAACTACAGATAATGTCGAGAAACCAGACCACTAAGCTCCATCGCGAAAATGTCTCCCGATTTGACATTGCCATATATGACGAAGAAAGTTATCTTATTACACATTTCGACACTGGAAAGAAAGTTTTTAGGGCATTAATATTATTTTTTTTTATCGCGCCGTAATGCGGTTGGTAAAAGTTGCCTCTTTTTTTCAATTTCATTTCTTGGTCCTGAGAAGGTGCAACTGATTTATATTTTATCATCCTATGAAATCGATATCGTCGATATTCTTCGCCTAATATATACAATATATTATATACGATTATTCTAGAAGAAATTCAATCGCGTTTCATTGATGTCAAGTACTTGACACACTCCGCAGATTTTCCGGTCGTTGACCCCCCAAAAAAGATTACTCATTCACTCAGAGCTGAAGGTGAAGAACATGATTTCTAATTATATTAAAACAGTGTTTTTATTGTTCCTGCCAATTATGGGTTATGAGTGAAGCATGAATGAATTTTTCACTTTAATGGGAACACGTCCGTAATTTTGGACATTCCGCATTTGATCAGCCGAATGGTATCTAGTTAAAAATAATAAGTTAAAAAAAGTAATAGAATTCGTAGTAGAATAAACCCAAAATTTCAGTAATATGGGGGCCATGGTTGTGACGATCCATACGTTTTATCCGCCCCATTCTAGTAATATAGTGAGATATAAACACTAACAGTAATTTTACGCATTATCATTGCTTATAGGGTTCATTGGTGATTCGTAGCTTAAAACCATTTAGAGCAATCACGGTAAAGACTAAATTATCATATATTTATAATATGCGGAATTTGTGTGTGTTCAAAATTATACAGAAAATCTTTATGGAAATCAATTATTAATTGAATTATATGCACTGTCGTTTTTCTATTTTAAAATTAAGAAACATATTACACCAAAATTGTTAAATTTTTGAAGCGATTTTAATGTATTTTTTACTCCATTCGTCCACTTACAAATTGAAGCTAGCTTAAATCAGGTAGAAATTATTCGGCTTATTAGCGAAATACATTATTGTTCATAAAAATCTGTAATGTCTGTCTTTATGTTTTTATCATTTAAATATATCTTACCGGGTAATGAAACAGCTGTGCACGATGCCCGCTTATAACAGGCTATCGAAGAACGGCCGTATTATTGATTTATAACCGAGACGCAACAGCGTTATGGAAGATACCCAATTCCCTAATTAACGATTCTGTAAGAAAAAAAAACTTTCGCGCGGCCCCTTAGGCGGGGAATGCGGTTGGGGCGGGCCCCGAGAGTCGAGGAATGTCGGTTAGTTCAATGTGGGTAACATCGCGCCTTCGGAGTCGACTATTTGGCACCGGGGCCTGAGAGTCCCTCATGCCGCGCCCACCTCGCTCCACCCGATTCACGATCCGATTTTGTCCACCCAGGCGCCCGTTATTCGATGCCGGCCGAAGAATCGGCAACACCGGAAATATACGCCGAACGTACCCCGTACCGATACCAACATTTCGTATTTCTCGATACCATTTTTTTTAAATATCCTCCTCCCTGTGAAACTTACAAATTTGGGCATTGACCTTAAAACACACATACGCGTGACCTTCGCTAAAACAGATTTCGTCTCGGGGCGACAAAGTGTAAATCTCAATCGGTATTTCATTATTCACTGATCTACCTTAGAAATCTCAAGTATATTTTCCTTTATTCCCCTGTTTTCCGATAACCGAACTAATGATTTATGACAAATAAATTTCTCGCTTAATGTCATCCATTTTCAGTGTTCAGACCATTCGAAAGAAGGGTATTTTTCCCTGCGATCCACTATTTCCAAACAAATGTTTCGTTACATGTTTTTCCCACCGTGAGTAGCCGGACGAGGAGAAGTATCCCTAACGATATTATCACAACGGCAGGATTGAGAGGCCCCGACGAGGAGGGAACCTTAACTTAAAAGAAGAAGCTAGTCTTCAGGCCGTTTGCGAGCGAAACTTTCACTGATGAGAGAATTAACGAAAAAAAATTAAAATAGACTATAGTCTGAATATTCACCGGACGGTGAATACGAGAACGCCTGAAACGAGACCGTGGGGACGGTGGGAGATTAACGACAACGAGCTTTCCATTCATCAAATATATCCTTCTCGGATAACGCCAACTCGAGAATACGCTCCAGGATACCGATTAATAATTAGCTTAATAAATTATCAGCCCAAACATAGAGATAAGGGCTGACAATGCCTTCATTCTGTTATTTTCTTAAATAGTTTCTAATTCTGTTAAGGTTACTGTCAATAGAAAATAATATGCGGAATTATAAATTTAATTAAATCAATTTTCGCACTAAATGGCTTGATAGAATGAAGCTTTCCGATTCATTAATTGAACTGTACATTGTATTGAAAATAGTTTTTAAATACTACTCATACACAGTAAAATTTGTTGTTCCAGGAGATCAGATAACATTTGATATTGGGTCAAGATGCGAGTGTAGCAGGGGATTGGGGGTCGCTTCCGCAGTTGTTCGGAGCCCTGTATTCCCAGTCTGCGCTTTCATGATGGAAAGTCGGTTCGGTCCGCGGCGATGACTGTCATTAATTCTTCCATGAGGAGGACTGTTCCCACGTTCGGTTCGACCGATTTCAGAAACCTAAAACACAAGACAATTCTCAATTGCCTACAGAATTCAATTCAACTGGCGCGTTTTTTCGTAGTTGGCAGAATGAAACGCTGCTTGCTTCATTATAAATTCAATCATTGTAGCTTTTTGAGACTCTTATGAAGGTAATCTATAATTCCATGCCGGATGATTTTTGGGAAAATAAACTTTCTTACTTAGTTATCTGATATACGTGTTTAGATGAACTGGAAAATAAGAGTAGAGTTAAACATTTTTTAAAAGATTTTTGTGTTTCTAAGCTCTTTATATATAATAATTTACCTGATAAACAATACTCCCATACATTCGATGGATGGTAAAGTTATCGTCGATTTTCTCTCTCCACTAACAACATATTTCTTCCTATTTTAGCTCAATTTTGAAGCTTTTGAGGTTCGTCGCGCTCTATGGCCGATATTTGATTTTCCCTAGAATAGGATTTAAGTGTTCCCAATTTGAGATACCTGCCGGGCGAAATGTATTGCTTATAAATTGAATTTTTATGAAAACTCGATGAAAGGCATTATCCTTAATTTCTCGCCTCTCGCGGGACGTTGGCCTTTAATTACTTTTCAGTATACCGACGGATTAATTAGAATTGGCGCTGTGGTTTCTCTTTTACATCCCGAGTCATGCGAGGGGTCTATGATTGCAACCCTCGAGTCCATCAACTGCACTTCACTGACCGGTTATTATACGCCCGGTGTATACCATAAAAAAACGTGCTCAGCGTTTCGGTTTTTACTCAGTTCAGAATTAATTCTGAGG
Source organism: Lethocerus indicus (assembly GCA_019843655.1). Classification (NCBI taxonomy): domain Eukaryota; kingdom Metazoa; phylum Arthropoda; class Insecta; order Hemiptera; family Belostomatidae; genus Lethocerus; species Lethocerus indicus. The sequence continues at coordinate 27,619,912 of JACDQD010000004.1, read as the reverse complement.
ATTCAGCGCTCTGAGAAAATTCTGCTACTTTGTACCTTTTTGAAACAGGTTATAAAATATTCCTTCCGCCTTAAAAAGCATTTTCGAAATTCTTTTGTCGGTGAGATTCATTTGACTGCACGTTATTCATAGCAACAATTAACAGTTTAGTGGGCGACCGAATTATCCTATTGCCCAGAACGGTTGCAGCCCAATAATAAGTAGCGATCTCCCACACCGACATAAAATTACACCGTTGGTTTTTTCATAAAATAAACACCACAGTACTTACCAATAATTTCAGAATAAGCTACTTTTTATTAGATACATATCCTAGACAGATACATGTACATAAGAGACAAATTCTTTTGCGCACTTAACTTCATATCCAGACAAAAATAATATTGTAGAGGCAATTCCAATCCGACGATAAAATGAAAGCTATGTCAAGTTCGTTAGGTTTTATTAACGGTTCCCGTGTGTAATTGTAAACCTTATTAACTTATTTTTTGCTGCTAAATATGAATGAACTGAGCACACATGACAAAAGAGAGTCAGTGATAATAGACCAATATTCTGTGTGTTTGTGTCATTAAAACTGGGGGAAATAATACTCCCTGAAGCTTCCCAACATAATGAGGACAGAATCTGGAACAGGACGGTGCCAATGAAAGCAATTAGTTTCATTGGAATGAAACTTCGTGAATGAGGCCCAAAGCCGAAGTAAGGAGGGCTCATTGTCTCCGGGTAGGTGGGAACATTTTAAACGCGACCAAGTGCCACGATACTGTTCACGAAGGAGGGAACAATGACCGCCTGGTTTGCTAATTGAAGTCTCATTTTGTAAAAAACAAAACGTTCTAGTTACTGTTTAATATCTTCTAGATCGAGTAACCTTATTTATGCTTTGAGAAGAATAGACGACTTCTTTCTACACTCCTTATTTACACAACAATAACACACATCCAACAGTAACCGTGGTTGAAAATCTTACAATTTCTGGTTAATGGAAAACATTAAAATCTTTTCGTATTTCGTTATGTATCAAGTTAACACAGTATTATATTTTATTCCGCGAGTGTATTAAGGAATCCGTTAAATTTAGCTGTGACAGAAAAATGAAAAAAAAGAGAAATAATTGGAATTAGGAATATTACTTCTGCCAGAAACTGACCCAGATCAAGTTGTATCAGAAGGAAAAAACCTTCTAAAAAAACAAGTTCACCGACTAGTGATGTCCAGGCGACTTCCCGTTTATAACTGTTTTATGTGAGGCTGGAACTATTAAATTTTTTTATTTAATACTACATCGCGGTATATCATATAACAGACGTGGATAGACTGTTTACTGAGGGCACCAATTGAAATGTATTGAGAGGCGGAAAAGCGGCCTCTTATTCGATGGGATTCCCCCGAATATGAAATCATTTCTATTTTTAAACGATTGTGCGATATTGAACTGCTGGTTCTATACATTGCCTGTATATATTAATAATTCATCTGAAAGTAAATCGACGCTGCATGTTGTTGATTTAAAAACAATTTTACGCATGCGTGACGTCGTCCCTTTTGCTAAGGTAACAACATATCGGTAATTATATCCTGTAATCCGCGAATGTCCGTGAGTCGTTTGATGTCTATATGTGTCGGCGTTCGTAAAATGAGTCATAACTTTCTAGGCAAGTTTCTTTACAATTATCATCCGTCTCTCTGTGATCCACAGCCTGAATATGTGTCACGCACGTTTAAAACAATATTGCAGACGTTATTCCGTATAGGTTTACAAAAAGGAAGATTTTGTTACGATAGGTATATTATTTTTAAGAAAAAATTAATTTTTTTCTCAGAAATTATCAGAAAGTCGAAACTAAGTATACTGGGTGGCCTTATATTACGAAATTTAATAATAAAACAACTACGGCGACTGCCTAGTCATTTTTCTGGGTTACATTAAAATTCCTTCCTAGTAAAGGTCACCAAATCCGCGTAATAGAAAACGGAAAATATATAATTTATGTATATAACAACTATACTGCAACTCAAACCTTGTCTACCCTCCTGTCAGTTATACTGATACCAGTATCTGAATACAAATTGATACATATAAAATGTGTATGTGAACGAATTTTACCGAAACTGGAATGATACCCTATTTTCTATAAAACATGCTAAAATAAATCGTACAACGTGGGCACAAACGCGAAACGAATCGGTACAACCATTTCATTCGGATGAACGGATAAAAAGTGAATATCCGAGGCAGTGACCCTCACCGAGAGCAGTCTTGAAAACGGCAATCCTGTACGCTTTCACGGCCTGATTAGGAATAGGATTCAAATGTCCGTTTCACTTGGGAACGCTCAATTGAAATTTCTTTTTTCTTTTCCAAGTTAATAAACGGTTTATAAACATAGCGTGCCGACGTGCGACGTTCCAGTTCAATTGTCTATCCCATATTGAGCTGTAGGGTCTGCCCCGCCGCCGCCGCCCCCACCAGCCAAAACCGTGCTGCACATGACTCGCATCACAACTAACTACTCGCTATCGGGACTGAAACCGACCCCGGAGAGAGAGAGGGAGAGAGATATCGGGAGGTCCCATTAATCCCAATCGTATTAGTCCGCACTGACTCGACCATAGTGCATGATGTCCACTAGTATCTTCTGTGTTCTTAACTCTTTTCACAATTGCGATTATTAAATTTTACGATAATCTGAATTGCAACATTAAGGAGATCAGATAGACATTTAAACATTTAATAGATTCAATTGTAAAATTTGACTTGAAATGTTTTCTTACTAAGTGCAAATTTCTTTTTTCTGCCATGGCTAGATTGAGTAAAACATAATCTAAACATTCAAATTGTATAAAAATTCGAAGTTAATTATTATTAATTATTATTAATCCACTAAAACCACTGTTTATGAATGTAACAATTAGAGTTTGACGAATATACACTAATATATTTTCGTGTCTGATCGTTTTCCATATCCTTTAAGTGTTTAAATTAGCTTTATTAGATATCTCTTCTAATACAAGTCTTGAGGATCCGGCATCAGTTTTCTACTGTGTTGTACTGCAGTAGACGATCGGTGAAAACGATATTATTTAAATAAGAATTATAGTCGTTGTGGTTGTTAGTTTAATAATAATTTCCAGGTATAAGTTATTCCACACAGGTTCCGTCGGAGATACTCAACAATGAAAGAAAGGTTACTTATTTGGGCACGTACTTACACAACGGTACTTGAAATTATTTGGCGTCGGGCTATTCAACTTTCACAGCGATGCTATTTTAACAAGTTGATGATTTGGTGTTTCATATTTATATCCATAATTATTGGTGTTAATGACTTACACACCATCATGCCATCAGTAAATGCCGGCAGATCGAATAAATGGTATCAATCAAATAACAGATTTATTGTGCTTCTTTTATTTTTATGAATGGTACTGAATTCTTCTAAAACTTCTAAAAGTTGGGCATCAGATCTTATTCTCCGTCAGTTCTCTACTGAGGAGTAATACAGTATTATTTAACAATAGGTTCTTTTAGTTTAATATTATCGTCCAGTTATAAATTTTATAATTAGTTATATTAGTAATAATCGGACTAGTCCTTGCTCCGATCCGATATGTTATTATACTTCAAACATAACAGATGGAAAAATACATTCAATGTTATCACACATTGATGAAATAGAATTTTATGTCGAGGTGACTAATCCATTAGAAAAAATAACGGGATATCATTCTTCGTTTCCGTTTATTGCACTGGATTCTGGGTTCATCGTACTCAATAATGACCAATAAAATATGTCCGACATTTACACTCCTTCCGAATATTTTATGTACATAACGAGACCAATTAATAAAATAATCTCGCCGACTCCCCGTAATAAATACATTAGTCTAAGTTGTTAGCTCGAACGATGTTAAAACAGTGTTTCTTTATAATATAAAACATATAAAGAATAAAGTTGTACATTTTGCCTATCCGTGACCGTCCTTGGAAATACAAGTAGAATACAGAGATTGCGACTATACGTGTGGGCCTCCTTCCTACCGAGCCGCGTTGTTCTATCTGGTCTCGGGTATCTCGGTCTGTCCAAGTGACCCCCTAGCCGAGGCAGGTTAGACCTGAAACGGGTGTCGGTTTTCTTCGACTGGGTTCAGGTCCAGGTCCAGTAGGGAGCAACAGACTCGTTTTCCCAGCCTCACGTACTCGGTAGCAAATGGAACACGGCGTTAGACTGCCGGCTTCTCTCTCTCTCTCTCTCTCTCTCTCTTTATCTGCGCTTTTTATCCGGCAAGAGTTGGAGCGATGGCGATATGATCTGGCGTCGTCGTGGAAATGACACAGCGATAGCCGAGAGTGTAGTGAAAATACCTACACTGTTATTCTAAACTGATGAAGTAAGGGGGTAGCAAATAATATCATTATTTATAATCAATAAATTACCTCAATATCGCAAATAGTTAAGCTAAAAGAAACGTCATACTCGTATATGAACGGCACTGGCCTTACGTTACTGAAACGAAATCATACAATACAGAAGATAATTCTATAAATACCTCCTATAACTTGTGTTTAGTTTTACCCTGTTTTCAAACGTGAATATTTCTTCCAGGAGAATAACGAATCTTCTAAAGAATCCGTTATTGTTTCGTTCGATTTCCTGTCTAAATTCGAATATTTCGTGGTACGAGAACACGCGGGGCGTTTGAGCGTAGAGATAATAATGAACTGAAGCTCAGGCAGTGTTTAGAATCCCGTGAAGAGATTATCGGTGAATAATGAGAGCTTAAAGATGTGTCAAATGGGATTGGCCCAGATATGAAAGTAGGAAGCTCATCACGGTTTTTACAGAATTAGTGGAGCCTATCAACACGAATTAGAATACATTCACGCACCGTAAAGACCTCCCTCGGCTTTGCTCAGCATTAATCAACTAACAGTAAATGTTCTGATGAAACTCCGAAAGCTTACCTTTACAGTTATATTTTTAATGAAATGGTTAAATGGTAACTTGACCCTGTCTCGTTAGTGTTCCAATAATAATATGTATAACTCTATTAATATTTAATAATATTTGCTTAAACATTTATATAAGTGGTTACACGCACACTGATTATATAGTTCGAATGTTTAAAAGTACGTAACGTTATGAAAATTTACTTACCAATTTGAAATGGTATAAACCCTAATCAATGAAACCAATGACTTATACAAAAATTTATTTCAGACCAAGTATTTGGTATGCAAAAGAGATCAAAGAGAGGAAGTTTCTGACGATGTCGGAAAGTCGAAACCGGGCTAGAAAAGAATTAAAATAAAATAAAATAATTACGTTTCATGTATCAATTGTTGATTCAAAATGTATATTCCAAATATGCTATATACATTGCATTGTTTCATCATTTATATTACAATTCCATATTTGTCTGTTTGATGTGAACGGTTATATCGACGATTTGATCGGAAGGAATGAAGCCGGAGTACACTAGGAGGATAGGATTTGACAGTTGGTAAGGTGGCCATCGGTATTTAGGGCATGAGTGGTTTATGCGTCGCCTTCGTCGCTTGTCATAAGTCCTAAGCCCGGACGAGGATCCAAAACCAGGCCCCTCCTTCCGACATAATCCCGGCCCCTATTAACCTTTCTGAACTTCGGGAGACTCTCCTCAATTACACGTGGCTCCAACCACAATCGAATATAATCTCCACCTTCCTAACCACTGTCAATAAGCCAATACCAGACTATTATATTTTTTCGGTATTTTTTAAAATTTTAAACTGACAGTACAAATACACATTTCTGACAATTTGGTAACGGCATGTTTGATAAAAACCTCCATCCATTCAGCAACTCTACTGGAAATTGAAGGAAACAACATTCGAATAAAGCGTCGGGATACTGTTATGATATTAAACGAAATTATAAAAAGTATTAAAACTATTAGCAGTGAAACAGGTATCAGAAGGAAATCGTAATATACCATTATAACTATTATAACGGGAGCTAAATGAAAAGAGCGTAGGCCTTTATTACACCTTTTGAAAATGTATAAAACAAGAAATTAAACAGATTCGTTATTCCCAAGAATAAATTAAGATCGGATAATTTGTTTAACCGTGTTAATCAGTATCGCGTTGATCATAGTTTCAATTGTTCAATAAGGACGATTGCCGATCGATCGTATTATAACAGTGCACCGAGAGGAACACGCATTATTAGATGATGCAACGTTTACAGTGTTAGGCTTCACCGGCTGTACCACCCAAGTTCTTCAACAGTCACCGTCATCGCTATAGTTCTCTATAAGACAGTCGTAGTCGGATGAAACCTAGGATCGAATTCTGGGCATCGCGGGTACATCGGAGTAAAAAGTGTGTGCGTGCGCGTGCGTATACATAAAAGTGTGTTTTCACTTTTTGTGTGTGGGGGGCGGCCGAGAGGGGGCCCGGAGTATCCGTGGTAAAGGAGGCCAGCGACCCCCTCCACCGGCAGGGGCCCAGATATAAGCGGCGGTCCGGCACCAACACGATACAACACACCCGGTCACAGCAGAGTACGGACACACGCACCGAGATAGGCTAAGCTAAAAACATGCGCGTCGCATTAGCTTTCGTATTGTGCGCGGTCGCGGCCGCCAGCGCGTTCCCCGCCGCCCAAGGCGAGACACCCCAACAACAATCACCGGGCCTCTTGGAGGAGAGCATTGAAACGGCCTACAAGTTCATCCAGGGATGCGGCGAAAAGGACATGTCCCTATGCCTGAAAATGAGAGCGCTCACCCTCGTCGACAAGGCCCTCAGGAGACCCGAGGACTTCGAGATCACCGACGGTGTTTCCCTGGTGAGGACCGAGAGCGATGCCGCCTCCAGAGGACTCAACGCCAGGGCCCTTTCCGAAGCCGAACTGGACGCCTCCCTACCCAAGGACGCCGATGACAAAGACGCCCAAGTCGAATCCCTCCTCGTCGACCGTGTCGCCCGCTTCCTCCAGAGCCACACCCTTCAACTTAAAGTCCCCGAATCTTCCATCAACGAAGTTCGCAAGTCCCTCGATGAAGGTAAGTAACGTTCGTCGGTCGGACTGCCCAAGCGATGTAGATTGTAAATCTTAAAATTTGGTTTAAAAACTCCGCGAAAGCACTGTACAACTTTTTTTGAAAAATTACTAAGAAACGCCATTTTATATAACGGATATGAAAATGGAAAATACTTACCCATAGATTATTGATATACTCAGAAAAAGTCGCGTTGTAATTAATATTCTACAAACAGCCTGTTTTCAGTTAAAACATGACAAACAAGACGCAAATACCTAATCCGCCAGTCGCGTTAGCGTAATAAGTAGTATTTTCGATTAAGTGAATCTTATTTATTATTGAAACAAAAATAATTACCGGAATTGATCGAAGTAACTTTAAATCGGAAGAAAGTTCCCAATGTTCATATGACGTATTCAAATGCTCTAAATGACTCAACTCGTAGCTTAGAATTAGAGGCTGCTTAATCTCATAACTCTTCTTAGATAGATAGGGAACATTAATGCAATTAAAAATTCGAGGCTAATAAATGACGCCTAATCGTTTACATTAAGATCAATCAGAGCAAGAAAAGCGAACCGTTATCGACTTCCATCTAACGCATCTCGACAATCGGGCCGTGAAAATATTGTCCAATTAGGCGGCCGCGAATTAATCGTCTTAATTTACGACACGCGCCGATCAACAATTTAATAGCCGCTTTTTTCGTTTAGCCCGTGGCAAGAAGAAGAAGCTGAAGATGCTGTTGCCCTTCCTGTTGATGTTGAAATTGAAGGCCGCCGCTCTGATCCCGTTGGCCCTCGGCGCCCTGGCCCTGCTCGCCCTCAAGGCCCTCATCGTCGGCAAGCTGGCCCTCGTCCTCAGTGGCCTGATCGGCCTCCAGAAGCTGCTCGGCAACAAGCACTCCACCCAGAGCTACGAGGTGGTCGCCCACCCCCACTACAGCGAGGAGCACGGTCACTACGGCCGGTCCATGGAACCCCAGGACATCGCCTACAGGGCCTACGCCCCTAAGCAGGAGTGACCCCCTCAGCTACCCTCATCGTGACGCACGCCTCTCAGGGACACTCCACTCGCGGCAGCCCCCTCACATCCACTCACACATACACATCCCCCTCATCGACCATTGTTCTAACCGGGTCACAACAACAGGTCAATCGGAACCGGTTTAGAGTCCACCGGCTTACGAGAAGCTCCCCGAGTGAAAATTATTTATTTTTCGTATTTAATAATTTATTGTATTTCATTTAACGTTTTTTTCTATTATTATTTGTATTTATAAATAAATTAAAAAAACCTTTTCCACCTCGACGGACTGATGGGACTCGACAGGAGCTAGTCGAACTTGACCGACGATCACTGACCGACTTGACGACTGTTGGCGATGACAAAACTGGACCGAAGACTGCTTTCTATCTTGTACATAGTGTACTGTTAATAAAAAAAATATTTTATAATTGCGCCTCTTTTTGTACGATCCGCTCCTCAAATACTTACTTTCCGCATCGCGGGAAGTCCGCAAAGAGCTAATTCCGCTTCACGGTAATTAACTGGCATTACTCCGAGAAATTGTCCTAGTACATTTTAATCCTAATTCGTCGATCTTGTAAATCAATTTAAGATATTATTAACCCTTCCACTGGCCTATTCGGTCTTGAGCTACACCCCTTCAAGATCAAATAGGCAAGTGCAGACACGAAATTTCTCCAGTGATAATAATCCTGGAAATTGTTCAATTTTACGATATTGACTCCATAAATTCGACGCAATGTAACCATTTGAATAAAGTATATTTGGAATCTCAACCGCCGTAGAAACGTGTTCGGATGTTACCTATAATTTCGGTTTAGAAAATGATTAAATTCTAAATGAGCTCCGGCTCATTAAAAACTGTATCTTCCTCCTCGGAATCGGTCCCTGGAACGAGAGAGTTTATTATCGCCGACAACGATTTATAAGGGATAGGGGGCGGCCAAAATTCGGTTACAGAAGTCGGTGGAAAGCCGGCTAGTCGGGACAAAAATGTCGGACTGTTGGACTGGATATACCGGAGTGGTAGCCTAGTTATAAGCCGCCGAGTACCGTTACGGGATAAAACCACAAAGTTGATTGACTTCATTGAAGAGAGGATAAGGGGAGAGGGGCTTGTTGTGAGGAGGTGAAGGTCAGACCGGCCCTAGCCTTCACCGGCTTTCTCGGGCGGCCACCTGGAGACCTCACAAATATGTTAAACGCCCTACCGACGACTGGTTATCGGAAATTATTTTTCGGCTCCGTTCCACTCTTAATGGGGAACGAAAATAGAAATTCCCGAATAAGTGGGACGATCGTCCGGCCCATGAATAATTAAAATCGTCGGATTTTTAACGGGCGCACGAAGTAGGTTGTCTTATACATTTATCATACCCCCGGCGTCTCCCTCAACGGAAACATTTTCGTATCTATCCCTTTTTGTAGCAATAAACCTAACGAATGTTCAATAATATCGACTTAGAAAAGGACGTAAATTGTGAACCGACTAGGTTAAGTAGGTCGAGCGACCTGTAAAGGAGTTAGCTTTGGAAGAATGTCACCATAATTACCGGGCTTCCGGTTCGATCACATCTATGTTGTTACCACTTCCTTGTAGCCTAAGAATCTGACTATTTTTAAATATACTACAATGTTACTTGTTCTTGTTGAGATAATTATATCGTAGTAATTATCATTAATAATTAAAATAATAGTAAACACATTTATTTACGTCATAAACATTTTTACTCTTCCATTCCGTCTATCCATTAATTCCATGATATTTAGTGATTATGGAAAACCTGATTTGAGTAAAAAATATTATAGTTGAACCGAAAATATACTATGGTATCTAATCTTAGAACAATACACTGAAAAGATCAAAATTACAAAAGCCTAGTCTGAAATTAGAATAGTAATTACTTTTTCATTGAATTTCTGTTATTAGTTAGTTACTAGTGTACTAAATTACAAAGTTAACAGTAGTCATGAAAATACACTTGAAAGAAACGTCTAATTATCTTCTTTGCTTAATCGATTTTTTTATGCTGCGCTATCATTGGCGGGACGAGGAGCTGTTTAAATGAGTACAATTGTCAACGAAGTTGAAGTCGCCTAGAACAATGGCGATCGTACACTCGAGATACTAGAACTGGCTGATGAAAAATGATGGTGCTAGCCGGATGGCACTTCTCCTGTTACTTCCTTCTTTCCTCTTTTAAAGATCGTGCACGATATACGTATCTGACTCTGACAAACATTTTCTCTTGAATTACTAGTAATAATTAATTAAACTGAAGCCACATTTTGGCCTTTTGCAGTACTCAGTATTGAAATTACGTAGAGTTTTTTCTCATATTGAAAATCATCATAAAAACATTACTATTGTAGGTTTTTTAACTTTAAATTTTCAACAAATTTTCTTCATATCCATATTTATAGGAAGATAAGGTAATATACCAAATTCCCATCTATATATTCTGGATGACTATGAATATTATGAGTTAATTTCAGTAATTCACATGTCAGGTTTGAAAGCATCAATGTCAATATGATTAAACGTTTAACATTTTTCCCCTAAACATTTTCATATGAATGGGTTGGTCAGTGTTATTATATCAGCTGATATTTACGACAGAATCATTACAGAAATACTTTGTACACACTTACACAATCACTCTCATCCGTTGCGCATAGTTTAAATGCTTTCTTGCAATGTGAAAACAAACGCTTTCCTTATCGTGCTACGATTCGGGCAAACAAAAGTAAAAGTATCGTTTTCTCACGGTCGAGAAAAGTGAAACTGGCTAACACTAACGGTTGTAATGTATGCAGATTTGGACCGTTAATTTCATTCAGTGAACAGTTGAACGAACCACAATAAGATCCGAAGAAGAGATTTTTGTGTTCGAACATGAATAGGAACAGTCAGAGATAGGATGCTATATTGAGCATTGAAGAGAGAGGAGAAAATCTACCTAGAGTGAAAGAAAATGTTTAAATATGTCTCACTATATTGGACGATTATTATTTCTACATTTAATAAGCAAGTTCATGAAAAGAAAGACAAATTTTCATATTATTAGATATTATTTTACCCTTTACAAATATTTATCCTTTTAAACTACACACTCTTGTGCTACAAGAACAGAAACTCTCCAACATCATCCAAAATGAATGCCAACTATTTTTCATGTTCTTTATGCGTTACATGTCCCCCAGAAATGTAATACTTCCTCGTGAATTAATTTATGATACTTAAAGCCTGATGGAAGCATGTGTTATGACTTGACACAAATGTGGTTACGGAAGCAATCCTCCGAAGCAGTCCTGTTTGTCTCACCATTATTTGAACGTTCAGAATTAATTTTTCTTGAACCCGTTTGCATTACCCGTCACTTAAAGCTTATATCTAATCGCCTTTATTGAAAAAATAGTTTATATCGTGATTCATTTTACCAATAAACAGGTGCAAAAATACGTCGGTAAAGTGCAATAAACAAGCCTCTGTGTGCAACCAAAGAATGCGGCTTGCGAGCTAATTAAAGCGGATGAAAACGATTGCCGTCCGAAGTGCATATCCAATCGGTCGGAAGCAAAAGAAAGCGAGAAGCGGCATTACGACATTGACCATCGCGGAGCGTAACCGAAGGAAGAGTCATGCGAAAATAGAGCGGGGGGAAAACAAAGAGTCCGAGCGAGGGGAAGAGGCCCGCCCGGCACAGCCATTTTCTCCCACGATCCCCGGCCGCCGGGGAGATCCATCTCGATTTTCGCACGAACCGGGTGGGAGTACTTTCACTGATAACAGAGGCGGGCTATTAGAAGCGCGGGAGAAGAAAGATGAAAGTGGGAAGTAGCCGGGATAAATAGTTTGTATAGCCCGGGGCTATCCTTAGTTAGCTTAGTGCCTCCGGCTTGGATCCTGCTTCTTAGGGGCGGCCGCCGTTCCTGAAAGTGGTCTTTCGATACTCCGTCCGAACGCGGTATCGACGCTGGATAATGGCGACGAAATACCTGATAGTCGGGTTCGTGGCGGTGAACTGTGCCGCGGGTGTGCTGTTCCCTGGCAAGGAGGCCTTCGAAGAGGAGTTCAAGGAGGGACTGGGCACGTGCCTGAGGGGCGGCGGCCCGGTACTGCCGTGCGTCTCTTCGGGCGCCCTTCACGCCCTAGAGACCGCAAACATGGCCTCCGAATTCTACCTAACCGACGGCATGTCTCTCAAAAGAGACTCTTCCGAGCCCATTATAGACATGCCCAGAGGTATCAATAATCAATAATCAATCCTTGTCTAGAAGCTTCTATTCTTATTATCTTATGCCAAGAAAGTGTATTTTTAATTACTAGTATTCCAGTTTGGAATACCCGTTGTGTGGTCTGCGAGGGTACGGAATACCGTAGTTTTATCGATTTTCAACTTCTTCTCGCTGGTACCAACGGGGGAAGACAGAGGATCGGGAAAACTACAATACTCATGTTCCCATTATCACCAGACTAAGTACAGATGTTACGACATAACACAAGGCTGACGCATAAAAACTCACATTAATATTTTACAGTCTATTATTACACCGACAATCCGTGTATAGAATATGTGTTTATGATTATTAAAACGGATCATAAACAAATATTAGTATAAATATTTGTGGGATATGATATTCAATATGATTAGCTTAGAAAGGTCATAGAGGAGTCCGCGAAACCACCATCTGATTTTCTGCCTCCTTTGCTCACAATTGTCGTTAATTACTACTACCAACTAGGAGGTTCTTATCATGACGATATCATAAATAACTATTGCGACGAAGGGTTCATGAATTTTTATATATTCGATTCTGAACGGAGGAAATTGGAATTCTAGCTTGTGTATTTAATGGCAGTAGTATGAAGGTTGACAAGGAAACCCCCAGTTGAATATGTTTCTGGTCGGTGGGTTATTAGAGAGTTGGCAAGGCTTAGCGAGCGAGCGGGCTCTATCGGAGGTAGTTTGGCGGTGAGTGTTCGCGTGCCAGGTCCGCCTAGAAAGTCGCCCGCTCCGGTCGGACCCCCATTTCTACTCCCCCGACGGAATACGACCTTATTTTCCGCACCGCCTCCCACTTCGTCATCACCTGCAATCTGTAAAATGTCTCGAGTCATAGGTCGGCCGGTTTATTTAACAATCTCCGAAAGATGAGCGACAGGAAATAATGTGTCGTCACGCCAGATTTTCGGGCCCGGCTCGGCGTTAATTTAAGAAATATGGCCGCTCCCGACCACGGAGGAATTATTTCGAATGTTATCATTCTTGACCCGATGAATTTGGTCAATCGACGCAAATTAGTGAAGTACCTAATGCGATGATTTCTGAACTAAATTAACTTGTAGTTAATGCCAATTAGCCAGAACAATCCCGCTGTCTAGAAAAGACTCCAGAAAACTGGAAGAAAGTGGCTAATTTGGATTAAACGCTTTCAAAGATCAAACTTTCGAGGAGGAAACTAACAGTGGCCGTTAAATTTCTAATTTCACGTTGAAATATTTAGGAAGAAATTTCCATGTGTTTGTGTTAATATCGACCGACTTCCCCAAAATGCGCCCCTAATATTTGGTGGTTTCATCGTTGGCGATGGTTTAGGTTGGCCCCAAGGACAAGAACGGCAATATCCAGATTTGGTAATATTTACTGCTTAGGGCAATTTTCTCTCCCTCTTATGGTTGGCATGTGTGAAAGTTTCACTATCGAAACTGTTCTGATAATCAGAGGATAGTTCCGCAATCGGATTACACGATTTTAGGCGCAATTAGCGCCACATCACTGCACCCGCATTATGCGGCGTTGAATCAAGCCCTACCTACTTATTTTCACGGACAAACGTGAAATCTATATCTTACTACAAGAGTTTTTTTTACTTTTTTCATCTAGCCTGTCATAGAAATATTTGCGCCCGCAGGACAATTCATTCAACATCTGGTTGAAACCGCAGCTTGTGGCAGTTGAAGAAGCTTTGCCATCCGTGTATGACCGCTCCCTGGTCCATGAAAATACGCAGAATGTCCATTAAGGGACTCTAGAAACTAACGAATTAATCATTTAAGGATCATTCAATTCGCCAATTTTCCTATTGTATTATTGAAACAGCGTACCCTCGTTACCATTTTGTAATACGCATAATCGAAAAAATAGATCAATTTAATTTTGGTAACTCCACTTTGCAGTAAGTCGTGCAAATGATAATATTCGTAACCACGAGGATATAGTTTTTTAAAACTTTAAAACATGTTTCATATCAAATAATGAAACGAACATTCGATTCATTCTCATTCGGTTAATAATTTCGAAATATTCACAATATAAAGGTCTAAACGGACAGGTAACCTGTTTAGTTCCAATCGTACCCATTGTAACAGATATCTGTTACATGTTTAAGGCAGTATAGATCTGTGTAATTTATACATGAAAGTAACTATTCTCCTGATGAATGCCAAGGGGACCCAAGGGAAGCGCGGACGTTCTTGGACGGGATAGGACTGTACATGCAGCAAAGGTCTTTCCATTGGGACTTGAGCGGAGTATTTCCCGGGCTATATATGATGGTCGGCCCTGGCTCCAGGGGCGGCATACTCGAGTTTCAACTGGATCATAGGAAAATGTCTGATGACAGATCGCTCTCTACAGGTATACATACATTTATATACATGATATGCATTTTTTTAATGATTAAACCTTGAGTGAGTAAAAGAAATATTGAGCGTACATAGTTTGAACTATGAATGTGGGTGTTTGTAATAAACAAATTATATTTATATATAGGGATCAGCCCTTTGTTCTCGCTATGAGAACGCTTTTCACGTGTCAAATTGCAGGTAAACTTCTGATGAAGCGGACACTGCTGCCGGTTATCCTCGGTCTGAAGCTGAACCTTGCCTCGCTCACCCCCCTGCTGTTCGGTGCCCTGGTCCTGATCACGAAGAAGGCTCTGATCCTGAGCAAACTCAGTTTCCTGTTCAGCGGCGCCTCCCTCCTGAACAGCGGAGTCGGCTCCCACTACCCGCTCTACTCTCACCAGCCTTTCAATTATCACCACAAGCCCCTGCTGGGATACCGGGACACTCTAGTCCACGATCCCGACTCCTCCCCGTTCCTCGACCGGGGCGAAAGAACACTAGTCTAGAGGTAGATTGTCTAGGCGTCTAGTATAAATTACCTTAGCAATACACCAAACATTAACTACAATATATAACTTATGAACACAACATTACGATTTGATATTTCTTACTTAAAATACTATATGTACCTTCAACTTTTACATAGATTATTACTAGTTAGGGATATGTACAGTTTAATTTTACATAAAAACTTTTTATTTCTTAAATATTTTTGAAATATTAAATTAGATTTATATTAGAAATACGAAAATTAATTTAACTATATTAGGTTGTATTCAAAAACTCTGATAGTTTCAAACTACCACCAATGGGCGACTGCAAAACTGTTTTTTTTATTGATTGTAGTTGTTATAAATACCGACTCTAAACAAAGTACGATTATAAAGTTAGTTTTATATAAATTTATTAAATTTATGCTCTCTAGAAGTATGTTTATTATATTATTACCAATTATGTATTTAGAGACTATTATCTATATATTTCAAATAACAGTCGTAAGGTAGTAGTTAAGTAAAACACGCCTTCACGGCCATGATTTGTCCTCAAAATAAATACTTTTTCTAGCCCAATACACAAGTTAAAGAAAAAATCGCGGGTATTTTTAGACACTGAAGTAAAACAAATGTATATATCTGTATACAGTATCTCTAATACTAATAATTCAATAATATACACCTTATATGGTATTTTATATGTCTTAGATGTTAATACGCATTATTCTATTAGTTTTAAAATACAATGCAATATTAGTTTAAGGGACTTTGTACGGCATTTAAATGTGCGTGTGCAGTTGACGGTATCTTGGTTACCAAAATGTGAATAAACTTAACCAAAATTTAAACTCCAAGGTATAATCAGTATTAAGTAATATACAACTAAGGTTAATTTTATTGTGTAGCCATATTTTTAATAGAAAATATATTATAAAATTTGTTTGTATAGGATACGATTATGCGTTTATGTATAGGTATCTACTATAATAGTATATTGTAGTTTGTAAGTTTATATTCAGTTTCCTAAGTTTTAGAACATGATACGGTTATTAGGTCGGTCTAATACTCATTTTGTTAGAATAGAAGATTATTATGTCTTAAATCATGTTTATAATTAATTCCTAATAATTTGCACCTAGGAGGAAAAGGTTATTACCTGTTGGGTCTTCTAAGCACTGCAATTAGAATAGGTTTAGCTGTGATACATTTGTTATAATATTTTATTATAAATTACGTTTTAGTATAAGTATGAACATATTCCATGTTGTATTATATATTCCACGGATAGGAGAATTTCATTTCTTTTTGTTCGTCTATTTTCGGTGGGCATCCGGTCGTAGATTTATCATACCGGCAGCCCGTCCACAATTTATTGTGATCGCATAAATAAATACTAAACTTTATAATTATATTAATAATCAATTAAGTATTCACTATTTCAAACTAAAATAAATCGGACGTTCTGGACGGTAGACGGGAAATGATGTATCCTCAACATGGTATTCGGAAGATTTAATCAAAATTGTTTGAGGCTCATTGAATATGTAATTGTGATAATCGAATTGTGCCCATTTATTAACTTCTAAGGTAATAATACTTCACTGTAAATATTGCACATTCTATTAAGAATATTTTGATAATTGAGTTATAAATTCGATATTTTAGATAACTGTATAATAGTACGCCAAATAATGTTGAAACCGAACATACTGTTGTTCATACTGGAAGATTTTATAAATGTTACAGTCGGAGGATGACCGGAATTCCTAAAATCAGATCACGGGCTATGTAAGGTAAACGGGTTTTGCTCTGTTTGAAATAAATTGGGTCGTTATACGTTCGCCCGGCGGACGTCGGGTGGACATCCCAACTACGACATTAGTTCCGGTAATCCTTTATTCCGCGTATTCTTCCGCGGGGATGAGCCGATTGTTGTTTTATTATCCGGTTATATATATAGTGTGTGGCGGCGAGTATCTAGCGTTGCAGTAACGATGTACGCCTTGAGCCTGTTGGTGGGATGCGCGGCAGGGTCCATGATCATCACGAGGGAGATGATCAGGTCGCCGGGCGTGGATGCTGTGACGAGGAACACGGCGGAAAGGTGGTACGGAAGTGTCGGCCGCGACCAGACCAAGTCCGAACGGGTCGAAAACAATACTGAAGTCGCGGCCGCGGCTTCGGCACTTCCTCCGACTGCCGACGGGGCCGACCGCCGAAACGACAGTAACGAAGTCGAAAACTTCGACAGCGCGTTCGCCAACTACTCCCTGTTGGCGGACATCTGGGCGGCCGTCAGGTCGGCCCTGGAGAACTTGGCCGCCGCCGGCCGCCTCGTCGAGAGCTTCAGGAGCCGAGTCCTACCTTTGGCCGAGAGCCTGATGCGAGAACTCGTGACGCCTCCAGACGACAGCGACAACGACCACCAATCAGTGATACGACCAAGGAACATGCTGGATGAGGACCCATACCTCGGTAACAATCATACCTTTCTATTTACTCAGTACTAAGATAAGATTATTTTTCCATTCCATAATTGAATTATTTGCATCGCGTAGAATGTAGCTTGAGGAATTATCGATAATGTTCGACCCGATAAGTAAACGAGTAAATTAAATATTTCCTATTACTACTACTCTGAAATTGTACGAATATTGGCATCGTGTTTTAAATTTGACGGATAATAAACGTACAAACAAGCCAGGATCTCTATTTTGGCCCTAAGCGGGACCAGATTAGGTTTCTCGACGTCTTCATTATATTTTCAGTAACACAATTTTTCTGTCATACGGATATAATGTGGTGAACAAACCGAGACCAAAGTGCGGTGTTCACAGAATTTGTGCCAGAACGGAATGCTACTACGATTTTGAGAATCCGATGCCGGTTTAGATTACAATATTATTGTTCCCAAATGGCCAGTGTAGCTGCATGCATCAGGATGCATTACTACGGTAAACATTAAGACCGTCTTAAACAATTATGTCGAGAAACGGTACCGATGAGCTTCGGCACTAGGACGACCGGTGGACTTAAATAGCCGGTTGAGTTCCGGTTGCGGGGCTTTACCGTTGATCGGAGAGGAAGGAGCGTCGGTCGGGGCCGCTTTGGGAGGGCCGTGGAGAGAAACGAGTTCACCGGAACCGGGCACGTGAAAGTGGCCGGCGGCCGGCTTTTCCGCTCGGATTTACCTCCGTCTGTTCTGTTTCTCCCCGTCGGGCAGGTAGAAAGAAGAAATCCTCCAAGGTGGGTTCCTTGGCGGTGGTCGTCCTCTCGGTGCTGAGCTTCAAACTGCTGGTGCTTCCCGCACTAGCCGCCATCGCTCTAGTGTCGGGTAAGGCCCTAATCCTCAGCCTCTTGTCTGTTGGCCTCATCGCCATCGCTTCAATCTCAAATCAGAATAGGATCGGCGCCGACAAGAGATTAGAACAGCCTTTCAACAGTTACTACATGTAAATTTATAATTATCCTCAATAAATCGTTTTTATACTTTCGTTTTTAATAACATTGTAATATCCTCAATCCCTCGTTACGTTAATTTTCTGTATTAAGAGTTCAACATTAAATTCGTGGACATGTTAATAATACTTTTGTCACATATCATTTTAATAATGAATAAAACTGACCTAAAACTAAATATAACGTTTATTTCCATTTTTGTAATACACATATGGAGAAGGTCGAAAAAATAAATGTTATAAACATATATATTTATTGCATTAGCTCCCAGTGTGTGAATTTAACGATAAACACTGATTCTTTTCTGTATCTGCACAGAATATTTTTTTCTAGTAGAGTGATCAGGTAAAACAAAACTGTCTAACTTTTGATGAAATAATGAAAGCATATGAAAGAATATTCATGGCTCTTACAAGTTTTATATTGAACTAGTTCTGGCTGAGCCTAGACTATAATTTGAAAGTCATTTGAATTTGTCATTAAAATTAAACATTTCACAGCTGTGCCTAAAAAACATAATGGAATTAACTATGTAACTGTGAAACGCCTTACACGTTCGAGTAGGCAACCCGCAATACAGCACAGTGTTGGGACTTGCCTACCCAATAACAGGCGGCAGGAAATAAATGGTTCAAAAGTATGAGTGCTTTTAATATTTCTTCAAAATGAAAATATATTATAGAAATTTCTATCTGTGTTTGAAAAGTAACTATCTTCTGATTTACATTACAAGCAGAATCAATGAATCCACTTTGTATCTTAAATAAGATAAATATAGTTCATTTATATAAAGTTCAGAATGTATATTAATCCTTTAAATTAAATTCATTAAATTAGTTTTGCTTAGACTTAAATTAGTTTAATTTAGAAGAAAATTAAAAGCCATTAAGTAATTTACAATTATTTGTTTTCATGCACATTGCATTGAATTATTTCATTACACTAACTGTAACATTCCTTGTACTAAACTAAAAACGATTATAATAATGGAATGAATTATGTTATTGATGAATTATAATGAATTATAAATTCTGTAATTAATAAAAATAATTTTCTATACAACATAGCAAAACAACATTTTTTCTAACATATCAACTACTCAAAATAATTATTGAAAATATTAACATGGTAAATTGGTTTAGTTGTAAATATACATTATAACAGACTTATATTGGTGAGATATGGATAATATTCTCTTCTAAAGTTTTTTTCTAATGATAAATTGATACAGTGGTGAGATATTTAAACCTATTTCTTCCACATACTAAAACCACTCGCATGTTATTTATGTCACATTCAGTAACATTAATGTATTTAAAGTATTGTGAAAACACGGGTTTGTCATGTACACATTTCCAGCAATATCTTAATATCATCATTTTCATTACTTAGACCTTTTCATATATATAAACCTGGTATATTTTTGTAGAACACTAACGTTTTAAAATATTATTTGAGAGGAAATATTTCTTCGGAGAACTATGCAGTTATAGGTAAAATTAATAAACTTATATTTGTACTAGAATCTATTTAGAGTACATAGGTGGTTATTGATGAGTCAGCCAAGATAAGCATACTGCCATTCACAACTGATGGGAAGAATTGTCTAGAACACAATTGTTCTGCAGAAAGTCCATTATCGAACTTAGAAAAGGTCCGGTTCAAATGTGCAATCTGAGCAATCTGCGGAGAGAGTAAGGTGAGGGGCAGACGGCCGAACAGACAGTGAAGGTGGTAGTTGTCCATGCTCCATTGAGCCAGTGACACGGTTCAATCCAAACATCAACACCCGATATGTAGGACAAATACCCCCGGGGTCCCGCAAAAATAATCCGCCTGAACGGGCGCCCTCCTATTTCCAACGGCAATTTAGATAATATTAGATAATATCACTTCTCGCGGCCGAACAACGCAATAACGTCACCGCTATTTCCGCTTCAATTGACGGCTTAATTTAAGAATGGACACTGAACACGTTACCCCGTATTCACTGCAGTGTCTTTCCCAGGTAAAAAAGTTACAGATTTAAGCTCGCATATATCATAGAAATGCAGTATTGTAGATGTATTTGTTGAAGGCAGAAAAAATTTGTTTCCACGATTCTGTTGTCAAAATAAATATTTCATTGACTATTTTACTCGCGTAACATTCGATTATTAATTTGATATTTTAGTCAACGAACATATATTTCAGATACCTATTTGGGGGCCAGAGAAGTTTTGAAATATCACCACTCTTTTGAAATTTCTCCCATTGATTCCATCAGTATATTGATGTCTCATCTACAAAACCGTGCGCATGTGTCTAACATAACCTGTGCTCAATGAAATATTTATTCGACGCTTAATTCTGTGCCGTTTATTCCATGAAATAAAACTCCAAAAATCTGAAAACGCGGACCCGTACGAGTAGTTTCCGGGGGCATTTTCCGTTTTTTCTTTCTCTCGCTAGTTGTTATGTGGGTCGGGTCCGAGGGCAGATCTGGCGATAGGCTCGTCCCAGTGACGACGTCGAGTATTAAAAATGTCACAGTTTTTACTCGAAGCGCTCGCTAATTGGGAACAGATCCAGACGACCGCCTTTCAGTATAGAACAAATTGAACAACTACTGCCTACTAAAAATTACTTGTTTCTATTCGAGTATCTTCATTAATCCGTAATACTTTATGATTAACGGTTTTAAATATCATCATAAAATATAAAATTTGGTCCACTGTAAAGAAAACAGCTGTCTTAACGTAATATTTACATAACGCCAAAGAAGTGAAACGATTAAATTAATAATATAATTATCAGCAAAGTATAATTATTAGTTAGTTATGAAAGTATGTTTAATCGGTCAAGTTTAATAACAGAAACTATTTTAAGCCAGTATCATTCATGAAATATATAGGAATATTCCCCTACTTATATAATCTATATAATGCTGTACACGCTGTAAAACTTGAACGGCTACTCCGATTCTCACCAAATTTACAGCACGTATATAGCTAACGCACACACACGTTTAGCTAGATATTTTCAGGTTACGAGGTCATAAGTTAATAATTAATAGTATATTTTGTCACGTTACTAAAAAGCAGCCAACAGATATTTTACATTATTGTTTCCCTTTCTGTTATTTAAATATCGTAATTTAATAATTTGCACTAACGCTTTTTTGAATTAATATAAACGCACCCAACAAATATCATACATTAATGTTTCCCTTTCTTAGATATTTTTGCCTGAGCTAATTGCTTTGTCATAAAAGTAATATCTGTCTAATAATATTTATATAATAAGTTAATAATTAAACGTCTTGAATCACATTAATTAAAAAGAACTGCCAACAGACATCTTACAATAACGTTTCCATTTCTCAGACATATTTAGGACTGTTTTTTCATTCAATTCAAGATTACAAACTATGTATGCGTTGAGATACAAGCATAAATAGTAAAATATGATTGCAGAGATAATGATCGTAATAGTGATACCACCGGTACTTATATCCTACAGTTTTGTTAATGCAGAGAAATGTAGAACTATGAATATAGTGTACACTCAAGTATTGTAATAAACATATCTTTAATTACAATTCTGCTTTCTTATTGATGTGAACCCCCCGAGCTAGTGCTTTATAATCTTTGAAATTCACTGGATGACGCGTCCATAAATTTTTTATTGTCTTAATACACCATAGAGATTGTAATTAATGTCTCGACGAAATATTTAACTAACGCCTGCACCAGCCAACGATGGAATGTGTTAAAAATTGTACAGTTGATGCTGAAAACAGTCCAAACTGGAGTCTATGACCTAACATCAACGGGAATTAGTACCCTGGAAGCAACATAACTGAACACTGGTAATTGTGCTTCTGATCGTTGTCGCATTATACGTCACCGTGTTCATCTACTTGAACACTGAATACTATCGTGTCATCGTAATATGTATTGCAGTAATGTTTACGGCGTGAAAACAACCGTTAGTACAGCGCATTAAAATGAAACTTTAAAAATTAAATGTTTAAAAATTAATTGTACTGTTCAGGAAGAATGGTTACATGAATTATCTCGTAAATACCTATTTCGATAGTCTACCGCGCAATTACAACGGTTCGGTTCCTTAAATAAAAATATTCGGAAATATTTCAAAGTAGAAGTTGAGTTAAATGACCATAGAAACAAAAAAATAGCCAGTGCAATAAGGAAATCTGTCCCCAGTTGAAACAGTATGTATTGCGGGTTTAGGCAACGGCGCCGTTACAACTAATATTGGATATCAGACCATATATATTTCGTTTCATTATATACTTAGTTTGTCACTTAATTAGTAATTAAATTTCAATTGTTTTAATTCAAGATTACTCTCTGCATTATATTTTTTTATATATAGACATATTTCCTCTATTTATGAACTACTTATTTTATTGCGTTACACTATGACATAGCACAGCCCACAGTTATATACTGTAACGGTTTTATTATTATTTTCCTTTTACTATTTCTTTTTATTATTTTTCTATTCTGTTGTGTCCAGGATAGGATGGAATGTGCGTAAGCAGCGGTAACGCTGACAACATTCACAGTGTTCAAATATTGTTAAAATTCGATTGAAATTTATAATTCGGCCGTTTTATACGAAGAGTTTTCAGTGCCGGATCGGTTCGGAATAGTCGTGTTCAAGGTTCATCTCCCACTCGTGGATGGTTGACCTCCTCCTAGCCGTTTGATGGAGAACCGTGGAAACAATGTTAGCTACGCTCACAGCGTACTTTCAACACTTTCCTTCGGTCCCGATACTTATGGTCCGCCCAAAACAACTCGAATCGAGCCTTCCATCCAAGCTTAGAAGATGGTAAATAATCGTCTATTTCACGAATAGAACCAGATGTTATACTGCTTTGCAAGTACCTAAATCCACACTGGTGGTTTACCAACTTTTTGGCTGTCCCCGAAGCTTTATCCCCAACTTGGCCATAACATAATTATTTTTATCAAAAGACATCTAGTCACATCAAATGGTGAATTTTTCAAAAATTGAGGCGTAAGAGAATTTTCTTGCCGCAGGTTGAATTTTTTTCAACTACAGAACCCCTGACATTGTAAGAAAATAATAATAAATTGGCCGAAAACGTTGGACGATCTATTATATCGACGGGTGACACTTTTTCTTCAACTTGGAATGTTATATTCAGTGGCGAATTTTTAAGAAATAAGACACACGCTGCATCTGTACCAAAATCCAGGTCTCTAGTCCATACCTTGATTGATTGTTGGTGAGAATCGCTGGTCTCGAAGGCAGAAAACCCGGTTCGGCCCGGTTCACGGCTAGTGTTGGGGCATTTTCACGACTTTCTCCTTCTTTCGACCCGATTTAGTACCCTTTTCTAATGTTTTTTTTCCGGCAGGTTTCGAACTTCACGCTATTCCCATTATCTGAAAAACTTCGCCCCGTCACCGGCCCAGGTACAAAGCCCGGCTTTTAGCCTTGGTTCAACCGGTAAAACCGTAGACTCCAACCTCTCCGAGATTAATATTATTAATTAATTAGATTGTTATGTAATGAAAATTAAGGCGGGATAATTTATTACTTATACTGGACACTATGCACAATTTTAACCGATGAGATCCTTTTATTTCCTTACCTTGAGGCGTTTATTTCCTCCAACTTAGAGTACAGGAAAATAACAGGAATATAATATTATAGTCACGCATTATTTCATTTTTATGTGTTATTCATTATTCTTCGCGGTTATTTCATGTTTGTCGTTTGGAGCTAAATAAATAATCTCTTTTTTATTTTTACGATTAAATACAACATGTTTCCTAATATTATATTTAGAGCACAATTATATACATATATTAAATATGTTACACTATCACAAAACATAATAATGTAATCGATTCTTTCGGCTATAAAAAGAAAATACATTGTGTTAAAAGTGTAGCATCATAAACAATTGTGTAGAATATAGTTGTTTGTTTAAAATAAATATTTAAGCGCCGATATAAGCACTGAGCTTTAATTAGGTTTAAAAATCGCATTGTACAGAATATATAACGTACGAGTTCTGGTATTATCAAAAATATCCCTACGCAGGGGTTGCAAATATTTACACAACAAGTAGTTTCTGTTAAAATATTTTGGAGTAAAGGATAAATCTAAAAATGAAGTGGGTCCCAGCGACAATGGACGGGGTGAGTGTGTGAACGGAGCCGAACGGCAGCAGAGTGACAGACGGTGGTGGGGTGCCAGATTAGGCATGCTCCAGAAAATCGGGTGTCATTACCTCCCCCGGGTATATAGGAAGGGTTCGGCGGGCTCGGGGTCACAGAACGGAGACGGGAGCTGTGGAGAAATGTGGGCACTGTGCTGTATTTTGGCGATACTGGCGGCAGGGTCGGGGGCGGCGGTAGTGGCGGGGGCGGGGCCGGCCGAGGGGGAGGACGAGACCAACTCGGTGTACAGGGTGCTGGACAAGTGCAGCAAGCAGACCGAGTTGGGCCACTGCCTGAGGCTGAAGGCCGTCGGCCTGCTGGACAGGGCTCTGGCGGCCGAGGCCCCGCTCCGCATCAACGACTACCTCAGCCTCAGCAGGGACCCGGCCGCCGCGGCCGCCGCCTCCAACCTCACAGACACGGCCCCCAACGAGGCCGACCTCGAGGCCCGCCTTCCGCCCGACCCCGATCAGAGGAACAACAAGCTCGACGACATGATAGCCGACAGGCTCAACACATTCCTCAGGACCAGGACCCTCCAGTTCTCTCTGCCCGCAGATCTTATCGAAGGTATATCGTCCACTATTAATTCTCCTCCAGGGTCTGGAATATCACAACTTAAGCTACTGTCTGCATCCTAGCGGTTAAACGGAGCTACACAATAGGAGCTACACAACCATCTTGACTGACACTAATATATTGTGGTCATTACGCACAGTGTGACTAACGATGCTTTACCAATTCAATTTACGATCCAATTTACCTTTGTCTTTAACAGCGCGTCACAGTTTAGTACTCGGTTAAGCGGACACAGCGGTAGGATTCCCCTTTCTTGAAAAATCCGTTAAATAGACGGGTTTTCAAAGGGACGTTTTCTTAACCATTGTGATGCCAAAAAGGTATCATATGCCCAAAAAACTGTGAACTTTTTTGACCCAATTTTAAATGATTTTTAGTGTTTCAGGTTTATTTGTATATTATCGATTACAAATCGTGTGCGAGTGGTAAACTTCTTGGAGCGTATCAGACGCATACAGTAGCGTATTTCATTTCTCACCCTTATACACTAGGAGAAGGATACCTAGATGTATGATATTTATATGGGAACGGTATTTCTGAGCCTAAAAACTTCTACTTTAAAATTAAAATTTACTTCCACTATTCCGAAAGATGTATTATCTTATTTTCTGAAAACAAATTGCGATTCAGATGAAACGCCTATTGTAACTAATAGAGAGGTGACATATAATTAGAAGGTTGAATTGTAAACTCTATGATTCAGGGATCTGAAAACAAGGCAATTGCCGCAGTTTTCGTTCATAGTGGTCATGATGTTTAAGGTCGTAAGAAGAAGGGCAAAGGAAGCATGCTGCTGATGGCAGCGATGGCGATGGCGGGTATGATGCTTCAGATGGCGATGGGCAAGATAGCTATGATAGCCGGAAAGGCGCTGCTCGTCGGCAAGATGGCGCTGCTGCTGTCGGCGATCATCGGCCTGAAGAAGCTGTTGGGAGGCGGCGGGGGCGGAGAATCTCACCAGGTTGTGTACGCGACGGAGGGTCACGGGGGCGGCGGAGGCGGCTGGTCCAGGGGAATGGACCTCGCCTACTGGGCCCAGGCAAGGAACCAGCCGGCCCAACAGTAAACGCTATCTATCTTGTACGGTACAAATAATTTGCATTCCTTTTTCAAAAGAACTTGAATAATTTAGCAATTTCGCCATCATTCGGACTCGGCCGTCAAATAACGGACGGACTACATTGGACAGTGACGTGAAAATACATACCGCTACAAGATAGAATACTCTCGACAACAAGACTTTAGTTTGAGTGACAACTATAACGGTAAAAAAACATAACACGCGATAAATGACAATTAATTCGTGATTGTTTGTGACAAATGTTGTTTAATGACTGTGAGAATACTGTGACACGTGATTGGAAACTTAACTTAATCCCGGATAAAGCTGGAACGATTACTGACAAACATTCATTCTCCTACATGTTCCTAAATGAATACATTTGGAAATAGTGTCGTCTTTCTTGAGGCCGAACTAATGCGCTCGTAGTAAAAGGTTAAAAGCAAAAATTAATTTAATTTGGAGTACTATAAGAATATTCGCTGTCATTCAAAGAACTAAAGAAACTTTTTTGAGTTAGTTTAAGGACTATTACTGAAACCTGCTTCTTTAAACCCAATTCACTAGAAACTGTGTCTGAACATCAATTCTTGATAAAAGATGATTATAACACCTTAGTCATTCAAAATACGAAATAGTAATAATCCCCAAAATTATCTTCAAATTTTGCCTGATGATAACAGGTTCCAATCAGATGCATTTCGAATTACACATCTAGTCCTTATGTTTCATACAAGGAACTTTAATTGTATGTTGAATTATAATAACTGTTCATATTTAATATTTATTATGCAATGTAAATATTTATTCAATATTTATTTAAATGGAAATATGTTACATACTGCAGGATCAAATTGAACTAATTTTTTGTGTAGAAGTTGGTCTAAAACATAATCCCTTTCTTATTTTGGAGTTATGGAATTGGGCATTTGACTATTTTGGCAGTGGGACTTAATGAGCTCCATGACCTTCAAGTGTTCAGTTTTAGTTAACGTATTTAATGTTCACCTTACTTTATAAACATATTGTAAGTTCCTAAATTTAAATTTAAATTAAAAAACGAAGGAACATATTTACAACAATACTTTTTTGGCAATGAACAGATAATATTTAAATTTTTCAGGCTGTGATTACTAAAATTAATATATTTTTAAATATCTAGGTCCATTACATTGGAAATACAGCTAAAAACCAAATAATGGATTCATATAATATTAATATTATGTGTTAGGATATGTGCTGACATGTACACCACATATGTTACATAACATTCCCACCAAAACTGCTATAGTACTTCATGGCACATATCCGCATGTGAAAACCCCCTAGTGCGTCTAGAACATTCTATATTAAATCTGTGTACATATTTATTGCTTAATGCTATTTTGTAAATTAATCTAATGATTGTACAAGAGATTATTTATTTAAATCATTATTTATTGTTATTAAAATAAAAATTATTTGAATTGATTCCTTAAACTGTTCTTTTTTTATCCAATTCATTTGTCGATTGAAATTAATTTTTCAATCAACTTCACTGAAGGTTTAATGAAAAATTCAGTCCAGTTTGCTGTGGTGAAATATAATTTCGCCGGGAGAGGCGATCTTGATTGTAGCGCATTCTATTAGAAACCAGTAGAAACTCGTCCAGTCGCAATGTACAGTTCAGTCATGAACGCCTTCTTCGCTACTTTGGAAGAAACCTGTAATAAAAATTCTTCATATTGAATTTTCATCTTCATAACGCTCAAAATATTTCCCCAATAGAAATAATATTATTTTATTTGTCGACGTTCTCAGCTTTTTCGAGGTATGTACAACTATATCACGTGTTCTTCTGAACGTACACTTACGTGTTCTTGGTATAATTTAATAGATAATTTACATCCGACAGAGCAACTATAAATACAAAAGATGTTTTCCAGCTTTATATTTCCTTCAATCTTAAATGATTAGTGACATTTCAAACTGTGGCAACTTCCTTATACTTATAGTGGAAACGTTATAATTCTAGGATCACAAGATGTATTAATTTAGCCATCCAAAAACAAATATATTGTATCGGAACCTTTACGTGATGTCAAATTTAAATCTGACAAATTCATCGTTAATAGAAATGTATTACATAAAATGAAACGGGTTTGTCAGCAACGTGAGACAAAGTTTGCAAATAAGTTTCGGAATATTTTTCCTATATTCTTTCATAAAGAGGCCGCATTCATAGTTAATGTTAAGCTTGGTTACTCAGAAGTAATAATGTTGAATTCTTCAACTCATTTGAAGTGTACTTTGCTAGAAATGTCTGTACCGTTTTCGGCATATGTTTTTTTATCCTTTATTGTTTCAACGATCGCTCAGCTGTTTCCATGATTCTATGAACTTAATTCCTCAGATAGTGGGTTTCTTTACAGAGGTTGGATTTGTCCAATTAGGGGTGGCCGGTTGTATAAACGGGTCACACGGGTCTTTAACGACCAATTTCATGATATAAGTGCAATTCATTAGGAGAAATTATCCGCGCATTAATTGTTATGTGGTTGAACGCCACGCACTGATTGTTTCCCCGTAGCCGGGCCTAGTACTCATCGTTGGTCTCACTACTTAATTTTTCTAGAAAAAATAATCGCTCGTACACTGAATTGTAGAATTTTTTTTTATTTATATCTTTATTTGATAATATCGAGTGCAATACATGCAAATATAGTTTCGAATCAGAGATGAAGTATTAGAGGTAAAGAAAAAACTTTTCATTCCGAATATTTTTACAAATCGCGCATCTACTCCTGCGCATTTGGGGACCAAAATCGATTAAATTCCAAATTTCGATCACTACATTTAATGATATAATGGGAAAATAATACTAGCTGGGGTTATACGATATTTATAACAAAAATATTTCATATTGTGTGTTTTCAACACAATGCAATGCACTGAAAAATAAATTTGTACATATTTTTAAATTTATGAACGAAGGAAAACATAATATACAAATAATAATAAATTTAAACATTGGCGTAAAAAATAAAGGATATAAATTCCAGTTAAGTTTGTAAAACTAATTTCGTTATTTTTTTAATATTAGTTTGCAGTAGAAATGTGAGTGATAAGTGATAGACATTTGAACTCGACTCTGAAAATTATGAGGTCAGCGGAGATAGGAAGTAGCAGACGAATCGGAGCAGCAAACATTAACGTTTTAATTAACTGTTCTTCGCGTATTATAAAATAAGCGTATTGTTCTAAAATTGAACATGTTTCGGGATTTGAACAACGGGGTCATTGGCGTTGAAGGAAGTTGAAATGAAAAATAATGTTAATATTTGGGAAGCGGGCGGTCCAAGGAGGTTCGTCATGTGCTAATGGTAAGTCATACAAAATCGAACAAGAGATGAAATTGATGACATGAAAAGGCATCAGTTTTATTATGTTTATATCTCGAGTAATAAATGCCAAATAATTTGCCTTAATGAGAAAGGAAGGACAGCGGCAATGCCTTATGCGACTAACCGCATATGAAATATAGTTGTAGTTTTTAGTTGCTCCCCTCTTCTGATTGGCATGTGCGAAACCTTTGCTCTCAAGACATGGCCGAAAGGTAGCGGTCGCTTAAACAAACATTAGGAAACCAAAATAATAAAAAATAAAACCATATATAAACTCAACGGCCAACCGCCACAGTTACGGTGCAGTGACGCTGTTAAGAAGATTCTTCATTGCTGGCCGACGTGCTCATTATATTTCTGACAGAATACAACTGAGGATGGCGAAAATACGAAACCGGTCCGCCGAAGTGTTTGCTAACATTTAAATAACGCTTTGGCAAATATGCCCTGTGAGGATTCGAAGTATTGTAGGTCAGTGAGGTAGACACTCTGAAAAGAAAGAATGATCCCATCACGTTAATCCTTTCGGAATACTTAACGCCCACGTCCTTTCCCAATGACCCGAAACGAAAGTATCGCTTGGGGGAGCTCTGACCGTTAACAACTCATGGTCATGGCGCCACTGACGTATAAAATATTCCAAGATCCGATCTCAGTACAACCCGAGATTTGATTGGAGGCAGATTAAATTTAAAATTTACAACCGGATTCATTGCGGCCTCTGTAGTGATTCGCCCCAACAGATTACCCCCAATCAGATGGTTTAAGGTTTACCGTTCTGTGGCTTTTCAAAATGAAACAAAACACTGCATAACGATTACTTTTTTTGTTCGAGAAAAGCCGAAATTCGATCACATTCGTTAAACAGTTTAATAAAGAAACAACTTCATGTTGTCCTTGATATATTTTTTTATTTTACACTGTGAAACTTTCAGTTAATTTCTGAACGACGCTTCGATATTCAGCAGTTGCGGAGACTCTTGGGCGGGAATCAAACGATCGTCATTGTTTCAAATGGATTGGCGTTGTCATCTTGAACGATGTCGATGATGTGATCCTGGTTTAGACAAAAGGAAAAGGGGGCGGAAAAAAGTTGCGCCAAAAAGTTCGAGAAAAAAATCAGGAACATCATTCCGTCAAACGACCAAGGCAAAAGTTGGGCTGGAAGGGAAAAACGAGTGAAAGCAAGATGATCCATGACGAACGTCGGACTCTCCATAATGGGCCGTGAAACCCAACTAAATTGGCCCCGCAGACTAAATCGCCGCCCTCTGCAGATGCAGGACAGTCACTGCCCCCTCCAGCCCAGTCATCTCAAATACAATTCCGACCCTGAATTATCCCGATGACGAATCCAAGAAGCATTGTCCCGAATATTCTTCAGACTCAGGCCGAATCATTATTTTTAGTTTGAAATTGTTACCGAGAGGGTTTCACGGTATAGAAATTTCTTACACCCAGTTCTGAACTTTACGCGAATGCCGTTTTAGAAGCAACAACTGTAAAATTGGAAACTTCAGGAGGTACAACCTAAATGTGCAACAAAAATGTATATAAGCGAAACATGTATTTTGTTTAGTATTTCTTATATATTCTCTTTGTTCTAAGGATCTGAGGGATTCGATTCCCGTTCGGTTGTATAAATTATCAGCGTGATAAAGCCTACACAGATTTCTTCAAGAAGACGGCCACAAATTACAAGTAGGAGGATGAACATACAATTAGAGTACGTTGTTATTGTAAATGTTCGAATTAGATTTAATTTTGTCCATTGCGCTGGTAGTGTTATACCCGAAAATTCCAAAATCGTGCGACTGACAGATATATTGTTCAGATGAAAATCCGATACATATCGTAGAAGTAGCAGCGTACGTGCGTGATCTCGGTCGGCTCAATCCGGCCGAGAGATAGTGTGGGATAGTCGGTTGGATCGAACGTCCTATTAGTTAGCGAAATAGTCGGTTGTAAAGGGGTGTAGTATGCGTGTAGGGAGAATGAAAGTGCGGGCCGGAGAAGCCGCAAGCCTGAGGAGATATCAATTGCTGGACTAATTCGAGTATGGCCGCTACCGGTTGGCCGCAAATTGTTTCTATCGGTTTTTTTACTGATAGATCGCGGGCACCTCACGCTGCGCCATCCGCCCAGTGAAAATTCCTATCCTGAGGTCATCCAGCGATCTGTTAACGTCCAACTGCCCTCCAATATATACGTGTATACTCTAATGGATCTAATGGATGTGGGATAATGGGCATAATTATCCCATAATAAGGATAAATATCGTTATTAGTAATGAAGATATATAATTTTAAATTATTTTTAACCATAAAAATACTAAGAATAAGAAATTAACACAGATATGCCTAATATTTCCAAAGAAACATAAGATAATTAGTAGTGACTATAATAACAAATAACGGGGGTGTACCCTCCTGAATTCCGAATGAAAGAATAAGGGAACAACGGTTTAGTGTCCCTTAACATTGGTCTACTTAATTATTTCGGATTCTTCAAATTATTCAAATATTATTTCCCTACAATACCCAGTTCAATTGTACAATGAACACTTAGGCACTACTTTTCTCAGCGCCTTTTTATTTGCCATATTCATATACGCTTTTTCTACGAATGATGGCAATGATAATTCCTCGCAATAATATAGGAAATAAATACGCCATTTTACGAGTAATCTACTTCGAAGAGGGTTCAATTATTGTGAAATTTCTACTTTCTATCCTGGCCGTAAAGAAAGTAACTGCCGGCTACAATTAGGCGAGCCGAGGACCACTTGAGTCGGTAATTCAACTAAGGCCCGAAGTAATGACGCCCGTTTAGAGTGTTTTATTGCCGTGAATTGCCGAATTTCCGAGGTACAATTAACTCGAGGTTAACAATTTAACGAGGTGAAATAGGGATGACTCGTATCAAAAAACTGCCGGTGAAAACTTTGACTCGCGAAACAAGAGCCGAAGTGACAAATGAAGGACACCCCATTAGAGAACGCGGCAATAAATTGTATTTAGAACGAATCATGCACTTATCTAATCACACTTACTCGCTATGTGGCATACTTTTAAGCAAGTAAATATTTTGAATTTATATAAATTAATTGAAAAAAATTAAAATTAAATAATAACATCGAAAAACAATACTAAGAGATCGTAAAATACGAAATACTGTCCTCTCTGAAATTCAACTGATATGGAAATTTTGGCATTGAACATGGATAAGATAAACCTAATCAATGAGGAAACTAAATAGAAATCCTTCAATCCTGAATACTATAAGAATAAAACATGGACAATTATCGGAAATATGTCCGAAAATCGATGTAGGTACCGAAATATACAGCATTTCACTGTGTTTGTCAAATCTAAAGTACTGTTAACTGCGTGCGCGGTTAAATATTTGTAAACGCTATATGTAAAAAATATCGTCTCGAAATAACTGTAAAAAGAAATAGCAGCCCAAACGGCCGCACACCTCAGGGATTCAAGCGGTCGGAGGACGCCCATGTAGGCACGAAACGGAGTGAACAAAAAAAATATGTGAAATGCTTCGTTTCGGTGGCACTGGAGCTTTCGCCCGTCCGGGCCTCCATTCTCGCTCTACGTTCGGTCTCGAATATTCAGACGGGTATCGAATTCAAACGGGGATCGAACCCGAGACCCTTCGGCTCAAAATCGGCCGGCTCAGAAAAAAGCCGTGGAGATTCCTGCGTCCCTTCTTCTGCGGTTCCTTTTCACCAATCGACGCCGCTTACCGAGAGAGCGCACAAGCCCCTTCCTCCGAGTGAAATGAGACCGTTCCAAGGGGATGAAGTGAAGTGAAATTTTACTTTCAACCTGTCAATTAAATTTCACTGCAGCTCTAAAACTGTTCGCCGACCAACCACTGTTCAGTAGCTTCATTTTACATCGCATTGGATTTGAATCCGAGGCAAGAAATACGCGGTGAGGATATTGTGCGATGAAAGGAATTCGATACAAAAATGTTTCCTGGCCAAAATCTATGTTTTCCATTAAATACGAGTATAGCACAATTAATCATCGCCTTTTTATTATTTCAAAATAGGTAAAATATTCAGAGCGAATCATTTCAGCGGTGCTATTCAGCGTATGAAATCTGACGGAAGATCAGAGAGTTGGGCCGGGGCGAACAAAGGCTCTAATATGAGGTACATTCTCGTATAAACCAATTATGGACTTGTCGAAGCGACGATCGCATCCTCAGCTGTGACACAGTTGTCGACCGCGCTCTTCTTCCGAGAACAGTTTAACCCGCGATTTATTTATTATATTGGCCTTTTTTCCGCATTCCCGAACGACCGGTCATGGCAATCCGCTGTCTGGAGCGCGATCAGGGACCGAATTGGTGCACAGTAATCATCTCATGAGAACTAACGTCTCATAATTATTTCTGGTCTTTAAAACTGTTATCAATGTCTACGAATCATCCGTCTTGTAGAATCTATATTACCGATCTAATAACATGATAATTGTCAAGCGCGAGGAAATTGCCGCAATTCTTTTAGATTGAGTAGTAATTTCTGTCAAAGTCAATGACCATCTGTTTTTTTCGCCGATAAAAACCAGATGTTCAGGACGGTGATATAACACGAAATAACTAACATGCTTGACACCGATGAAGAGACTTGGTGTATTAAAAACAATAAATACAAAATAGAAACTTAAGATAATTATAATAATGTGCGTTATGTAATATGTGTTATTAGGAGGGATTTTTTTACACGCCAGATGAAATGGTCAGTTTAGGTGGCAAGATTAGGAAACCAAGGTTACATTTACCACATGACTCTTCGTCAGTGGTATTGTTGTTGAATATTTTTAAAAATATTATTCACGATCGTATAGTTTTTCTATTTGATCGGTTCGATGTCATAAAAATGGGTCGACGAAAGAGTCAGAGGAAACAACTGCCAAGGAGGAAGGCGATTAAACCTCTCGATACACAGTTTAACTGCCCAATTTGCAATCACGAAAGGTCTTGTGACGTGAAAATGGATTCGGGCAGAAATTTAGCTCGCATCGCCTGCAGTGTATGTTTAGAAAGCTTTGAAACTACAATCAACTTTTTATCAGAACCTATTGATGTGTATAATGATTGGATTGATGCCAGCGGATTCGCTAGTTAGGTTTTTATTGTAATGAAAACGTATGTATATAAACAAAGAAAATTAAAATGTATGTATTAATATGTTTCCTTATGTCAGTAAAATGCATATTATGAATTGTTAAATAGTGAAAAAAAATGTTAGGTAGCCCTGAGGATATTGCAATCTTGTATTACACAAAATTGATTGTTTTCATTGAATCATTCCCTTATAAAGAAAGTATTTACTTTCAATAAAAGTTAAATTAATTAGTACTTACGAGGTTCCTTACGGCACATTTATCTAACAATTTTTTTTGGTTGTAAAAAACAGTTTTTTTTAATCAAAATTAAGATATTTTGAACTCTATGCAGAAAGTCAAATGAAGTTCCGTCTGAGAGGATCTGGTACATACGATACAGTGAGTAATTTTTGATTACTCCCAATAGGGTGACAAAGATTAGAGACCATTTATACATTTTGGATTGCTCAGATTTCCTCTCCCAACACGCTTTTTGAATCGACAATAGATAGCGTCTTTCTCTGCCCTCATATGGTTTTCTATAAATGGGGTCTCCCAACTATTTCTTTGGGCCTCACTAATTAATATTCCGGATGGCGTGCCGATACGCTTTTCAATATTGTAATTCACAGTTTTAAGTCCCTAAATAGAATAGTAGAAAGTGAAACGAAGTTTATCGCTAAGAGTGAATTTCTATTAGAATTTTTGTTTATTTTTTTTTAACTATACGATCTATTTATTGGAGTTTCTCGGGTTAACTGCCCTTGGATGCAGTCCAATGTCTAGTTCAAGGGCTGCATATGTCCGGTGCAGGTTGTTGGGGCGTAGTGAAAGTAGAAAGGCTCATAACTCACTTGGCGCAGTCGGGGACTGGTTCCCCTCGAGGCGGCCGAGACTCGAGAGGCCAACACACCCTGACTTAAGGCCAGCTTACTTGACCGCTTCAAACGAGTTTAAATAAACTCGTGCCGGCGTTATTACTTTAGCGCGCTATGAAATATTCATTCAATTACCGGCCGACAGTCGGGCTCGAGGTTTCGGCGCGGGGAGCGCATTCTTCTGCAGTTCTAGACTTCTTAAAATCCAACAGTTCTTCAATATAGTTCTCCGATAGTTCTTTAATTGTAGAATGTTTCATCGCAGAATATCAAAAAGGTCGTCAACAGGAGCCTGACAAAAACATGATCGGGACAAATTTCCGTTTGAATCTAGTGCCTATAAAATTTGAGAAGGCGGTGCTAAACACCGCTCATCATCTTTGGTTATTTTTCTATATAACTATATTGCTAAATACTAACAATACATTATTCTAATAAAATGCCCGGCCATTTCGATTTGCAAACGGTCAAGTGAAATGCTATATGCAAAAGTACTTAGTCCTCTATCTTTGAAAGAATCTTTTCAAACAACTCACTCGTTTACAAAACTAGCATTAAAAATTCTATTACCAGAAATATTTTATATTTTCCACGGATACGATGCGGTGACAGGAGTTGTTGGAATAGGAAATATTGTCTTTACTCTTGAGACGCGGAAGGTTATCTGATGGCAAATACGGGAAATTTATAATTGCGAGGAGCGTCTTGTTAAGGAGCGTCCCGAGGACAATTAAAACTTGGCTTGCTGTGATATAGGGCGATGGTTGGGGGGGTGGAGGGGTGGCATTAGTCACGCTAGGAGAGTTTAATAGTAACAACGACGCCGAGCCGTTAAATCTCGAACCGGCCTGGGCGGCAGTTAATATAATAATGCGAAGAATTAACAAAACAGAGGAGATAGGGCCCGGGGGAATCAGAGCCTGACGGCAGCCGGGTATTCCACATTCAATTAATCGAAGGTTGACCGCCGGGCGAATGGAAGGGATGGAGCAATTAGCCGCGGGCCTGGCACATATGCCCAGTAACATGCAGCTGGCAAACAACTAGGCTGCTCAGACCCACGACTTCAACGTGGATATTGGTGGATACGTTCCCGGTAGTACGGCAACGAATAAGTCATAAGTAGATCTGCAATTCAGTGGAACCCCGATGATGGAACCGGTAAGAGTTTCCAAACGTCCTGAAGTAGAGGACACCCCCCGCGGGCCCCAGGGGAAAAGGACAAAATGACTATTAATCATACTATATTAATAGTATTGCATTTTCCTAATTGCAAGAAATAACGAAAATATCATTAGCCCAACGATCCATAGAGTTCTGTGGATAATGTTAAAATTGATATATCGACTGTTCTTCCCTCTGGAATTGTTCCTGTGAGACACCTTGGTGATTCTATCGAGACCTTAGACGTTCTTGGATGTTCAAACGAATCAAACTGTGAGCCATTAGTGTGGAAATTTGAAAAAAAAATGTTTAATACGTTCTCGCCAGTTATATTGTTATGGTCCTGGAGATTCAAGTGGGCTCCCCCCTCCCTCTTAATAAGTTTTGCAACGTTGATCCTCCTCCACAAATTGTCCAAAAATCCGCCTCGCTACTAATTACTTCCGAATGCTAACAATCTTGATCAAGTCTGTGATGCGTAAGATGTGCTCTGACTGAAGCGTCCGCAGCAATTAAGCTCCATTACCGACGGTTAATTGAATCAAACTTGGACAATTAATTATCTCCTAAATTCAAATACAGGTTCCGATAGAGCTGCTGTTCGAATATGTACCAGTTCAGAATCAATCTACCTTAGTCGTTTAAATTTATGCGGCCGCGCGTAACGGCACAAAAACATAAACAAATTAAAGACATGAACATTAAATTCTATAAACATGGAAAACTAGAATGAATCGTATGAATCTTTCATTCATAAAATACATTCGTTTTAAATACGTTTAGGAACTACGTTTAAATTTTGTCGGCTGTATAAACATGTATATCCACGATGATACTATCACTCTAGTGTTTTTTCTTTTTTATCAAGTCCAGATTATTACACGTTCCGCATGCGTGAGTAGAAAAAAGTAGAAAGTCCGCTACTTTACAAGACATTACTTCTGTTAAATTTTAATCCTATAAGCCGTAGCTCGATGTTACGTGGTCACAGAAAAAGTGATAGTTGTTAAATAGAGGTTTCTAAGTGAAACCAGGCTTCTATGTGAACATTACGCTATTACTCATACAACTCTCTGGATTCTCAAGTGGGAGTTTCATTACAAAGCTGTTGTGAGCAGTTTAATCGTTTTTTAAAACTTTCCACGATCTTTTCTTTGTGAAAATTACGAGATGAAACATTTTCTTTCGCAGAGATAGTACATTAATCCAGAGAAACCAGTTGCAAATTTTTGAAGAGCCAAAAATATGCCCAACAGCAGTCCTAGAATAAGAGAGGACGGCATCCATTTCGTCTTGCGCTCCGAGTATTAACAATTACAGAAATAATTACATCCACTAGGAATCCATGAACTATATCTGCTCGAAATGAATATTCATGAAATGACGCGTGCCGGTGTATTATTCACCGAGTTCACCGACCCGACTCAAAAGATGGAAGGAAGGGGCGAACCGAATTAAGCAAAATATTATTTCGAAATTTATAAAAAACCTTTTATTTATAAATAAGCAAAAGTGCAACGTACTATCTCTAGTTTCAATGAAGTTTATAAATATGTTTAAAAAAAAACCGGATCTATATTAAAGAGCTATGAAATATGAAAAATTTTAATTCTATATTTAACATGTTGAATTCTTCACATTCCATTCTCCTCATCCGTATCCTCCTCAGTGTTTTTTCATCTTGCCGAAGAAATTTTCGATACATAATTGGTTTTTCGTAGGCGCGTAACGCCTGGTAATAATAAAAATATTTTCAAATTGTAAAATATCAAATGAAATAGTTCAGGGAAGGAACTTCATTATTTTTAATTGCTTTGGCTTGGGCCTACTTCAATCTGAAATTCAATTTAAAAATAAGTCTTACGTATGAATGAATAAATATATATATATATATATATATATATATATATATATATATATATATATATATATAATTAAATATAATAGGATGGCGTATAGATACTGACCTGGTCCCAAAAAAAGGGCGTCATCGCCGCCTGAATAGACCCGAATGGTTTTCTATCCACCGCCTGTATTTAATAAGACAAAGGCCTTCGGGTTCCCCATTCGAGACCGAAAGTGGACTATGACCGGACAATGGAGCCGGGTGATGTGCCGGGCGATCTGAATACCAGAAGAAGAAGAAGAATATAAAAATAAAGAAGGGCGCGTTATCTTCTGTGCGCGTATAGGAGGAGCTACAAAAACCCACCAGGCCTACTTTTCATGCTCCTCCATATTGTATTTAGTTTTGTAGGTCGTGTTAATAACTGACCGTGAATTAAGGGACAAAGAAAGCAGGGAAACGCCCGGTTCTAGCAATATAAAACTTTTTTTTGTAAACAAAATATAAAAAGCAGTGAAAATGAAACCTTTTCCATTCATTCTTAGGCGAATAAAATTCCTTATCGTCACTTTGGATAGATGCTTTAAATACTGAATTTTAAATTTATTACTATTTAATAATAATTAATTCAGTTATTATTATTATTTAATTCATTCAATTATTAATTATCAACATCGTATATTTTACGGCAACATTCAGTAATGAAGCCTTAGCAATGTTAATAAGGCTAAAAATATCTCAGTATTTACTTATTAGTTATATGGATTCGATAATTACTTTACTTTCAATTTCATAAGCGAACGTTCTTTTTAAAGAAATCGATTATTAATAACGTATATTGATGGTGCTAAATTTGATACTGGCGATAAACGGCTTAACTGTGTTTGACCTTGATGCGTTTCTTACTTCTCTGGAATTTACCCATGTCGATTGACGGAGGGGCATCCTGCCTGCACTGTCCAATTATTGTATTATTGGAGTCACTGGAGGGGCCATGGCTCGCTTCCGAAGATTCGGAACAACATGGGTTTTGAGATCTCACAGCTCAATCATACAAAAGTGAAGCGTAGATTACATAGCTGAACGGAAATGGAACACATTTTTTGCGGAATGCCTCATCGAAAATGTAGGACGAATTTGAATCGGGTCGGTGTATTGTAGAGTGATAAAATCGGCCCCTGATGTAGCAAGCCGAGGATCTCTAGAATGATTGGGGGTGGGGGAGGTCCGGTTGGAAGGCCCTAATTTCGCCAAATCGGATACGTTTTCCGCGTAATGTTATAATTGAAGTGCGCGGTCGGTACTTCCAACATTCCAACGTTCTCTGATTTCGTGCTCTCTCCCTCTTCGCGCTACGTGTTTCGAAAATAAAATTCGAAGGGGTACATTACTTTTTGAAAGCGGCGTAGATTACGCAGTAAAGAATATCACTGAAACTTATTAATATGAACCCTGCGCGTAATCGCATACATTTTCCGATTAGACACTCGAATATGTAGAATAAAAAAGTGTATTTTACTATAGATCGGGTTGGTATTTATGAGCTGATGTCTGTCGATACATATCCTGGCGACTGACACAAGACATAGTTCGCTGAAATAAAGAAACGAGTTCTACTCAATTTATGAGTGCAACTGATATTCCAGGGCCCCAGTCACTAACCGGTTCCTCCCACGTGAATCTTCGTCAAGAACGATCGTTCAGTGGCGAGTATTAGGAAGGAAAGGCGAATCTAACGTCTGGTAGAGAGAAGACAAAGATTAGTGGACGGAATTTCAACGCTATTTCTAAAGGATACAATTTTTTGTATTAAAAAAAAGGACTCGATGTGATTTTAACTGAAAGGTTGGTTAGGACCCCGATCTTATGTAGTAATATAATACATTAGTTGTTGCGAGTTTCTGTGTTCGAATTTCTCCACCAGTAGGTATCTTGTGACAATCGGAATCGGTAAAGAACCTTTAATGCGTAAAAACAGTATTATGTGATTGAATTCTACTGATAAGGCCGGGAATCTGAAACCGGCCTAGCTTCAGGTCGGAAATTGGATAATGAAAATCACAATGACTTTCAGAACCCAAAAAACTACTTAAAATAGAGGAGTAGAATACTAAGTTTTTCCGATAATTGTAACTTTAGTTATTTACCCCATTCAGTAGTTGAGAACACTTGGTTGCAACATATTCTAGCATGCCTAGGCAATAAGCGATACCCTCGAGACTTGTTTGTGGGTTGCGTAATGAACAATTCATGGCCACTACGCCTCGAAAATGCACCGGTATTTTGGCAAAATCAACATGGGCAATATGACAAGCTGAACAAAATAGGAGAGAGTGAGCCTCCGGTACAGTGAATGTCCAGCTGTGTGCACGCACTCTCCTCGTTAAGACGCCCATTGGGGACCTTCCGAGGATTGGGCAAAAACCCGTGGGAAATGCCTAACTCATTTGCCGGCTTTCACGTCGCTCCCCCCAAAAAAAGTTTTCTTCGCCCACTGACTAACCTAAAAAAATACACCGACGTCTAAGCCCGGAAATCAATTGTATTTCAAATATCGGTAATACTTTTTTCCACACCTTCCTCACACAACGAAACAGTTAAATATCTGAAATAAACAATGGATTCAAAATCATTTTTGTGAATATTCTGTAGATATCACACAATTAAATACTTTCATTGTTCTAATCTTATGGTTTCAACTATCTTGTTAACACAAAATGTTCCTTTATCCTAAAATATGCTGGTTATTAGGTCTACTAAAGAAGAACTGCTGTCATTGTACTGAACATGCAATTCATTTGTAATACTTTAAAGTACAATTTAAAATAATATTGGTCAAAACATGGACATAAAGTACAATAATTTCTATCTCGTTAATTCTAGTAGGAATTTTTTACATTTATATTACTCGCCTATGATGGATACCACCTTTGGTCATTGTTTCTACAACATTTTTCTGACGAATCATACCAATAATGAATTAAGTGAGAAGACTCTTATTTATCACATAATTACGTGCATAAATGTCTGCGCTTTTTAGATGGCCGCCATTTGTAAATGTTTTAACGCTCTCGTCGGGGCCTTGGGGAGCGGTGCGGAATTGGGAGCAGCGAACTCATAAATTTTATTTAAAACCTTACCTTATATTACACTAGAATACAACCCCCTCCCTTCCGTTTATTATTGCCGAGAATATGCGTTGAAAGATACAATTAAAAATAATTGGGTATCTTGACCTCTTGATCTCGGTATAACTAAAAAGAAGTGTATTGTTTCCAGTCAGGTGAACTAGACATTAAATTTATAAAATCTACATTATGCTCTGAAGTATTGACAACTGGAACATCATCAATAAATGAATAAAGCAAAAAATGATTTAGCAGTTTATAAAACATAGATGTCGCAGAGTCGACAGCGTATGGTAGATTCAGATTATCCATTGATTGAAAATCAGAATTGAATCCAGGTCTATCCCGTCAATCGGAACTACTCAAAATGAAGCCAAAGTCCTCCAGATGACTCATCCAGAATTAAGGTAATGGATAAATGATATCATTTGAGTAAGAAAACAATGTCCATGCGAGGTGAAAACCTCAAAAAATACAAGCGGAATGGATGATTCCATAAGAAGGGATTTATTAAAAAGGACAAATTCAATGTATTAATGTTCTAATATTCCTTTAGTATTGAAATCGAAATTATAGACAACCTTTGCGTTTAAAAATTATAATAAAAAATGATTCAGGAAAAAAATAGTTCAGACTATTCTTATTGATTTTAACCTGAGGATTCAATGAACTACATACTCGGTGAAAATTGGCGTGACAAATAAGGACAGATCAAATTATTCCGTGTGAATAGGCTCGAAATATTATTGAATTTTCGTAACACAGACGAAAAGGGCGACTTTCGAATTTTTTCGACGGATATTTTCGCCGAAAGAAAAAAAAAAGGCCGCGGTCCGCGGGACAATGTCAAAGTCGGGGACGTGAGCCCGGGATGAGGGGGGGACAGGGGACACCCCCTGCGGGCGATTTTGAACGGAGAAACAGAACTTTCTAAGTGTTTAATCGGTTATGGGGAGTAGCGGGGAGGGTAACTGGGGCGTAGTGGGCAGCCCCCTCTCTGGGGGCCGAGAAGCCACATAAATAGCCGGGCCCTCCACAACCGACATCACACCTCCACTACCAGTTCATCCACCAACATGTACTATCCACTAAGGTAAGCCCAGTGAGCCGGATGACCGAAACAGTGAACAAGTGCGCATTCTCGTCTCAAAGTGCCAATTCGGACTTGGGGGTTTTTTCCGCCGAGACACCGTCTGGTCTTCTACAACCGCCGAAAGGACCTTGTCTGCGCGTATATTTAGAAGTGATTGCCGAATGTAAAACTTGTGGTCAATTCTGTTTATTGATTTTCAAAATCGCGTCTACTAAAAATTGGCATTCTTTAAATTCAATTTCGCGATTTTTTATATCAGGATTATTGCTTTTATTGCGGCACAATTGACGGACAATTAGTAGAAAGTTATTTAATCGCTTTAAATATCTTTATCCATTAATACGACACTTCAAGAATATATTCAGATATTCGCGATTTGTGTTGCGCACTTGTGTTGCGAAATTGTCAGGTAATCGACTACCCGTTATCGCCTGTTAATTTGTGATCACTGAGTCCATCTGAGAGCGCGGAAATTTATAGGTTCTCTCAGTCCACTAATAAATTTTTGATTTGCAGGTTCCGATTGTTGGTCCCGTGCCATTACTGATCACTGTAACGGGATAGCAGAGGGATATACCGCGAGAGTTCTGTCTGCGAATTTTAATACATTATTTTTTCCTTTTATAAATTGTCTCCTTTGTGGCGGCAGTAAAAAAGAACACTCTAGGTGATCCTCTGTCGCTCGTTTTCGAGCACAATGAGGTATTTGTAGGCCGCGTTGTCAGTTCGGAGGGAGGGCCGATTTGTTTCGGCCACGTTCTTTCCCTCCTCGACGGCCGTGTAAAGCAGAGAATCGCCAAGCAGTTCTGGGACTTGGTTCGGCTCTTTACCACTGTTATTGGGTCAAAAGGAATAGGCCGGAATCGGGTCGGGGCGCTGTCATTACTGCCAGTCGCGCTCAGTGCCGATTTAACCGTGACATCAACAGACCCGCGGGCGCCTAATGCGTATACCGTAAGTCCCCGCGGACGCCCGCTATTACTCGGAAAGTCCAGTTAGTCTGGAGGTAAACAAAAATTAGCTTACGCAATATAATACATCTTCGAGTCGTTTCATCTCGCTGAATGTGCATAATCGCGCGTTGACGAGCAAACCGGTTCGCGAGCTCTTACAGGTTTTTCAACTTAGTAGAGTATTACTCAATAGCCTCCGTTTACTTTAAAATGAGGTAAACGATGAGCCGGGATAGAAAGTGATTTTCTTTCCCATTCATTCGCGATACCCTTCATTATATTGAAATAATTCCTGTCCTTGATAATTTCGGCAATCTGACGGTGTAGGACAAAACACTATATATTCTGCAAATATTTTTCCTGGCAAACTAAAGAAACTTTTCCTAAATTGTATAATTTGGGCGCCGAGGTAAAATAATTTGGTCTCAAACCGATTCACAATATTTATACGTGCGCGGACCGTGAATGGGAGATACGATAAGGCCGTGTTTGAACTTTGCGTTCAGCGAAGCCTGACCGTCGTCTTCAGCCCCGGTTTTTAGCGAGCGCAACGCGGAATCGGATTTCAATTTAATCATAAACTCAGCACGGGATTTCCTGATGAGGCACCGGGTCGGCGATCGTGACCGAGTGGAATCGGAATTGGAACGATCCCGATAGAATGAAAATAACCTGTCGGACGTTGCAGCTCCTATCGCAATCCGACTATTAGTGGACATAAGTGTGCTTCCAGTTCAATTTTTTTCTGTTCGGAGGGGAGAAAAAAGCTAATTTCAATCTTATATATCCGATCGGCAATGCCGGGGCGGAGTTATAATGCGTTCCCAATCCGTGTAATTGCTGCAACGCGTGTCCTCCCTATAATTTCATAACCCCGTTCGAGGACTACTAAGC
Organism: Lethocerus indicus; assembly: GCA_019843655.1. NCBI lineage: Eukaryota > Metazoa > Arthropoda > Insecta > Hemiptera > Belostomatidae > Lethocerus > Lethocerus indicus. The sequence goes on along the minus strand of JACDQD010000004.1, from coordinate 27,574,948 downwards.
TGCTAATTTGAAATCGAAATACGAATTTTCATTCATCGAAAAGAAATCGGTGCCAATAATTCCTCGACGACAACCCGAATAGATTAGGAGCAGAGCGATCCATTATTTTATTCACCCATTTTTTAGGTATTTAAAACGCGGGGTTGGACCCTTCCGTTCAATATTCCGAATATTTTCGATCAGCACCATTATGGACAATAATATCAACCCCCACTTAACAATTCTATCGAATTTTTAATAAAGTATTATGTATTTGGCGCAATTAGAAACCGGGAGCTTCTGGTTGCAGGTTAGCAGTCCTATTGGCGTTAGCAGGCTCCTGCTTGGCCGAAGATGGGACCATGTCCGGGTTCAAGGTGGTGTACAGCGCCTACAGGCAGTGCGAGGACGCACCGGACCCCCTCGTCTGCCTCAAGGCCAGGGCACTCAAGCTTCTTGACAGAGCTATCGCATCCGACAACATCCCTCTTGTCGACGGTAAATCACTTAGCTTTCATATAAGTTTTAATCGTATGATATAACCTTTAAATAACTCCCGATTAGCCATTTATTGATTAATGCCCTTTGAAATCAGGTATAATACAATAGCCCGCTTTTCCATTCTACAAAATTGTGTTGGAAAGATAAAAGAATAGAAAATTTACTAGCCGCCTCATTTATAGGCCTGTGAAATATCCATGACGGAGTACTCTGTAATATCACTTAATTTGTAAATATGTGACGGCTTAACTCGTGAAATTGCAACCTTTCACATTCCAAGAATACTCTCAAATTCACATCTTCCACATGCAATATTATTTTGGAGTCCCAAAATGATTCCCTTGTTACAGATGGCCTACAGCCAGAAGTTATATTGTTACTAATGGTTCTAAAAGAAACTGACTCATAATTATTTCTCATTCTTGACCGTAATGCGACACCGACGTAATTTCAATTCTAGGCATCTCCCTGACAAAGAGGGCAGATTCCGAGAGGTCGTTGAAGCAGGCTCCATTGGAAGATTTGCCCAAGGACCTGGAAGCCAGGGCCAACAGAGTGGACGAACTCCTCTGGGACAGAGTATCCGCCTTCCTCGAGACACACTCCATCCAGTTCCGCCTCCCGAGCTTCATCAAGGACCAATTCATCGATGAAACTGACGAACAGGGTATGTAGTAGCGTGAAGTCCGTTCATCTGAATGGATAAACCTAAAGATAATATTTAGGATCCAACCTAATTATTGAATGATATTAGTATTTTCAAGCGCATTATGTGCAGTTAAAGCGAGGCTAGTCATACATTTTTCCTCTTTTATTTACGAATACTACGAAATATAAAGAATTAGCGCTCCATTTTTTCAAGTATATATTACTGACTAGCCGAAAGGAGATCAGTACTTATCCACACGAGTATCACTATCATGAAATCGCGGTCAAACAGTTGAAACGAGAGCGGTCTAGATCCATAAGATAGTAACGGTCGGAATCAGAAGGTACACTCAACGCAGCAGCCTCAATCGGCTTTGTACAAAGAGCCATTCTAAAATAACAAACTGCGCGCACTTCATTTTACGACTCCGGTTACAGCTCCTTTTACTGTTCGCGAGCTGGTTTCAGACCGAGTTTCAATCGAGCACTACAGAAAGTAACGGCAAAAATGTCTACGATTTTCTAAGGTTTTCAATCGGGATTTAAAAGCATTTATAACTTGACACTTGAACATTTTAGTACATATATGGGATGAAGATCTTTATTTCTAATGTAATGTCCGAAATCATTTTGAGAACCGTACTTTTATTGTCTCTTGTTTATTAACTTAAATAAGTGCTATAGTTTGGACGATAAGAAGTATTTGCAGTAATATTATTAAAAGGCCATTCTCTTTTTTTATTTATTTCTGCATTCATTTTTACTTATGTTTAACTTGAGCTTATATCATTGTAGGGCTAGTATTTACAACCCGTGAAGCTATATCGAGAGTAAATGCCGGGTTCTTTTTTATTGATTTAAACTAATTATTCGGAAGGACGTGGCAAGAAGAAGAGGCTGTTGCCCGTGCTGCTGATGGGTCTGATGCTGAAGGGCAGCATGTTGGCAATGGCGATGAAGGCTCTGGCTCTGTTGGCCGGCAAGGCTCTGCTCGTGAGCAAGATGGCCCTCCTCTTGGCCGGCATAGTAGCGCTGAAGAAACTGTTCTCATCCGGCGGAGAGAAGACAACCTACGAGATCGTGAAACAGCCGATCGTCTCCCACTCGCACCAGTACAGCTCGAGCCACGAGCTCGGAGGGGAGTACGGCGGCGGCCACGGCGGCTACGAGCACGGCTACGGGCGCAGCTTCAACATGGCCGATTCCAACGTCCCCTACGCCGCCCACAGGATGGCCTTCAGGGCCCAACTACCCCACCAACAGCAGGCCACCACCGCCTAGGCTACACAAAACAGCCTACCCGAGAGATTAACCGATTCGACGACAGCTCAAACCAAAGACATGATTATTATTTATTGATATTTATATAATTTAAGCGTGTCTCTATTTATTTTATAAATTATTATATTTAAAATTAAGGAGACTTGAACGACGCGACCAGGTTGAAAACGGACGAACTGTATGAACGATACGACGGAATGCTTGATAAATAAACGACTGAACGATTAATGCATAAATTGATTCGTTTTATTTCCTACATAACCGGACAAACACGTACGGACTTATAGAAATTGAAAAATAACTATATACAGGAACGAACTGACGGAACAAACGATGACGTTTAACTTGTCTACTATATGACACCCAATATACGCTTCATTATAATTCACACTTCATTACAATGACTGAGACATTCGACAACACATTCGTCACTACACGCAATTATATATACAAACTCGACGACAATAAGCTAAACAAATACGAAAATAAATGGCAGCCCTAGCGGAAAAAAGTCACGATTAACTTATTATTACTGTTAATTTTATTTATTTATTATGATTCTTTTTTTCAATAAACGTATTCGTTTTAGCATCATATTGTGTTTCGCTTGAAGTATATCATTGCTCCACTGAATTCCTAAAATTCGGCACAACAATAAACCTTCTCTAAACGCCAGACCGCACAATTTCACTCGAGTGTAACCCACCGTGACTTTATAATTAAATGAGCCTCTTCCTTGCCTGCTCTAGTTAGTCTAATAGTAAGGCAAAGTAGGAGGATATAGAGGCTAGGATGAAATTACCTCTAAACTTAATTTAACTTCTGATTTTATATTTATGGTATAATTTGGAGCAAATTGTATAACCCATCCAGAAGGGTTGTACAATAAACTCTAGAACATGAAAAAGATAACTGTTTATGTTTTTATATACATAAAAATATAAACAATACTACTACACAACATACAATAGATACATAGTCATACACAAGAACATCAACACTTTTCAATAAATGTATGTTGCTCTGATATACTTAATTGACCGCCTTAATACTGCACAAACATATAATTCCCCAACTCCATTCCTAGAGAAAAGAAAAGCCGAGATAATTGGTCTATGCTAACCAATGTCAGTCTGGAAACATCGAACATAAATAATAAAACAGGATGTAAAACTTAGAACAGACTAGTAACACTAGAGGAGGGAAAAAAATTACAACAAAAACTTACGCATATTTACTGTGTAATCATTTGTTGTGACAAATGGATATGAAGTTGTCGAACAAGATCAATGCTCACGTAGAAACATTAAATATAATAGTATAAAAACAAACTACACCAAATAGACCCAAACGGAAAACATGAGAAACTCAGTTCATCTGAGACATTCAGGCGGAAATTGTGGAGAAATGAACACTTCGGAGAGTACGGAAATATAAGAAAAGAAAAAATAGGCGAGTAGTAGATTTTGATCTCGCGATAAACACATTTGTACCACAGGTATAAGGCGTTTGTGGAATCACAATTCACCTCAGAATTCATTTGTTACTACGTATCTACCCCGGGAGTATCCACAGCAATAAAATAATTATCATATACATTCTATACTGACATATTGTAATATATTGCTCAATTTATAGGCACAAGAAACCAATCTGGTGGCCTAACTAAAGGCACTGTATGCCTTATGGTTAGGGCTTAGATAAAGCTAATCGTAGTAAAGAGTAGCCAGGAATTACCCAGCGTTGCATTTCTTTCCGTGACGAATCTTCACGGAGGATTTCCACCGGGCTTTTTTTCTTATTTCTTGGCCGCCCAGATCGGGTCTCGGCTTTCAAAGGGCGAAAGTGGAGCGCGGCGAAGAGATGGATTCGATGTCCGTCCGCCGATGAGGGGCCCTTCACTTCGGACGTCGGTGAAAATCGTTGGTGGGGGTTCTACGTAACCTCACCCGTACGACACAGCCGGCCTAGACAATGAGCCGTTGGGAAGTACGAATTATGGCAGGGTAGACTTATTCCGGACCAGAGAAAGCTTCCTCGAATGCCATTATATTTAAATGCGATTCTACATCGTCCATATAAAATAAGCGACGTTGCACCTCTTAGAAAGAGGTTGATGCCTAATAGAAGTGGATAAATTAATATTCAAGAAAGGAGTCTACTTAACTGACTTATTTTATACGTATCTATTGCTTCTTTCAACCGCAATATTCTAAATAAATTTCACGTGGTCGACATTGACCTGGGAGGATCTAGAACAGACAACTTGGATTGATAGGAAGCGGTCTAATAAATAATTCGCATTGGCAATTTAAACCCGCGGAATTGGTGCATTTGGAGCTGATGCTGAGGCGGCGTTGTGGAATGCGGATCTGGAGGATGAATGGCTCAGCGTATGCTGGTTGGTGGCGGTGAACCGAGCTCAGCTATTACAAGCAGAACTGCGAATGTAATCTTAGTTTTGGATTCGCATCCAGAGTGGATATAAATCGACATTCGTATAAAAGTTCATTCACTGGCATATTTTCCCTAACAACTAAACCTCGTACAGTATTTCCTACGATGTTATCCGACTATCTACCTAAATATTTAATACAAAATCGAATATACCCCCCTGCACCAGATATTGCAACTTATAATTCGTAGTGAGCCTGCAACTGCTCGAAATTTTACTTTGAACAGTATGAATTTATTGCATGCCCAAAACGATAATAGTACAAAATGAACACCGCTACATAACAACTTGTATTGTTATACGTTAAATAATTTTAAAATAACGTTTTCTGCCCTCATACTGATAAAGTGACGTCACACAACGAATGTTTCTGCAATTCACTCAAAGATGGCGCAGTTTTCAGTGGAGTTCTTGAACACTAGCGTCACCTTGCGTTAAATGCGTTCAACCAACTTCATTCAAAACATTCGTGGAAAAATTATTTTTTCAAAAAGTAAAACGAATACTCCTATTAAAAAGGAGCATAGTATTCATTATATTATAGTATATAATAATAAGGAAAAATAGGCGTTATATAAATTCCTTATTAGGAATTCATTCGATTTTTCGTATATATTAATGTACGAAAAGGTATGAATTGCTCAACATTTTTGTTTATGTTATACACAATTCCAATAAAATATAGTACATAGTTTTAGTATCCAATACTTTTATTGATATCACAAAATACATAAATAAAAATATAAGCATGTGTTGTAACATTTGTCACAACATTTTTGTACATATACGTATATGTACGTGTGTGTATATATACATACGATTATATACAATACAGCTAAATATATAAACTGCGCTAAAATTGCTGGTCGGCAAAGGATACCACCAAATATTTTAAATTACAATGCTTAAATAGTGACATACTTATACTACATCCTTGTATATTATCTAGTATTTAAAACTAATAAACATCGTTATTATACAATAAATAACATAGTGAATTCTAAAGAGTGCATCCTGAAGATATGCATACATGTGAAATTATAATTCAGGGCCGGAGTTAGGAATATTTATTATGCACTTCTTATAAAATATGTTAATGCTTGTGACTTCATATTCCATTAATGTTCATGCAGATATTAACCTAAAAAGATATGAGGGTGAAAAAAACCTGACGAAGGTGGCCACCGAAGGCGGAAACAGCTCGGGCAAATAAAACTGCTCGGCTCATATTTACGACCGATCCAATTGCAGAACGTGTTCGGATTTTAATGTTTCCTATTCGGCCAAATTTAGAATATCCTAATTTTATGTACGATACAAGCAACATAGGAGAGAAGCTCATTTCGCCGAATGCAAATGAAGCGGCGTTGTAATCGTTGAACGACCCAACTAAAGATGTGGATCTGGCGTTCAATATTTAGGAGACCGTTTTGCATACAAAACAGATTCCGCCTGAACAAAACAGATTCCGCAAACATCATAAATACAACACATTATCGTAAATAAATTATTGAACGAATATGTTACGCGGAAGGAACAATATGAAATACAACATTCGTTCTACAATGTAATCACGGACGATAAGCACATCGTCGGCACTGGTAGTACTGTGTTTATGTTGATACAGAAGTTCATAGAAATTCCTCTTCTGTTCTTTACTTTAGAATAAACAAAGCAGTTTTTTATATATTTGGGTTTCCCAAATGTGAATTTCTTGGACTTACTCGTTCTTTATAGGACAAACGAGCTTAATTGGGGACTTTCTTTGCTTAAAAGGGGTCCTGTCCGAAATGTTAATTTTATAACATGTTTCAAAATACAAATAATTAGCATTGTTACTATAAATTTCATCAAATCCAAGAATATTCGCTCTAGTGACTGCAGTACTTCTTGAACAGTGGCCATATATATTATTTATATATATTTTTTATTATTCCATTTATGACCATGAACTGAATTTTATTTATGTGTCCATTGATAATCACGAGTTATTGAAATGCACTGGGTGCTATGTAAATAACCGTAAATGGCAGAGAGATGTTGAATAAGAATAAAGGCGTTTTATGTTTCGTGATTTATAATTTTTCAAAAATCCAGCGGAACTTTCCGCCATTGAAAGATCTTTCAAAAGCGGCCAATCACCGGCCTCTTCGCTTATTCAAATCCTTTGGCAGTTTTCAACATTCCAACGGGACAAAGTGGGTCTCTGTCACATCTAGCTTATGACGAAACGACGGTCGTAAATAAAAAATTAAAATTTGTGACTCCACCTAACCCGAATTTTGACTGAACCCGTCACGAAACTTCCTCCCCTTCTCCTGTCGTCTGCCCCGCTTATTATTTGTGCCTTCAGCAAAACGTAATTCCTGCAACAGCCTGATAATCAAACGGACCGAAAGCAGTGTCCTAAAGTAACTCTTGAAATAAATAAAATTAAATTTCACCTTCTTGAAAGTGTTCTCCGTCATAAAACACTAGGCAAACGACTAAATTGAATCTTACCAAGCCCACTTATGTCTCGCAACATTACCTTTCAGAGTCACTGAAAGAGAATATCAGTCAATATTCATTTAGTCGGCCGTGGTCATTAAAACCTAAGAAAATAAATTCTACTCGGTTCTTCCATTAATGTGATATCTGCTGCCATTACGGGCGTGTAAGAATTGCCGCACAGGACAAGATATGTACGGGATAAGGTTGTTGTACGAATATCCGAATGAAACGTTGAACGCTCCGTCTTGTTGAAGGCAAAAACTACATGTCCATGTCCTCGTTTCACCGTTATAGTTCTGTCTGTGTCATGTTCGTTGTTTAGCGCTGAGAAAGTGGGTATTTAGGGGATAAATTTACATGCGACAATCGTCTTGAAGTTGTGCTGACAATAATGGCTTCAGGGTGGTATGTGTAACTTCTGTTGATGTGCTATAGACAAACTTCAGTTTTATGTCAGAACACCTCATTTTGAGGGAAATTAGGGTATACATCAAAAGTATTGCGATATCGAAGCAGAAAATTTAATTCGATCGACGAAAACAAAGGTAATTGTTGAAAATATTTGGGTGAAATATTGTCTACTTTATATCGTTACATAAAGTAAACACTTTTGACGCGATCAACACTATTTATATGCTCACGCAGTCCAATGGACATTATACATTATTTGACCAAAAAACAGGCTTATATCTGGGCCACCGAAGGATTAAAATTGCTATCCTCCTGCTGTACAGTCCAATTCCCACGAGCAGGTAGGGAGGCGTCGTGTAAGCATATATTAAACTTGTGACCCACGGGCTGTCATTCGAACCACCGCTGCCCACGCAAACCGCGAAATCACACATCTTCTTTATTCTAACTGGAACATAATACGGGACCCGAATGTAAGCCCCGTACTTCATTTCTGTACTTGCGATCTGACGAAGCCATAGGCATGTTGCAGGCACATTTAAACAGTGGTCAATGGTTGGGGGTTGTAAGGTTGTTTCTACTTTCGAAATATGTTTTTAATAAATATCTATTTATGGGTTTGTTACTTAGGTTCTGTAATGTCTCCATTTGTTACCTTACGGACAAATTTCCAATCATATAAGAATCAATTGACAATCATAGATGTCAGGAACCTTGTATATATACATATAGACTTGATTATACATGTGGGACGTGAATATCTCTCGGGTTGGCCCCTTAACACTTTCCCAAATTTCATATCCATATTTCTGCCCCACAACGACTTCTTTCGGGGGTCAGCTATCGCAGTCTCAGCGCTTTCTTTTTTATGGACTTGATTCTTCGACTTTATTATCTCCAAGGCTCCGTATATGATGACCCATATATGAACGGGAAAGACGAAACTTCCCCAAAGTCGCTGTTTCCATCCCCAGAATAATTTTGAATTCTGCATGCCGTACATTCGTTCAAGTCAATTCCTCAAGGCCTCACTGAGGAATAATTGGCTCTTTAAGTTTCCAGAAGCGTTATTTGGGACTAATTCATTACGGAAACGTGTTTAAACTTACAAAAATTACTATAATCGTAAAAATGCTGAATCTAATAATGTTGTTAATTGGTACGAAAAATAATTTTATAGAATGAAGAGTTCTTAAATCGTTTGAAGATAATATTGAAAATTAAGCTTTTATAAATTAAATGAATCTCCTATATGCTAACAGATCGATTAAACTGAAATCCACCAAACAAATTAATTATAACCACACGCTTAATACACTATTATTTCATTATAATCATTGGAATTTATCAACGTTCGTGAATCTACAAAACTTGTGATTGGTACGTAATTTTTTTTATTGTTTCAATTATAATGACATCAGGTAAACCCAATGAAACCAATATTTAAACTGACTTAAATTCATTCCTACTGGAGAAGTGATTATATTATAATTGTGATATAATTTAATGTAATAATGTAGCCGTTGATTTCTCTTCGTATTATTGAGATAACACGCTACGTTTAGCGCCTTCTAATCGGTGAAGGTTTCCGTCTAGAAAAATCGGGCTCATTTAATTTGGGCGCACGAATCGCCTTTTTAATTGTTCCCGTTCTTCTTTTTATTTTTACGATTACGGCCGGCGTCACGACACAAACGGAGAATACTGAGAAGCCTTTCAAATGGAGCGTGGAATCTTCCGAAGGGAAGAATCGTTATTTTATGACACGGATGTACATCTGAAGACTACGAGGGTTACACGGTCTCAAGTGTCCTTGGGCTAATGGAGACCTGCAGGTAACTCTTAGTCCACCGCCCTCAATGTAAAATCCAATATAATTGGAATAACGTTTACAGATCCGAGTCACGCGACAGCACAGTCAGTGAAGCATTGAAAAATGCTTCTATCTATATGTACAAAAAAAGTACGTCCCAATTTCAAGTCAGTTAGTTAGTCAGTCGTACATTACATACAGTATTTCGGTACCACAAAACTTATGGAGACTTCCATTCTTGATTAAGATATTCCATACAATATGTTACTCCTTAGTTATTACAATCAAATTGTATATCGAATAATGTGTATAGAAGTTGCCCCACGTAGGTTTGAAATTTACTGCTCCACCAGAATAATTCAAACTATATTTAGTCCTTTCACACACATATATATATATATATATATATATATATATATATATATATATATTTTTTTTGTTTCCATATAACATAGTCAGTATAACGCTATAGTTGTAGTACTCCACCCAACTGTCGATGTATTATACGCAAGTTCAGAAACCATTCAGTTTCACAGTATGCACTATTAATTTAAAATAATTAATCATAACATCCGGTTTTTAATGAAAAATATTTTTAGGAGAGCGGATGTGAACATGTTGCGCATTCGACGAAAAAGCGCGCCACCCTATCATAAAACCGTTAAAACGCCAAGAATAATGGACAATAATGCATAAAAATATATACCTGAGGAATAATTAGAATCTCTTTTATTTTCAGCATATATTGAAAATCATTTAGTGAAAACATTGAATTAGTTACGATTCGAGTGCATCTATTTCTACTCATATTAATGATGTAGTAATGGAGGAGTTCATAGTCAGCAAAGTTGGCCAACCGCACGCGTTTTTAACTGTCCTGGACTTGTACTTTGTCTGGTTGGGCTTGGTCTGACCGTTATATGAGGATTTTCACTCGGTGTCTTACCATTTCTGCTTGTCGCGGATATCCGGGAAGTTGGGTGGTCCCTTCGGAGTTGACAGTGGTCAACTCGGCCGCCGTAATTTTCTCTTGACCTTCTTAAATTCTTTATCAAAACAAGAGCAGTTCGTTTAGTATTTAGAAAAGCACACCGCACTCTGAAATTTTTTGCTTTATTCTTTGTTTAAACACAGAATCTGTTTAATTGAATCATATTATCAATATCGTTGCGAACTAGGCTCACCACAATTATTTAACCAATAAATTATAACGAATTAGCTGTTAAATTATCTGTTGAATTATTTTAATTATGATTTTTTTTAACGAGCCAATATTTGCCGGTCTTTTGGAGTTCGATCACTTGACTAAATTACAGAACTCTTTGCCATACTTTACGCCCATGCCATACATTATTATTTATTCTACATTATTTAATAGTAAAAACAGAAAATTTATGTAGGCTATGGAGAATTAATGTTCCGTGCTTTTCTCATCTCGCCCACTGATTCTTAGTGACCCCGACAGAATTTTGTGTCTTCCCCGACTTAGCGTTACGGTAAAGCGGTAACGTATAATATACGCTATAATATTATGCATTGAAATTAATATTAAAAGCAGTTTCTTTGTCTGTACAGAAATTATATTTGCCTACTAACGAGAAAGCGCGGATAAATGCCGGTTAATCTAACCGCGAGGCGGGCGGCGAAATTCCTCGGCGTTTTTCAAAAAGAGCGTCCCACTATCTTTTTATTTGACTTAAAAGCGGCATCTTAAGTGGTTGTGTGCGCCCGTGACCAAGCGAATAGTAAACCGTCCCAACTTCACGGTTAAGTACTTTTCGTACCGTTTCCATTTTTATTTAAACCGTACCCGGCCGCCGTCCTATTAATTTAGAGACTGCACGAGACGTGCACTCCATTCCGCTCGTCCATATACGAGGCAATTAAATTAGGCTTTATTTATAAAGACGCTGAAGGGCGCGTTACGACAGAGATAAAATTAGTTACAGCTTCGTGGAGGTTTATTTGAAATAATTTAATTGTACTTAATTCTCACTTGATTTGGGGACAATTAACTAAGAAATGCTGACACATTATCGTCTATAATTCTGGCGGACATGGAAACGGAACCGGGTTATTGCCGATCTACGTTTGAGACAGGACAGACGGAATGACTGAATATAAGAGTAGGATTTTTGCATATTTTTATAATCTGGATGAATCTAGATAAAGGAGTGTTTCAAAACCTGAGCAGTTTACGAATGCTCGGACCGAGTGCTCTCCTTTGCTCCCCGACCGGCTTGTTACCAGTTCTTCCAATTCTGTCTCACTGGGTCATAGTTATCGTTCGCTGGGCAATTTTTATGCTACTACGCGGTTTCGAGAAGATTGCACGGAACTGATCATACTAACCAATTTAATAAATAAATGTAATAAAATACCGACTAAATATATCAAAACGGTGTACTTATGTACGAAAACCCGTTTATTGCAACCAATTGTAACATAGTCTTTCGTTATCATATTGTACGTTTATTGTTTCTCTTGCTGTACTCTATTTTCTGCAGATAGGGTCAATCCTTCTATAACAAAACATTGTGGTTATAGAATTTTAATTTCAACTGCAACTGCATGAAATGAATACATTAAAAAGTTGAAATATACTTGTAGCTCCGCTAAGATAAAGGAGACCTCATCGGCTAACAGTTAATTAAGCATGAAACAGCAATGGTATCGGAACAAATGATCGAGTGGAGACAAAAAACGGTAATAAGATGATTATTAACAGATTACTCAGCCGTATACAAAATATTTAATTAAAACATCGTGTTTTGTTTGTCCGTGACAAAATCGTGTTTGTCAACACATTGTTGAATGGGTCTCCGTTGTCACGGTATTTTTTCAATATATGGGAATATTTGAGTCCCATTATGATTGAGAAGCTGGTAATAATGTTATATATTTTACGTTTATTAATACTTGTAATAGAACGTTTAAGTTATAAAACGTTTACGGTACCGTTATTATCAGGACTGTTTTGGGTCGTGGCTGTAAGCGGGTCCGAAAAGCGGCGGGTCAAAACTGTAGAGGGGCGGGGTGGGGGGTCGAGGCGGCCCGGCTATAAATGTAAAAGAAGGAGGTTAGGCGGGCTCAGAGAGTGAGCGACGATGAGAGTAACACGAGGGATGATGATGGGCTGGCTGGTGGCGGTGGTGTCGGCGGCGTCCTGTTCGGAGGAGGGGGGCTCGGTGAGGCTGGTGGCCAGGCTCCTGGACGAGTGCTCGACGGGGGACGTCGCCTCCTGCCTGCAGGCGAAGGCGGCCGCCTTCTTCGACAGGGCCGCCCGCTCCCCCGTAATACCGCTCTGGGACTCGGCCTCCCTGGTCAAGACCTCGGAGGAGGACGAGGAGTCGGCCCCAGGTGCCAGGGGCTCTAGGGCCCTGACCGAGGGCGATATAGCCCAGGCGAGGGCCGGCGGCCGCCTCCCCGACCTACTCTGGGACAGGCTGGCCACCCTCATCAACACTCACACACTCAAGATTGACTTGCCCAAAGTCACGCCCCAACAGTTGCGCAGCGGAGCCGAAGAAGGTAAATTCATCAGTAATACTCAGAACGAGTTACTTTATAATAGGATATGTAACAGTAATATTCCCTCTAATTCGAACTCCAGATTAAACAGGTGTCCATACAATGAATCATAGGGCTGCCATATTTCAATTTATAACTGCTTATTATTATCTCAGCAATATCAACTCCGCTAAAACTCAACCGAGAATATGTCTTCATTTCATTATTGATGTTTGACATTATATCAATCTTTTTATTATTTTTTTAAATTGAAAATTTGAATATCAGTTCCAGATAAACAAAAAAAGTGAACCTAATGTTAATATAAGGATGCTAAGTTGCTCTACCTTGATCAACTAGGAGCTATCAGTCTCTTCGTATTAGTTTGGTGTCATTAACATACGCGAAGATGGTCAATAAGCAGTGTGTCCGAGGGTATAATTATTGAATATTTCCGTAGGGACCGGCTCCGAATTTAAGGGTGTGTCCGCAAATTCTGACTGGCTAACGGTACAGTTGTGATACGGGTGTAGACGGTCGGGGGCCGCCACGTGACTCTCCCATAAGATTCGGCACCGGCCGTTGGACCAGATCCGTGGCCGAAATATCTCAACCAGGACGCCGGAGGATGCCTCCGTCGAACGAGATCTTGCTAAATATCCGCCTTTTATAACGGTCACCGTCGGCCGACCTTAATTACAGCATCGATACGTCATTCCTCATGACACGTGTTTAATTGCACTAACTGAATAGTGATTATTTCAGCACCCGTCATTCGAGGATATCATTTAATTTAAATAGACATCGAAAACAAAACGCAATTCATTCTGTACATCCATAATTCGTTCGCCCATTGTTTTAAATGTTCTTTGTAAATTACCCGTTCCTCTCGTTCACAGGATTGTTCCCCCCAGTAGTGAACCTGAGACAACGTTGAAATTTAGATTATACGAATAAAAAAGACAAATGGTTAGTTTCTCACTTCTCTATAAAATCTAAAATAATTAAAATTTCTTTCCTTATAATTTATTTAAAATACACTGACATTTTGAATTGCTTATTTCTTCTCGTTTAGTCTTTTTACTCAACTTAATTACAGTATACCAAACAGCTATTCATATTTCTTTTTACATCGTTATCCGCTAGGATTTAAGTTGTAACTAGAAACGTTCGGGCAATAATTGGGATTATTCCTCCAAACCATTAGTAACAGGTGTAACTTGGATACTTTATTTACCACAAATTTCCCTCCGGTTACAGACACAGGAATGATGTTTCACCGTTGCGATCGTACATTTCATTCCATTTAATGCCGCGTTGTAGTTATGCAATATTTTTGGCCCATGCTACTCGAGTCTTGCGATCTTCCGTTGATTTGGTCTTTTGAAATACGGGTTTCGGTTGTCCGCCACCATCAGTAGCTCTCCGTCAGAACATCCGTGTATCAATGATCAGTCATGCGCGGCGATCCTTTTTGCACCCTCGAAGACCACCAAACAGATATTCGAAATTACTAAGAAATATTTTTTTGCCGCACTCATATTACCGGGCTCATAATTATTACTGATTTAGCATAATTTACTGTTTTCAGGACGGGGTAAGATGAAGAAAATGATGTCAATGATGGTTCTGGCCGGAGCGATGAAGATGGCGGCTCTGGTACCGACCGTGCTCGGAGGCCTCTTCCTCCTGGCCGGCAAGGCGTTCATCGTCTCCAAGATAGCCCTGATCCTGACCCTGATCATGATGGTGAAGAAGCTGCTGGTTGCCAAGGGGGACGAGCACCACCACGCTGTGTACTCCGGCGGCGGCCATTACGGCGTGGGCACTGGCCAGGGCTGGGACAGGCGCTCCATCCAGGCCGCCCATCAGATGGCATACAACGCTTACAAACCCTCGACTCCATAACGAGCATATTATCCTCCCGTCTTTCAATTTTTCTATCATCGTACACGAGTTCCGAACGGCTGAAGGATTCACCTCCGGCCTCAAGGGTCACGAACCTTCAACATTCTGCCTGCACTCCGACCAAACTTACGCACTTAATTCTAAGATTCATAAACTTCTAGAACTGAATATAGTCATTATTAATCTTCCAGGAAAGCGATCTACCAGCTGCTTTTTTTCGGGTCTGTGAAATATGTCTACCGTTTGCTGCGACTTATTTTTCACCTTCGCTTACGTGCCATATCTTTCAAATTGAAGAGTTGTCAAGTTGAAATACAGGCGAAACAAAATAATCTGGAAACTGATAACTCGAGGGCATTGAGTCATTGCTAATTCACAAATACATTTGCTTTCGCTTGCGTGCCATATTCTGCTTTCAAAGGATTCCAACTCGACTTCTCGAAATGTTTCAACCAAACGTCTTCGAGAAGTATTGATACAATTTACCAACACCCAAACATTTTCTAGTCCAAACTTCTCTAGCGTCAATCAAATCGCTCCATCTATCTATAAATACTTAAAATTATATCGCCCGCTAACGGTACAGGAATAATAACAGATTCCCATCCTAGAACGTGTACGTTTTGTAATTTTCCCGTCAGCGACAACCAAAGTTAATAAAAAGAAAATTATTTATATATTTATTAATTTATTTCAACTTTTTTTATTTGTTAAGGTAATTTATTTAAGTGTATGTCTTTGTTTCAATATCCAGTTAGAGTGTATTGACTGTACAAATAATTCAATTAGGTGTAAGTTGTATATTGAATAATTTGTTATTAAATATATATTATTCGACATATTATTATGATTATTGAATATCCTATCCTTCCTATTCCCTTAGTCATCTCTTATGTGGTATCCCATGTAAGGATGATACGAATACAAGTCACCAATCGAGTTTTGTCTGCGCAGGTAATGAATGTATTACACAATGTTCCTTTAAATGTAAGAATGGGGAAGAAAAACTGTCATAAAAACATAATCCAAAATGAAATTTTTATCAACCTCAAAGCAAAATTTATTTCTGATATTAAAATTTCAATATAAATTCATAAGCTCCGATTATTAAATTATATCGGTATGTTAATGTATGTTAACTGTATTACTTCCTTACTTTAGCATTATCTCAATAATAGTTTTTATTCCAACACCACTGAGTATTTAATTTACAAACATTTATCAACAGAGATAAATAATAATACATAATGCACAATGACAATAAAACCCAGTGCACTGAGAATATATTTCTAAAATGTATTATTTACCTACTTGTGTGTCTGCTCGATAAACACTGGAGGAATAGTACTCTCTTTAATTCTCTATTCCTCTTACTGAATCGTCATCGTAAGATACAGTAATATCAAAAGTTGTTTACTCTTAAAATTCCCTTCTAAATTTCCTAAATATTAAAAAATTCATGCCTTCGGCTCTATGCTAACTCATTTCTAATTTGAATTTAGGAAATTAGAATTATTTAGAAAAAACAAATAAAGCCAGGAATGACGAAAGTACGTCGTGAATTGATTTTGATCTGTTAAAATTTGCTTTATATATCCAGATCATTATTCAACGCGTTGTTGAGTTAATTGACTCGTTATGAAAACAACAAAGAATTTGAATTATGTGCTGTGGTGGAATGACAAATAGTAATTTAAAAAGTCGCAAGTCAACATACCAGCTCTTGAATAAAGCCGTCCGCATATTTCCAGTTGGACATTTATATCGTACATTAAGCGTGAATTGGAGCAAACATTAAATCACCAGCCTACTGGATTCAAGTTTAAACAGTAAAGATTTAAAACATAAAAAGTTCTTCCTGTTAATTGCGTGTGACTTCACGTTTTCTCCCTTACGCTGTAATTTTTCTTGCAGCACTTTTGATTAGAAGTAATTACGAAGGCAATGGCGATCATTTTATAGCGTACCCATTAATTTTCTAGATAATTGAAGTTTTTTTTTGTACTTTATTATTCGAGAACACTACAATTCTACTTGGATTCCGCCCTAATAATCAAATTAATTGTTATACGTTATAATCATTTGATATAATTGTATATCAAAATAGAGATTTCGATAAGTTGACATCGAAGGTTTAAGGATTTGGACAGATTTTAATTTTCTGTATGTTCAGACTTATTTTATGTTCGTACTTAATATCAATCCCCGGCAATTATATTGCTCTATGAAAATTATACGCCGATGAAACCCACAGAATTGTCAGAAGAAACTACACTGCTAAAAGAAGAAACTACAATCATCTAATTGATTTTAATAATAGTTACGGTGGTGGAACAAGAACAATTTATGGATTTGGGAAAATCAATTGTAAATACTTTAATGTTTGCTGTAATTATGAATTGTTGAGTCATTAATGCAATGACTGTCGTGAAACGCTAGCAGGCTGTAAACCAGGACTTACCCATTTAGACATTTCGGATACCCCGACAATAAAAATAAACTCCGGCAAACATGTAACATTTTCTTTATTAAAATTCTGAATCTATTTGATAAATATCAGTGAAATATAAGGGCTTTGACTAAAGACTGATGGTAATACATGTATTATTTAGTTTTTAATGGATAATTGCTTTTTTAATTTTAATGCGATCCTCTTTAGATTTATGGAGCCATTAAAAATTAAAATTTTTAGTCATTATGAACAGAATTTTTTATAAGTTAGCCATTTAATTGAATATAATTTTATCCAGGAATCAGTAATTAAAATCTGGTAATTATCAAGTAAAGCGTTTTATTATTTAAGTTTAGCCACTAATGCCATATTGGTGACGAAATTGTAATCCGATCTCTGCGTCCCACTTTCTTCACGACGGGATGAATTGTGGCAATAAAAAAAAAACGGAGTTTTACGAAATCTTTATCGTCACGAAACATAAAGAATAACCTTGAGTGTTGGGCAGAGAACTTGAGAACCTCTCTGATATTCCTTCGGCGCTCTTTCTACTTTCGTCCACTTTAATGGACTGGTAAATCTGTTTTAATGGCCGATTAAAACGCAAAACACGAATGTTATTGCTTATAATGTTGCCTCCCTCGTTTAATTTCTTATGCGAGGCATTAAATTTTAAATGCCCAGAATTTGAGCACAGGGAAGTATGAGAAATTTCCGCACCTTCGAACATATGGTGTTTAGTAATACCTGAATCAGTCTGAATAATCATTTACATTCCCTTTCTTTACTACCCTGTCAAAAATCTAAAACTAAAGGCGAAAAAATGATAATGCATTTCAAACAACTACCCACAACCACAATTGTAATTTTAAAGCTGAAATTACATTAAAATGATAATCGTGCACTGATGTATAAATAAAACTGAATTCCTATACCATTTCAAGTATTGGACAGCATCGATTTATTTGTATTTGTACAAATTATAGGCTCACATAAATTATTCCACTGATTATCGTTTCATTTAGATTAATTAGAATATACTTAAACACCTAAAATATAAATGTTATTCTAGCTGGGTCATAAATGTTTTAGAAGAGGGCCGTCACCGCACACGTGAACAAAGGCACTAAAATTGTCTCCGTCATCGTTGTCCGGATAGTAATTTACTTTTTAATTTCCTCCGCGATTTATATCGGTACTCGGAGAGTTGGAGAGACCTACCGCAGATGTTACGGCCCGGTCCGAAATTGGCCGTTTAAATAAGTCGTTTCCTCTAAATTATACTTCGGTATAAAAACTGTAATAACAGAAACTCTTTTTTAGTTCAGGATTTATAGTTACAACATAAATTTCTGCTCATATTCAGTAAAATTAGGAAGTAGTTTAAAATAACTTATGTGCTATTTAATGATGAAATTAGGAAATAATAATACTATTGAATTATACTCCTATCTAATTTTCACAATCTCAAAAACTTAATATTTCGCGTTTCTCATCGCGTAGAAGGAGCCAAAGTGGACACAATTTTTTGAAAAAAAATGTGGGCGTACCGGACTTCACGTAGGAGCTTATCTGGACCACGTAAGCTGGCAAGTACTGCCCCTGAGAAATGGTGCCGAGAGTTTTACGGACGCCAAAATATCTGTTAACTATTCGACCTTATTAAACTTATTTGGTTGACCACAGGAGAACATTAAATTGATAATCAGACTCACAAGAACCATACAATTAACTGAACAGAGGTTTAACCCGCACTTAAATTCTTACAATAGTTTATTAACCAAATCGTTTTTTTAGTAATTCCTAATATATCCTTCCAACATAAGAGATAACACATTAAACAGAAGTGCTTCGTTCAAGTGCTGGACAAAATGAGGGGAGAAACAGTGAATCGCAATAGAGATATCTAACCAGTTCTTGCCATGAGTTTTTTAAAAATGTTTATTCCAGTATTGTTTAAGTTACTGCATTATGAGGACTGAAAATATTTCCAGTATAAATAATTTTGGGCAACGAAGAATATTATTAATCAGTCCTTGAATTGATCGATCGCCTAAAATCGGTCGAGCGTCCGAGTGAAATCTCCATGAATTGGCTGGAACTTAAACGCCACACACTTGGCACGGAGAAAGCACCGTTTAGGGCCCACAATTTTTGTTATAGAAAAGGAAAGCGGATCATTAGACATAATTATTATTCGCTTATGAGAAAGTCCCGTTCGAAGATGATTGCACATCGATGTCTTTTCACTCTGCTCTCTTTTCTTTTCCTCCATTAAATTATATTCCAATTCTACGTTTAAAATAATCAAAAGTTGAAAACGTTTATAGGGACACACGCCTTGGAGATTTATCTATATCCAGTATTTTGTCTCTCGTCTACTCAATACGTTTGGCACGTTTCGAGTAGTAGTATTAGTGTTACAGTCTCTTGCAACAAACATTTTTGAAAAAACGCATTTACAACATAAACCTCATTCGGTTGTTCACCGTTAAGGTCATAGATATTAATGAATTGCTTTTTTAGATTAGAAATAAAAGACTGAGCCATGTACGTGAACAATTCCAGATGTTAATCGCAATATACTAATTGAATCTTCAAAATTCTAACAATTAAAAGTTGCAAACTTTGGAATTCAGAGAGGAATTCTACAATTAATTTAATGTTAAAACCGGTAAATCTTGCATTGTTTGATTTAATGTTGTTTGTTTTGAAAAATCAAATTTATGTCGTTTCTACCGAAACGATAAATGTGTTAATTGCGTTGATGATTTAGCTCGAATACTACTCAAATTGCTTATCGATAATGTAGATATACAGATATGTAAAAATACATATTAAGTTTAACACAATTAAGTTAAACATCATTCACATTAACCTCAAAGTTAATATGACAATACATTGCGCCTCTTGGACATATGTTCGCGTACTTCTGAAATTCTATATTAATTTTAAGCACAAATACATATATTTATTTCAAATCTATGTAAGGAACATTAAATTTTGTACAGGAATATTATCTCATACGGCAGTAGTCTATGGGAAAAAACAGTTGCAAGATTTAGTTTAAATTTCATCCTATACACGAGGTTGTTTCCTCTTGTCTAGAGGCAGACTGTCGATCACTTTATTGTCATAGTTCATGTTGTAGAGTTTACTGGTTGATGGTTCATTGTTATCCATCGTGTAAGTTCCTCACGGAACCTTGACCGCGAGATAAAACAATCGGTTAAGACATTAACGAACAAATCAACAGGAAGAATGAAATTTAGTACACCAAGTGTACATTTATTGGGTGATAGTGGGAAAGTGGTTTATTGTAGAGAAGAATTTCATTCGGAGTGTTTCTAATTTGTATATTTCGAGTAAATTCCGAGGGAAAAGTCGGCTGGGACGTGTCGTGGAGGGGGTAGGCGGGAGATAGCGCGGGGCGGGCCGCTGTTATCGCCGCCGCTCAGTAGAAGACCGGGGCCCGTAGACGACACACGCTCCAGAACACGGCCATGTACACAGCCAGCCGAGCCTAGGAGTCTATAACAAGGAGAGCCGCTGACAGTGCCCGGAGAAGAGTCCTTCGCGTTTGAGTTGGAAGCAGTGCGGGCGCCATGAGTAAAGCCGGCCTAGGCCTGGTGCTTGTGGTCTGGTGTTGGGCGGCGGTCTGGGCCCAGGCGGCCGCCGGCCGTCAGACGTCCAGGCTCCTCTGGAGACCACTCGAACTCGAGCCCTCCTCTTCTCAGCCGGCGCCGTCCTCCGGCACCGCCCTACAGCTAGACCCCAGAGGCCGCCACGAAGAACAGGAGGAATTCGACGAGGACTACTCGGAAGAGGGGCAGGAAGAATACGAGAGTAAGTGTCTAAAAACGCACTCCTACCGCTGAAACGTTAATTTTCTCAAATTTTCTTTTAAACGACCGTTTGATATCATGTAGAGAAACATTTTTCGATAATAATTTTGATGCATAATTTTATGTAAAAATGTACTTTTATAAGATATCCAAGGTCTTATTACTACAACATATTAATTTCTTATGAATAAGAGCTCTCAACAATAATATCTAATTTTGTACTTATTACCCCCAGTTGTAATCCTCCTCAACAGGTACTGAATGGCTTTCGTACTGTACATTTTATCCTCTAGGCCTAAGTCAGTTATAACATTCTCGATAAAGTTTTTGAATCAATGACGCGATAATAGAAATCCTTCTTCGTTCGAGATCTTGCTTACGAATCGACATTATAGGCACGCCGTGTATAGGGGAAGAGCTGCGCTTTTTTCTATTCTAATTTAGGCATAAAATGGTACTCCCTCAGGTGCTAAATATTGCGGCTCCCAGTTTCCTAATTGGCGGACTGATTCGGTGGAAGAGTGAAATTTTTATTAGAAAACGTGTCAATTTTCGTGTGTGACATTTTCACTTCCGGCGGCTAAAAGTAGACACGGGTCCTGGTTAAGACGCAAGGCTGGTTTTCGTGGTGCCGTTTAATGAACACGGCTGGTGAACAACTCGACAATTCATCTTGTCAGAGATAACGTTCATGCCGCGTTTTGTCCTAATCTGATAACGAGAGGCGGGCTCCTACTAGACTGCTACTTAATACACTTTTGATGCTCCATTGAAACAATGGAGTCGCGTACGGGGGATTATTGGGTTGTGTTAACCCGAATTATAGGAATGACGCACTATAAGAAACAGTTAACGAATTAACATTATACAGAATAAGTAAAATCGTGAAAATGGGATCGTTGTATCTATTAATGAATAACTTAAATCATTATCATGAAATATTTTCGCACACTATAGAATTATCATTTGATTTGCATCATCATTACACACCACGTCCTGTCTACAATGGTTTGATAACTCTGTACGCATGCTTAATTATCATACCTCGCTAAAAGACTACTATTATTAAAGTAGCTTGGTAGCTCGAACGAATACGCCGCACATAATCCTATGTTATTACTTAGAAGCCATTTCCAACAGGGAAACCGCTTCAGCCCGATGATTCCAATTACTCCTGAGGAAGGAAACCGGGTCGGCTATTTGTCCTTGCACCCGTCATAAAACCTGCGTAGTCATGCTTATGACTATTATTTCAATAACAGTTCCTCTCAAATTTGTCTGTACATTTAAAGATTTACGTCAAAGTACAAAATCATTCTTCAGTACAAGTAGGATATAAGGAAAAATTAAGTGCTGTATATATTATATATCTCTGACATCTAATTATTTTCAATTCATAAATTAATATCAAATAACAAATTTCTCCGTAATATATACGTTATATTTATACCTCACATTGTATATTTGAAAAACGCCGTCATGCACAACCAACAAAGAACAGTTAAGTATGTTGTCCTAAATCCGTTTGAAATTATTGCTTACATTAGCTTTTAATCATGGGACATTTGTCTCGAGTCCGCATTTGTTATTAATTTAAAACTAATTTAAAATCTTAAGCACGTTAAAACCGCCAGTTCTTTAACGTCGTTTCTTTGGAAACATTTTTTTACCACCATTTTGTGTATCAAATCGTTTGTTGTTTTATGCGCTTTAGCATAAAAAACATTAAAGCCTAGGCTTGATATGCTACAATACATTGTAGAATAGGCGGCATCGAATTATTTATAAACTGTAGGGTAGGAAGGTAGCTAGTTGAAGGTTGGATGTTCTGTATTTGGTGCCTGACCGCATTAAGGCTCCTGAGGCGAACATTCGAAATTGGTACGACAAGTGGCGTTGCCGGTTGAACGAGAACTGGACCGGTTCAGTACCGTCGCGGGGAATACTAATCTGGCTCGAAGAAAAAAAAACCCACACCCCTTCCCCTCCTAGGACAAGTCGTCATAGAGTCATAACTGTTATTATATCCCAACGCTTCCACCTACAGGAGCCAACTGTTGTTTCAAGAGTGGTTTAAAAGGGAAATGACAGTTTCAGTTATCGTCATCCATTTCTAAAGATAATTCTGGGCTGGACGTTGGGAAATTCTTTATACATCAGGGAATGAGAAATTCTCTGGATCCTCAATGATCTTAAGAAACGCTTAAATTACGAGGATTTAGGATTGAGAAAAGCTGGCTGGCCTCGGGGCTAAACAACTGCGAATATTTAGCAAGAATAAAATTAAATGAGAATACACCAAAAAAGATTCATTATTTTTGCTTTACAATTACCCCCGGAATGTTATTCACTGCTCCAGCGAGCTTTCGAGTCCTGTAATACAACTAATTTTGCATTTATTTAAGCCCGAATAATTGCTCCCGCCGCTTCTTTATGTTATAGCCCCGCGAG
Organism: Lethocerus indicus; assembly: GCA_019843655.1. Classification (NCBI taxonomy): domain Eukaryota; kingdom Metazoa; phylum Arthropoda; class Insecta; order Hemiptera; family Belostomatidae; genus Lethocerus; species Lethocerus indicus. The sequence goes on along the minus strand of JACDQD010000004.1, from coordinate 27,551,201 downwards.
AATTACGGTACTGGAAAGTTGAACATAACAGCATGCTTGGCTCATTGTACAGTATAATTTAGGGTACATTAAAATTCATACCGTTTATTTGCGTATAACTGGACAACAATGGCCTGGCTGGCGCCCGCTCGATCGAAATGTGGGATGTTTTTGGGAAACCACCTTTGTCTCGCTATCATCTGAAATAAATTAGTGCGAATATATCTGCAGTACGGAGTCCCACGGTAATTAGATTTTCAGTTTGTCAGAAAAAGCATCCCCAATTACTGGAGCTGAACACCCAAGGAGCCTGAACGACTTCCATAACTTAAGAGTGACAACTGCAAGAACGAATTTCTCAGGTTAAAAATTCAGTACAAAATTTTGAAATATAATCTAATGTGATCTAATCAAGCTGAAGATACGCTTTCGGTGTATTTTTACTACCTCAAAATGCCTATAATTCGATTAACTGGTCATATACGTGCCCATATACGTTGGCGGCTACCCGGTCTAAATCTTGTGCTGGACGCAGCGGCGATCCTTGGAGCGAATAATTGCTCTCAATTAATTGCAATTTGTATGAAATCTCAGCCGATCCTACAAGAATTCTAAATTACTATAATGTTTTTGTCCTGGAATGGTTTTGTACCGACGATTTTGTACATGCATAATTTAATTTGGCAAATGATACGACGCTGCTAGTTTGCACTACATTATTTGCAAGTTCCAATTATTCTTTTCGTATACAGTAAGTGCTGAAAGTGTCAAGAGGAAAAATACACCTAGTAGCACTGTTTTTTAACCCATATAATAATGGCATGAAATGGCAATATAGATGACATCGTACGGGGGTTTGGCGTTGAATTTAAACGGCCGATTTAAACAGCCCGGGATGGCCGAGATTCGTCGGACCGGCTCGAGACTCCGGCCGGAGGTCGAACGCATAAACACACTTTTTTTAGTGGAAGTTACCCCATCGAATCCGGGCTGGGGATTTTACGGTTGGACCGGTGTAAATAATATTCATATTTTAAATGGCCACTGAAAACATGTCAGCCCGGTATTCGGGACGCAGTGGGAGTTAAGTTTGGTCCGGTGGAAACTCGGAAATCGGGTCCAACTACATCCGGCAGAAAAGGCCTATTTAAGTACGTACTTACAGATGTTGGTCTGTTATCGAATAAAACACCAACCTTCATATTCCAATTGTAAAATCATTCAGTATAACACGACAAGGTACAATAAAAGTCCTGGAAGGACAGTCATCCGGTTTCCTCCAAACGTCGTCGTTTCTGAGGGCCAATTGTCGCAATGTTCAGGTTGCAATGGAGAAGAACCGAATCTATGAAATCGTAGGAATCGTCGCTTTAACTATTCGCTCATAGATGGCGTCAGCTGTTGCAGCACAATTGAGACGGCCGATTATATCCTTCGTTCGCTACTGTCACTCCACTTTATTGCTGTAAACGGTTGGAGTGAAAATGCCAGCAATAAAACTACATAACTTGTACATTATTTTGGATTTCTAGTTTGCACCGATGATGATTTTTCTCGGCCGGTATAGAGTTCTAGACGGAGTCCGGTTCGGATTTAACCGAGATGTTGGTCAAATTCCGGACGACTGCATTGGACTTTTTTCCCCCGTGGCGGCCGACAGGAAAGCCCTCGTCAACCTTAAGAGGCTCGCGTTTCTTTTGTACAGAGGCGACTGGCTCGCATTTTCTTCTGACCGTTTCCTGGTAAAGTCCTCTTGTTAGCAGTTCTACGGGGCAGTCGAGTGCTCCGGCATTCACTCGGTAAAGCAAGTGCCGTTTCTCCCCGACGCCGAGTAGGCCAAAAAGGCAGACTTGAATGTTCCAACATCGCTTATGTAGGCAAGAGCCTTACATGTATGTCTTACAAGAGCCTTGCATGCCTACATTATAACGATTAAATAACTAATTTTCCAAAAAATGTTCTAAATACTTCAGGTATGTCTCGTTACAAAAAACGTTTAAAGGGTTCATCATTATTACATTTACAGAGGATATTCTGCCGAAGAAAATGTATAATCCGTGATAATATTTTTATTATAATAATTAAAAAAGTAAATTCAATTCCTCATTTCATGAAAACACATTTTGATTTATTACAAGAAAATCTTCGGGGAAAATTAACAGTGTTGTGTAGTGTTGACATTTTTCTATTTATAAATATATCACTAGCATCGCTATTTAGATATCCTTCCGCACGGTTAGTCCTAGACCCGTTTCTAAATCCACGCAGGTAGAAACGCGTATTACGGTGTACACTGTAAAATACATTGCTATTTTCACTGTAATTGCTATTTTCAGCTCTAGTTAAGCCGTTTCTTCCGTTGCGCGTTCTCCGGCCGCTTAACAACATTTCAAAGCCCCCCCTCAACTAAAGCCGGCGTGAAGGGAGAATTAATATTCATACCAGGAACGGTACTCTAACCCAGCCGACCGCGCGTGCTGTTACCTCAGTCTACGCTTCCGATGCCGTAAAAGACTTTCGGAAATTTCATAATTGCGGTTTTTTTCTGAATGGCGAGATGATTAGATATCTATAGAAATACCGAAGACGGGTCTACCGCACGAACGGAGGCCGCGGGTGCGCCTTTAACTAATGTAATTCAACACGCGTACTTCTGTCTGAGATTCATTCACGGCATTACCGGTTTTTCAGGTTTATATTAGCATCGATCCTTTAAGACTGTAATAGATTTCTTGTGTGATCTCGGTGGACACGGTGATCCTGTCGATTCCTTCAGTTCAGGCGTGGTCATCCTCCTCCTCCTCCTCGGTTTATTCAATAATTCCACTGACTGTCGTCCTTTTACTCATCTCGCACTATGGGTATGCGAAGGAAGGAATTGTCCTATTGCAGTAGTATTTCTATTGTATGCTAGTAGAAAGTTATACATTACGATGAAAACGATTATTATTCTATAAGCCGTTTCTCATAATGATCTTCCTACAAACGATACTACATGATGGCGGCCGAATTGAAGTGTTTCAGTTTCGCCGAGTCGGTGGCCCCAAAAATCACTTTCCTCCCTCGTATCAGAGCTCGGTCAGCGGGAGCGGACGAGTGAAGTGAACGGTAATGTCCCGAAGTGACTAGCGGCCGACCTCTTCCCGTCTGGCCGTTAACGCCCTGCCGACTTCCCCCCAGGAGATGATAGCCCCGACCCGGTGAACACGGGCCTCTTTCTCCTACCCTTCCATTACGCGACCCGCCAGTTCCCCTCTACTAATTCCCTGTCCACCGGCGAAGGAAATAAGCCGTGTCCCAGAACAACTAGGTTTCACCATTAGTTCTCCGGCCCGACAGTAGTTTTACATACGCGCTTGTAAACATTCATAATTTAGTGCGACCACAATTCCTCCACTGTGCATGCACCAGATTAAATGCAAACTTAACCAATTTTAAATTACAAATTATCAAAATTAAATAGCTCTCAAGGCGGCAGTAGTAAACTGGTAATTTTCTTATTAAATTTTATTCAATGCGGGGTAACCTAAATTAATATTGGCAAAATCGGGCCCGCTTATTGGATTGCAATTGTGTTTAGTATAGAACGAGTTCAATGCCCGCAAAAAGAGTACTAGATTTTATTTTTATTTTCAGTAAATAGTTTGTCTTTCGCTAACTAAAAAAACAGTTGTTCGCTGTGTTCCAGCTTCCCTAAAATATACCTTCACCGACTACCAATTTGCCGAATGCGGTATCGGCAAGAAATTATAGTGCCCTGCCGAAAGGGAACCGTGAGCGGCTGTCTTCGAGTTCAAAAACCCCGCTCACCAAAAGCCGTTTCCTCTCGCGCATAATAAACATGTAATTGGTCGAGCGGTGAAATCATGCGATGCGTACCCCTCCATAACATATCTCATCCCAATCTTAGGTAGGAAACCCCGGGAGGATTTAACGACGATCCCCGAAAGTGGCCATAACTCGAAACGTGAGGCCTCTAATCGACCAGTTACACGGGTTCGACCCTGGACCGGGCGGGTTCGAGAGGTGAAAACGCGTACCGTTTCGTCGTGCGACTGCCCTCTGAAACCGGGCAGCCCCACTTAACCACTTTTCAAATAAAACAAAGTGGTCCACTTTTTATTTAAGGCACTCCAGAATGATGATGTCGCTACGTGGATTGCGGTGACTTTCTAAACGCGTCTATCCCACCGCGGAGTAAAACTTTTCACCGAAATCCCGCCGCGAATATCATCGTTTTGATGTGGACTCAACGAATAAGGCGAATTTATGGCCAGTTATAAATTCCGCGTTTTATAGCGTCCAGTCTTATATCCCGTGGGAGGAGATTGTAAATTACACGGTTACTGCTCTGACATTTTTTAACTTTTTTTTATTTTCATATTTGTACTACATAGCTTATATATATATATATATATATATATATATATATATATATATATATATATTAGATGGATTCAATAATGGTTTTCAGGTAGGGGGAAAGTACATAAAACAACTATAAATTTATTCAAACGGTTAATGTAGAGCCACGAACAGATTGAAATTTCGATGGAAGCATTCTGAGCCTTTTATACGCCTCAATTGGCAACATTACAAATGGGACTTCCTGCATATTGATATGATACCGATTCAAATAATCGAACGGATAGAAGTGCAACGTTTTTTAAACTATTGGTAGCGATTTTATGTTCCGCTTCTGACGTCTGGAAGGTGGTTGGCCACTTCGGCCGACTTCGACGGGATAATGACAATGACTCGATAATTGGAAACTGACTCAACATAAACCCCCCAGCTGCTTCCTAATGTTCACCCACCAAGCGGGCGAGCATTAGTGCTATTGTATCGCGAATAATGCGTCTGCTTGTTCTGAACCTCAAAAGTCCCGTACACCGGTGTAGTGGATTGATATTAACACTGATTTAAACATTTAAATCGAGAACAGTCTCAGGAATTACGCGGAAAATACTGTTACAATGTATCCCATTTTATAATCACCTAATTCTTCCTAGCAAATGTTAATGTTAATCAGATGTATATATTAATGTCCGATCCTCAGTTGGTCATTTACGATACTAATATAGAATCGAAGTATGTATACTGGAGAATGTCGACATCAAATCTGATGCTAATTCAATGCTAATCAAACTGCTGGTAATTGTTCCAGGTGTGCACTCCTCGCTGGAAGTGCACGAGGATGATAAACTGCGCGGACAGAAGAGGAAGGGTGGCGACGTGAAGCTGAAGCTGAAGGGCGTGAAGAAACTGAAGAAGTACATGCTGCCCATTCTGATCGCCTACAAGCTCAAGTTCCTGCTGATGATCCCGATCCTGCTCGGGGGCATGTTCATGCTGATGGGCACGACCGCCTTCGCGGGATTCTTCTTCGCCCTGTTTGCCGTCGGTCTCAGCCTGAAGAAGGAGTGAATAAATTATTGCAAGAGGTGGACGCGAGTAGGACCGTCCGCTCAGTTTTCTATTCGGCCGCGCTCCTTGAAAATAACGGAACGTGACGACTTTGAGTTTCGTTTTATATCTGGACATATTAAAGTTTCGACGAAGCGCCGGCACGCTCTCAGTGCTTTCTAATCGTAGATTAGCCATTAAATTATTTCATTCTAATTTAAGTTATTTATTTATTTATGTTTTCAATATTTATATTACGCGAGAGTTCAAAAATTGAATATGTGGGAAAATATTTTATGTCTCGTAATGAATGTTCAAATTGTGTATTTATCGCACACTTTAGAGTGATCAAAATATTCTATGAAAAAAATAGCTTTACATAAGTATAACGATGGTCAAATTCACGACTAGATCATAGTCCATCATCTATTATAGGCTCCACTGACTTACAGCCAGTTCCAGCACCATGACATAACGGCTCTCAAGGTAACTATAGGGGGTAGTAGCGCTAGAAAATTCCTCCTGCCTATTCAGCTAATGTTTTCATTTCACGTACTGTTCATCTGAGCATGTCCACCTACATGTTAAATGCAGATTTTGCATTCGTCCATAATCAGTTCTCACGAGTTAAAACTTCTCCCAGAATGAAACCTCCAATTACGCGGCGTCAATGTCACCGCTAATTGGCGTAATTTGATAATGACATAACAACCAAAGAAGAAAAAACGCAGGAATTAGAAAAATTAATAAACCGTTCAATTACAGAACGAACACGATAAATTAAAGAAAAATTTCCAACGTAACACCATTGGGATATGAATTCTTCCTATTTCTTGGCTGATATTCGTCTTTACATTATACCTTCATTGACACAATCTGTGTGCCATTCTTAATCGTATTACCAAAGAGAGAGTTCTAATTACAAAGAATACTTCAAGCTCAGGGTCGGGCACCAATTTCACTGCAAAAGAAGTTTTTATAATCATCAAAATATGCATCCCTTGTTCTTACAAATTGTTACAAGGACTTATAGCTGCATATACGAAGTGCGTGGAAATAATTAGATTAGATATTCTTTGTAATATAAACCATTAATTAATTTTTTTATAGTTGTAAATAACGGGGCAAATTTTCTGCTTCCTTTCGGGTTGCTGGGATTTTAGTAAGCAGATCTAGCTGCTCTCTTATTTGGATACCTGAGCTAACGTTTATTTATTTTCTATTTATTTATTGCAAATGCTCAATGAAAGCTCTTCAAAGTAAAGCTATCAGAATACCTGGATTTCTATCTAAAGCTATAAATATGAATATTGTATATGTAGTTTTCTTTATTTACTGTGAATTGTACAATGTATTTAAAATGTAAATAAATCAATTCAATTTATATGTGTCTGTGTATTTAATGTAATGATTTTTTATGACTTACCGCCCATTACCACAATCCTTTATTGAAAGAAATGTTTCCCTTAATGGGATGTTAATTCGGTAAAAGTAAGATTGCGTATGAAAAAAGTAATTTCGTGTTATATCCATAATGCCCAAATTTACAGCATAATCACTCTAAACGGTAAATTTAAAGAAATATTCCGTTCGTAAGGCATGCGGGAGTAACGAAATAGAACAAATGGGAAATATTGAAAAAAGGTTAGGGGGGGGGTCACCCGACCTACTGGAGCTCGAATTATTGCCATGAACGGTCGATTGGGGAAGCTTATTGTAACAGGACTGCGGTGATAGATGAATGGGCATCGAGGTCGGCTCATCCACCTCATCGATAACTACTCATCGCTGCCGCCTCCTTATCTCTAGCCAATCGTAAAAACAAATGTATCACATATGCAAATGTTATAGGCGCAATGTCCACCGCCATAATATATCTGATGTCATTTCAGTAATGACAAAACAATCTGAAAAACCGTAAAGCTCAGTTATTGATCAGGATATTTTACAGATCTTAAACATAGTCAATCATAACTCGAGTATTTTACTAATCGTAGTAAATTATTTAATTGTAACTAGTCTTGGAATACTAATAGATTCATGAATAGTTATAAGCCTTAGAGTCATAGTCTATATTCTAACGCAGTAAAATTATAATGATAAAAGTGTAGCACTTTTTAACGAGTTTTAATATTCATTATTTATTAAAATAAATTAAATATGAACAGTATAGTTTGCGCATCAAACATCGACTTACTCAATTCAAACCAATTTACTTGAAATAATTATCAAGTTTTTTGCTTTTTCCGTGTAATGCTTTTTGCTTATAGTTTAAATTCATTTAAAATTGCTGCATTGGCCAATACAATAGCTGCTAAAATGTTACGACTCCTCTTGGGGCCTTAGTAAATATAAACTCGATTGTTGAAAGAGCAATTTTATTTTGCTTTGTTTTTTGTTTATTAACAGCGGATGGTGTTTTTATCTTTGGTGTCTCATACCCGGGGTGAAAATTACGGCGTCGGGTCTCCACATTCCACAACGAACAATAATCATGCGGAGAAACGGTACACGGCATAAAGATGCCACAGCAGGTTCCAAATACAGCTCTTAACCCTTATTTACTGTCGGCACCACGTTTTAAACATACGCCGATGGCATTTCCATATTTAAATTTAAAAGAAATGAAATGTGTCTATGGAAGGCAATAAAATTTTACGGATTCATCGTCAATTTTGATACAGGGCCACACTGATATATGTTCTAAAAATGAGAAATAAAAGGTAAGACACATATTAACATAATATATAGTGGGATCTCCAAAATCTATTACCTATCATAGTCTTTATGTGTGTTTACGTGAGTTTCGATCTAGTGGTGGACTATGTTAATAAATAACTATTTACTGTAACGACAATTTGAGTTAAACAATTACATTATATATTCCACAAGCAAGTAGCCAATTTTGGATTATTAAGGTACGCAATAATCACCCCAAGGGGTATGGTAGTTTTACTTGGTTCAGATGAATTCATATCGCTAAGTGTATGTATGGCATTTTGACAAAAACACTATAAGTGTAATGATGATTAGGTGAGAACTCAAACGTCATATCGGGTAATATAGAACTGGATTGTGATGTCATAGTGCGAACCATTTAAGCCCACCTGCAGTAAGCGCTTTTTATGTTGACGAACAGCATCATTCGGATCAGCGAGAGTAGTTGTCCCCGTCTGGTTGCCATATGTAGGTTGGGTGGGGCTAAAAAATCGCAGAATCCTCCCCGACTTTTCGGTCGGTTGGAGATGCGACCGCAGGCTTCCCAAAAAATGCTCGGGCGGCAATTGGGACGCAACGCGGAATCGGTTATAAACGGCGAACCGTCCGAGGGGATCGACATTCGACTTGTGGATTCAGGATGATCGCCAGCCGGGTGTTGTTCAGCTTTCTGTGTGTTCTCCCGTCGGCGGTCCTCTGCGGCGAGTCGGTGGCCGTCCCGAAGACCTGCCTGGAGCCGCACACCACCGCCCTCTGTCTCCAGGCCACCGCCCTGGCACTCCTCGACAGGATCGATTCCAGGGACGTGCCCATCATGGGCGACTCGGTCGTACTCGTCAAGGACCCGCACGCCCAGCCAAGCTCGCGATCCGAGGACCTGACCACCAGGCTCACCGAATTCCTCAAATCCAGAAGGCTCCTCCTGAAGATTCCCCAGATCAACTTGGACAACGAACTTGTCGAAGGTAAATCCGTTTTTTGAGCAATAATCCCTAAGTTAAGATGTCATATTTTCTCTCTCGACTGGCCAATATATTCTAGGCTAGTACAATTTAATATATTTCGAAAATTTTAGTTGTTTCAAAGGTAGTTTTCTGGATCTTCTGCCTCCTCTCGCTGGCTTGTTCTTTTGCTAGAACATTGGGTGCAGATATCAATAACTCATCTGTGTTACTCACCTATAAAATGTGCATACTTTACCCCTACACATCATAAGATTATTTACGTTTTAGAAACGTCTAGTCATTTACAGAAAATTGTATATCATTCCCACAGATATATATATATATATATATATATATATATATATATATATATATATATATAAAGTAAAATTATAATTAAAATGAAATTTTTCATGGAACAATTATAATTGGAAAATATCTACATTATTAGTGTTGGTATAGATATTATTAATGCGCCTAATATTCAGAGGGTTATTTTTATTTCAAAACAACAAAATCCGTGACAGCTGAAGGAAAGAAATTTCTGGTAGGATCCAGTTAACGCCACTTGCGCTCCCTGTTGTCAGAGTCCCGAACATTGACAGAAGACTAACGAGGTGCTCAACAGATGCCACTAGGAAGAAAATCATGTGAACGGAGTGCAGGTGCACTTTTAAACATTCATAAAGATTTTAATACATTTTCTTAGTTTAATAGTTTCTCACGCGAAAGAAAACGCTTTAACCCCATTTTCATACTATTCAGATATATTATTTTAGTAACAGTTAATGAGTAAAATCATGTTTAACTACTTTAGGATTGTGTTACTGAATGGGCTTATATACTTTCACGCATTTTTTGTACGAAATTGCCCTTTGTCGTTGTAATAATTTGTCAATCTATGGTGTATATGTAGAATGTATGTAATTTATTATAATTCTGTATCACAAACATTATTCATTCTGTTATATTCTTTTATACCAGTTTACTGAATTCGCAATTCATAGTTCGATAACCTCCTATAGTCATTGTTCTCAGACGTCAAAATCCTGGAATATAGAATCCAAAATAAAACTATTTTCATTTAAATGAATACTACAAATAATTTTAATATAGTAAAAACCGAGGAAGCTGGAACAGAGCACTGAGAGCCCGGGTCTTCATCTGCGAGTGTATCGCCAACTGCAGAAGGCAGTTATATTGTAACTATCGTCATGGATAAATAGCCGCATATCTTGGTACCTTAGTGGAGATAAATTTTTATTAATCATGTAATGACGGGAACTGTATAAAGCCGTGAGTAGAATAATGAAGAATAGTAATAATACTATTGTTATTTGAACTGGTAATAATACTACCAATAGTAAAAATTGTAATAATAACATTTTCTATTAAAATCGATGGATATTCAGGAAGGAAAGACAAGGATAACCGGTATGGAGCGACAGCGTTGATGATGGGAGGTACCCTGCTGGCGATGGGCTTCGCCGCTCTGGCAGCGCTGGCCGGTAAGGCGCTGGCCGCTTCTATGGCCGCCCTGATGATGGCCGCCATGGCTGCGATGAAGAAGCACGGGGGCGGAGGCCACTCCGGCTACGAGGTGATCACAGTCGGAGGCGGCGGACACCACCACAGGAGCCTCCAGATACCACCCCACGAGGAGGAGGAGGTCAAGTACGAAGACACCTCCTACAACGAGCCCTACAATCACGAGTCCTACCCGAGGAACAACAAATAGTGTAGATAATTTACCCCGTTCTACGGTATTCAGGAGTGTAATATTTACATTTCCGATACTCTAAACTTGTATTTATGCGAAATATCGTCATTATTTATTAAATATTTATTATAGAATCGTACTTTGTCATTACAAGAACGAACCAATTTTCCTGATGGTATAGTCCTATTTCGAGCAGAGATTACGACACACAATTATTATTATGTCCATTAGTATTAGGAAGGAACAGTTAGATGACTGCAGTACAGTTCAGGAGAAGATAATGGAGAAATGCTTCATTTATTTTCTCGTGTGCAACCCATAATATTAAAGAATCGTTAAACTATTACAGAAATATTACAATATATATTAGTCTCCATGCAAGTGGATGGAATTAAACTCGATATCTTTCATCAGTTTCAGACCAAGCCGCAGGTATATGAAATAGCTAACGAGGCGTCGCCTACGTTTGCGTACGTCATGCATTATTCGCGGCTTCTTCAAGGATTTGAAAGTAATATTTCACCCTCGTGGAGGAGTTCTTATAGTAGTGATACTGTCACCGATGTTTCTTTCCTCCTGTAAATTATTTGTGGCTGGCGGTTTCTAGATTTTTTGTTGTATACCATTAGTTGGTCAGCTTCTTGTTGGGATCCCCTGTATATGTCCTCTGCCTATTTATTTATAGCTTCAGGGCTGCTCTCTTAGTCTTCAAATGTTTAGATGTTTATATGGCTTTAATCAGAATACACAACAAATTACTGTATAATTACCAAACTAGATATTATACTCAACAACTATCCATTAAGGATCCGGTCCTTAGCATCTCCTGGTGGGTATCCTAAATAATAAGTTTGTATCATATTTATAAAGTGAATACCGTATCTATTCTATTATACATCATGAACTCAATAGATACCCCTATTTCATTAGCCGGTACTACTGAGAACGTTTACCGTTTTCGGCCGGAGGCGGATACGTTTCCCAGGGCATTGTTCCACAGCGAAAGAGAAAGTGATTGCGGGGGCAACTTTCTTTATACTGGTCGGAACCGGCGAAATATCGGAGTGGATGTCGCAAGAGAGGTCGCTCTCCAGGGTGGGAGGGGGGTAATATTAAGGCGGAGGTGGAGGCGGCGGTGGCGGCGGAGCTCGTGGAGAAAGCCCGGGTTGAACGGCCCCCACTGCGTCCGAGGCTCTCACTCTCGTCCCAAGTTCAGGATCTTGACCGCCAATCCCCTTTCATGTGAACTCCTCGCAACACCACGAACTCCTATACCTACCGCCCTCTTAGCCGAATTGGCGGAAGTGAAATGGCCGAAATCATTCTGACCTACCGGAAGAAGTCTTCCCGTTCTATTTCCGACGAGAAGATAACATAGGAAAGTAGCATGATAAGGGACCGACATTAGCCAACAGGTCATCGATAATTCTAATAATTGAAAATTTTTTCAGAGTAGTAACATTAAACTTCAATATCAATAAAAAAGATATAATGAAATCTATTTATGAAAATAGTTATATAATAAATAATCATCGGTTAATGTGAATAATACCGATTACTTTTAAGATATTATTTTGCTGTATTACCAGTGAAAAACTAAGAAATCTAACTGTCTTATGTGATAAAGTAGTTATATATCATTTCTATACAAGCGAAGTCTGAGTTAAAAACAATATCTAGGTTAAGAAGTCGATGTATGAATAGTAAGTAGAGAAGACATCCTCTGGACATACTAGTCCCTGCATGACCCGTTAACTGACTGATCTGGTTGTAACCTTCACATGACAGCAACATGCTCATTGATAATAAACACTGGTTTTAAATTACTATACTGGTTCTTCCGACTAGATTCATATCGAGCTTAATGCACGCGGTATGTGTACCACGCCCGGCTCACTACCACGGGCAATCTATAATAAGCTGGTAAGTTCATAAACTTGAAAACAGCGTCCAGTCTGATCGGCCGACTCGCTGAGGACTTCGCGGAACTTTCCACCATAATGAGATTCTTTGCACTTTCATTTCTAGTTCGCCGACAGTGAACCAGTCACAAAAGGTAACCGGAATTGAAAGAGGATTATTCCACGCCAGGATAAAATAACTCAAGAAGAAACATAAACCACAATCAATGATTTCCATTAAAATCTTTATTAAATCATAATACAGTATTTGTTGTAATCGTGTCCGTCTGTATGTGCATATGTATGAGATTTAGAAAATATAAGAACAAATAATTAATACAGAAATGAAAATTTAGAGGTATTTATTACTACATGTGGATATCTAACGTTGATATGCTCAACAACTATTATTACAAAAAATCTTTTTTCAAATATCAGTATTGAATATCACAGTTCCTGTTAAGTCCTTCCAGTCTGTAACGAGGCGTACCGCTTTACCGTTATAACAAAGGGAACATAATTTTTGAGGTGAAAAAGCAAACGAAAATTGGAAGGACCCGAGAAATGTCGGTCCGTCTGAGACTCGCTAAGTGTTAAAACAAATTTTAGTGAGTCCTCCTAGAGACAATTGCTGGGAAAGTGTGGAATGCCTCCGGCCAGGAGAAACAGAGGGCTGGCAAAGTGTTACAAAGTGTAGAGGATGGGCCCTCGATTCTCCCTTCTTCTTCTCCCTTCTTCCTCTTCTTCTTCCCCTTCTTCTTCGTCTTTTTCTACTTCTCATAATAACTCGGTCAAGGTTCCTTCTTTACATACTTGTCAACGTGGGTCCACTCCATTGTTGTCCCCCTCCCCCCACAGCTTATAATTAACTCCAAGTCGACGATTTCAGTAGTCGTTTATAACGAACACTTAATACCGAAAAATACGGAGAATTTAACTGTACTTAATCCTTACGGTCATAATTTGTCTCTCTGACTGTTCAATAAAAAAATGTTAATAATAGTGTAGCCAATTAATTTCGGATATACTAAAAGATATGCTGTGTAGTACTTATAAAGGAACGGTAATTTAATATTAAATTTAATAAATAAAACATGATGTTACCAATAAGGAAACTGTTACAATAATTATCCTGTGTTTTGTATTAATGTTCTCTTCGTTTCACAATAAATATTTAGTTTCTTTTTTCATAATAATCTTAAGTAGTTTCTCTTTTAATTTTACTTTAAATTTGTTTATTCCGATATACCGGACGTTACAAAAAAAAGCAATATTCGTTCTAAGACTACAGCTTGTTGCACTTATTGTACGACTCGATGTATCTTCAATTATTGATCTAACTGGAACTATTATACTTTCCGTACACCAGTTTCCTGTTGCCAAGGAACGCCCCGTAGTTTAAAATTGTTGATCGAATGATCGGACGCATTATTACGAGAACCAGTTTCTCGTGCCCGTAGACAGGTAGAGAGACTCCAGAGAGTCTAACAGGAGCCCGGGCCACCGTGACTAGTTCAAACCTGACCCACATCCCGGCTGGAATTTTCCACGCCCAAATTATTATAGAAGATCCCGTACACAAAAGAGCGGCCGGGGCCAGAATCAGACACCGACTGATCCAACGTGAGCATCTAATACTCACCGTGACTAACTCGGCAGCACAACTAACGGCGCTACAATAATATACTGTAACCTACCCTGTAATTACAGCCATAAAAAAGGCAATAATTAACTTCCATGCATTCAGTTTTAATGCACTCGTGTCGGGCGACAGCGCTCCGTGAGTTGAAACAATGTCGGGTGAAAAAACGTGCTCTGACCTAAGTGAAGCCCTAACACCGCTAGGAAATGTTCATAAAAATACTGAAAAATAATGTTATAATTGTTATTTATTGTGACTCTCATGTACCTTTTTTGGCATTACTGTTCTGGGAATCATGTTGGGTTACTAAATTCTGACTGGGTGCTTAATAGACAACCGGCGTTATTATTACCTCGCATAATTATTTCAGGTATTACCAAATTCATTTATAAATTGATTAAATAACGTGGGGACGTGAAATAGCAGTTCAGTAGGACAACTCAAACGAGAGGAGACAGAGAATGATACTAGTGATACTATCCTGAATCCTCGTAATAATATTATTGAATTGTATTCATTACATGAACACACAGTTTAATAACCCGAATCACAAGACCTACTATTTATTTCCCTCGTTATATTTCCAATATTAAGTTATGTTTCCAAAATTTGTTCAGTTTAATAATCATAAATTATACTTCACTAGATTGATTGATTATTTTATATTCAACTTAAACCAACACATAATAAATAATTTCCCCGTTTCCTTGCATTCATAACCCTGAATCCGAGATCCCGCTATTCATTAACGAGCATTAATCTTTTTTTATCAACACCCACAGTAAAGCTTCTGTCGTCCAACAGCCCTATGCAACCAATTCTAACGCAGTAATTAACTAATCGTTCATTGAAAGTGTTCGACGTGCTCGAAAAATTCTTTGTTTGAAATTTAGAAGGCCGGGAGTGCTTGAGGGTGCGGCCCGGCGACGAAAGCGGGAGAGGACAAAGGACTCAAAAAGAAAGTAAGCTAATGAGACCCAGAGGAGGAACAAGACGCTTGTAAAAACCAAGCGGCAGCAAACATTACCCGGCAACCCTCCTCGGGTCGGCCTTTTTGTTCTACCTCCTCGGGGCTTTGTGTCTGAAGAAAGCGCATTAGACGTTTGTTGAAAACGAACTCGGGTGAAAGTGAGATAAGGTTAGCCAAAGCCTAAGGAGGGGGGAAGTTGATTTTTCGAATATCCTGGCGATACAACATTTTCCATCGATTACAAATTTTATGTAAGCTAAACAAAACATATTTCTTATGAAAACATTTTTTGGAATACGATGGATTTCAAAATGGATGGTTAATGGAATTTGCCCCAGCGCGATATTTTTATCTGTCCAAGAAAATCCGGAAATGCTCTGTCGGCATCTCTTAAACCCAGCAGTGAAAGTCTGACAAAACGTTAGAGGTCACCGCCTCCGCCCCAATGTTACACGGAACGAAAACGACCTCTCAATTTAATGGCCTTCCAATCTCCGTGTCACTCGCTCAGAGCGGAACTTTTACCCCAGACCGAGTACTTTCGCTTCACTTCTACTCGCTCAGGAAGCGAATGGGCTCACTGAAATTTACCGAGGCAAATGGGACCGAACGGAATTCCGTCGCTTCCAGGATATACAACGGGATATGAACCTGAGGACGCGGTTCAAACAGCTCTCGAGGTCCCATACGAAAAGTTTAGTTGGGAATAAGAGTCAGAATTAATACCACAATCGTAGTAACTCATGCATGATCTTTGGATAGCATAAAGCGGAATACCAGTAACGCTCAATATAATAAATAAGATTTACCCCAATACCGCCCAAGACTATAAGAAGAACATTCCAGCTTCTTCTCTCATTCATAAATTTCCTACCGGGTAACGGTTGATTCGGGTTTTTTAGCTTATTTCCGATTAATTGTTATAATATCGTGGGGCATTTTAATGAGTTCAGAGGCCCCAACGGCAGAAATGCTCAGCACTTGAGGAAGGCATATTACCACAACTATTCGTTGAAATATGCCTTCTGATAACATTAGAAACCGTTTCTACCTAGTGTAGCGGGTAATTTTTTCTTATTTAAAAGCCCATTCAAATATCGACAATAGGGAAAGTCTCGTAGGTTTCGAGTCGTACGTTTGCGCCGTCTTTGCGCCCTCCTCCAACTTCCCCCCGGGCCCGGCTATTAAAACACAATCGGGCATTACGGTACATTGTGGTATCCAGTTTCTAGGCGACCCTGATTGCTTTTCGAATGATTCATATGGCCGGGAATTAGGCCGCCGGCCGGCCCTCCCGACGACGCCTCCTGAGTCATCCGAGACGGGTGAAGTCGTCTTGCCGGCACTATCAATCACCCGACCAGCACCGGCCCTCCGAACACCGTTAATTATTCGGATAACCGGCCTCCGAATAAGGAACAATCGAAAATACATTATTGAACCTAAGCGGACGTCTGTCTCCTCCGGACGGGGACGAATTTCCCATTCGTGCATTCCAGAGAACGCACTCGGAATTATATTTTATAATCAGCTGTGTTAGTTTTTTAACGAAAGGAAAATTTCAAAGTATAATACCTTTTAATTAACTCCATTATCGTAGATTTCGTGTGTTTCTGTCTCCTCTCGCTGGTTTGGTCTTTTGCTACACAGGTTTCGGCCGCTCGCCATCTTCAGTAGCGGTGTTAGTCACTTTTGGCACTTTGCATGTTTTTTCGGCATCCTCACTGCATTGTCACTGTCACTTGTACTGTGGTAAGTTAAGTACTTGAAATGTACTTAACTAAAGTTCGTTGGGTGCACTTACTCCGATAAACTAGCGCCCCCTGAGGGTGGCGCGGAAATGTAATTAACGTAAGTTCGTTGGGTACACCTGCACGGATAACAAGACAGACAATAACAAGACACATATCGATACACAGGACAAACAGACAACCACCACAGTACAAGTGACAGTGATAGTGCAGTGAGGATGCCCAAAAAACATGCAAAGTGCGAAAGTGATTAACACCGCTACTGAAGATGGCGAGCAGCCGAAACCGGTCTACCACAAGACCAAACCAGCGAGAGGAGACGGAAATAGACGAAATCTACGGTATTTCAATCCCTCGCAGATCACAAAACAGATATTCTAAACTGGCTCCATTATATTGAACCCGACAGAGCACTGTCGTTTGTCGTGACTACCAAGCGCGAAAAAATATTCCTGAAATTTTTTAGTATAATATCGAGCAGGAGTGAGTTGGAAGTGAAGTCAAACATTATCAACTCACGACTCGTACTCACAAAAGTGCATCACAACAATGCTCAAAACCTCAAAACTTCTACCTGAAGCAATGTCCATTTGTTTATTACACGGAAGTACTAACTTATATACCAAAAAAAATATATGCGGTGTGGTCAATTTACGCCTGACACATTTGCCACTGATTTAATTTAAAACTTACATTTTAACTAAAGTGAAACTGGCATAAGAAAATGTACCATGTTTAATTGGCGGAAAAATATGGACAGCAGTTCGATAAGTGCTTCCTGTCACGGAATTTAGAAACAGAAAAAAGACGGCCAATCAAAATTGAATCCTCCTCGTCGCCCACTTTTCTCGTTCACGGCCACGGTTTATTGCAGTCCGCCGGCCGAAAGTCAGTTTTAAACAACGTGAAAAGCCCCGATTAGGACCTTTTAGAAAGCCGAAACTTGTTAAAATATTCATGCCCACAACTCCCGGAGCCTACATGTTAAAACTCTGTTAAAACCCCTACATGAAGAAAGTGAGTATCTATCGTCAACGAGGGAATTCAGTTTTAATAAGCCCGTTTTATGTTGAGTTACATTTTGAAAGTTTGTGCAATAAGAATTAACACTTAATGAAACGTAATCACTCGTGAATTACGCTATTACTCATGAAAACGACCGAACGACGTATCCAACTGAATGATTGTTTCAAATAAGAATTCTGGCTTTAAAAAGAGTGCAAACCACGTCCTCATAAGGATTAATCTTGTTGCCTACGTTATATTGCTACATTAGGAAACCTCGTCTGCACAGAAGAACATGTGAAGGAAAACTGACGACAACATTTAATTTAATTTTAAATTTAGCGAAATATACGAGCGTTGTGTATCCATTTCGCCGCCAAGAATGTCTACTAGTTGCACTCGAAACTTTCCAAGAGAACAAACCGGATGCGGTACGTTCGGTCTATACTTAGCCTGGCTATCATGAAATTCTCGGACGGGGCATCAAAGAAAGTGTTCCAGATTAGAAAACAGCTGTGCAGGAACTCAATACTAAACCTAACTTTAAAACTGTTTAAAATCAAATTAAAATAACCAATTACAGAAAAACAGTAGCCTTTTATTGTATCGATAAGCTGAATTCAACCAAATAGTTATAAACCCTGCCTACTACATTAATAAACCGTGTTTTCGGGTCCTCTCTCATTGGACAGCCAGGATTCTACCCTCTTTAGGACAGACCTCATTAGATTCGGCACGAATCCTCGATTAATTTGAATTCGGCGATTAATGCGGACGACTGGAATAAGACGTGGGCTCAGGTTCAAAGAACCGAGACATTCTTGAATATTCAGAAGGTCGCCAGTGAGCCCACGCCCTACCTTTTGTATCTACAACTGTCGCCTTAGTTTCCGACCGCAAACGTAGAATTATAACTGTAGTGTTCAGCGTCAATTAATTGTATTGTTCGTGGCCCCTCCTATATTCGCCAAGCATTGTTGGAGACTGTAAATAATTTATATTAGTTTATTGTTATTGCAGTTGCCGAGAAAGCCGAGAAACAAACAGTGTACTGGCAGCGTATTAATTCTGGACAAGAGACGTATATGCCGCATTAGACTCGACCTAAAATAAAATCTGTCGATTAATTATTAATAATTGAATAAAAGATCAAAGTGAAACCTCAAGAATTAAAGTTTTACATTTAAAAAATTGCAAGGGCCTAATAATGTTTAATAAAAACGGTTTTGTAATTGTCCAATAAAAACACCCAAATCTCTTAATGGTGTATATGTTCACTCATCACGGGCGCTCTACTTTACCTTGCTTGGTTTTATTCAACACCTTTTTCGGAGACTATACTCGGAGGAGTGTACTGTTAATTCTATTACACTGAGGAGATTACTTGAGTGTAGTATTATCAGTTTTTTGTTTTTGTTTTGATTCTTAATTTAGCCTGCAGTTGGCCTTTCTTTTCACATTCCTTCTCCTTTATGACGTACAACCGCATATTTATAACAGTGTCATTTCCAAATGGGGGTGCCCCACCTTCTGGGCCAGACC
The DNA here is from genome assembly GCA_019843655.1 of Lethocerus indicus. NCBI lineage: Eukaryota > Metazoa > Arthropoda > Insecta > Hemiptera > Belostomatidae > Lethocerus > Lethocerus indicus. The sequence continues at coordinate 27,531,623 of JACDQD010000004.1, read as the reverse complement.
CTTCTCGAGGAAGTGCCTCGGGCGTATATTATTAACGCCCTAGTAGTTGTGATTTGTGTTGGCTGGTGTTGTACCCGCGTCGGTAATTGTTTTGTATTTAGTGACTCTAGGGTTGAGTTACCCCCAGGGCTGGATGGTTGTGGCCGTAGACCCTCAGGGACCCTCAGGCGGGGGGTGTAATGATGAAATTTGGTGCGATTCTGTGGGAATGATTCACGGTCGGTGGAAGGAAGTCCGGGCCATTGGCGGAGAAAGTGGACGGCTCCCGCGGTGATGCAACTGGGCGGCTGGTTTTCACCGTGGTGGGGCCGCACGTTACATCCTGCTCCCCATTTGACTCACACATAGACCACCGAACAGTTTCTTCGGCTACTTTCATCTACCCCATGTTCGTCATCGTACCCTTCGAAAATGGGCGATCCTATTTCTGTCGGTTCTTTAACACCAGAATTCATTGAGGATCTTCCGACCTCATGGTAAGGTCGATTTACCTGTCAGTTTCAGTTCTTCGGCCGAAAACGTTGATGAGTCATTAGTCGAGGTGCCGTTTTCTTAACCCATTTATTTTCTGTTATAAACGTCGAATAAATATTAAAATTAATCGGATATTGAAACTATTAATAATTTTTACTTCAATTAAAATGCGTGGTAGTCTTCCGTCGGATGCTAAACCGGTGTCGGTTTATCGCAGTTGTCGGTCGTATTCCATCAGAAATTTAGTGAATAAATAAACAAGAGAACTATAATCCTAAATCTATTTCAATGTGATAATTTCACTGAATAAAGTTTGTCTATTAAAGAGAGAATTCATATATATCGATGTTCAGTACATTTTATGATTCAAACAATTCATTAAATACCCTTAAAATACCATATATTTATTATTCAAGAAATGTAAGTTTCGCGTACAGCTAACTAGTTCAGATTTCACCTTCCCGCTAATAGCGGCCGTTTAACGAACAGGCTCCGGTTATTAGTCTTTATTCGTCCGCTTAAAAAAAAAAAAGAAAATTCCGCCAATCGAACAAAGGGACTTGTTAGTCGAAAAGGCGGTCCAATTGCGGGCACTGTGTTTTCTGGGCGGACGGAGGAATGTCCCCGATTGGAACAAAGTCTTAAGTATTGTGAGCTCCTCGTGGGGCCTGGTACTACTAACAAGGTAACACGGTTTTTTAATCCAAAGATAACTCGGGCCGCGTGTTAACGGCACTCCTGGACGATTCCTGGATACGTCACGCCTCCAAAATGTCCTGACGCTTCCGACCTCCATTCCTCCGCCACAATATACAATCACTCGAAAATTATGTTCACTTTCTACTACATAATATAACCTCACTAACATTGTATTGTTTCACATATATCCCGTTTAAACGACGTTGTATTTGATATTTTCATCCATATCTAAAACATTAGATATTCCTGTAACCCGAATGGTTGAAGCAAACTTCGGAGGATAATTCAAAGTTTGTTGAGGAAGCAAACGGAAAGAAAATACATATTTAATTAATACAACCAATATTTGCTACGCTTCAACATCAAGAGCATTCTATCGGTAAACGTGAAATTATCAGTGAAAATAGTGCTCATCAGGAATTACTGGAAAATAGCGCACCGGACGAGCGAACATCAATTCCCCGACGGGAGAACGCTTAATTAGTGGAAATTCTCGTTTTTACCAAAATTTCCCGTTTCAATCGTCCACGGTGGAATTGCGTTCAAATGCACGCACTAATAAACCGCTGCACACCCAATTTCTTGGCTAGGTCTAATAATATTCTATGTCAGGCATAAACCCACCGTAATCAAATGAAAATAATTAGTATTAATAATTATAAATTATAATGTATTTTTTGTCCTAATTTATTTTTCTTAGACATTTCACGATCACTGTTCTAATAATAATTAACGTTGACTTTACTTGTTGGTGTAGCAATACTGCATATGAAATCTATATTTGGTACTCTATTGGTCCCATTACGTATAAATACAACTAAAAGATTTAAATAAATAAACTTCGCTCACAATTTCGTTAGTTCGAAAACACAATCTCAGTTGAACGGAAAATCGAAAATGGAAATAAAGTACGACCGCATCCTCCACTGTTAATAATATCGTTATCAGCAAGGATACAACGTTGTTATTCATGCATAACAATGTGTACGTTAAACTAGCAGTAAACGAAATTATAGAAAAAATATTTCATTTCTTCATGAAGATGTCTTCATTTCGAACTTGATTAGATTTATCTAAATTATATTCATGCGTTATCAAGTGCCCCAACACAGCGATTTCGCCGGCGGCACATCATAAAGCCTACGTACGTGTAGACCTTCCACAGTTTTAACACTTTCAATTAGTGCACTGGAGAAAATGTCGCTAACTCGTGCACATAGAGACCTAGGCACATGTGGAGAGTTTAGTTAGTTGGCGAGTTTCGCCGTGCAGGGAGGGCATCAGCGAAAGTTACACTGGTGGGAGGGAGGCTGAAGGGGCGCTAAAATGAAAAGTGTGGACGACTCCGGGTTCCGTAACACGCCCTAACTGGGCTAGTTTGCCAACTCCGGACAGCCCATTGCCAAACAACAATGTGCGCTAACACTGTCAATATAATATCAGGAGTCGCAATAGTCCCAACATCGGGTTTAGCTCATATTTTGACCAATCTTGGCTATTTTTCGTACCTTTGTGTTAATCTACTCTTTTGGCTCCAAGTCACATATTTAAATTCTCAAGTAAATACAATATTCTGGCGTCATTGCGCTCCAGTCAGTACCTATTTGGGCGAACAATGCAGATAACTGGTGGCCATAGCTGATTCAACCAAGGGTCCTGATTCGATAAATCACAAATTTGAATGGTTATAATAAAATTAAATTTGCCTGAAGCGAGCTTTCATTTCATAGTATCTATACCCCATTGGTTTTATAAATTACCCGGTATAGAGGGTGAAGAAGCAGGCGAGAAACGAAGATGACGACTCCTACCTTGGGAAACTGAGCCCTAGACACAGTGACTCGTGTACAGTCCGGTCTGTCGGGTTGGGCCCCTACCAGTTTAAGAACAGGATTCCACGCCTGTCAGCCTAAACCAGGCTAATTGGAATTTTCTACATAAAAATGAAATCCAGCGGCGGCGATCACATTCACTTTCCAATTGTTCCCAAGAGCGAGCATTCATTTCTAACAGTATTAAACCGTTGGACAAGCGTGTAGATATTAATTCAAAATTGAACAATGTCGACACGCAGAACCGTACATCACAGAAGAGGAAATATTTAAACTGATAGAAAAACTATTAACCTACAATAGAAATATTAATCAACAAAGTATTCTACATATAAATTATTAACACAACAGCACCAAATATTATTATATTAAATTCGATTATTGGATTTACTTGCAACTAAATTACAAATATATAATTATATTTGAACAACATTAAAGGAGGAAGTCTATAATTATGATATGGCTTCTGATATTGAATGGATTGGGAGGAATTGAAATTTTCCAAATATTCGATTCGAGCCACTTTCCAGCCAGACGTGGAATTTATTAATAATGGGTGAAATTTGAACGAGAGTGAAAGTTGAAAAGAAATTTATTGCCGGGAGAGCCAACGGGAAGAGGTTACAGGAAAGAACGGGTTCTTTTTTTTTAAAGTTTTTCTGATTGACTGTACCCCAACCTGGAATGTCTACCGCTTGTCTACTCTAATACTTTCGTACTTAATAGCCTATTTTACGACATGATCGGATGAAGAATCTCAGTCAAAGAATTACAAAGAAGGTCATAAAGATCCTTCTTCAATTTTTCTCTGATCTTTTTTCTACCGATCACATCGGGTGAAAACTTTAATTTGTTTCAAAGAACTGAATGGTGGATTAATTAACAGTGTAATTATGGCATTGAACGGAACTAATGTTCGGGGCTATTAAAAAATCATTCCCGTATTCACTTTCATTACCGTTTAAGAGATAGTTAAAAGTATAATCCTCAAGAAATGTTCGGTTCGTGCCTGTCGTATTGCTTGATTTTAATTTTGAAAAAACATTAATCCCTTAATGTAAAATATGAAATTCAATTACCGAATTAAACTGGCACACTTAAAGTTATGAACCGGAACTGTAGGAAATTTCACAAAAGTGTAATAAATGAAAAATTTTAATACCCACGCTTGGTAAAGTAATTTATTATCTACTACACGTCTATTATAACAACATATTTCAAGTATAAAAATTCAATCTCTGTAGTTTATCTATTGTAAATTATTTCGAGGTTTACGTTATACTTAAACTCTTCTTCAAGTTTTCAGTGACAGTACTGACAGGATGCTTAAGCCATAAGACAACGTAAGAATCTCTTAATGCAATTAACGATGGGTAATAGCGCAATACCAAATAGTCGAATGGTGACAGGTGATTGCAAGAAGGATGATAACCAGTTTAATAACTAGAAACTTTAGCGTCCCGCCTATAGTTCAAATAGGCGGGTGGAATTGATTTTGCTCTGGCAGATCCCTAAAGTTCGCTTTAAATGATTTGATCATATATATAATTCACTTATTGAGAATACAGTTAATGATACTAATGGAAGTATTGTAGGAGAGTTGTGTGGAGGGCTGTGTGTACGTACGCGTGAATGGTGCGTGCTGGTGGTGGTGGTGGTGGTGGTGGCGACGGCGGCGGCGGCGGTGGTGGGGGCAAGGAGACGTAATTCTTTGTTTACACGCTTTCGCTGGGGCCATCCCGGATTGGCCGCCCGGATAAAAGCTTCGGGGGACGCCGGGTCCGTATCAGTTCTCGCTCTTCGTTCGCTGGCTAAGCATCTCCCGCAGTACGGTAAGAGAGTCATGTCTTCCGGAAGGATACCCTTGAGGCTGGCTGTCGCGGTGGCCTGTCTGGCGGTGGCGGCCAGGGCGGCGGTCATCGACAACACGATACAGGGCCAGGAGAAGGAGGTCGGCGGTCTCGGGGGATGTCTCAACAGGGACGACCCTCTCACCTGTCTGGGTGTCAGGACTGTCTCCGCCCTGGACCGCGCCTCCCGCATGGCCGACATATCCGTCCTACCGGGCGTCACCCTCGTCAAAGACAACGACTTCAGGTCCGGTCGCGCCCTCATGAACCCCGCGGAAATCGAGAACTCTCTACCCCAGGATCCCGAAGAGAGGTCTTCAAAGATGATGGATCTTCTGTACGATGCCGGTCTTAGATTCCTCCAGTCTCACTCCCTCACCCTCAGGATGCCCGAAGGCGCTCCCGAGACACTCCAAAGGGCTCTCGAAGAAGGTCAGTTGTTCACACTTAATTGTAGAAATAATTTCTCATATTAGTCTTCCCGAGTAAATTGTCAATATAACAATCCTGAACTGAAAATATATTCAGTTCATTCTAACTTTCGATACAATTTTGCAAGTTTAAGCCCTATACTTAAGACTTATAATAAGCATGTAATATTACCCCTATCTCAAAACTTAACTCACGAAAGCAATCAGCTATTTGAAAACATACCTCCCCAGTAAAACAAGATAAAACGCGTAAATTTCACTGTACTATTTTAAGTACGAAGGACAGTGTTGGATTTGAAAACCACGAAACCTACACGACGATTGAAGTAGTCGTACCCTAAAAGAAAATTTGGACCGGTGAGGGACAGGCCGAATGTAGCACACTGGAGCGTACTAATGGTGATTTATGCTAATGAACTTCGGCTAACTGTTTCATCTCTCCTAACAGTGTTCCTCCAACACATACCAAACTGAAGCCTCAGTGCTGTCGTAGTTTAATAATATTTGGTCGAGCATTAACATTCTAGATATCCACAGCAAGAATTAATATATATATATATATATATATATATATATATATATATATATATATATATATAAGGACACTATTGGGGTATTTCTTAGACGGACTAAAATACTTCTAACTTATAAATAGATATTATGACATATAATCTATTTAATGTGAACATGTAATGCGCTGAAAATAACGCACAACAGCGGTGAAGATAAGCGTATGGAGGTGGTCATGAACTTGAACAGTAAAAGCGAGACGGGTGCATTAAGTCAGGAGGAAGTTGTCTGTCGGGTATGGCGAAAGTTGAAGCGGTTAGACCCGACCTTTCTGGGACTAAGTCCGCTCGGCGGTTGCGTCACACTACTTTCCTTTTTACTCGGAACCAGAGAAACCGCCATATCCGAGACGGCGCTTCTAAGATTCTGGAGACGTCCGAGAAACGAAAGGGGTCGCCTTCCGAAAGAGGCTTTATGCGTGACCAACGCACTGCCTGAAAATTGAAACACGCCGGTAGATTACTTGAGAATTGCGGCTAACATCCCACTATTATTTCGTATTATCGTTAGCGTCAATTTGTACCTAAAAGTTTCCTAGCAAGTATTACCGTGGTCAAATGACTGAATACAGAATTCACACAGTTGAGTTCATACAGTTTTCACACAGTAGAAAATATGTACGCCAATGCTTGTTACTCTTGGACAAAATTATTTATTAAAATGTTGTTACAGGCCGTGGCAAGATGAAGAAGAAGCTGATGCCCATCCTGATGCTGATCGGAGTCAAATTGGCCGCTCTCCTGCCCCTCGCTCTCGGTGTCATCGGACTGATGGCTCTTAAGGCACTTTTCGTTGGCAAACTTGCTTTCATCATTGCCGCCGTCATTGCTGCCCAGAAGTTCTTCACCGGCGGTGCCTCTATCGCTTCCTTCGGAAAGGTATATTCATAAATGTTTACACGGATCTATTTAGTATACAAGTTCCTACATATTATATTCCTAAAGGAATACCTGCTAGATTTGAGCTAAATCTAAATCTCTTACATAAATTCTATGTTCATGCCTGTAACTGGCCTGCTCATTTGCACTTCATAATAAACGGTTATGTCTGACATTATATTTAATCTAGGAGCAAGTTAATGACTTGCTCAAATATGAATTGGACGCGAAAATGTAATTACGGTAAACGATAAGAAAAAAGGAAGTTAATTTCAGTAATAAAAGATGAAAGTTTTTTTTTGGCACTGAATATATTAATTAAACCGATTCAGACGAAAATACAACACGGTCAGACTGTTAGTCTTGGTGGATAAACAACTGTTTCAAAAGAAATAGCCCGTTAAATAGCTGACGGTATTTCCTCTGTTTTAATTTTCTCCTTACCAATATTATTGCAGCTCTGTGATAAATTCAAAAGTCCACAAAACTGTGCTATTATTTTTCTCAAGCATGGAAAATCATATAATATCGATGTAACAGCGTCGTTAATCCTTTTTTCATTCGTCTATTAACACCTTACGAATCTAATGAGTAAAATTCCAAATCGCTTTTCAAATAAAAACGCAAATATTATACTTCTTTACCCACGCAAACTGTATCTTACATCACAATTAAAACGCTATTTCAGTGGGAGCCGAGCAATATATTTGAAAGTACTAGTTTTTCATATGGATAACTACGGATTTTAATGGTTCTTATGGTATAACTTATACTTATTTTGTTTTATAATTTTCAGTCTCCTGAAGTCTGGAACAGTGGATCCAGCGGCTGGTCGAGCGGTTCTGGAAGCTCCGGCCCCTACTACAGGCGCAGCTTCGCCGCCCACGACATGGCCTACTCCGCCCAGACCCCCCAATACGAGACAAACGCTCAATAAGTATATTTAAGAAGAGTAAACACACAAAAAAACAAGTAAAACAACACTCGTCCAGTCATCCGGCCGCCGAAACGGCCCTACATTTAGTTTAACGCTGTAAATACTTCGGCTTCATATCGTTGGATTTACAATTTTTGTAATATTTAATTTTAATTATTTAAAAAAAAAGGCCAAGTTTTTTGTAAATAGCTAATTATTTATGATAATAAATAGCTTGTACACTTACCGGACAGGGCCACGTCCACGTCCGGCGCAATCTTTTATACTTACCAGGATAGTGATCGAAGATAAGACCTCAAGTTGTGAGGGCCAAGATGGTTACAGTTGCCAAACAGTAATTTATATCCTCCATTCGGACGTTGACTCGTCGATGCCGGGGATACTTAGTTTACAATATTTATCATTTTAATAAGTTTTAATTTATTTTGAACGTTTCACGACAAAAAAACAGTAAACTCTAAGAGTTGTTGTTTGTTAATTATGTAATTTATAACTATTTATTATTGAGTAAATAAATATTAATATATTAAAAGTTTCGTTTCTTACTTCTCCTTTTCCACCAACAGCCATTACCCACTCGTATACGCTAAAATACTTGTACATATTTAGTACATTCTTCTCACAATAAGTCTGGAGAGCACTGCAGTGAGAAAGAACAGTGTTAATATCACGATTCCTAGAAATCATTGTTTTAATACTGAAATATAAGTATGATCAATATATTTGGTGAAAAAATGTATTGATTTATTGTGTAATATTGGGTGTAAAATTCAGTCATTATTATTAGGTGTTTGAAATAAACCTAACATACCTCATCACTTTCTCAATATCATGCTGTGAAAAGAGAATATTATACTATTTTATTTATTGCAGGTATTATTAATGTTCCGTTCATACCAGTAGTCCACATGTCTGTATATTAGACATAAGTGTTCTGATTATAGATATAAATACAGTCCTGTTATGGACGCCACATCCGAAAATATTGGCTCTAATTTCGTGTTACTGTAGTTGTAGTATGATGCAAAAAATGTAATGAGAAAAAAAAAATTATAATGTAATGAGAGCCCACACTTTCGATAGATATAGCGTACACAGCTCTTCGAGAGCACATTTTAGAGAAAGAAGAGCTGTATTTTAAAATTTAAATTGGTGAAATTCAGGGTGGACTATCAAATCATACCTGGAAATGCGCGTATTGCAACAAAGGTCACAGTTTGTTTGTTGGACGTTTTCTATCGCGGAGAGATCTATTCACCGGGGAAAGTTGGGGGGATTCATCGCACAAGTAACAAGTAATTTAGCACTATGATAAATGACTGAACAAGATTGATGTACTACGGTCGGATAATATTTTTTTCATCGGCCTCCCGTTAATAAGGCCAAGATTAAAGAATCATCCATCCAAATAATCGAAACTCTAATACACTGTCAGTGTATTAAGGGTAAGCGCGCAGTATCATAAACGAAAAATTATAAAATCAAAATGACAATTTCTTTTCGGGCGCAATAATGAGAATTTTTTGAGCCATATGTGAGTCATCCGTAGATTAATAAATAAATAAATATGTAATAGAATTATAAATATGGAATAACGCCGCAATCGTCTGCCGGTACTTTAGGTAGTAAGACTGCAGCCAATATATTTAACCCTCAGTATAAATGGATTATTAAATATATTATAGCAATGGGAGAAATAACAAAATATCCCAGACAGTTTTATAAGTTCAGAAAGCGACTGGAAGTTAATATTTTAAAATAAAAGTAAGGAATACTGCGAATTTTTCTGTTTTTTCTGTCCGAATCAGTATCATAAATTGTTGTACATGAATTTTGAATTCGCCGTTCCTTCTTAAATCAGAGTACAACTCGTATCAAAAGAAACACCACCGGTTTGAAGCTGAACGCATTGATAAATTCATACAATAAAGTTATTCTCATCTTAAAATCTATCATTTAATAACAATTTAATTCGATAAGAAATAGGTACAAATTTCCGTCCGTTAGTTCAACGAGGTAATTAATTCGGGTTGAATATGTAATATGTAATATTCCTGAATCAGTGATCAGTCAGCCAATAATGACCTTATTATAGGTATGTATTAATTTTTTTCAAGGGTAGGTTTGTTGCTTCCTCTTTGAAGCAAGATGGAATCGAAATTGCAACGGATAATTTCCATTAAACATAGACCTCGGGGTATTGAGAAAAGTACAGAAGTGAATAATATTACCTTTAATTGAAATATACTCCTGTTAAATTTCACAGCGTTACCTGGCATAAAACCTGAGCCGACTGGCTTAATACCCGACCGCAAACAGGATTATTATTGGATCGTTTGCTAAATAGTAAAGAAGCGATCCAGTACGCTAAAATAGAAAGTGCGCGGAACGGGAGCGATAATTAGTACGGCACATGGGACATTAAATTAGTCAAATTATAGCCTGGCTGGCCGCTGCCGACCGACCGGGTCTGACACCTTTAGACGACGCCGCCGACCGCGAGGCGCATTCGAATGGGATTCTCTTTTTATTAGAGCCTCCGAGAAGGCTGTAAAAGTAAAAAAAAAAACGCGTGATATGTATGTGAGCGCCGTGTGAGAGAAGAAAGAAGGGGGCCGGCGACCGTTCCAAGTTTTGCCGAGGAGACGCCGAATATCCGAGCCAGCTGAAACGGCCACAGTGAATAATGTATCGACTCTCTCCGGCTCGACCACAACGGGCAAAAAAATATGACCGGAATTGTTCATTCGAAAATTAAACTTTTTTATGTAAGCAATAAACGCTCGGACACTTTCTTTTCCCTGGTCCAAAATAGTATACCAGTAATCGTACTCAAAAGTACTCAATTCAATATCGATATACGGACTGAAATTCTGAATTTCTGATGCTGGATTTGAACACGTTGTAGGGAAAAAACTTCAATTCGAAATCCGAACTAGTAAATTATAAACCATTACTTTAATAACAGCTGTCTCAGTATTAGTGAAAAGAAATTCTATACTTTTGAAATTATTCGAAAATATTATAGTCTTATTTTAATGTCTTACTCGGTTCATATTTAGTCCCGAAATAATGGGAATAAAACACAATATATAATTTTCCCAGAAGTCACTTATTTTTCGTAATTATTCGTATAACGTGATTACGAATTATGCAATACATTAAAATAAATATTAGGATACTAGGAATAAATACTACGGTTAGAATTATTTATTAAAGTTTCATTACTTTTATTGAGGTTGTAATTTATGTAGTTCTGCATTTCGAATTTTTTTATTTAAGTACTGGACGATACACACGAACCCTCATTTTACATGTACACATGTACATATTCACTCAATAATTTCCGTAAATAACGACATTTAGTACTTGAAATTCATGCTTAACATTTTGAAGTGCATGATATATACATACTGAAAATGCGAATGCCCTATTATTTACCCAATTTCATAGGCCTTAGGAGTTGTAACGGAACGTGTCATTTGTGTCGGTATCCGATCACTATCATTCGAGTTTGGCGGGCCAAACTGTGGACGTGGATGGCATCGAGCACACGGCACAGAACAAGTCTTAATTGTTTTATTGATACAACGAGTAGATAAGTCAACCAGGCATTCCTCTAAATAGATAATAGTACATTACGACCATTACCTTGTTTGTATGCCTAAGACATTATCGGAGTATGAAGACATTAACTGCATGAATTGCAGTTAAGGACAATAGCACAATACTTGATCGTGACGGACAGCTAACAGTATGTGACGGGGATACAGTCAGCCGATGAATATTTTATTGCGCCTTTCAATTTTTAACTCACCCATAAAAGGAAATAGTTCACAAACTAAACTTCTATTTGAGTTCAAAGAGCACCAATTTAAATTAATTTAATTTATATGAACTGGACAATTAATAGTATCACTTTATTTTGATAGTAAACGGTCAGTCATAAAATTACAGAACTTGTATAAAGTACATATGTACTTTGTAAACCTATATTTATAATGCTTATTATTTACTATAAATATTCAAACTTTTGTAGTAATTTTTGTGCTATAATCGTATAGTACTCTATTATTGATATAGACATTTTTTCTTAGTTGCAAGTTTATGGATTTTAAAACATAAAATTGTCCTCTACAGGAGAAAGTAATGAAATTCCTATTTATTTTTGGTACTTGAACTAGCGCGGAGAAGTGAATTTCTTAGACTGGCTATGTCATAGACCCTGAACACAGAGATCAGAGTACCAATTAAAAGTAAGTGATATCACCGACGGACTAGGTCAAAGAATGCCGAATAGAGGACGGACTCGGGCGTGCTACACCCGAGAAAGAGTCATCGCGTCGCCTCCAGGTGATTGATGGCATTAGAGAGCCGCCGCGTAAGGCCATTGTAAGGCTTTCGGCCGTTTTAAGATTCAGTCGGTCAACCGCTGGGCGTTTGTTCCCATTGGAAATACATCGAGCGGGCGCGACACTGAGCCAAACCCGCCGTTTCCAATTCGTTTCCAAAGCGCCAATTTTTTTCGCCTTCAACCGCTGTCGAATCTCCCCGGCCCGGTTCTAATTGTTGGGACAAATCGAAAGTAAATATGGAAGTGAATCGAATTTACTTTCGAGCGTTTAACATGCGGGTCAATCCGGCTGTGGCTTGCACCAACACAGATGTAAAGACGGCTTGCTGAAAACAAATTCGATGTTTCAAATTACAAGAGACACCTCGGAAATGTACAGATGTGTTATGGGGATAAAAGAGATTTATAAATACATGCGTGTCTCCATTTTGATGATACCACTCCAATGAGAAATTAGGCGCATAAAACGTGGTTACTGTAAAATAAACTCAAATCGGAATTTTATTTAATACATTATTTTTCCGCAATTTAACTTTCGTATCTTCGCAATTTTAAATTTTTAGGTGGCAACAGTCTAAACCTCTCATATTCACTTATCTGTATTCATGCAGCATAAAACACAGTTAACCAAAAATTTAACGGGAAAAAACAGATTATTGTTGGAAAATTTCGATAACGATATAATATGACATATTAATTCGATTGTCTCGATTGGCCCATACATTTTTACAAGGTACAGTTAAATAACCATTTAATTAGCTATAGAATCATTTTATATAGTTTAAAATAAGATTGAATAGACAGAAAAATCAGGCCTTTATTGAATTTTACCCAATATTTTGGTAGTTTAAATGAGTTTAAGAAGGTCTTCCCAGTCGTGGGGAAAACTACGGCTAATTGTCATGTCAGAACGTCCCTTCAATCAATCGAATTCAACAGTCTGCCGAACAGAACGTGCTTCCCAAGCTAACAGCCCAATTTGGATAAATAAAGAGCTCGTAAACTAAGTCACGAATTCGTCTGTCGCTAGGACCCAATTGCAGATTTTGTAAATCCGCGAATCGATCCAGATTTCGAGGTCCGGGGTGAAAGCGGATTGAGATATTGTTGGCGTTGTCGTAAACGGTCGGTCGGTCAAGGGGACAGAGGCCGGCCATGACTTGGGTCAGTGTCAAGGGTGGCGGCACCCGCTCACTCTCTCTCTCCCTCTCTCTCTCTCTCTCCCCCTCTCTCTCTCTCTTTCTCTCTCTTCTAGCCACCGACCGGGTGCCAATATTGCCACTGCTCTCTTCTTATCAGCTGTCGATCCGAGTTTTTGGCAACCGGACCCTGCGGATGCCGACGCGTTTTTCCTCGCCCGAGTGGGGAGCCTATATATAGTATTTACGCGGGACCGATTCGACTAGTACACTCCAACTAACTAACTGCTGTTGTCCGTCCTACTACAAGCACTCAGGGAGTATGAAGCTTCAGGCCTCAGTTGTCCTACTGCTGGTGGGGGCCGCAGCCCTCGCATCGGCCGCCTCCACACCGCCCCTCGACAATTTCATTCACGGTAAGAACCGCAGTCGAGATTTCTTTGTGTTCTGCAGTTATTTCAACCAAACAGAAACGATTCAAGTACAAACTTTGTACTCTTTAAGAGTCTCTTCGGATTAATTTGCTTTAACTCCTATTATTACGTAGGAAATATTTAATTTAATACGTTGAAATTTTTCTGTCTGAAGAAGACCTTGCAAACCATGAAACAGGTATTCCAAACTGGAAAAAGAAATACAAAAGGGACATTTAAGAACTCAATATATTCTACTATCTATTCCACTATATTTAATAGTAGTGTTCTACATTAAAAGAGATGACCCAGAGTCCTAGAAGTGTCGATGAAGAATCGAACATTAAAAATTCAATTCCTGAAAACGCAGAACTAAAAGATCAGTACATTCTTCCAAATTTTGCCTCGTAGTTAATGCATTTATGAATTAAAAGTAGTATTAGATTGTTCTAAAACAGTTAGCAATAATGCGTATTAATTAAAAATGTTTTGACGTTCGTATATGAATTTCGTGGACCATAATTTTTTTAGGGCATCTGATTTTTTTATAGTAATATTTATTATTTGCATCTATTATTTTTGGTAATGCATTATTTTTTATAATTAGAAATCAGTTGACCCGCCGAATAAATTAAAGGCGGGCCTGGAATCACGGCGCTGTGAGTAGGCAAGCCCGCAACATAGTTCTGTTTCGCAAAATTGCAGAACTAGCGCCGTGCTAAAATATACCGCCCCGTGTGAAAGAATTCGAAGTACGGAACTGAAATTCTAAACCGCGCAGACCAAATTATCATTTTTGCTACTTTTTCTGGCGTCATAACTATATAACAGCTTAAGTTTAAATATATAATTATCCGCATTAATAGCATACCATATAGCTATAAATATAAATAAGAACGTCACGAAGGAAACTCTTAACAATAATTATTATGACCGACAATATCAATAATATGCAATATTAAAAGTAATAAAAAATATTATTCCAAAGCTTTTTTTACCATTGATTTAATCTCATTAATTTATCGCTGTAACTTAATTGTAAGAAATTTATAACGGAACAACACTATTTTAGATGATGCCAAGCCTGACTTGATGACAAAGAACGAAAAGCCGGAGGAAGAAGATACCCAACCGATCATCATGGAAAATGAAGGTTAGTTAATAAGTTAATAAACAACTGTATGTTGAAAAAATTGGGACCATGAAAATAACAGTTTTAACTGGCAAAATATTAATATTTAATATTTTCTGTAACTTCAATGCCTCCGCACTGATTAAACATCAGTACTAATTTAATTTTCCGTGTCCTCAGAATTGAAACAAGAAGACCATACCATCAGTAAGAGAGAAGCAATTCAAGGCAATTCTGGGGATGATGAAAACGAAGACTCAGGTGTTTTGGATGCTGAAGGTTAGTTTTCCTTTTAATATTTCCTATGAACAATGTTATCATAACCGCAGCATATTTCAATAAATATTAATATATTTTATTGAAACATATCGTGGCCTCCCTCGAAATTCATATAGAAAAATAATATCAACAACATAATTTACATTTACTCATTTTTTAACATTTTCCTTTGGATTTTCACTGATTTTTATTTTGGGGTCTTACGCCAATTCTTCTCGTGAGTCAGGATTTGTTGAACACTTTCGAAATATTTCGTGAGTATCGTTTTGTCAAAAAAATTACACGACTCACAACGAGGCGTAAACGTTTTCTCTTTTAACCTTCACCGGGAGTGGATTAGAAAGCAATCGTGAATTGTAGAGAGAAAGTGGTCCGACATTCGATTAGCGTATACTCACTCGAACTTGGGGTTCTAAAAGTGCGGTCTAAAAATAATGTATTCGGTTCAGCGGAACGGATATTCACTAACTTAATAAAGAATAACGTGTATTTATATATTTTCAAATTAAAAATGGAGCATCACCATTGCCCCTTATGGTATAGGCATTGAAATTGTACGAACCATTCGTACTGTTACAATTGTCGTACCATTTTAAGATTTACCTTATTTCAAAAAAAAATTTTTTACTTCGTTTCAGAAATTTTTTAATACATGTGTTTGTTAGGATAAAATCGTGTAGCCGAAAAAAATAAATAACTCGAGATTTATATGACTTTATATGATATCTATTATTGGCATCTTGTACACTAATATGGATTTGAATCCGTCCGAAATTAATGAAGCTCAGAACTCAATCGGAACAAAGTATAATGGTCATTACAGAAAGACCTAAATTCTAAGAAAAAAAAGCGATTAACGACATTAGCATTCTCTATGGATCTGTTTTATTAGCCCAATTAAATCGAATTATTATATCGTTAGGCAGAAGGCACGTCTTGACCATTCCATTGTCCTGTTCAATAAACGAGTATTTTCTGTTTGCCTAATTTTTTAATGAAGTGAAACAACCGGTATCGTAGCGTTAAACGAATAGTCGAATCCAAACGAAAATAAGAAGAACGTGTTGATTAACAGCGAATAAATTATTCTATCGGATTATAATTGGGACGTCGGATATTATGGCAAGATTCTGAGGAAATCATTTGGACGTAAAATTCAAATTCAACTACGCGGAGCTCAATAAAAATTTACTGTGAAAAATGGACAGCAGAACTATAGACAGAGGACGATTAGTTTTGGTCCTTGGGAAGAGGAATTTTCTCGTCCGGATGCTGGGGCCCGATTGAAGCCTCCGAGGCGGTGCTGAGCTTTTATGAGCCGGCGGCTGGAGTGGGGGCGGCCCGCCGGTCACCCTTTAATGCACCTCGCCGGACCCAACAACCTCCAATTCCTCGACTGGAAACCGGCTGGAGAACACACCCTGCAACATTTTCATGGGGCATATCGCAATCGGAAAGAAAATGTTCGGGAACGCGCCCGATAAGTCGAAATTCGAGATTTTATAGCCGTTGGTCGGAGGTTTCGAAAACGCTCGATCGGTTTCGATTGATTTAAGGATGGAAGTCCCTACACTCTGACGAGCTTAAAATAATAATGTAACAGAAGGTAGGGGCATCCGATAAGCGAGTCCGATTGAATACCCACGAAATATATAAATTGGAGACGTTTTACATTCTGAAAGGATTTAACTAATTTTATATCGAACTCGCGGTCTTATATGGTACTTCAGTATTCCTTTTTAGGGAACACCGTTCGGACGACAACCGATGTTTCCGACTTTGAATTACAGCTCCACAAATGATACCGGTTTTGATAAAAATCTGTGCAGTGAATGCGTTTTCGCGCCGCTGATCGAATATAGATTGGGCTGCGGCTCAAATATTGTCACCAATTTCGAGTCGCACGCTTAGAGCGGTGGGGGAACGAATTTATTCTGGAGGCGTCTCAGGCGTATGAAAACCCGAGGAAATACCAATTTATAAATGGTGAGGCGTCGGCTGCCGGTATCGGGGTCGAGGTCAGTGTGTCAGCGGCCCGGTTGTCGACCCGGTTGACGTCACCGATCCCAACTATCTGGGACAGTGAAACTAGCGTCGGCTAACTGACGCGCTCTCACCTACACCAGAAACAAAGAACGGCTTTCTTTAAAGCCGGCCTAAACCCGACCGACCCGACCCCTCCGGCGGCTGGCTCCGGAGGAACATCGAGGAAAACGACCGCGTCTCCCGCCGAATAACAATGTAATTTAACATGGACCGTAAATTCGCGATTACAATGCCCCCCATTGCATTAACTTTAAGTCAAAATCCGATAAGGGAGAGTAGCGTTAAAGTCTTTATTATTCTCAGTCTCTTAGATATTTGGGACACAGTTAGATCAATTAATTCCGCCCTATGTTAGCGTTCCTATGATCTTACTGCTGGTTACGGGACAGAAAATAAGATAATTTTCGGGTAACAGAACAGTTCTGATATATATTCAATACAAATTGCCTGTATCGCTTGAATGTACCTCCAGGACGACGGAAGCCACCAACTCCCACGATTTATTAACGAGCTAGAAAGTTTATTAATCATTAAATTATATATACCTTGTTGTAAAGAAAGTGGATAATTTGTCTAATTCTGCAATTCTATAAATTTTAATCTTACCAATTTCATTGTCTTACAAGTGCATATAATAATGGCTGTTATGCCATACCTATCAGATCAACTTCAACAAATCGGTCTGAAAAGTAAATAACGTCTCCTCTTAGAAATGAATATGACCTGCCCAAGAAGGAATTAGGAACGGGGATAAAATTGGTGATTATCGAGACGTGAACGTCGGGCGCTTACACGAGTATAGGAGGGCGTCCCATCATTGAGGGGAAATTGGAAGGGAGGGAGGGAGGGAGGGAGGAGGAGTAGGATTCCGAGGGCCACACCTCACTCCAAGAATCTGGCCAATGACACTACACTACATTACACTAGTTAGTTACACTACAATTCGTTTATCCAGCCGAAATACGGTTCTAACTCGCCGCATACCACCTCGTCTCGTTTTCAATTGTCGAATAAAATCTTCACTAAGATTACATTCTAAAGAATAGTCCCCATAAATAAATAGTTACTATATGTAAAAAGTATGTTTTATGTATAGAAATCAATTGATAAGAATCTAATATAATAAATATGACCATTAAATCTAGGATAGTTCCCAATGTTTCTAATTAAGGGAGTTTATAATTATTTAATTTTTTCCTCTAAAGTAAAAACATCTTGAATTAGTACATCTGTTACACACTTTTTCAATTTCGACCCCCTAAATCTATCAATATAAAATATAGTCTATTTCTTTCGTAATTTTCCGAGTTAATTTTCGTACCTTATGGTTCCTTGGCTCTTAGGTTTTTTGGTTTACTACCTGAAGTACTAACCAAAGTAGCGGAGGAAACCCTTCTAGTGTTTACTACTTCCGGTAATATAAGGAGGGCCTGCGTTCGGTACTCTCGCCATCGTCGGTAATTCCTGCTAGTAATTATACTTGAACTGGAACTCAGAAATAATACCTTACATTACGTTCGAAGTTTTAACCCAATTATTTGTGGCTGTAGAAGTTACAGTTCTATTCCAGACATGATGTATGTAAGTTGTTAGGCACCATTCGAGTATGATGCCTATCGGCGTATAATGCGGTCCACGACCGAGCCCGAAGCTCGGTATCGAACATGGTTAATTTGATATACCTGTTTTGTGGTCTGCGGGGGGTTGGAATACTGTAGGTTCGTGATGTTTCTGTCTCCTCTCGCTGGTTTGGTCTTTTGCTAGACCGGTCTCGGCCGCTCGCCATCTTCAGCAGGGGGCATCCAAAGTGCTGGCAGTGACTGGCACCGCTGCTGAAGATGGCGAGCGGCCGAGACCGGTCTAGTAAAAGACCAAACCAGCGAGAGGAGACAGAAACATCACGAACCTACGAACATGGTTAGTTCTGGTGAAATATTTTCATTTTTTTTGGTGAACTGATATCGAGTCGTGATTACAGGGCGGAGCAGGAGGAGGAAGGGACTGGTGAAGAAGGTAGTCTGGCCGGTGTTCTTGACCATCGGCCTGATGACTGTGCCGGTTCTGTTCGGCCTCGTCGCGTTGGCGGCGTTCAAGGGCCTCTGGTCGGGGATGACGGCCCTCGCGGTCACCGCCGCCCTGGCACTGCGCCGCCTCCTCTCCTCCAACCACTCTGTCTGGGTGCCGCCCCCGCCACCGCCACCGGCACCGCACCACATCACCGAGTACTACGCCGACTACAGGCGGGCCGACGACTACAACAACAGGTTCGGCTGGAGGGCCCTCCAATGAGACCCGCTAACTACATTTCTATAGGATTTCCCTTTATTACTATGACGAATACCGAAGACGATTTAAATCCACGCACGAACCACCATCGAAACCCGCCCAGAATTAACGGACTATACGGGAGATCCTTTCTAACCGCTATAAGAATAATTACTGCGAGACGAGAACGATATAATGCTTAATATGAAGACGAAATTGGTATATAAATTAAACTGACATATGACAACGATGCGAAGACGAATTAACGAAGAGCAACGCGCACACTAACTGGACAGAAAACTGACTTCTTACTATAACAACAAAATTGATTTATATTTAAGGAAAAGATTAAAGGAAAAGACAATCCAATTCTTTACGCGAAATAAATTATATTATTTATTAATTTATTTATAATTCTAGGGAGTGCCAAAGATTCTTTCGATGCTAATAATTTCTGTCGTTCTTTCCCTAATTAACCGATTTATGTTGTGATTTTTAGAAAATCACCTACCTCACTCACACCTTCTAACCAGCGGAGCGACACATTTGACTTATGAGTATGGGGCTCTTTTATGAGATTGTAGATAAGAAAGAATTTTTATATTTGTACAAACTGAAAAAATTATTTATTATAAAGAGATGAAATTATTTATTAATAAAATAGTGAAACAAATTGGTTTTTTTGTTATTTGTACCCCGAATGAGAAATAAATTTTTTGAAACGGCTAATGGTTATTCGAAAATTTAATATCAGTTGATCACCCAACTGCCGCATGACGAATTTCCAATCATAAACCGGTGCTTCATCACGATTTGGAATGAAACCAACAGTTAACAAATCATAAGAATGCATTCCGAAGTTAAGCCCGTCATAGTTTAGGCCAAGACATTTGGTATTCACTCAACGTCCGTCCGCTAGTACCGTTAGGAGGAAGGACGGGCCCGGTTATAGTCGTTCCTCAGTCGAGATTCACCCGACGTTGCATTAAACAAAGTTTAATACATCGATTTTTAGAAGCGAACTTTCAATCGGGTTTTGAGTCCGTTGGGTTCTCGATATTTGGAGGCGGGCAGGCCGGCCGTAATATTTGGATTAGAGACGAGAACAACCCCGTAAAAGATTGTTTACCGCCCCGATAAAATTGGCCCGGGGGGCAATTTACATGTAATTTAGTCCTGGGGCGGCCCGAGGAGGGAAAAAAGAAAAGGGGAGAAAGAGAGTGGGAAAAAGACGGGAGGATACTTAAAAAAAGAGAAAAAATAAAGGAAGAAAACCTAATCGAGGTCAAGAGAGAGAAGAGAACAGGTGGCTGGGGGAGATGACTTTCTACCGGATGCTGTCCGGTCTAGAAGCGGAGCCCACGTGACCTGACCCACATCTATAGCGTTGTGGGGGAAAGAGAAGAAGATACACGGAGTGTGCCCGTGTGTGTGTATCTGTGTGTGTGTGTGTACCTGTGTGTGTGAATGTTAGGCGGAGAAACACTAAGGGAGGAGGAGCTCCGCATTCCTTAGCCCACTTTCCGTCAGTCGGTCTATCTCGTTCCCTCCCTACGCCTTAACTATCTATCCATCTCTTTCTCTCATTCTCATTCTTCTCTCTTCTGGAGGTGGAGGATGCTTTCTCCTCGGTAGCTCTCCTTGGCTCTGCCTCTGTGGCCCCTCTTTCTGTTTACAAACACGCCGACACCGACGACGAAGCCGAGGACTGTACTTAAATAGGGACGGTAAAAAGGCCTCCTTACTTTCCCCAAACTCGGTTTAGATTATAGGGAGGGACCTCCACCAAATCTACCGGAAAGATGTAAAGAAGGAAAACCGTTAATAATTATACACTTTATTCGTCTATTGGTACGGCGATGCGACTAGATGAGAAACATAAAAACCTACGAGCACTCATCTCTTTGGGCGAATAAATAAATATACATGCAAATACATGAAGTAGTAATTATTTCAGCCGTTAATTTATAAACAGATTTTTATGGCATTTCATTACGTGTAGGTTATTTAAGAATTATATATTTATAACACTGCCTACTTCGTATCGCAGTATAATTTGTATAAAAATCGACAGTAATAATAAAAATAAAATTTCGAGCTTAGAGAAAATGAAACATTTAATGTTATGAAGAAATATGTTCACCTAGCATGGCTTTGGGTACTTACAAAAGGGTTGAAATGTATTTTCTGTTTTTGTGTAATTGTCTATTATAAATAAAAACAGTGTTTTAAACCAATTTATTGAAGTTTTGAAGTAAATTTTAATAATAACTAAAGGCAATCCGGGGTCCATTTACAACACTTCGAAAATATATGGAATAATAAAAGAATTTTCACTGTAAGTGCTTTCTAGATATAATTATGTAATCATTCTATCGTTTAATTGTAGAATATTTATCTAAAAACAAACTTTAATAACACAAGAATAACAGTGTTCAATGTTCCCGAGCAATAAATTATAATTGTAATAATAAACATCATATATAATTAATAAATTGGTAGCTCTTAATGTGTAGCAATTATATCTGTTATGAATCTCTAGAATGAAATCTAGCAATTATTTCGTTATGAATCTCTAGAATATTTCATATATGTTGTTCGTTTTTTCGAGTTTTCTTTCTTTAGAAGTGACAGTCTCTGTGAATAGCTTTCACTGAGTACTGATCCGTCTCATGACCTACTCAATCCCTGTCACTTGTACTGTCCATTACATTAAGACCTAAATCCCGATCACAACAATTAAATGCGCAAAGATAATATGAAAATTAATATGCAATGTATTTAATATTCGCTACTATTGAAAAAGAGGAAATGAAAACTTCGCGTAACAACTCGGCCTAGCATAAGTACTAAGTTCTCTTCAGAACACTAATATTATTTTATAAATAGTTCGAAATGTATGTAAATGAATATAATGATCATAATTTTAAGATTAACACTGGAAGTTAATGAATGATAATACTTCCAGAAGTTTTCGAAAGATTACTTTTGCAAGTTTCATTCTGGCACTAACTTTTGTAATTATTATTATGATTTATGTGGCATTAAATATTTATATAAAACTCTGTTGGTGTTCGTACTTCGGCTTTTTCATTAAAATGAATGCCGTAGATTTTGCGTGTTCTGCCTCCTCTCGCTGGTTTGGTCTTTTGCTAGACCGGTTTTGGCTGCTCGGCGTCTTCAGTAGCGGTATTAGTCAATTTGACACATTGTTATATTGTACTGTGGTACAACATTATGTTTTTGTTTGTCTATGAAAGTTTTACTTCTCTTTAAATAAAAATTTTACGATATAGATACACCAGCGCCCCCTGAGGGTGGAGCGGACATGTACTTCACTAAAGTTCGTTGGGTGCATTTGCACCGATAAACTAGCACTCCTTGAGGGTGGCGTGGAAATCTACTTAACTAAAGTTCTTTGGGTGCACTTGCACTGATACACTATCGCCCCCTGAGGGTGGTGCGGAAATGTTCTCAACTAAAGTTTGTTTGGTGCATTTGCACCGATAAACTAGCGCCCCCTGAGGGTGGTGCGGAAATGTACTTAACTAAAGTTCGTTGGGTGCACTTGCACCGATTAACTAGATTACTAAAATAAACTTTTTTCAATAAATTTTGAATCAACAGGAAAACGTTTATGATCATAAATATACAATGCTAGATAGGTTTCCTGTTATATATTTGGAAGTCAGAACCAAGTAGTTGTTACCAATCGTGTTATCAAATATATATTTGACCAATATTCTAAACTAATTCAAAATGAATATTTTGATTAATATCTAGCCAATAGTCATGTAAGCATATGCTAATCTTTTATAATACATTATATAGTATTTCCTGTATTTTAATACATGAAAAATTCTATACGACATGGATGTGTGACTGTGAAGTAACAAACTAGGTGGCGGTACATTCCAAAGCGTCGAAACTCAGACGCCCTAAAATCCGGCATGATTTATAACAGTGGTATATAGTTAATTACTCAGTAATTATTCAAATACAATTTTGACATAATTGATATGTTCGAAGGCAGTTTCCTACGAATCAATATTCTTCTTGTGATCAGGTAATTGTCATGTTTTACGGAGTACGATTGAAGATTTTAATATGAATTCAAATAAATAAAATCAAAAACAAATCTTGATTTAACGAATATTTAATCGAAGAATATCTCCTTTAAACCCAATGTTATTCAACTTTTAATATACTGATAGATGACACAATAGACTTTATTAAGCGAAAAGTGGTATTACAGAAATAGAGGATACAACATTTTAAAAAATGAACGTTTGTAGAAAATCGATCTTATATTGTATCATCTGATCGATAAGAAGTGTAAGTTTATTTATAGACTTTAATGCCATCTCTGAGTAGGAATAAGTACTAAAGCGGATAAAAATTACTGATAGAGGGCAGCACAAGTCAAACTGGTGGTTTCACTATAACGTGAGGAGTAGTGACTCCTGCTGAGTGGGACCCGGCGGCCTAAATCGGCGTATCATTAATATTCCCACAGCGAGAGAGAGAGAGAGAGAGACCATTTAAAAACGATACGATACAATATATCATCAGCTCTGAAACAAATATCGGGCTTAATCAGAAATTCGGGCGCGGAGGTGGCCTGAAATATAAAGCGGGAAGTCATATTTTATCGTAAATGCGTAATTAAAAAAAAAAATAAAAGCCGATTCAGGTTTACCTCTATGGCCCAATTTTCGGATCAACCTGTTTTCCTGACCTCTGGACGCGGGCCAACTTCGCCTTTAATAGTTGAACCGCGTGGCCTCCTCCCGAGTTTGTATTACTTTTTTTACGCACTGAATATACAATACGGCAAAGATACGATTAATCTATTCGAGATCACCCCAGGTTGGAGGTTATCAGTGAAGGGTCGCCGAAATCAACCTGACGACGGCCACTATAACGAATATGACCCAAATAATACTCGAATTGAAATGATTAACGTAGGATATTAGCCATTCATAATAGAAATAAAGCTAGATTAACATCTTTACGAATCTAAAATTAATTAATTCTACAAATTGTAATAATAATTTATTTAATCCTAGGAGATCGCCATATGGGTGCTGCTGCCAACGACCATCAGCTATCTCGTTGGACCTCCTCATCATGTTTATAAAAAATAAAAGGTATTATCCATTTACATAAAATAATATTCCTATATTTAACAGTCTTCCTTATTCTACTATTATTCCTAGGAAATATTTTGAAATTAATTTGAAAAATATAACTAACTCTGGATATGTCCTTAAAAAACAATAACGTCACATTATTGAGTGTATGTTACAGAGTATATGAAATATTATTTATTTGCACCGCATATATGTGCTGTATTATTTCTTAGTCATTTTACGGAGCACCTAAAAACAGTAAATTATGTCTAAAATAGTGCAGATTTCTCGTACTATTTGTCGTATTGTTCTACTTTACATGATAGAAATGAGGCATTAATTGGGCGTGCGTGTTATCATAATGTTCAGCCCCCACGGTAGCAGCGTATAAGAAAGTATTGGACGTTGAGTACAATACCGGGAGGTCAAGAGTGGTCGTCGGCCTTGGCAAACCGACGGCTACGCATCCCCTCCACCGTTAAAGTCTCCTATATAAACGGCGGTATCTACTTTCGTGTCTTCATTCTCCCTTCTCGCTCCACAAGTCCAAAGTATTCGTTACAATCCATCTCGTCCATTTTAACGCCGTTTATTTATTTAAACGCCGAAGATTTTATTCTGACGAAAATTTCCAATTAACTAATATTTAGATTAACCGGTCAAAATTTTGCCTAAATTCCGTATTTTACACTAAAATTCCGCGTATTTGTAGTGCACTCCGTCTCAGTTGTACACTATCCTCTAATTACTATTTACTTATTAATTTTCGGTATTTACGCTGGGTCACACATACCGTTAACAAATTCCTCAAGTAATCATTACAAAGTTCTTCCAGGTACACATTCGCGTCCACATTTCTTTTTTACTAGAGAATAAATTAAATAAATAAGAAATTGGAACACTTAAGGCAGGAAGTACTTAGGTAGTATTTTGTAATATTACTCTGATTATTGAATAAATATTCAAATTCAAATACTAAATTGACATAATACATTCTACGGTCCTATCGGTTAATATGAGCATATCAATATTTCCAACTTCTCATCAAAAACTGAATCTGATACAGTATATTTGTACAACAATATTAGTTGTGCTATTGTATGAGTTTGGTGATGTAACCTGGAAAATTGAAAGAGTAGAAGTCAATCAATTTTATTCGTGACTCTAGAATCCAGTTGGTTTTCAGGACACGACACCATTTATGTTTCCAATACATTAAACATAAATAGATTACATGGTATTTATACATTGTCATGATAAAGAAGTACATAACACGTTTATAAGTGGGGAACCAGATAATGCAAGTGAAAACTTTATTGACTCTTCTTGTAACTACTGCCCCACATCAATATGAATAAATTATTTAAATATACAGAAAAAAATAAAACAGTATTTGTTTCAATATTCTATATATGATTTAACGTTAAACAGTTCGGTAATAGGAAAAATGCGTAAGTTTTTCTAACACTGAGCTCATATTTATGGTGAAAAATTAACACCCTCGTGAAGTTACTCTATAATAATGCAGGTACAGTTTTATGCTTGATTTTACCGCGTACTTGAAATACGGAAAAAATAATATTAAAGAATCGCCTAACGTTCTCGTGTGGGGAACCATAAAGGTAAATGACAACAGCTGAAGAACCCCGATATAATGTAGGGCAAAGAATGTTGAGTACTCGAAAGCAAAATAAGTTCAACGGACCGAAAAGATTCATCTTCTATATTACCACTTCTGTGGTGAACAATGTGTTTTCTCTTAACCGCATCTACATAAAACTTATTGGCACACGTACTAGAGGGCAGTTTAGAAACCTACTTCTTTCGCTTTCTGTCCTGGTCTTAAAACGTTTCCTGGAGTTGATATATCATATTTAATATATAATATAACGCCTAACATTTTCGTATATTTATGATACCTGTTCGGTGATCAGTGAGAGTTTTGAAAGTTTGGAGTTTTGATTCTTAGAATCTTCTGTTTCCATTTCCTGTTTTATATATATATATATATATATATATATATATATATATATATATATATATATAACGTACCAACTTGAATGATTCAATTGTAGACTACAGCAGAATGGTAGCATGCAACTGCTTCTTCGCCTCCCAAGGAGACATTGTACTCGGTGGAGTTTCCGATTCTCATGCACTGTCACGGCCGATCTATTGTGAACAATACCCCTTCTTTGTACCCCCAATGCAGTTTACACCGAGCCCAAATTATTTTCCCATGGCGTTTAAAAATAACAGGACTTGTAATTTGATCCACTTGATGCTTGAACAAACCGCGCGAGATTTATCGCTCGAACTCTTATCTCATTTTATATAAGTAAATATGACGTCCTTTCATTCGTATTTATATTGATGTGCATAACAAGTTTCATTGTCGTTAATAAATAACGACCTCGTAATTAACCCAATGAAAACAAATCAGAGATACCTAACGTTCTATCATGGAATCAAAAAGCACACCAGAAGAATTACTCCAAATCCTCCAACGTCCAGAAATAGAGAAGAAGAATAAAGAACCAACATAACTTAATAAAATTCGCCTTTAAGAAACCATTGATACCTAAAACTTTACGTAAATGTTGTTGGAAATACTTCATCTTATGTTCAAAAATTATGCGAAATATTAAAATGTTCAATTGAACGAATATTGGTTCGTCACGTGGGAATGGTGACTTAGCAATTCCACGATGCAGCGTAAATGCCAATATTGTTTTGTGTTAGGAGCGATGCAACATGTCAAAAATTAACGTATTAAAGGACGGGAGAAAAAAAATTGCAAACGAAAATAACCGCTGTGCCCTCTTTTGTGTCCGCCTTCTTATTTTGTCCGTTTTCATGTCCGGTCGACAACCGAAGACGTACAGGAAGACTGATCGCTAGTGTCCATCGCGGGCCTACATGCGAACCCGTTTTTGCAATGTCCACGTTATAAAATAAAAAAGAAGAGGGAAAAAACCGACAATGGACGCCGTGAGTGTCCAGCAGGCGGACTATAACGCATTTCAAGTGGCAGACGGTTAGGCATGGTCAGACCACTCGTTATCCCGACGGGACGTGGGGAATCAACCCCTCCGCTGGGAATATTTCGCCGGCCCGTAGGAGGGGAAAACAGAGGCATGGAAAATAGAAAAGTGGGTGAGGGAGATTCGGTCGTCCGGCCGGGAGAAGAGGCCCAGTAGTATCTGTGTCACGGCCGCCGCCTCCGATGTCGACGAAGAAAAAAACCTATAGGTGGAGGACTGTACGAAACTGGCCAAGCGGAAATAGGAAAGCGGATCGGTCGAAAAAGAATGCGCCATAGCGGAGATTATACCGCTGTAAAAATAATTGCGACCGAACGCCTTTAACGAGAATAGTCCTTTTTGTTCCACTGTTGTTTGTGCCTACTGCGGCCGTTTGTGGACAAACAAAAAAAAGTCCAGCTTCGGAGCTCAGCCACGAGAATTCGCACTTCTATGTTCGAGTTCTTACATTGATAATAAATGATAATAAAAACAGCGCTCTATTATGCTCTAGAACTAGATACTTTTGGGAAGAAATCGCACTCTCATTTAATGAGCCGGCTGTTTTCCCAGAAACAGAAATATTTCATTCCCTTGTTACGCTCCGCCTCCTTATGGAGGTTAGATGAGAGCATTATAAAGAGGGGGACGCTATTCCCTTGGTGTGGAATCGTACTAATGGCTATGTAATTATAATTGTAACTGGCTACTGAGAATTATGTACGGTTTTAAAATTCCTGGTAGACTTAATGAGTTAATTAAGGACGGTCTAATATAACAATTAATTAAGAGTTGAACTGGAACTCATATATAAATCGAATATCCTATCAAAGTGAATTAATTCAAAAATTATATGTCAAAACAACATAATCATAAAATCAGAAGCAAGAAAAATAATATAAAAAGAAAAACCTTAGAATGGAAAAAAGACAAATAACAAAATATATGAAATTAAAAGCAAACAGATAGCTGGAAAACATAACAATAAAAGAAGAAGATGAAGGGGAATGAGTAGTCCGCTACCATTTTTTCCAATTGTGTCCTGTGCGGAAAGAAAACTGTAAAAAATATATCATTTATGCCATTATATTACAAATTCATTGTTCAGGATTGAGCATGGACAGAATTAACATTTATTTGGGTTGCCGAAGATGTAGGCCACTGATATTTCGGTGATAAGTCCTCAAGACCGTTTGTTTTACTACCCGCCCATATTATTACTGATGGAATTTTAAGATCCGTAACGCGCCTCACAGTGCCAGTAGTCCATGCTATAATTCGATTACTGCGCCCGAACTTCAGCGTGCAAGATTAGATGTTGCGGGCCTGCTGAAATAACGGGTGGTTCAAAACTTACTTGAACCTTACCAAGGAGGTTACTTGAGGTACTTGAAACTTACCAGTCAGTCGATTCAAATACAGTACAGGGCTAATGTCAAGGGGTCGGACCGCGAAATCGGCCTTTCGCCATCCCCAGTAGCACCGTCCCGTCATGAACTAGCAAGTCCGATAATTTGTCAGTACACTCTATTAGAAGTATTTTTTGTCCCATCTACGTACGCTGTTATTTCGAACGTACGAGTTTTATTGCTGCCGAGAACTGTTAGCATTTGTTCAGTAATAGTATCGTGGTCCCGATACATTTTAAAAAACGGTGAAGGATGAAGCATCCTCTTTGCACGGTTACTGTGATAAGACAGAAGATCACGAGGGACATAATTTTCGCATAATATAAATTTATAATTATAATTTGTATTAATTAAATTGTTCATTTTTCATATTTTCCCTGATGGTTAGCTCTTCATGTTTACGAGTCTTTCATAGACTGTACTAAAACAGAATTGCAGAGACGGTCGGACGAGTGAGAGGAAATTGCTCGTTTTGTCGAAGCTTGTAAAACTAGCCCGAATCGAGTCGAAAAAAATTGAAAGGACCCGATTGTCCCCGAATTTCACTTGTCATTCAGGGGACTTGTTACCCGAGTGACATCTCTTTTTCGACATTCCTCGCTGTCCGACCGCCGTTGTCGATTGGTGGGGAGCGGTTAATGGGTCGGACGACGATGGCAGCGGGGATTTCTCTGCATAAAAAGAAGGGGTAGGGGGCGGACACCGAAGAAGCGATTAATGCCGGAGCGTTTTTCCACCGGCGGCGGTTTCGCTTTCCGTGCCCCCCCCCTCCTCCTTCCGCCACCCCCGGGAGAGCTCCTGTCCCATCGCCCCGAGATCAAATATATAAGCGGGCCAACGGTCAATGCTGTTAGACGCCAACTATCCCAGATGTCGGGTCACTGTTCTCAGGTGGTGCTGATCGCGGCCGTCTACTGCCTGGTGGCGGCCTCAACGTCCCGAGCCGCCGATCCCGACCTCCCCAACAACGCCAACGATATTCAACGCGAAACAGCCAACGAAGTTGACTCCATTAAACAAGTACGTCTCTTGTAACTCCGGTCGTTTTTCCATTTCACTGATCACTTTTCGTCTATATCTAAATTTACGGAAGCCACCTTCACATTCGGAAGCTCCCTTATTAGTGAACCATAGTATGCTGATTTAGTAATTTGATGCTTACGTACATCATTACTGTAATTGACGGAATACAACTGACGATTAAGAGGAGCCAAAACTGGTCTAAGATTAGACCAAATGATTGCAGCAGTGACGCATTTAGAGTTTACATATGCTCATATTCACAATCTACACATATATATAACATGTTTTCACGAACAAGTAATTCGCGGATATTAAATCAGTTATGTTGAATTTTATTATACAAACACAATATACCATCACATATAAATGTAACCTTCCCGGCTTCTCAGCAGAAACGAGCCTAACAAAAAACTGTGCAGCAATTCGATATTTTATTTACCAATTATGGTAATATAAATTTGGTCAAAACTAATTTTTCCATGAAAATTAAGCTGCAGAAGTAAATTTTATTGTTTTCGAATTTTCTCAAAAGAATGAAACGTTCTATGACATATTTATTTTTAAATTCTATCTTATGATTCAAACGTTCTCTACCGTCTAAAAATGTGAAATAACGAATATCACTGTACATGTACAAATAATGTACACTGAAATAATCTATGTCAGGTTTTCACCATTGTCAGTAGCGATCTGTCAGTAATATATTGAGCTACTCACACACGTCTGCTCTTGTCGAATCATTCATTCAGCACATGCATATTGACGACTGAATTTGTATTTCAATATAGATATTTAGACTTCAACATAAATTTAGATTACTCATTCATAACGACTGTGAAATTTTCTATTTGTAAAATTTTCCAGTATTTAGGTCAAATACTGACTGTGGAAAGAATGGGATGTTTCAATTCACGGAGAAGAATAGTCTTCTCCACCATTAACCCCTCTTTGCATCATTTAACACGGAAAATTTGGACGGGACAGTTATACCGTGAAAAAAGTCCGGTTGGCCTTAACCGCAGGAGGTCCACTGGACCGTGATCCATTGACATTGGATCGTAGGTACCCTAGTTAATGCGATAGTTGGGTCAAATACTACGATTCGTGAATTTCTCTACATTGATGCGAACTGGACTTTTATTATTATTATTATTGATATGAGTTCGGTCCCCTTGTTTTTTTTAAGTTAATAAAGTAAAGGGTGCAGACTGAGAGGTCTCTTTTCTGGTCCTCTTTTCGCCCACTCGATAATACGCAAGACCGGTTTGTAGAGGTCGGTGAAGGAGACATATTCTCTGTTTCAGATAATGAGCGAAGAGTGTCGCGGGGTATACAGCGGGAGGTGCATGAAACTGGGCCTGCTGAAATTGCTGAGCCGCGCAGGAAGCTACCGTTTGACGGGCGGGTTGACGGTGACGGCGGAGGCGGTGAGCCCTCCAACTGGCGCCGAGCTCGACCTCTCCGAGCCCGGCCGTCTGGACCGTCTCCTGGTCCGCTCGCTCAGCCAGTACCTCGGCTCAATGTCCCTCAACGTCAGGGTCATGGACAAGGACGCCCCAATGAAACTGGCCCAAGCCTACTTCGGCGATTCCTCCGCCACAGGTAAAACGAAATACGGGAGTCTGTCCAGCGGCCGACCCCATCAGGTTACCTTCTTCCAAATGATTTTCTAGCTAACGGCGCGTACCTAGAAGTTATTCCTCACGCTGTAACGATAGAAGACTCGGTAGTTGACCCACTATTCTGGTTTGACCAATTTAATAATAAACTTGTACGCAGGTCGTAGGAAAGACAAGAACGGAGGGGCGTTGGCCGCGATGGGTCTGATGTCGGGAGGTATGATGCTGGCTCTGGGTATGAGCGCCCTGGCGGCTATGGCCGGTAAGGCGCTGATGGCCTCCATGCTGGCCCTCATGCTGGCCGCCATATCGGCGCTGAAGGGAGGCGGCGACGAGAAGACGACGACGTACGAGGTGATCAGCAAGCCGGTCGTCTCCCACGTACATTCACACTCGAGCGAGGTCCAGCACGGCCACCACGGCGGCCACCACTACAGGAAGAGGAGGTCTCTATTCGGCCAAGACCTCGCTTTCGCCCGACAGATACCCCAAACCACCGACTTATAAACACGATCCACCGCATCCTATATCTATCCAATATTAACACAATCTGAAATACGATGCTACGATAGAGACGGGGATATGAGGACACCGACTGACCGCCAACGGACCGCGATGACTGAAATGACGCCGAACGACCACAAAATCAAAAATACTAGTTCAAAACTAACAGTACAATAAGACGTTTTATTAATCATCGGTGTCCAATTATCGGCATTAGTGCACAGAAAAATTAAAATCTCAGTCTCGGATTACTGATCGATTAGCAGGATATCTTATGTAGTCATCATGACCAAGGGACCGAATTGACATTGACGAAACATTTAACCGCCTCATTTACTTTAACCTGGATGTAGCCCTTAGCTTCACCCGGAGATTCCTATTATCCGCGAGCCTGATTTTCCTGTACATACACATGGAAGGAGTCAAATATATTATTCAGGTTGGTTTTGGCGTTAGAAGTTTTCAGTCGTGATAATAGGATCCTGAGTGAAACATAGGAGTTTGAAAAATACGAATCCACCTCGGATCATCTAAATTTTATTATACAATTCGAGTAACTTTAATTTAAACTGCAGCTTTTAAAATGACCTCAATGACAGTTTATCCGGTTCCTAAGAACCACCGTTCCGATTCTACGACTTAACGACAGCTTGTTTTTAACTTGGACCGACTAATGGTGACTTCCATTGCAGTAAAATATATTTGAAAGCTCAAAGCGCTGTAGTTGTGATATTTATTTATTGTATATTTGTATTTATTATTATTTTGTAATTCGATGGAAATATATAGAGCATTATTCAATAAATAAATATTATGTTATTTTGATATTACTGATATCTCTTGCGATTGACAATTTCCTTCTTGAGGCATTCCAAGTTAATACGTCAGAAACAATTTTGATATTAGTAATAACTATTTCATGTTGTAGTACATACATTTATATCTTTTGTTTGTTGAAATGAACAGGAAGGGAACAGGAAGTATGATCACATTCGGGCAGATGTTTAACGCAAATACATTTCTCACATTAGACATCAAAACGATACATACAGTAAATATTTGATACTGGTTATAGTGACCGTTGGAAAAACGTCCGGACGTATAGAGAAGATTTAACTAAATTTGTAAAACATATAATCTAATTTTCTGCGGATAAATATATTTTAATCGATTAAGATTGATATTCGACCAAAATTAAAAAATGAATTTACTTCAACTAATGTTGACCTTGATACCTAAAAATGACCGTTTTTCCTCCAGTAACCTCGCTAGAAATCAACCTAGTGAAAAGTTCCCATTGATCTATTTACCTCTGCCTAATACCGTGAGGAATAAACGCGATTATGTGAAAAAACTCATTTAAAAATCGTGCTTACCTTTACACCCGTACGATCTATTACTACTGAAATTCGTCTGTAACCTAGCGAAAGAAAAATGAACAAATTGAAGGAGAAGAATAATGGGGGTTCGCACGGTAGTTAGGGAAGAAAGTGTTCTTAAATATGATAAATGTGTTTGAAATCCGGCTTTTTGAGGAAGCCGCTCGGAGAGGCATAGTCGCTCGGCACTGCTGGGTGGTAATTAGCTTTTGATGAGCCTACTTCGAACAGCCGCTGACTCACCGAGACGACTATTAATATCAGATTTATCCGCTTAATTTCGTATTATCAGAGACAAACGAACATTACTCTTTTTCACGGTGTCAGTTGACGAGTGCGGAGGTTTCGTCATCGCTGGGCTGAAACAATGCCAAGCGATTTTTGAAACGCCCCCCTCCAAGAAGAAGGCCTAAATTCGGGACACGGCCCGTGCCTCAATAATCAATCGATGCTGACCCGCTTCTTAGGTACGGCTGCAATTGACAATCCGCAGACAGCTTATCTCGAAGACGTAGTTATATAACAAGATCCTTCGGAGATTGGAAAAGTCCTGAGACTTAGGAGGAAAATCGGCCCCCCTAAAAAGGCATTATTAAGTCTTTACAAATAAGAACAATTTAAACTAATGTCAATTGAATTCCGACAGTTGTATTTAAATATCGGCATGCTTCAAGCACGACAGTACATACAATTGTGACTTTCGTATGTTTCTTTCATCCCGGCAGACCAATATATCAGCATTTATCAGTTTTAAACTTGCAAGACGTTCGTCTGAATACACTTTCGAATTTTCGTCAACATATTATTATGCTGCAGGTATATTTCGATCATGTTGACGCCGAATGGATCAATCGAGTCCTTCCGACCCGGCCATAAACGGTGGGGCCCGTGAATTAGCGTCTTAACGAGAGGAGGAGTCGCTTTTTGTGCGAGGGCCCCCGCCGTTCGGCTGGATATCGGCGTTCGTTTTCTCTCGGTTTAAGGTCAGACGATTAAATTCATTCGACAGTCGATTAGATGATACACGGTCATTAGGCGTTGAGGAGGTTCCGTTTCGGGGCTGGAAGAGGGATGCGGTCCCGGGCCGAATGTGGGTTGATTGGCCAGAGTCGGTCGGTCGGTGCGACCCTCTGATTGCCGCCCGATGACAGAGCCAATCTGTTATGTTCTGCGGTGTTCATTTTTTCGGGTCTATTCTCAGATTCTTTGCGCGCCCACAGCCCCCGTAGATCTCCCGCAGAAGGGTGTAAATCGCCGCGTCATTATGCCTGACTGCGATTTCAGTAATAATTCAAGTCATAATCTCCGCCCTTAAGAAGAACTCAGTAACTTAGTAAGAAGAAAACTGTGGCTTTCATTGAAAAAGCCAGGTTTGATATTTGAAGATGGAATTCCCAGCTGGATATCTGATGACGGACCAGCCAACGATGACATCTCTCTTTCTGCCGGGCTTATATGCTTGTTCATCTGAAGACAATATGAGAACGAACAATTCAATCTAAGTCGTTAAAATTCTCTTAGATAACTAACTTTTTTCCGTAGTTTCACTATGAAAACAAATTATACGCCGGATCGAAACTATAATAAACGCAAGACGTTTATTATACAGTGATTATAATAATAATGACTGCTAACTTCCGCATGCGCCTATACCGCATCAAGAATACAATTAATTTTAACCGCTATAACAAATTTAACTGAAATCGCGTTTATTATATTTTGTACAGTCACAGCTGGTTAGGCGTTAATCTTTGCCTAAAAGAAGGATTCTGTTCTGAGTTTATACTGCGATTTTATAATATACAACGATCCATCAATACCATTTTCATTGTGAATTTTCGTTATTTATGAAATTACATGTAGTCATAATAATGTAACCACCACCATTCTCGTGGCCGATATCGCAGCCGCTCCGCCCCAAACCACCCTTAAATTTTAATCTCATATAATAAACCTCCGCTAGGAAAATCACACAGGAAATCACTCAACTTTTATGGCACCGCAATAATTATTTTTCTAAAAAATATATATTTTTCTAATAAATCATTTTTCTAAACAAAATCTTTGAAATGGGAAGAATATTACATGTATTTTGAAATCCAATTAATTTTCAAATATATTTGAATGATGATTTATAAATTATATTTGCTGTCCCTTGTAACCAGCGATTTGTTCATTTGCCAAGTCAAATCTATTGGTAGTAATTTGTTTAAATAAATACATTTAATTCACAGTGATGTTCAGTTTGGCAGTACTTGTTTTTCTCGATTTATTAGCAAATAAATTATCTCGAAGGAAATTAAAAGTAAATGTATGAAATATGGGGTGCGAAGTATAAGATTTGAAAAATATGAATTAGGAGATCCTTTAAAATTTAGTTACCTGTATACGTGAGGGGTAGCCAGTCTTAAATCCGTCTTAAATATCGGCACGTCCCAAATTCGGGCCAATCTTCAGCCCCCCGGCAAACAGAAAAAACGGCTGGAGGGGGAAGTACAAGGCCATATATATCCGACGGCGGCAGAGCAGGTTCCAGTCAAACATGGAGTACCAGAAAATTTTTCAGTTAGTTTTTCTGTCTCTGGCCCTGTCCGCAAGCGACTGCAATTGCAGGTATTTTATCAGTGATGACGTTGTCAGTGATAGAAGTGTACGGCCGGAAGGAAATTCGTTATCGGGAGTTTCGTGCAGCGGAGTCGAATGCAAAACGCGGGAGAACGGGACCGATTTGTTGAGGGACGATATCGATTTTGATAGTGGCGCTGAACTTGATTTTCCCAAAGGTGGACTAGAAATCACTTCTAGAATATCTCGATTTGTAAGATTTGCTATTAGAATGTTCGATGATTTCCTTAAGGACAATAATCTTACATCGGACGCGTTACGACGTGAAGATTCCAACGGGTTAGAAATCAGAAATTTACCACTCGCTCAAGGTAATACACTAACGATGAAAATATCACCATTTTCACGTTTCTTTTTATATTTATGATTTTAACAAGCTTAAATAAAATAAACAAATTTTTATGACGCAACACTGCATTTAAAATGTTATTGGAACTATTTTATATTGAATTTATAATGCAATTATAACAGTATTTAGAAATATATTTGAAGACGGTCTCAGTTATGCAGAGACTAACAACTAAACGTTCCCTATTATTTTAGGACGAAAAGCCAAAGGCAAGAGAATGCTCATGTACTTGTTTCTGGGAATGAAGATACTTGGATTCGGTTTAGTTTTGCCGGCGATAGTCGCTGTAACGATTGTAGCAGCTTGGAAAGGAATTACAATAAGTCTCCTGGCTTTCATGTTGGCCAGTATTGTCGGTTTGAAGAGCCTAATCAGTAAGTATGCCAAACAATTACAAGACGAAGTAATGTCATGCCACTGCCGCTTACTATTTTAAATTTACATCCGCCATTGCACACTTTTTATTAAACTATTTGCAATTAAAACATATTTGGTGAACGAACTTTAATTGAGTACATTTCCGCACCACACTTTTGCTTTCTCTTTAAATAAAAATTATTAGATATAAATTAACTAGCACCCCCCGAGTGTGGTGTGGAAATGTACTTAACTAAAGTTCGTTGGGTGCACTTGCACCGATAAACTAGATTACTAAAAATAAACCGTTTTCAATAAATTTTGGATCAACAGGAAAACTTTTGTGATCGTAAATACATAATACTAGATAGGTTTCCTGTCATATAGGAAGTCAGAAGTTGTGTGGGAGTCAGTTGTTTTATCAAATATATATTTGACCGATAATCCGACAAAGCCGATTAACAAAATTACTCACAACCCTAATAAGACAAGCAACATCCCCCAAAAACACAATAACAAGACACATATACACATGACAAACCGACAACCACCACAGTACAAGTGACATTGAAAGAGCAGTGAAAATGCCCAAAAAACGTCGAAAGTGCCAAAGTAACTAACACTTTCCACTTTTAGACCCTCCTTGCGCGAATATTTGGTCAGAGTACAACGATATTCTTTCATACTTCGAAAGAAATTGAAGACCACCCTCAATTATTTTCTTATTCCGGTTAATTTTCTCATTCATACCGTTCCTCGTGTATCCCAATTGCAAATTAGCGCCGACACCGATCTATTTTCTTGGAAAGAAATTTTCCGAACTAACCCAGTTTTCACTTTCCTGTCTCGGCCATTAAATTTCCCCTGAAAGCGCGGATTCTGCAACGCCGGAGGGGGGAAAAAAGCATCAGTCGACTCGGAACGGAGTGTCATACTTTATCTTCTCAACGGGTGGCCTAAAAATAACAAAAATGAAGGGGCCGTTTCTTGCATTTCCAACTACGCGATCAACCGCTGCAAAAACTATGGAATCCAGAATCATCCCAGATAAATAATATGGGATAATTCATATCTTTATGAAACAAAGTACAGTGTATCAACAATTATAAGTACTGTATTTAATCGAGTGTACTTTATGTGGATGCAGTTTTCCCTTTTATGTGGGCACAGTCATCTGAATTTTCCCATAATGGTGTTTGGCCACATAATTAATTAGTTTTTCTTGGTATTTCAGGTAAATCTGTAGAAGATTCGAAGCACCACCAACCGGCGACGATTGTTGTAACGAAATTCCCAGTGTCGCCCGTAGCGCCTTCCAGTCCGGATTGGTTCAGGTCCGACACAGACCTCCCGTACAAATCCCATTATAAGTGATATCTACTAAGCAACGAATACAGTCATCTATCCTAAAATTAATTTATTGTATATATTAAATGTGAAAATGAAATTGTGCTAACTGAACCCGAAATGTTGCCATTTTCAACATATGTTTATTTATAAACTAATATAATTAATTTATAATACTATTAAAGTTTAGGGTGTTAACTTTATGAATATTAACACTGCAGAATATTTATTGAGTTTTAGATAATCACTATTATATTATTATAAATTTCATTTAACTTGAATAAAAATAATATGTTAACTTGCCTACGTTATATTGATTATACTGTATTTTTATTCCTTCTCTGTAATTAAATCGAGTGCAATAATTATACTTAGAGCTGTTAGACATTCATAACTATTAATTTAAGGAGGAGTCCAGCCTATTCTATATGAAATTGACTATGCTATGTTTTCAATGGTCAACCTGTCTGTAAATACACTCAAAAACCTTACCCTTCATGCTACCTGTTTGTGTGTCAAGTTTATTCTCAGGCCGTCAATCACCGGTGGCACACATAAAGCGGTGTCGGCTTTTCGCCACCATCAGTACCTGAAAAAAGTACGCGGGATAGAAATCTTGCTTTCCCCGGATACTAGTCCGTACTTCAAATATCCCGCAATAGTATCTAAGGAATTAAGGATGAAAATGCATTTAGTATCTCACTGTAGAAACACATTTGTTTTGAATTAAACAAAAAAAACAATATTTCCATAGTAATAATGTCATATCAGTTTTAAATATCTGTTTAAATGCAAAAGTTTGAATCTGATATTAGTCTGTAGCCACTCTGCAAGGTGTGCCCCCCCCTCTCTGGGGGGATGGGAATGGGTCTCATATATGACAGTAATTACCTTTTATGTTTCTATATAATGTCAAGATACTTTTTTACATACCTATATATAGCGATACGAATATATACCGATATATTTAATGTACCTATTAGGTGGTCCGCGAAGTATCTTCTGATTCCACTCGCCAACATCTCGATGGCTTCTCACCATCTTCAGTAGCACTTCGTCAGTGAGATATTAGTCAATACAATGACGCACCTAAATACGTCAGTTGGCGATGAATTATTTTTTTTTTGGAGATCCGCTTGGGTTGTTAGTTACATAACACTTGCGTTTATCTGTTGTCACTGGTCTCTCCAGGTTTTATGCAAGACCGATATTGGTTTCTCGACATATTAAGTAGTGTTCTGTCTATAGATTACTTAAAAACCACTCTCTCATTAACCAACCCATAAATCGCATAATGCTTATAGAGTTGTCCAAAAAATAAAATAATAATACCACGATAGTATTTAATCAGTCGGTGAATTCAATAAATGTCTCCCTTTCCTTTGGGCGCTTTCTTTTCTGTCACATAAATATACTTAATGATGGTTGTCCCGGCTCTTCAGTCTGCAGTAACCCGAGCGCACAAGACACGGCCGATCACGCTAACCGGGCGTAAAATTTACTCCAGTGAACCAAATGAAACAACATTTGCAGTAATTTATACTTTCTAAAATGGCCTCATGGACCTCTTGTATATTGATAGACCGATAAAAAAAATTTGAACCAAACAACCGCTTGATGCCGTTCAATCACCATTTCCACTCACTAAATTCAAATATTTGAAAGATTCACAATTTTCAATTGCATTAAATAAATAATATAATATAATATAATTTATTACACCTGTAATATATTATTTAATTAAGACCTTGCGCATCATACATCCCGTACGAAAAGTATTTAAGGATTAATTTCTTCTAGAACAAATATGTTATTACAGGATATCCTCCTGGAAAATGGTTGGGTAGTATATTCATTTCGATTTCCCTAAATTTTCCTAAAATTCCTACATTTTAATACTATTAAAATCATTAGATTTTACAACTGATACTAGCTGTTACTGACTCTTTCAAATAATATTAATTTTGTAAAATAATACGAAGAGATAAAAACACAAATCACAAATTTTCTGAATTAAATGATGTTAATATTTTCACGAAAATGTTAAACTTAAGAGAGGAGTAGTTTTCATCGAGCATTCATAATTTTTATGACCCGTGCGAAATATGGAAAATTATTAATCCATTTAGTGTGTCTAAAGGCGGATTGAGGGTGAAGCGGTGGCGGAGATAGCCCCACCATGGTGGGTAGAGATTAGTTTTGGACATGGAAGATATATAAATAGGTCCGGCCCCGGGCAGGGGACAGCAGTGAACGTCGGCCGACCATGAGAACACCAACTGGGCAAACTTTCCTCCACCTCCTCATCATCATCATGACAATATTGTCGTCTGCTCTTTCGGACGAAAAGCAGGTAAATTTGGAAATTTTTGGGACCTCGCGAGCGGTAGCGAGTACCTCCCTAGGTAGGGAGGCGCCGAAGTTCGTGTACACAATACTAATTTTAATATTATTATTATTTGCTAAAAGCTTTATTAATTTCTTGAAAAATATTTGTGAGATTATCTGTGCCGTTTTGGAACATAATCGCTACCGTGACTTTCTGTCTCCTCACACTTTTTCTATCATCCCTTGTGCTTGTCTCAGCTAGACCGTATAGACTATAAGTTTAAGTAAGGCACTGTATTTTAACTGTAATTTTACTAGTGAGTACCTCA
Source organism: Lethocerus indicus (assembly GCA_019843655.1). Classification (NCBI taxonomy): domain Eukaryota; kingdom Metazoa; phylum Arthropoda; class Insecta; order Hemiptera; family Belostomatidae; genus Lethocerus; species Lethocerus indicus. The sequence goes on along the minus strand of JACDQD010000004.1, from coordinate 27,490,900 downwards.
ATAATGGGAGGGGGTTACCGAGAATTGGTGAGAAGCCGAAACTGGTCTAACATAAGGGAGGGCATAAATGATGAATGAAGTGTGATAACATTTGAATTTTAAAACTCTCAAGTTCAAAAGAGTTGTCGGGCAATCGGCCGCGGCATTGTCGTTAAGTGACAAGCGACGACAAAGTGGGAAAGCCGGTGATTCGGGATGGCGTTCAGCGCTTTCTTTCTAGCCGTTTCTTGTCGCCCGCCAGGTTGCCGAAAATTGCAGCGGCAGCGGTGTGACGTGCACCTCCCGGAAGGCGGCAGAGTACAGCCTAGTGCCCGGCATAAGCCTCGTCCCCTCCGAAAATACATCCGCTCTCTCAGGACAGATACTCGCCGACCTGAGCCAGTCGCGGAGTAAAGGCAACGAGTTGGAATCTCTGGTAAACGCCGTCGGAAAATACCTGGGATCGCTCACCCTGAGGATACGACTCGGTGATTCGGGACTCTTGGAGACGTTGAAGAATTTTGGATTGAGCATTTGGTCGGGTAAGTCCTCGCCGCTTTTCTATCTCCTCGCTAAAATCCCCGCAAGGTATACGGACCCAGGGGTGGTAAATGGGCCCTAAAACTCTACGGTCAAAAAAATAACTTTTGAAAGAGGCCATCCGAGTGGCCGTCAAGGGATGATTACTAGAGATGGGCCATTGTCCTGTTTTCCACCAAGATAGATGAGAAATACGTGGTAAAAGTGCAGCCCACGTAGTCGGTGGTGAGAGAAACAGCTGGTGACGATGATTCTACCTTAACGTCTTGATAACCACATTATCATATTGTCAATTTCTTTGCAAGAAGGAAAATCTAGAAAAAGTGGCTCTTCTGTGAAATAGAATAAACAAAATAAACTATAAACTCTTCCGAGTTTATTACTACCAACAGAATGCTACTGACTATGGGAAGAAACAGAAACCTAGCTTAGAGTGGCGACAGAAGACGTAAGAACGATGGTATCACATGTACACATTTATACTTTCAAATGTGTATTAAGAATTAATGAATATGTTTCTTTATTTTTAAGGACGAGGCAGGAAAGGTGGCTGGCACGCGTTCGGTTCTATAGCTGCCGTCGGCTTTGCCACGATGGCCGCCCTCTCCGGTAAAGCGCTGATGGCGGCTCTGCTGGCTCTCATGATGTCCGGGATGAACTTCCTGCGCGGCGGATACCACCCCGACGTCCACCCGAACAAGATCACCCAGTACGAAATTATCAAATACCCTCACCACCCCTTCCCCTCGGCTCCTTCCCATTTCCATGACTACGACCAATATTCCGCACCACATTCTCACGCGAAGAGGGCCCTGTTCAGAAAACTGGAGCGGCCAGGGTAGCATAGAAACGATAATGAATTATATTTCAGGATCAAAATGTTCCTGAATATAAACAGGAACATTAAATTTTAACTGAAATATTCCTCCGGCTGTTTTATTTATTTGTTTGCTCAATCTCAGGTTTTGACAAGCTAATCTACCTTTCAAACATTTGAGGCCAACATGTCTTAAATGCGTTAATTTAATTTCATTTAATAAGAATATAATAAATAATCTAAATAAGTTCGACGAATTTATACTTTTTTTATAGTAGGATAACAATGATTTGTGTGACAAAAATAATTTATTATTGTTTTATTCATTTATGAAATGTAAAATAATAATTACATAATAAAATAATGCGTTAAAAAGTGAGTTGCTTTAATATTGCTTGCAACCTGGAACTCTGGATGATAGATTAATTAGTATAATTATACTATTTATTTTGTTTCCGAGTCATCTGTTGAAGCAATCTTGCTCCCAATTATTTTACACTGGCCTTCGTGAACTGGTCGTGTCAGAATAATTTTGTGCTGATCATTCTCTCTTCTGCCTCTCAAACCGAATATGAAAGTTGATGGCTTGGGGACATTCGAGTAACTGTCCTTCATTGTCTGACAGGCAACCTCTTTCTTCACCTGTGTCTGTGTGCAGGCGCCTTCTTTGAAATGACTCCTATCCGTCTGAGTTGAATGTGTCCTACACTTCAGAATATTAGCCTGGAATAATTAATGAAATTACCTATGTATTCTTGCACAGCAAGCAATAAGATATTTCAAATCATTTAAATAAACAAACTTTGTACAAAATTAATCATCATAAAATAATAGTACTTCATCTAATCCCTTAATATTTGTATGTTGTTAATTCTACATAAAAAGATCACATGTGCTAAGTAATTTATAAAACATACTAATTGAACTGCATCTTTCTTCAACTCCCAAATATTCCATTTATATTTCAAGTCAATATTATTGTCACAAAAATTCTCTTCACACTGAACTGCCTTTGTTCTCTCTGAGATCTTCTTATGAATTTTTGGCACAAGACTGTAAAAAATTAAAACATACACATCTTCACAGAAACAAACATTACAAAATGGGGTATCTATTTTTTTAATGCATACATAGATATTATTACTCATGTGATGTACTGTGGCTACCTCAATCATCATTTAGTCTCTTGGAAAATGTATATAGTAATGTATTAATTATAAAATCCTAAGAGTTTACAAACAACTTATCAAAGACAATTAGAAATATGTACACACCTTCCAAGATATCGGACCTCAAATGCCTGAGTTCTTAAATCAAGAAGGTCTAAATATTCTGGATTTCTCCTCCCAAAATCTAAAATAGCTTTCACATAGCTGAAAATATTTTTCTCTTTAAATGTAGAATATTATTTATTCTAAAATTTTTATACAAATATGAAATGCAATGTACATGTGCTAACATATTATTCTGCAACCATATAATAACAATTCAATCAGTGAGTGAAAACATACTACTCAGGATTTCGTCCAAAATTATGTGCAGCTGCAGCAGAGTAAAAACCATAATATTTCCCTCCATATACCAACAGACCAATCTCAGTATTCACTTCCAAAACTATACCATCTCCCTCAAGTATATGAACAGGACAAAAGCCAGAGTACTGTAATTAATTAAAAAAGGATAATATATTTTTTTTTTAATTATTATAGATCACAGTCCAAATATTAAACTGCTGTTAACTAAAATAACTGAATATTGGTAAATGAAATTTTGCATTTGATATTATGAAATGAGATGGAAAAATTACATTACTATAATAACATTATTCAATATTCAAACCTGTAAAGTAAGTGCCTTAGGGAAATCATTTTTGTATATAACTTCACAATTTACTTTTGATTGATTAATCTTTTCAACAATTTCATTCTGAGATGATAAATTTATATCAGACCCTTCATGATTTATAACTCCATTTAATTTACTTCTCAACAGCAATTCAGGCTCAGCATCGTACTAATAATAAGAAAAAAGTTAATGAATATTTTTAAAATGAAATGGCTCATTATTCAGTTTTCAATGATTAGTTGGTTTCTAACAAAAAGAAATACATTTAAATATCAGAAATGTTTTCATAGGATATTAGTGTTTTACCTCTTCCTGAAATTTGGTTAATACAATGAGTAAAGAATTGTGAGTGCTCAGCAAAACTGTCAGATCTTGAAGAACACTCCAACAGTTAGATAAATCAACAAACTGTGGCTGAAAATTAGAAGAAGAAAATTAACTTAATTAACCTGACTAAATTTAATATTAAAGTAAAGAGGTACAGAGGGAGTGTTAAAATTACATAAACTTTACTGGTTGGAACAGCCACTCTGTACTTGACATCCTCAGTAAGTCTAAATATTCTGGCTTCTATGTTATCATTAACAATGTACAACTCTTCCCTATATGTTTTTATTCTTTTAATCCATTTTCTGTAATAAACAATAAATTCTTGTAAGTGTTCATTAATTCAAAAGTGCTATATGATCTACATCAATGTTTTGACTTAAAATAAATAATTATTCCCTGTAAGTTTTTATACATTTAATCCATTTTCTGTAATAATTTCACATTATATAAACAAATTGAACACTATCTTCAGAATTATAAAAGAATCCTGATTATATACAAAAAAATTCTTTTTTCTGCTTTCCTATACACTTTGAAGTTCAAGCAGAAAATGTGTACTGAATTACAATTTCTAAGTACTGCAAAACAATGAATGTATACAAAACATTTATTATTAAAAATACTTTGAAATCTAGAAGCTCAGAATTTATAAAATAGAAATAGAATGACAAATACCTTACAAAGCTACAAAACTGCTGTTTCAAACACAGCAATTCTTTAGCAAATTTAAATTCAGATTCTGTAAAGCTGATAGGACATTCAACAATTAAAAGATCCTCTATTTCTTCATCCCACTGACAACATCCTTGAAGCATGTTTAGAAGATCTTTTCGTTCATTAAGATATAAATTTAGAGTAGTTTCAAGTTTCATTTGTAGAACATCACATGCTTGTTCAAGAATAACTGGCACTACAATAGTTTCATATATATTATAAATCCCATCACTTGTGAATTTAGGGTATAAATAATCATTAATGAAATCATGATAGTGAAAACAGGCATAATTTCAATTCTAAATATAGTTACAAATTAATGTAACAGTTTTATGTAATAGAAGTATTCAGTAGCTTAATAAGATTATTACAATTATCGATACTTTCTCCTCCTTTTCCTCTGCGCTTATTGAATAATCTGATACCAGCCACCAACTTTGTTAAGTCTTTTAACTGAACCATCTTGGATTCTGGAGTAAGTGTCACAAATTTTTTGAGGTCATTTTCACCATACACACTACTCAGGGCGGCTAAAAAAAGATAGATTGGCCAAAGCTTGAAACATTTACAACAAAAATTATAAGAAAACTATTCATTTAAAGAAAGAAAATACTTAGGGTGGAAGTATCTTAAACAATGTTGCAGCTTACAATTAGTTTTACCTAAATAATAAACACTGTTATTTGAAAAAACAGAAAATTTAATGTTAAATAAAATCATTAGTTTGACAGATTAATTAAATAGTTAAAAACAATATAATATTAAATATTATAATAAAGTATAATTTGCTTATATTAAAGTATGTATTATCCATTGTAATTTTTAAAATGGAATGATTATTCTGAACATCAGATAGTTCCTCATAATAATGAAAAAATATAATATTAATAATATCAACTTGCCATTGGCTTCTTTAAAAACGTTTGGAAGAGAAGGATCTCCCAACCCAGAAAGTAAGACAGTTGCAAGTACTAACTTCCTATGGAGATTCTGAAAATCAATTGTTGTAACAGCACTTGCTTCTATTATTGCTCTTATGAAGTCTGCACTGTGCTTAAATATTGAATCATGGTGATTGTTTAATGTTGTTTCTGTAAAAATAATATTCATTATAATAACATAACCACCTGTAAGAATAATTTATTTCAATAAAAAAATAGTTTATTTAAAATAAAAAATAATACTGTCATAAAATTTCCTATATATATATATATATATATATATATATATATATAAATGAATTAATTCATTTTAGAGTAAAAAAATCAGGGAATACCAAATTTTCTATTTAAAACACAAATAAAAGAAACATATTCATATTGAATGCTAATCATGAATATAAACACAATATTAATATTGATTCAGTTAGATATCCTCTACTATGAAAATAGTATAATTTATTGCACCTCTTGTTTCATATTCATTAGCAATGTATGTCTGCATTTTTAAAGTAGCCAAACTGGGTGAATTTGTTTTCAGCAATAATTTCAAACATTCTTGAGTCAGTATTTTCAACTCATCATCCTCCCGATTCCTCTGAATAGTGAATTTGTGATCTGGATTAAGTAGCACAGAAAGCAACTGAAATAAAAATTCAATATCTTAAAATTTAATTCCTCAAAAAATGTTAAAGAATAAAATAAATAGCACTGTCTAAGGTTAATATAATGTAAAATGTGACATTTTCATTAAAAAATCATAGAATATTTTATCCCATCAGTATCCCTTACAACATAACGAATGAATTTCTCTGAATGTTCAACCCCCTTATCAAAGCATTCACAGGCTATGTGTGTTGCAATATCACGCACTGCATTTTCAGCTGTTTCTAATTTTAACATGTTTCTTCTACACTTTAATCAAGCCTGAAAAATTAGAAACAAAAGCCAAGAATTAGTATCTAAAAGTAATTTTTAACTATAACTAAATAATACTTAATAGTATACTAGAATTAATTCAATACAAGTTTCTTGCTTAGCTAAATACATTAATCATATAATCTCATTAAAAAGAAAAAGTAAGGAATAAAAGTTTTATTTTTAAATTGAATTATACTTTAAAAATACTTTTTCTAAACATTTTGCAATTCAAATACTGGAGGAATATCCCTTACAAGTCTCTACTTTAAGCACACACCAACTAGAAAATAACAACAGCTACTGAAGCAAGTCTCCACAGTATATTAATGTAACATTTCTGAGAATGATACTAACACTGTTTTTCAATGTATTGAGCCAGTTCCAATATTATGAATTTTGCCAGATAAAATTAAATAGTTAATGAAATGAAATACTAGGGTACTTCTTTGGATTTCAAACCAATAGTATAACGGTAAATTTCTTAGTCTTCTAAGGTATTATACTTTAATCATTATCTGTAATTAATGGAAAATAATTATGTAAGAATAGACAGTAATTTATCATTAGTCTATCTATTTCTAATAATATCTCACCTGCTAGTTTATTTCTAGTTTATTAGTTGAGATTTAATACTTACAAAGATATTATAAAGATATTTCAAATGTTTGAAATGTTGAATTAATTGACAAAAATACTTAGATAGTTATCGATATCCTTGGAAAGAATTCGATTTCTAAATACCGTTATGATTAGAAATCGATGTCTCGTGATATAAACTGCGTAACCTCCCTTCTCGTAGACTCAACTATTTTCTTATCTCCAATTGATTTTCAAGGCTGTGTCATGGTTTTCACTGTTTGCCAGTAAAACTATGCTCAAAAGAACAATGGCAGAAGTAAACGTCTTGAAAGGTTTACAAAACATTTACGAGAGAATCAACACAGTTTCACAGAGGATAGGGAAGGTAAGTTGTCGGTTTCCTAAACCGACGTTTTCACAGATGTCGGATATAATTATCCATTTAATTTTTTTTTAGGAAAAGAAACCCCGATTAGTTGCAGTTAGCAAGACGAAACCAGTAGAATTGATATTGACAGCTTATGAAGGTGGACAGCGTCATTTTGGTGAAAATTATATACAGGAATTGGTTGAAAAGAGTAGTGATCCTAAGGCAAGAGCTTTGTTCTATTAGTAATTTTGCGATTTAATTAATCATAGTGTTTAATTCCTTAAGTACACCATGCATTGGGATTGCAGATTTAATCATGGATTTGTTAAGATTATTATTCATATTAAAAATATACAGTTCTTTTAAATAGTAACTGTTTCTACTAAACTGTTACCACAGTGTTGGTTTAGCTAGAATAAATGGCATTTGCATTTGATAAATTGAAGAACTACAGTGTTTTGTACCAAAAGCAATGACAATAACTCTGCATTTTGGAATGAGGGTATTTAGAAAATGATAAAAATGTTTACTCTTTATTTACACTTACTTGAAGGACTGACTCAAAGGACCATTGAATATATGAAATATATTCAAAACAACAATATAAGTTAAAATAAAATCATCATAATGATTAAACTGAAGTTTCATGAAGTTTCTTCAAAGAGCACTTATTTGAGAGGTAAAATATAGAGTATAAGTATAATGTCAAACTACAACTGCAAAACATGTTAGTGCAACTAATTTATTTTGTCTGATAAACTTGGTAGTAATCATAAGAGATATATAACCTGGAGTCTGAGTCCTTAGATGATAAATCTTGATGGAAGTGATAAAAGCAATAGTAGTTTTGAATAATTGGTCAATACTCATTCCCCATTCCACATACATATACTACAGTTGTGATGCCATGGCAACCATTGTCCAAATGTATAATTCAACTTATTCCATTTTAATTAAAGTTTGTATATTTTATCTGGTAGTATGGACAATAATCACCAAATATATAATAACATGATTTTTGTCTAAAAAAATATTTAAATATTGATTAAAATCTTCAGACTACAATGATTGAGAAAGTTGTTTGCCACTAATCTATATTGTCATCTTAATGTAATAATAATAAATGTTTCTTTCACATTTAGAGCTAATAATATTTTCTTCTTTAGATATTAGACAAATGCAAGGAAATTCGTTGGCATTTTATTGGACATGTTCAACGAAACAAAGTGAACAAACTGATCTCTGTTCCTGGATTATATTTAGTTGAGACTGTAGAGAGTGACAAACTTGCTACTGCTTTGAATAATTCTTGGGGAAAGCTTGGTAAAGAGGAAAAACTAAATGTAATGCTTCAGGTTAACACCAGTGGGGAAGAAGGTACAATTACATTTTTTAACCATTTTTCTTTATGTTTTATACTTTAGGACAAATTAGTTTGTTAGCATTTATAAATAATCTAGTAATTTATACTAGAGATTTACACTCTTCAAACTTGTCCAGTAAATCATTTATTAAGCCTTTACTTTGTATAAAAAGAAGTTCATTAATTTTCAGAAAAGAATGGCTGCCACCCAAATGAAGTAACCACACTTGCAAACCACATTGTAGAAGCTTGTAAAAATCTAAACTTGGTGGGTCTTATGACAATTGGTCAGTTTGGATATGACTACTCAAAAGGTCCCAATCCAGATTTTTTGGTAAGATTATTTTTGAGGATTTTATACCTCAGTGTTCAGTACAGACACCATAACCAATAAAAAATATTTTTATAATTTCATTTTTTCAGTGTTTGGTATCATGTCATAAAAGTGTTTGTCAGAGTTTGAGCTTGAAGCCAGAAGATTTGGAACTGTCAATGGGAATGTCTGATGACTTTGAACATGCAGTGAGTTTTTTAAATATTCAACATATGATATTTTATCTATCTAATTATCAGATGAACTGAATTTATATGAAATGAAAATTTAGTTGTCTCTTAAGTGTAATTATTATTAAGTAATGCTTAAATTATTTTCAGATCGAGTTGGGGAGTACGAATGTGAGAGTTGGTTCATCAATTTTTGGATTTCGAGAGAAAAAGGTACAAAATGCTAGTGTAGAAAATGAATCTCAGAAATTAACTGAATAACAACATTATAATGTGTACAGAAACAATGGAAATATATTCTAAATATTTACTTGTGGTAATGCACCAGTTTTTGAGGATTGCTGAAGTGAAATACCATTTATTATATTGGAAGATTTTCTCCTTGGACCTCTGTGAAATATTAAATTTGAATTAATTACATGCCTCTATTTTATAGTTAACTGTACAATTTTATGAATTGTGTTGAATTCATTCTTGTCGAATTTTAAATGTTTGTATAAGTTTAATTGTAAAATATCTGAAAAGTATTAACCAATCCAGGCCTATCCATTTATTCATGATTAATTAGTACTTACTTGAGTTAGTACTTAAAAATAGTACTTAAATTGTGAAATTAACAGCTTTATTTGTGGATAATGTACTTATGTTGACAGAATAAAATTTATTGTTATAAATTTGGAAATTTAATTTATCAAGAAAATTTTATTTTCTTATTTCTTTCTGCATATTGTAAAATACTGTTGAATATAAAGAATAAATTATTTGAGATTTTATTTTCCTATCTTTTTTCCTATTTCACAAATAACATGTAAATTTATCTCACAATAATTTTAAATTGCTTATTTTTGTAGATACTGTACTGATTACCTTGATGCTTTGTTATTATCAAATCCAGTATATGAGCCTAGAACTGTCACAAATTATAGTGATAAAAAAAATGCTTACAAAAACCAAATTATTCTACTAAAATGTGTGAGTCAAAGATTTTTAATAATCAGGTTACTATTGACAGGTTCTGATCTATCTCCATATGTTTGTTCTTACATCCTGTTTTTAAAATGTTACATTTGGTAAATATAAATTTCCTGTTATTTTCAATTTTTTAAGAGTGCTGTTTCATTCTACATAGTGAATATAGCTGTAATCGGCATGTCAATAAATACTTATAAGTAAATAACTACAAATTTTGTATTTAAAAAATTAAATTAACATTTGATTAAGAATAAACTGACAGTTGAATATTTATAATGTTAATTAGTCAGCATCATTCATTCGTTTAAAACAAATATTTTCATTTTTTATGTCTAAAAAGTAATTTTTTGTTATTAGTATGTTATAACAATGTTATTTTGGCATAATAATAAAAGTTTGGCATTATTCCTTTTTTACAATGTACCCAGAAACCAGAATTAAACTGGTTTTCTTAAACAAGGTCTCTTTCTACAACAATAACAGGAATAATTTTGAAGTACTTTATTCAATATTTATATTTGAGTACACTTGACAGTGAAAACATGAATAAATATAGTTTTTCAAGGAGCTTGTGGTTAAGTGTTGCCACTTGAACATTTAAATTATATTGACATTCGCTAACAATCCTCTCACACTTTTTTTCTGAACTACTACATTAATGTAAGTCATAAGCACATTTCAGATACTAAAATTATACTACGAATAATATGGACAGTGCACTACCGTTGTATTTCATTTTTAATAGTTTGTTAGTAAAAATTGTACTCATATCGTAGTTATTTTAACTTTACTGCAACTGTAAGTGTCGCAGACAAACAGGTTGATGATTTGTTTCAAATACTGGCGGGTAAATATGTTTCAGTAAAATAACGGTAGTTTCGCTACTTGGAACCTGTCAGAATTATTTCTCCTACCCTCCCAAGGCCTTTCAGTCCGCCAGAGTCCCTGCCGTTTGTCGTATGAACTAGTTTTAGTTTCATCTTTTATTTTCCTTTTTTTTCTTTTGATTTTTTCCACTAGAAAAATGGTTCAGTAGTCGTTAACTATTTATTTGAAATATGAAGACTATTTCTCCGGTTTCGGACCAGGAGAAACTGTCCCACGGAATAGATGATACGAGCAATAATAGTGTTTCCTTCGCTGAAATTTCTCAGGAGCAAGTTTTCAATGAAAGTGACAATCTCATCGTCTGCAATTCGGACTTGGCTTCGAGCTTTCAAGACGTTAAAATAGAGAAAAGCCGACTGAATCCGGGCCACTACATCCACAAAGTATTCCTGCACAAACTCAAGAGTCAAAGTGTTCCTAGCCTCGAGAAAAAGAAAACAGGTTATTTAGACGGAGATGCGAATTCGGAAGAAAACAATGAAACGGCCTCGCCTTTGATGAATGGGCAAGAAAGTGTTTTGAACGAAGAGGAAAATGTAAAAGAAAATAACGATAGTTGGTTTAAAACTTGGCCCGACTGCGGAGTGGAAAAGTGTGTTACTCGCAACGGGAAGATAGGGGACGGTCACTCGAACGGTAGTAGCGAACAAGGGGACGGGATCAGCGAGAGGACTCTTATAGACGACATTTCGGCCGATGAGAATAAATCGGATGGCGTAGCGGTTAATCGGGAACCAGAAAAGTGTAAACACTGTGACTCATGTTTTCTGAACTGCTCTTGTAACAGGAACCCTTTTAAAACTCACAGTCCTATACCTCTAGAAAATCTTCTACATACTCTGCCTCTAGCTTATAGTCCGATTACAAAACAAATTCATATAATAAAGAACAGTGACAATGTGCCTAACTTGCCTGTAAATAATAATTTCAATGTAGACAAAGTTTCGGATTCGCATCTTACTGAGCAGAAGAATTCGGGTGAAAGGACTTTAGGTAGAATTAATACCGAAGTGAGTTCTTTTTCTAGTAATGTGTCAAGCCTGAGTGATATTTCTCCATCAACGAATGAAGACTCTATATCAGGAAGTTTACTGGATCATGGGGATAACTGTTCACTTGTATCAATTGGAAATTGCAGCATAGTGTCAGAAGATTCTGTTGGGCCTAAACCGAAACGCAAAGGAATATCTGGATTTTTCAGCAGGTACTGTGCTTTTATTAATTTATTTAATACTATTTAATGTTATATTAAGTATTTATAATTTAGATCTTGTAAAATTATAAATGCTGCTTATATTAGAATGATTTAAGTCATTTGTGTTAAAGAAAAAACTGTGAAATAAATTAGTTCAGTGTGAAAGTTGAGTTGCTTTAAAAGTGGGTGTACCTACTTTCTATAAATTTACACCCTCTAAATTTTATTACAAGATATCCTACAGTAAATTGTATTAGGCAATCATTTTGGTGATTTACAGTATTTCAGAAGTTGAAACTAATAATATCTTGCTATAAATCGTGTTAATTAAACAAATTGACAATAGAAAGTTGTATTAATATATCTTTGCATTCTATTTCCAAAAACAATATTATTCCTTATGTAATACAATAAATATAATGCTAAAGTTCATTAAAAAGTTTTGGAATATTTCATTTAAGAAAATTTAAATTCAAAAATAAATTTTAGTTGATATTTTGCCATTGTCATAATTTTTCATGTTTTTCATATCTTCATTAATCTTGTGTTTCATTGTACGTGTACTTCTGTTTTCTGTTCACACATATATATATATATATATATATATATATATATATATATAAAATGTTATCTGGTAAGCAATACCCCATATTTATTCTTTTTAACTTTTTAGAAAAGGAATTTAGATACATTTTGTCCATCTTTGATTCAAGTCAGAGTCCATTCATTGAATCATCTTTGGTCTAGTTTTTATTAACAATGTGATTCATGTAGCTGGAATGTGCTGTCAAATTAGAATCATTCACATTTTCTTTAAAACTCTACTACTGTAGTTAGTATATCACATTAAAATGGTTTTTCTCATAGTTTCATTATTGTATATTTATTTTGTATATTACGCAAGATTTTAAATTAATGTTGCATTTTTTATATATGTTTAGTTTTCATTTACACAAAGAAATTTACACTCATCTAAACTATAACAACTGTTTATGAATGTAAATGCAGACTTATTAATAATAATTCATAATAAAATAACTGTTCTTATTATATTTAATAAATTGTATTTTTTTAAAAAGTAATTGACAGGTTAGTTATGTATATTTGCATTTTTAATTATATAAATGCATATTATTATAAATTTATGTTTAGAATATCTTGACTATTTTTAAAATTCCTTTTACCATAAATATATGACTTGAAACTCAGAATTGATTTAATGGAATGTAATAAATGTTATACCACCTATAAATATAAACTTAAGATAATGCTGGGATGATGGTTCAGTTTAAAATTAAGCTCAGCATTATTAAAAGTGCAATTCAAGATGATTAGCCTTGGCAGTGTTCAGTGAAGGACGAGACAGAGAATAGAATACCTTGCTAAATTCCCATGATTTGGCTTCCAAACAATGATTTAATTGCTAATTTTTTCTTTCAATAATTGTGGGCACCCAAGTAATGAAAATGATAGTAAGAGTACATTAATATCAAGAAATAAATCTTTAAATTTAATTGTTATATCTATGAATTTTACATTTTTTTGCATTTCATAGATAATGTAGTGATCAAAATTTTAAAGTTTAAAACAAAAAATATAATATCAATATTATAATAATAATAACCTTTTAACATGCCAGATATTTACTGTACATGTATATATATCTACATATATGTATTCAGACTATATATTGCACACATACATATATTTTTTATATACTATACATATAATGTTATATTTCTAGAAGCGTATTTGGATGGAAAGGCAGGAATGAATCTCAATGCAGTGGAGATGGCTGGAGCTTCTTTGGTAGATCAAACTTAAACAACACAAGTAGAAACTCTTCTACCCTCTCTGTTGACAAATATTCTGAGGTATGTGTGCACTATTTCAAGATTTAAAAGAGTGTAGAATTATATAGTGAAAGCGACAAGTTGTTTTCTGTTAACTATTATAACTTGGGCACTGATTAGTTTGACTCTTCATATTGATAAATATTAAGTTGCAAACGTGATAATTAATTACTTATGTTGTGCACATTGGCTATATATTGCCTATTTATTCTCTAATTAAGAAAGTAATGAGATTATTAATTCAATATAAAGGTTATTCAACTTGTAGGAATTTTTGCGAACAAGTAAACAACTACTGTACAAGTAGAGAACAAGTAAAGAAATTATATTATTATAAAACAGGATGGTCATTCAGTCGGGGGAGATTCTGGTAGGGCAGTGCAAGGTAGCACTGGTCTGATACAGCTCGAGAGACCAGCCTGGCTTCCTGCAAAATCACGACAGGAGCGCCAAGCTCATGCTGACCAGCATGACAAGATCATTCATTCTGCCAGAAAGAGAGGTCAGGAAGTTTTAACTTTCTTGTGCATGCTGAGAGTATTATAAGAAGCAACAAATATGTTATATTTCTTCGTGTGTCCATGAGTGTGTGTGGTATATCATCAGTCTACAGATTTTTTGTCTCTAGTCAGCATTTTATGAGTATTATATTGAAGTACTTTCACATTTTGACCATGAATGAAGTGTTCTATCAACAATGTCACTATAATAAAAAGACAACACAGTGCTGATGGTCCTCTGCACGCAGTGGATGCTCCATTGGCAGCTGACATGTCTTAGTGTCTCAGTCAGAATCCTAGCTAAGATAGCAAGCTACAAATACTAGTCTAGCCAAAGATGAAATAGGTGAGTGGGGACATAAAATGGGAAAAGTGATGACACGGCTTCAATGTTTTTGCATTATGTAACCTTTGGACCGTGGGAGAGTAATTCAGTAGCCTTGGGAATGTAGGGAGATTCTATTTCAGTTCAAAGAAATTAGGTTTGGGAATTTTATACAATTGTTTTTGCATATATTTTTTTATATAAATGCAAACATTGTTTGTATATATTTTATAGAAAAAAATATTTCTCATTAGGTAACTGTTTAAGGGTAAATAATTTATAATTAAAAGATTTTTTAGTACTTCTTATAAATTTTGTATTGGAAGGTGTAAATTGGCCCAACTTTTTACTCCATATAGTTAAACTAGTAGTAAATATAAAATCAAATTTTAAATTAACGAGATTGACTAGACAAATACATAATGTTGCAATAATAAGATAAATATAAAATAGTCTTGCCACTACAACATTAAGGGCAGTTTGGCACATAATGCGTAGCGGAAACGCATGCGTCACGCCGTATATTTATATATGCCAGCGTTCACAGTTCAAAGAAACATGATAGAATAATTAACAGTCGCCGTCACTGAATGACGTCACACCGTTCTAAACTGATATTCTGATGTCTAGCTGCCTTCACTGTGTTTGGTCGTCAGTATTAAACTTGTCTGACCTTCTTGCGAATACATACCTTTCTACCAAAGGCATCTTAAATGATTTCAGGTCAAAAATGTGCACTTCATACATTATACAGTGTGTACATTCTGCTTACACCCGAATCCTTTCTGATAATGGCGTACATTTTTATGGACTGTCGTAAGTCCTGTCCGTGGCGTAACAGTTATTTCAATACTGCATGGGGTTTTTTGCTACTATAGACCGATAGCAGTAACAAATTAATTACGAGGAAGTGAAATGGAATGGCTTTGTTGGCCATAGATGACCGCTTTAATCATAAGAGACCCTCTTGAAAAAGAACAGAATCGTTTCACATGGCACGTCTTTAATAGTGTGTGCCTTACATCCTAGTGACGATAAAAACCTTATAAAACAGATGCTTGAACTTTGACATCTACGTTATTCACTATAGACGTAATCAGAAGATCAGTACGTCCTTTGAACGTCTATAGATTTATTGTTGTTTTTTAAATGGATAACGCCCCGACTATCGATGGCAGATAATATTTCTGACTGCCGATTTATCCTTAATAAGCGCTGTTGGACAGACAGCCTTGGAAAAAAATGACTAGTATTGCTTTTTTTCATTTTCGTTGTACATTTTGCACTCCAGTTATAATTCCTTCGAATGAAAGGAGTTAAAAATCTGATTTTAGGTATGAAGATATAAGAAACTTTTAGAAAACTATTATTTAGAAACAACTTTGCGTAGATTTGGCTTGATCTAATTAGCGACATGGAACAATGGGTTCGAGTAAATTTGTTGATTATACTAATTATTAACTAATTGTTAAATATGGGTCGGCCGAGCGAGATTTGTGTGTACGAAAAATGAGAAAGCCTTATAAAATCGTGTTTGCAATTAATATAGCGCCTCAGCTAAATTGGGAATGTAGTACGCACTCGCGTGGAATTGAGAAAACACGAAGTTGTTCTACCTTTCAATTTGAATTTGAACTAAGATATTTTAGCTGAAAACAGTTATTTCATATCTTTCAATGAAAATATAAATTACCGCGAAATATCGTCGAATCTCGATAATTATTTCTGAGAACTGTCGAAAACTTCAATTATAAAAAGGAAGTTGCTTGGGTATAAATTGCAACAATCTACTGTCGAAAGATGGAAGATAAAAAGACACTTTAAATTGTTTTTTGAACGTTTGTCAAAAACTTGTCTTTATTTTGTGGATGGATTACACTCAGAGCATATATGTTTTGATATACTTAGTGGTCTGTAATTGTAGATAACTTTGATGATACTTGGTTATTGTATGTTATGGTCATTTACCAAAAGTTCCGATTCTTGCAAGTAGGCACATGACTGTATAATTTTTTTTTAACAATGTTATAATATTTTATTCCTACATTCGTAGGCCTCTTGTGATATCGCTGCTGATATTAAATTCCCCCTTCTTATCAATGCTATAATTCGTGACGTTTCTATTAATTTCGTTTCTATCTGTATTTCTAGGAAACCGCCCTTTTATCTTTCGGCTGATTTCCGTTTAATCCTTTAAATGGCTTTTATGCTTTAATTTTTAAAACCCCTTAGACACGTTTTTATGGTCGCTTTCGATTCGTAAATCATCGTAATTGTATATTGAATATTGTCTGTTTTGGTTCATTTCACTACTCTCCCAACCTTGTTGCACTAGTGAGACTGTTAATTTATATTATTCGCTTTTAAACTGTAATTACTCTATATTTTATTTTATCAAGTGAAAGTTAGTTCTCTGTATGTGCTGGAGAAAGTCCTGGTTATATAATTTCTTAATAGACAACGAATAATTTCAATTATGTTACAGTTTCGGAATACTTTTTGTTTCCTAAATTGGTCTTGTTGAGGATTTTCTATCAGGGCTCTCTATCTGTCGGGAAGTTTGAATTTTATCATCAACCTAACTTTAAGGCTTCTGAATTTCCCCAGCGGAATTTTTGGCCGCGTCCGTGGTTGTTCGAGGGGAATTCTACTGAGGGGCACTTTTCTGCTGTTGCGTGCTTCTTTCGATTTCGAAATGTTCCTCCTCGCCCGGTCGTTATCACGATTATTATTCTTCCCCTCTGGAAGCACGTAACCGAGACCGATAATTGTACGAAGATAATGGGTGAAATGGGAAGGCCGAGCCGGTGGGGTGAGCGCACCGCACTGGAACCAGGAAACTCATCGCGATTGCCAACGCTCCAATCCTGGTACGCCCATAAAGCAAGGCCATCGTATAACGCATC
Organism: Lethocerus indicus; assembly: GCA_019843655.1. Lineage (NCBI taxonomy): Eukaryota > Metazoa > Arthropoda > Insecta > Hemiptera > Belostomatidae > Lethocerus > Lethocerus indicus. Next base: position 27,473,361 of record JACDQD010000004.1, on the reverse strand, counting down.
ATCGCTCCCGGTTTCATTTCCAGTTTTAATTTGGTAATGTATAGGGGCGTCATTTTTTCTTTCACTTGGCGGGGGGTCTCGCTTCCCCCAATTGAGCCGGGGAGGAGTATATAAATAACAACTAGCTCTTGTTGCCGCCACGAAACCGACGGTTCGGTCTGCTTATAATATACCAGCAGATCACCTAGAGTTATATTTTTAGAGGTCTGTGTGCACTGGCATTTGAACGTAAAAATTGTATGATAATTATCTTATCTATTTATGTTAGTCATATAAATCCTTAGTTCTCTCAGACAGTACCGTCACCAGCGCGTTAATAAACAAACCAGTATTGTTTTATATTGAATATATTTTACTTTCATATTAAATACCGCTGTCAAGTTTGATATAGCGATTGCAGTTGCGGATAATAATTTCTTGCAGAAATACTGCTGAAACAACATTTTTTCACTGCCTACTACAGGTCAGACGAAATATTTCATGTAAATTAACTGAAAAATAAATTTAATAATATGCCGCTATTCTACGTAGTATACTCAAAATTTAGTATACAATTTATTGTCGATTGACATTCAGCTCATTCGTTATAGCACGAAGTTTAATCCGAATATTAATTTCGACCGTTTTTACATAAACACGGCCAGTCTTCTGGCAGAACATATTCGAAGTTAATGTTTCTTTTTAGTGAGGAAAGAATGTAATTTCCTCTTGGAAAAATTTATCTATTAACTAATCGGACATGTTGATTGTTTACAGTCTGACAAACAGCTGTGCTGTGCGATGAGATATTTCAGTTGTTATTCCCATGATTATGCAGATCTAGTATGTGCGTTGAGATCATTTTACATACGCGATAAGCCTAGTGGCGCTGTTTGTTTCGTTACAATAAAAAGTTTATTGAGAGCGGCAATAATTTATATAACATATGTTGCATTATATAACTGCGCATACGCGGGTTACGTTTCGTAGGAATTTCAGAAAGTGTAGTGGACGTCACAACAATAATTTAGAGCAAAATTGACATATTGTTTTTCCGTTTATTACCTATTCACGTTTCTCTTTTACAATATATGTAGTGACACTTGGGAATTTCATAAATCCGGGTTAGTTCTGATTCATGATATAATAGAATACGTGTTCGAATAGAATTTCGATTTTACTTTTTATTAAAGATATTTATTTTATTAGTACGTTTCTTATTATGAAGATATTAGTTTTGCGCGTTGAAGCCTCTTTCCACATCATTTGTTATGGTCAGTCCCTACTGGTCAGGTTTATCCCTGGCATTAGTTAATGCACCAGTTAGTGCTTTACGCCCTATTAACGTGGGCGCGTTAACGTAAAATATAGATAGTGGATAATGCTTGTGTAAATGGTCGTACACACGTGACGGTTAGTAACAGGGCAATGTCTGAGTGACGTGCCCGCATGTGTGCGTCGGAAATGACAAAAAAAAGAACAGAGAGCGGCCATGGAATAAAGGTCGTATCTCAGGAAACCCGTTTCAACACAAATATAATGATGGTTTCTGGTTCGGTGACAAAGTGTTCTCTTTTATTTTCACCCTTCATATTCAAATGGCAGTTGAATTTCAACAAACTAAAGTCTAACTACCGATCGTTTAATTAAAATTCAGAAGCCGAACGTCTCACGTCACTTGTTACACCGGAAGCAAAACTGCCATCTTAGTTTGTTAAACGAATGTTCTCGTCTTCTCTGTATACAGATAAACATTATAAAGCTATAAACTACTATTATATTCAGACATATTATTCTGTCGAAATTTATTTGTAAGAAATTGGTGCACTACAATCTTTCACCTTTTAAACTATTAGCCAACGACTATTTAAAAGATGGTTTAAAATGGACATGTTAGGCTAAAATTTGTATTGCATAATTATTTAATTGCGTGTTTCAGAAGTGAAAGAAGCCAAACACAGGAAGAAATTATTGCAGAATCAATTGAAAGCAGAAGATGAACTGGCACATGCGATTAAAGTTTGGACCCAAGAGATATTGCCAAAGTGGCATCAGGTGTATGTATTAATAGTGTATATTTTTTCTGCAATCTCATATATTTCATGTGATTAATGCAATATGTTTTAATTGATAAGGAAGACTTAAAGCCCGGCACCTACTTTTTTGAAAAAATAATAAATGACATTTACTACATCAGCCACTCAATTTTAAATCCTTCTTGGTATACCTTGCAGTTCAGACTGAGAAAGAGCAGGTGCTAGGGATCTTGTCAAGGTTATTTAAATTCTGACCAGGTGTCCTGTTATACCTGAAAAGAAATCACAACAGGGCTTACACCTGCCTTTTAAACAACCTCACCCTCTCCTCTGAGTCATCCTTTCCTTCCAAACTTCCTTTTTCAAATAAATTGTTTCCGATACAATAATAAGTTTAAAAATATTTTTTTAAAGCAAATAATATATTTCACTAATGATTTAATTTCATTTCTGGTTTTATTTGACAGGAAGAATCAACGCAGAACACTTGATATGTGGTGGCAGGGAGCTCCTCCTTGTGTTAGAGGCAAGTTATGGCAACTTGCTATCAGCAATGATTTAAACATCACCCATGATTTATATGAAATATGTGTGGCTAGGTGTGTATATTATTTTATATTCTCAACTTTATATGTTGATTGGGATTATTTGAATGGTGCATGCTACCCTAAGAGAAACCTATAATTTTATCTGGTCTTTCTATTACTAATTACTATTACTATTACTATTAATTTGTTCATTGTATATATAGTTCTGGTACTTGTTATGTTTTATTATGCATACTTGTTAAGAGATATTCAAAGTATTTCAAAAAAATTGTGTAGTATTTGTAGTGTAAGTTTTGAATTTATGATTTAATTTTCATAAATATAGATGTGGGAATAATGTTCTGACATATGTTCTGTATCTGTTTATTGACTAGAGAAATATCAATTGAATGATTTAGAAAGATGTACCGATTGTCTTTGGGGCATTTTATTTACAGGTTCTTGTGAGTTTATATTCCATTGTTGTAATTTATTTGTCATGTAATAATTGATTTGATAGGGCTCAAGAGAGATTAAATAGTGCCTGTGGCAGTACGGATTCAGTATGTGACTCATTGAAGGATGCAGATAGAGAGGCTAGTATGGAGTTAATTCAGTTGGACATCAGTAGGACTTTCCCCCACCTGTGTATTTTCCAGAAGGTATGCTCAATTCTTTTTGGCATGATTTTTATATAATTTTTATTAGTCTTAGAGATAGTGTTTTACAAGAAAATTATTAAGTACATTAATTTTAAAAGTTTCAGTTGAAAGAAAATTATACTGCTTTTAACTGCAAGAATTAATTGACAGAACATTAAACAATGCTACTTTATGTTATTTTCTATTATAGTATTCTTTAAAATTTAAGATTTATTTGATTACTTTTCTCTCCTCAAAAAATATTTAAATAAATTAATTATTATGTGACATCTAACTGACAACTGTTGTTTTATTGTTGTAAATTGCATATTCGTTATATAATGGTTCTGTGAATACTGATTTTGTAATTAATTCAATCTCTTATAATGTTATAGGGAGGACCATATTATGACATGCTCCACTGTTTGCTTGCTGCTTATGTTTGTTATAGACCAGATGTCGGATATGTTCAAGGCATGTCATTCATTGCTGCCATTCTCATATTGAATATGGATGCACCAGATGCCTTTATCTGTTTTGCAAATCTCCTAAATCGGCCGTGTCACAGGGCATTCTACTCTCTTGATCAGCCCCTTGTAAGGAAACTACTGCGTTACAAGTGCCTCACTAAACAATAATTTATAGTAAATTCATGGAGTGCAATTAGTAAACAATTCTATGCATAACCAGAATTCTGTTTCTGTTTACTCTTCTCCAGATCTGCAAACATGCAATTCTTGAATAAAACTTTTAAAAAGTTTATTGTGGTTTAATAGATCTTTTACATATTACTATTATATAAAAATACCTGTTAATTCCACTTTTTTTTTACTCTTCTGTCTCCTCTCACTAGTTCAATTTTTTTAAGACAAGTAATGGCTAAATTTTATAAAAAATTAATTTTATGTTATAACAATTTGTAACTTAATTTTTTCTTTTATTAGATGGAAGCATACTACTCAACATACAATGAACTACTGAAGGAAAATCTTCCAACTCTTTGTGCTCATTTGGAGTTTTCTAAACTCACTCCAGACCTCTATCTCCTAGACTGGCTCTATACAGTGTTTTCAAAAGCAATGAGTCTGGATGTTGCATCTAGAGTATGGGATGTTTTCCTCAGAGATGGTGAAGAGTTCCTTTTCAGAACAGCCATTGGTATGTATATGAATCTTGATTATTAAATGATTATCAATTCAACTGGGTTACTTACTTAATAAAATAAGAATTATTACATTATCAATATTTAAGCGTGTTTCATTTTGCTGTCCAATGTAAAAGAAATAAATAGAAATGTTTTGTTTTAATAATATTTTAAATATATACATACACTAGAAATTAATATTTTCCATTAAAGATTGCTTTATTTAGAATTGTTGTAATTCCATTTCAGGTGTTCTGCATCTATACCAGGACAGTTTGATGGGTATGGATTTCTTGAGTGGCTCTCAATTTTTGACAAGACTTCCTGAAGACTTAACAGCTGCTCAGCTTTTCAAGTCAGTATCATCCGTCCGTACATCTATATCTAAAAGGAACTTTTGTCAGATTCTTGCATCTTATACTCATCCTCTTGGGTAAATAAATTATAGGAAAAAATTTTATATTTTTTTATTTATATTTTTGTTATTACTGATTAATCTCAACAAGAGTTGTGAAAAGATGTTATGTTATTTTGAATGTATTTGCAGATTTGACATTACACTGGTTAAGGGATAATATTGTGAAACAATTTTTGAAGAATTGACAACAACATATTAACATTTTTTAAGATACAAGGGATATAAATATTGATCCACTGTAATTATTGTACAATATTTGTATTAATTCAGAAAATTTATATTTAAGATTGTTGGATTTTTCTTGCAGATATATTGTTGCTACAGATTGCACGGCTGTAGACTCAATTTTTTTTTTAATTGCTTTTATTTTACTTTCTTGAATCTGATTTCTGAAAAATGTATCATGTTGTGTCCATTTATTATACATTTATTACAGTAATATTATATTTAACAAATATTTTTATGTTTTGATATTATGAACTGTTTAGACCTAGACAGTTATATTTACTTGATCTCTGATTATGTATAGTAATTGGAATAACAGGTTTATTTTATCTTAATTTTCAGGCATATATAATCAGGTTTATTTAGTGTATAGTTTTAGGCAGAAGGGCTGTGTCTGAATTTGAGGCACTAGGGATATAATATAAGAGTAATTAAAATTTATAATTGTAAATATTTTATTTGTTTAAATTGTGATTTGACATTGTACAATATGGTTGCAATAATGATGAAAACTATTTTTATGATTTAAATATTCAGCTATTTTATTAACATGAGAAATAGCCAAATATTTCTATTGTCTTGAAACATTCCTAGTGACCTGTTTATATATAAAAAGGGCTTCAATTTGCTTTTGCATAGGGAAAGTTTATGCACATTTATGTCTCATAGGGTGAAAATTTGATAGTAACATATATATTAAAAAATGTATAAATAATATCTTATAATTAAGGTTATGATTGCTACTCATAACTACTTTTCTTATTGTTGACATATTTTTTTATTGAAGAAATGTTGTTCTGGATTCAATATTTCAATCAGTTATTATGAATAGGGTGGAAAAATTAATAACATGTTTGTGCCATTAGTACCGTCCTCTTTATAAAACTACATTCAGTGTTTTCATTGATTGCTTATCATATTCTATATTCCTAATTTTTCATATATTATAAAAGTTGAAATTCTGATATAATGTATTTAAAGAGTATTGTTATCATTTGAATTGTTTATGTGATGGTTATACAATCTTTAAAAAAATTTACAATATTTTTGAACAATTTTGATTCATTCATTAATATGTTGGTCATTCAAATAATTACAATTTAATCTTTCAATCTTCTCCTTTCATGTTGTTGGCATTATCCATGTGGAGTTCATTTATTGTTAATATTTTCAGTTGTATATTTTATATTTTTGCTTTAAATCAACCACAATAATTACTGTGTACTGTGTTTTAATAGCTATAACAATTATGCTACATTTTGTCTACATTATTACAATTAATAATATATAAATTATTATTAACATATTATGATAATCCATACCAATTGTTTACTCTGCATTATCAGAATAGTAACTGAAAATAACCAAATTTAAATGAAAATATATAAATCAGTAATAAGGTAATATACCATCTCTATGTTATTATGGCTTTAAAATGTCAACATCATTTTGTTAAATATAAATCATATATTTGTGAATGTTGTTGAAACTAGTCACTTTGATTAGTGGTGATTTATTGCCTGATTTTCAGGTTTGTTTACATACATGACAAGAATCATTTAAAAATATTAAATCAGTTGTTATATATAATTCTCAGTCTTTTCTTGACTATTTCTGTGATATAAATAATTGTATAATTTATATTTATTTATACGTATCCATTAGTCTTCTGCATTCAAGCTGTCAATAAAATTATATCAGTCTATTTAATGTTAAAATTAATTATACATAGCCATGATATTAAGTGAAAAAGGAGATTCTGAGAGGAACATTCTTAATTTACAGGGAAATAATAAATTATAATGAATGTTAAATTTAATTGTGTATTATTAGTTTTGTAGGTAATTAAGACAATGAAATGTTATTTGAAACAGTGGATTATGTTATGTTCAATTTATATTATATATCTCTTGGGTACATGAAATTTGTGATTAAGCTTTTAACTAGTGTATTGATATATAAAAAAAATATTCATCGCTGCTCATATAGTTGATTGCTGAGAGTAAATGTAAATTGTTTATTATTAGAGTTATTAATTTCACTAAATGATTGAATGGATTTATGGAATAGACCAATTAGCATTTTTATATTGTAGTTTTGTTTTTGTTGACTCAGGGGTTGTTGGGTCAGTTGTTATTATTTGTATTCGCTTACGAACTGAATTAATATACGTAAATGGCTAGGTTTCAATCTGAAAATCTGGTTTCATGCCTTGAGATAGAGTCAAACAATACATACGGAATTCTAGGGAGTGAAGTATCATTTGCTCAAATGACATTTTATAATTTAGTGCTTAGATGAATATTAGAACTTATTATTTTATTTATTTTAAATATCCAATCACACAATCAATGTAATGAAGGTGCCATAAAATAAAAAACTGAGAAGTGTTGGAATGGCTAGTATTACCTGTTGTGGGTAAAAATATTTTTTTAACATATTTATTTGTGTTTGGGGATTATATAATTATTATATTTTCATCATTTTATGTTGTGTAAAACTACTATCCAATACTCAAAATGTATATGTATATAATTTATTCAAGGAGTATTCTTCAATAATTCCATCCACAAATAAAACAATTAAAATTATATATAATGTAAATAATATTACAACTTTTACATGAAATGTATATTACTTCTCATAATTACTTGTAATTAATGTAATCATAACAGTCCTAGTATTTATAACAATCACAAATTATATAGTAGAATTTTAATCACTTTTGAATATATTAATTTAATAGCTAAATTTTTGGATAATTTATAAATCCATTTTGTATGATATAGTCAGCTTCTTTTTGAAAATTTTGTAACAATCTGTGGTACATTAAAATTTGCTAAAGAAACAAGCTGAAAGTAACTTTTTTATATTGCACTTGCAAATTATCAGTTTCTGTTTGTGGATTACTACAGCTTCTGATGTTTGGCATCATGCACATTTTATCAGAATTAAGCCCAATATTAGTTTTCTTCAGTTTAATTATGTATTCATACATTTGTAGCTATTTAACAATTTTAAAATATTTTGAAATTTGTAATGAAATTGTCTGTTTTATTTATTTATTCCAGCTGTACAGTCATCATGTAAAAACATTTCATGTATCACCATAAGTATTTTTAATATTATCAAATATAAAGTTCAGAAATGATTCATTCAGTACTTTTTTATACCCTATTACTTTATGTATATATATATATATATATATATATATATATATATATATATATATACTCCATCAAATTTGGATTAATTTATTTTATCTATTGGGTTCTCTGCCCCTTTAATGTGTAATGAGAAATACAGCTTTAAAATATAGTTTTCCTATATATAATGTAAGAGAGGGGACATAATTGTTTTCATTACTTATCTAACACTGACCATCACTTTTTCCAATTTATTGACGATTTATTTGCATGTTTCTTAATGCAAATATTAAAAAATAATTACTTAGAAAGATAATAAAGTATAATTTTGGTTTTTGAACTGAATGTTGAACATTTACATTTCAATGTTCATGTTCATTGATGTTATGTATAGATAATTGTGGATAAAACAAAAAAATTAATTACAGGAATCCTTAAAAAAACTAATGTTCTTTTAGTTTGATATAAACTTAATTTTCTAACTGTAAATTAGAGATTGACTATCTAATTTACTGAGGGTTTGTTACATAACTGAATTACGATATTGGTGAAGTGATTATTTCACTCATGAAAATTACACATAAAATAATATTCAGACAGCTTCTCTAGACTCCTTACAATTGTATTGAAATGTTTTAGAGCTTTGAATCGGCCCAGATGATGAAAATGAGTTCTTCTCATTAATTGTTGACACGCAACGCATAATTCAGATAAGTTAGTTTTACTTGTTATTGAAAAAGATGGGCTAATGTAGGTAGAAATATATAGAAAAAATTTACCAGTAACAATATTTTATTTATCTAATAAAGTTTATATTATTAATCCGTTTAAATTATTTCCCCCATTAGCTGTTTTTCAGTTGTCCTTGGCGATCTTATTTTCGGAGCGATCTTTTGGCAGTCACGAAGCTCTATAAAATTGGGAACAGTTTCCTGATTTCGAATTGTTCGCTCGAATTGCCTTTCGTTGAAATATTGTCACCGGTTTATTCTGCCGGCTAAAGCGTGTAAGACATATTTACATGTTTCGCGTAATTTAAAATTACGATATTTTTCTGTACCTAATTTTTGGAATGTTTACTTTTGTACAGATAAATCATTTCAAGGATATGCCGAAAACTACACTTTCTTTCTATATCACATTTGGCATCATGGAATGTTTTATCAATTCAGAGATTTCGTTTCTATCTCAAAGGCCTCCTTGGCCAAACCTCTCTAATGATAAGTTTTTCCATAACTTTCCCTAGATTTCGTAATTTTTCTTCTAGCGGAAATACCTTCTGCTCTATCCATTCATTTATAGTGAATTGGTCGACATACCTCGATAATTTTAATTCCGTAGTGTTTTTGAAGTGCTGTAATTCCTGTTGAAGCTGATTGGTGTTTAAAGAACTGTAATCGTCAATTATTCTCCAAGGGCTAGTGTAATTATGATCCACATTGTATTTCGTCATCCATCCTTTCGTTTCTGTCATCGTTCTTTCTAGACTCTCAACTTTCACTTTGAGTATTATGTAATGTAAAACGGCGTTATATATGTCAACCCCGGGAAATATGCACGTAGACAATTGCATTTGATCGTATTTCAAACTGTAGACGTCGAACTTGGCGGACTGTGAACATCTCATGGAAGTACGCCAGTGCTGGAATAACTCTAGCTCGGTGGAGTACCGGTTATTTCTCGAGATTATAGAAAGACTCAGGAATAGGGACGGTATGGAAACGGGAAGGAGTTCACAAAGCACGGCGAAGTGGTCGTACCGGGACCAACCTGTCAAGACGAAACCCTTTACCTGGACTGTCGTTTTCTCGATGTAACTTAACCAGGACATTTGATTTTTGTAGTGCAGCTCTATATCGGGCACTACGGAGGTGGGAAGTGTGGCACCTTTGAAGGCGCCCGCTATCCAGACACTGTTGAAGGTCTTGCCGTACCAGTACCAGACGTAGTGGGGCAGCAGTTTGCTCACCTCCTCGGCATAGACCCATACCATAGGCTCGACCAGGCTACCCAGCGGGCTCGCCGATATGTACTGCGGAGGCCACTGCCTTACCATGTCGTCCCATATAATCGGTGTAACCCCTCGATATTTTCTCTTCACTAATTCTGCCACTTTAATTACGTGCATTGCGTAGATCTCTCTGTAAAAAATTATTAATGCCCTTTGTGTGATATTTAGTTTATAAATAAATATAGGCATTTTAAAAAAATTAAAGCGATTAGAAGATAAATGGAAAGCTCTTTCACTTTGGCACATGTTTCTGTCAAATTATTTTCGTAAACATAGGGAAAATTATTAATTAACGCCTCGAAACGAGAACTATAATAATAAAAAGAAAGGACGGGCAATTTTAAAAATTTGATCCTAGGATAAATCTCTCGGTATCAATCGCTAGCCAACTCTAATTAAAAAGCCATCTTTTCGCCTTGGTAAGACACATTAAAAGATTTAGGGCTCGCTTAAGGGCGAATAAAATTAAATAGGCATAAATTATTCCGAATGGTGGGTGTCCTTTTTATTTTTCTCCCCACATATTTTTAACTTCACGGCTGACGCATCTAATATTGTGACTTTTGTTTTGGCTGCTCGTTCTATTTTCGCTTCTGAGCCAATTTTGTTTTTTTTTATTTCTGTTAAATTGTTACAAAGTGTTCGCTAAATTTAACTATAATAAGAATTTCAAGTATTATCCAATTTTATTTTCTTGTTTTATGTTGAAATAATAACTCGATTTTACGGCGATGAAATTATTATTTTGCCCTCAAAAGCTAGATGAGTTAAATTACATAATTTAGGAAGGCCAACAAGTCACAATCTCCGTACAATAGAGGTGCTTTGCTCGCGAATGGGGGAAAGTATCCCGACAGCAAGAACGAGCCCACGATGAAGAAGAAATATTGAGTCGACTTGATCTAATATAATATTAGGAAATGGACCGGGGAAATTAGACGTTACCTTCCGGACAGGCGTCTTTCGGCGCACTTGCTGCATGCGGCGATGTGGAATACTTCATCGCAGCCGATGTGCAGGTATTTGGCGTCCGGGTGGAGGCTCATGATCTGGTCGATGAGCTCTTCGACGAGGGTCATCGTGTCCCGGTTGGATGGGCACAGTTCCTGGGGAAACGAGGCCAGCTCTCTGAAATGGCGGAACTCTTCCAGCTTCAGAACGAACTCCAGGTGACCGAAAGTCTGAACCAGCGGGATCACCTCCATACCCATATCGTGGGCCCAACCGAGCAGTCTTTTCACCTTAAAGTCCAATATACAAGTTATAATACGACTTTTTTCTCGAAATTTTTGTAAAATATTTTGTAACAATGTACACGTAGCTCGTTGGTACTTCTCAGTATATGTGTAATGTTAAGAGGAGTAATCGCAAAAAATACAACTAGAAATCGAATCTATCCAATAATTTCGGAGGCAAGCGTACAAGCGCCAGTTTTCATGCCACAATATAAATGAATAAATTAATAAAACTGATGACGTACTTACAAAAATGTTAGATTGGAAGATTACCAAGAATTAAGCCTCGTTTATAATTTTCCCCCGAAAGTTATTTTCTCGAATTAAACTTCAGTTTCGGACAGCCCGCTCGCCATTTTATTCGATAACACAATTAAAGTTAGTGGCTTACTTCGCTTCTGGTGTAGGCGTTGGATGCGGACGCGTTTTCCAGCCTGCCCGAATAGGGGAACATGTCCTCGTACTCGAGTAGCAGAGCGTCGCAGCCCTGGGCGGCCAACAGGGGCAACAGCTGCCTCAGGTAGGAGAGCCGAGGCGGGGCCCCCTTCAAATCTAAGTGTACCACTCTGTACGACTTGCTCGAGAAACCTGCAACTCAACGACAACTCAATTCTACATCAACATCGTTCCTTCAACATTCCCTTCCTGGCTGGGGCTACAATTTCTCTTATAACTGCCCAATACAGTCGGCGATATTGATGTTAAGATAGCTAAACTATTAGCGAATGATTTGTGCAATAAATCAAAGTCGCTTTGTAAATATGTCACAATTAAGGTTTTCCAAACCACCGAACCACAACCGTCCTGATGGTACACTTAGTATTAAATTTATTTAGAGGATATATCTTGCTCTTTAGCCTTTGACTTTTGAAGTACTTACTTGTCTCTCCTGTTTCTATAGACAAATAATTTCTTTTTTATGGAAATCTCCCCCGTTCAGACATTTATGGCGGGAACTATAGCGAACCATAAGGGTGAAATTATCGACATGCCTTTCTCCGATTGCGGCTCCCGACTGTCGCCTTTGTCTGTCAAACCCTGGGCTCTTGTAGAACTCTCCTGCCAGTAGTAGATGTGGCACTTGTTGTAACAGGTGACCAGCCAGATAAGTCCGACCACGCTTGGTACAAGCGCGTACAGAATTAGACGTTTCCTTATAGCCCTCATATTTCCGCTCGTTCCTGAAGAGAAATAAAATTGACGCGTTAGCTCTTGCAGAGAAAAACATAGTGCGACACCAGATTGAAACAACAGTTCAAACTACCTTCATATGCATAGAATAAAAACGTCCGTTTTTTTCGACTTGTCGTCATCTGTCGGACGATATCGGTGAAACTTGTTGGACTTAACCAACCGGTTTAAGAGGTATATTGGTAACAAAGTGGTAAGAGGCAATATGACAGAACTGCAATGTGATAACAGGGGTGAGAGACCCCATGCCCCGCCTACCCTACAGCTTCTAGGCTGGAGGTACCAAAGTTAAATCTTGTCGAGACAAATCTGAGCTTATTATTTCAAGTAGCTTAAAACGTACAGATTATTTTAATTTTTCTTCAAACATCCGTGGACACATTTCATCTGCTACTCACAACCCGGTCACGCCTAAGCTCAATCTGTTATACCAGCAGGATCTTTTCTCAAGGGAATACATCAAATAAGATTACGGCGAGGCCATCACAAAATTGATACATACAGCTGTTATAATTAATCAGGTGATAAAACGGAAATATTAAACGTTGACTAACAGAGAGAAACATTGTTCAGGATTAAGCATGACACATTGTCATTACACTTTGCTGTCTGTACACCGATCTGAATACGAAATTGGCTAAAATATCAATCATACTGAAAGCGACTTCCCTTTAAAGTAAATAATGAATGGCTTCTGTCCAGCTGAATTAGATAGTTAAACTAATTTCTATTGTGTCTACGCCCCAGTCTGTGCTCTCGAATACAATCTTCCCAGTCAGAACTGAACCTATTTCAGTGAAAGTTTCATAAAAATTTTACATTGTTTGATTTCATCTCATAAAGGTAGTAAGAGTAGAACGCGTTTTAGTCTGGAATAATTAAAAAGTTAAGAGACAAATTTATATACAGTTAAAATAAACTCAATGGCACTGTGGCTAACTTTTTCTATTATAACCCATCATAGAACTGAACTCTAGTCATTCTGCCTTCAGTGTTTACAGTTATTAATTATTTCTGTATGCAATATGTTTTAAACTTGTTTTATAAATTAATAGCGGACAATGTTCAAAACTTGGCATCTTCTATCATATTCACGACTGTGAATTGCAAATAAAATGTTTAAAAAAAAACCCCGAATAATGATATTGTAAATATATGCTGTACATAATTAATAAGTAATAGTGTTCACGTGGAAAAACAATGGCGAAAAATGGAACCAATTGGATTGACGGTCGAATCCTGAGAAATAAATAATAAACTGATACACTCGGTTTTGAATTATGAACATGAAAACGCGCCAGATACAGACCGCCAACGCGAAAGATGCAATGAAGGTTGACAACTACCCGCTTCCGCCCGTGAATTGGGATGGAATCTCCGAAACAATTATAGCGGTTTTCTTCACTTTAGTGTACCTTGGCTTTCCTTATACACAGAACTGACACCTAAAACGTATATTTCTTCTCAAACTACCAATGCTGTTTGAAGCATTCACATTTAAATTGAATTTTATTATTTTCTATTTGTTTCGGTGAAATATCGTGACGTAAAGTGAGAAGTCAAATAAAGTTGTCCTGGAAAAAATTGATATGTCAGAAAAATGGCGGTATTTACTCGTGACTTTTTTTCCATTAGGCATAATTGAGTTCGGTATTTATATTTTTCTCGATTCTATTTATCTCTTTATCTCTCGTCGATGGCGCCCCATCACAGCCTGTCCCATTCTCAGAGTCGGATGACTGCACATGAATGGTTTTGTTCAGTGGTATACGCTGGAGCATAGCTGTTCTGCGTGTAGGATGAAGCATATGTGAGACGCCCCACCAGAGGTGCCTCTTGCGGGCAGGAAAATGGTACCGGTTAAGTCACACCCTCACGAATCCATAGATAATAAAATCGTATGTTTTCTTCACTGGTTCCTTCCGCGAGTGCATTGAGAGCCGCATCAACCGACTACACAGGACAATAGAGGGCTTGCCGCCTCTACTTCAGTACTACTAATTCTTTTATTGGTCGGCGTTGGTCCGTTCAATGAATACGATACTGGCAATATCCCGAGTGAGATTAGTCATAACGTTCGGGCCAAATATACTCCGCCCATTCCAAGATGGCAGACTGCAATTACACTTCGTACTGGCCATGTTTATTTCTCCAATTTCAAAATGGGAGGCCGAGCGGTAAAAGTGGGAGTACTTACGCGCTACAGCGTACACCGCGTGGCAATAATTACCCAAATATCTTTTACCACGACTATTGAATGGACCGCTATTACCAAATGACGGCCTAGTTAATAAATTAATATCCTCGAATTATTCAGAAATATCCAATACAATACGGTTGAACAGGGAAGGAAATAAAATCAGTATTGTTTATGTTTAATTTATCGTGTTTAGCCGAGTGGTGGTGGTTTTGCCAAAGCTGGCAGAGAGTCTCGTATTGGACCAGACAGCTGGCCGAGGTTGGCCTCTTGGAAGCCCTCCATGTTCCCCTCCCGACCAAGACACGTCGTCTCCTGTTTTGACGCCGCCCTCTCTATTATTAGCACCGGCTGAAGTTAAAAAAATAAATAAATAAGGGCGCGAAAATAAATAAGGAACCGGAATATTCGCGATTCGCAATTAAAAAGAAATTATCGATTTGAAATATTTTTCCGTCGCTCAATTTTCCTGTTCTGATAAACGCAATGCGGATAGTACGTTCATGGTTAAAAACGTATGAAAAACAGAACAAAAACAATAGGACAGCGGGCATATTTAAATCGAGGATACCTATTAAACCATATACACGTTTTTGCTCTAACCTACAGTTCATTGAGAGCAGAAGAAGTCCGCAAGATTGTCGTTAAATCATGGACATCTATTTAGTTTCACTTTTCGAATTAATTAAACTTGAACAAAACCGAAAGAACTATGCTTGAACAGGATTGGGCTTAATCGAACCTTTTTTATAGAGATTAGGTGATTGAACTTGGTCAGCACGTTTGCCAATAGATCGCACCACCGAGCATAAACATTTTCTTATAATTAAAGTTATTTGTTTAAATGGTCCGCGAGGGTTTATACTATTATCATACTTGAGATGTCTTTATCCCCCCTTGCCTATGGCCTTTGTTTTTATAACTTCTACCGATTCTCACCATCGTCAGTGGCATTCGGGCAGTATATCGTTCCCAAAATTCGCAATTATCGAGTATTTCAATTATCGTGTTTTAATTCTAATTTTTTTAAAATTAAATGTTGGGCATGTTACATACGCGAATTTATTCAGTTTAGAATTCTATTGAAAACATTTGTGAAACGCATTCAGCCGTATGTCGGATTTAATAAGGGGCAGGAGGGTGGCCCATCCTTGGTTTTGGTTTTAGGGCTTCACCAACTTGTACAGTTTCCGCTTTAGGGCTTAGGTGAGGCCGGACAAGCTCGGCTCTAGTCCGGTCAGGATTGATCCGTCCGCTTGGGGCGGTCCCTTTTTCATGCTTTTCAAAGGGGGAATCTTGAAATTCGGGGAGCCATCTGGAAAACGGGACCGTCACATTAAGAGGAAGTGATTACCTTACTATGTAGTAAGGGCTGGAGCAGGAATAGCATCAATGGGTGGATTCTCCGTCAAATGCACGTTAGTATGACGTAAAACCTGTGGTACCAGCAATAACATACACTACAAAATTTCCATTGCAAGAAGAACAAAAATGGAATTGATCGAATGGACAATAGGTCTATTGAGCGAACTGTAGTGTTTCCGGTCTACCTAAGAACAAACAATGCACTATTGCGTAATTAAAAATGTAAAAGAAGTCCACTGTATATATATATATATATATATATATATATATATATATATATATATATATATATATATATATACGTTTTGAAATTAAGGTTAGAGGGACTACAATAAAAATTAAAATATACATGTAATCTTCGTACATTTTCAATGGGCGTAAAAATTTACGTTAATATTTCAGTATATGAAAGGGACGGAAGAGTTATGAAACCATTATTGGAGGGTAACGCTCGCTCACCTAAGCATGGCAATTCCTGTCATCCGACGATTATATCTCTAATGAGTTCTTCCGTTTCCGCGCGGTTCCAAATCGTGTTCTTTTTCTCTACTTTCTGAATTTCGTACCGCCGAAAACCCTAGAGAAAGAGCCAACTCCTAGGAGATTGGGACATAACTATCTTAGAAATCGCGATACCAAATTACGTTTTCTTTAATTTTCCATTTATAATTACCGTCGGTGCACACGTCAAGTAATGTTATCCGAGCGGAAATTACAGGGCTGATTTTGATCACGGCTCGAATGTGAAACGGACGCGTCTGCAAAACCTGAAACTGTTAAATGGTGGAACAGCTAATACTGATAATAAGAGCGAAAATTCGTGCGAATTTATTTCTTACACACCTCAATTATTTCATTAATTCACAGTGCAAATGAAAGTGCTCGGCCGGAACGATTTTGTCAGAAGTAATGAAGTTCATTCTTGCTCGCAGAACGTGAGCTTCATTTTCAACGCGGTCTCTGTATGATTTTTCGCGGACATTAATAGCTTGCATTCGACAAACATACGTTCCGAAATTGTTAATTTTAGACAGTAAAATTTGATAATGAAAATTGGTTAGCATTTCTTGCTCTGGCAGTGTAACTGATGAGTTAGGTAAGACCCCGCGAGGCGCACAGGTTGCATGCTTTCGAATATTTTTCTAAACTTCTCCCTGCCTGCACGGCAACCTAGTTTATTGGAGCGTGAAACAGAACTAAATTCTCTTCGATGTTTGAACCTCCCTAATAATTTATTGAGCGGGCAAATCTGTGTACTAAATTTATGTCGACGAAAACATAAGCTGAAAGCGACGACGGAACAAGAATGTTCTGTACGGTTCTAGAATCTTAGACAATATTACTTTTTATCGTCGGATAATATTTAGTAGTGGAAAAATCATATGTAACTCAGTACTACAATAAAAACCAAGTGCATAAAAACAAATGTTTTTCAATACTAACGTTTACTGATTATAGTGACGGCATATAGTGTGATCAGCTGAACAGGTGTAAGGTACATAGAACAAATTTCCGTTAAAAAACCAAGTTTTTCGGCCGAATTATGATTCACTGATACTGGGCCAAGTGGACCAGAAGTATGTTCATATTTTTAGGCATCGGGCCTCAGGGGGGGGGTCTTGGGCCTTTTTGATTTATTTAAGTTTATCTGATGCGCAAGCCGGTCAGAGCCCAGAGAGTCTTCTTTTGCCACCGTTTCCTTCTCTCTTTCTGTCCTAATTAAGCTTCCAATAGTTTATCTCTGGCCTGAGAGTATAGATATCCGAGCCAAATGTGAACATTTCAAAATCTACGAAATAAAAATAACGTCCTCACTTAGTATTTATTTCCAGTTCGGTTTAATCCTAGACCGGTTTTGTCAGCATCCTAAGTAATATATTTTATCAGCTTCACTATAATAATACTTTACTGTACTGCCCATTACTTACTTCAGTGTAGTAACACTTAGTAAGTACATATTTTATGTCATTGTCTGACTATGTTATTGATAGAATGTCCGTGAAAAGTACCATAGTCAGCCTCGTTTATTAAAAAGGATTACCACTGAGAACTGGAAGAAGGTGACACCGACGTAGTCTGTTTCCTGAAAGAATGTTCCATTTGCATATCAACAGTGTAACAGATTGTTTTGGTATCTTCACGGTGTGACCAAATTAATGTTCCAATTTTAGTTCTTTTGGGGCAATTACGTCACTAGACTTGGGACACCTTCGTTCAGCAGGTCATTTCTGGAATGAATCCAAACCGCTCTTCTTTGAAAACGGTATTTCGAAATTCAGATTCGTCGTGTTTTATTATTTTTCATTGCAGTTTCCAAATATATATATTTTTTCGTCGAATTATTGTTCTCGATTTACTTCTTGTTTACGCGACCTATACGTGATACATATCCCACGTATATTTTCCATACACGTATGGAAAATATCCATTGTAGCGAACTCTAAGAAACTCAAATGCGCAATTTATGTTTGTGCTTTATAAAACTGTGTTATGTTAGCATTCTATCCTCATAATTTACTGTTTGTAGAATAATGATGTCTCAAATTTTCACGCCGTTGAGAAATTATAATTTGATAATAATCCTTATCAAGCGGAGAGAGAATAAGATGAATATTCACTATTCACAACCTGCCTGGTTGGCCCAGAGAAATATCTCATTACCGGTTTCGGTTTGCCGCTCGTTTCCTAACATACGAGATGTTCTCAGGTATATAGTCGCCACACATTTGCTGATTCTCTCAAATACATCAGATAGTATTTTAACAGATGCCTTTAAATCTGAGATATGCAATGCGATTTTCGTCGTATCAAGACTCTTTGTAACGAGAGAGAGAGAGAGAGAGAGAGAGAGAGAGAGAGAGAGAGAAAGAGAGAGAGCAGCGAATGTGTGAATGTAGGAGGCCATAAGTTTGCCCCGACATTATTGAAGTCGTTTCGGCAAGTCTCGCTTTACAGTCGTGAAAGGGAAAATATATCGAGCACATTGTAATCATGTGGGGAATTTAGAAATTGGCCATACCATCCACTAAAATTAATATCTGAAGAATTATATTTATATATCAACTTTAGGAATATCAGCGATCCGTGGCGATCTGAGTTCTTATGATGTAACGATCGCTAGTGTTTTTCCTTATATCAAACATAAAAACCGATCTTTATAGGGGGCAATGTTTTTTCGATGAACAGATTGGACACTATTTGGTCCCTGTAACATTTCAACATAGCTCTGTTGGCAAATATAAAAATTTACCGAATAAATTTCAAGATAAATTCTTCTCTACATTCGCCTTCTAACATAAGATGATTTAAATATTTATTATACATAAATTAAAATTAGTCATAAATGTATAATATCGGAATAGATTCTTTCTACTTGCCAAAATATTTTGTTAGAAACAACTTGAAAGGTGAAAGTAATGGTACATAAAAATGAAGCTAGCGTGCGTTAAATGTGGATTATAAATTATTAACATTTGTTAATAGCTCTAATGTTTTATTTATTGCCAAGAAGAATTTGTGAAAAATAGATTCGGTCCGGCGTTCTAAATCTCCGTCTGACACCCCTCATTTCATTTCTCGTCCGATCCAAGGGGCGCATAAATCAACCTTCAAAGTATCTATTATTACGGAGGGAAATTTCATGCCAGTCTCTTATATTAATGGTAAACGTATGCCAAAAGATGTTATGAGATATTCGGGAGACATCTATTACTGGTTTTTACCTTCGTTCGTCACTCAGCCAGAAATTGCCAACCAGAAAGCATAAATTGTCGGTCAGATATGTATCTGTATGTATAGGTATGAGTTTAGAGGCTGAAATTGCCATGTCCTCCTTCGATAATAAACCAAAATTGCGAAAATCTTTCGAAAATAATGTCGTAGTTTTATATTATCATTATAACTCGAATCTATTTGGCCTGTCAATAAAGTAAGATTAATTACCATTATATGTAGCTATGCTGTCGCAGTGTTTCCTGAACCAGAAAGAATATAAAATTCGATTATATAATGATATTGATTCAACTTAGTATTATGGAACTATCGAACTTTACCACATATATACTTATATAATGCAATACACCGTACAGATACAGGCTGTTTGTCTAGTAGTTTAATTGTGTTATGTTAGCCCGATCAGTACTTAAATATTAATAGCAGTTCAATATAATTACTATTCCATAAATGTAAGAAGACTGACATTGGCACTATTTACACGGAGCATTGTACCGTGGTTATCTTTCATTATTATAAACATAATTTAATTTATTATCGCGAAGGTATTTACAGATATAAGTAAGGAAGCCTAATATAGGGTATTCCTTGGATGACAAAATACGTCTCGATTAATACGTTCAATAATAAATCAATTAATACTTTTTAACGCGAAAAAATGTACCCAATGTGTCTGCATTTAATCTCTGATAGAATGAAATAGCCCTTTCCGATTATGTATAATATCCAGTGAAACAGAGCAAAATGAGAAACTTTAATCGATTTAGTTCAAATAACTTAGTTCTCTCGGGTCAGTTCGTTTTCAAATAACTACTTTTAAATCGATGGGTCGAACTTGGAGCGGGCGGCCAATGTCAAGGGCAAAATTGTTGACAAATATGAGGAAGTGTCGAGGGTCGTCGACGTTAGGCTCGCGTTTAAATGTTTAACCTCACCTGTCTCCAACGCCCGAGTAGACACGGACGAGAGGGTTCAGCCGACAGCCGTGGGCTTCTGTCCGCGTGACTCGGAGGCGGTGCGCCCAGGGCCCCAGTCGGACCGATACAGCCGGCCCAGGATCTCGGACGCGAGTTTCTGGCCCAGGGAGCGCCGCCACTCTCCTCGCCCGTAAAGCCTGCGCCATCACTCGGACCCCTCTCGTACTAGACAACGCTGGCATCGCAACATATTCGGACATTTATTTCAATTTCACACTTCACATAAAGAAAAGAACGATTGAAACTGGATTTCCGACACAGCAACAACTCATTTCGTTTAGTAGGATCCGCTTTTTCTGAGGTATACAATATATATGGAAACCTCAACATCCCTGTATTATGGCGATACGTTTTCGGCACAAACAAACGCCAGTAAAGAACAGAGCACCTAAAACAATCAAATCCTGTGTTTTTCTTACCCCCACAAAAAGAAATATAATTCTTTTTAACAATTTTATTGCCACAACTTTAAAAATACAAGAATAGACATTCAAGTAGCACTAGTAACAAAAAGAGAACTAATTAAGCCTCATTTCGAACAGGTACGAAACGTTTTAATACGCTGTTTTTTTTATTACGGTTATAAATAAGTGGAAATATCATTTAGGAATCTGTCGATAGATATCTTGCCGCGAGTATGGGTAAGTTTGAGACCAGTGTTCAGAACGTAGACTACATTTCTCAATATATACTATTAATATTCGGTCCTTCGTATTCCAAAACTCCATTTCGAAATCGTCCCTACAGGAAGGAATATAATTGGGTCAAAAGATAACAGAGTGGGTAGGAGATTGATGGAAAATAAATTGAACGCACGAACGGGAAAAATGATACAAACCCTTTCTCAGTTATTTATAACATGAGCCGTTAATAGAATTTTTGGCATTTAAAGTTTTATAAATTAATTTGAAGGAACGACCGAGAAAACGTCACTCTACGGAAATTAAGCATTCGCTTTATCGATGTGCCGCCGCCACAACCACCGAGTTATTAATTATTTATGAATTTTCCTTATCGAGCGCATTGTTCACAGGACTCAGTAACGTGAAACAGTAGTTTCACTAAACATAATTGCTGTTCCCACGATTTCTACATAGGTTGGAAATGAAATATTAGAAGCTGGCTAGTCGATTTCCGAATTAGCGATTTTAATAAATTTTTATTGTCGTCCGACTAATGGGGGTAATTGGCTTAGGATGTCGGTATCTAATTGGCTCGTATGTCACTCGGTCTGGGTCTTAACTGGTCGGCACTTTGTCTCTCCCTTCGATTTACTGCTTTTAATCTGGAGCCCTAGTCAAACCGGGGGGACCGATAGGCCGGGATCGATACAAGTTAATATTATGTCGGCCATGGTCTCCGTGTTACATCCCCGCCTCAATGCTGATATAATAGGGCGTCGTTTTGATATGCTTCATTTGGATAAGGTGGAATTCTTCGGTGCGGTAATGTTGATCCGCGAAGGTTTCGAATGTCACCACATTTACTAAGGTTTATGAACCAGTCACCAGGCAGTATTGAGAGCAGAACTCTCACACATGCTAAGAGAATCCTCCAGAAGAGAGAATCATATAAAAAATGATTTCTTACCTGTATTTGATAAGGACGACTAACGAGAATACGGTTAGGACGCACCACCACTGATTGGCATACATAGATTCCTCACTAATTTACTGACATAATCCTACTGAAGATGGTGAGAAGCCGAAATTAAGTTTATTCAATTCTCACTCTTCTTGTAATTGAACCTGGAATGGTTAACTAATAAAACCTCCCCAGGCAAAACCAGGGTATAAAATATCCCCTGATCTTTAAGCGGAAATTAATGTTGTATAATGCGGCTATGAAAATAGATCCACATTTTCTCAATTTTCCGAACTTTTATTATATGGAAACAGTTAATTTTGGAATGCTTTTGAAACAACAATGCATCAAACCATGCATTTAACTGCAAGTATAACAAATATGAAAATTAATAAAGAATCTATTTCGACGCTGTCTGTAAAACAATGAAAAAGACATAGCGATTTTGGTCTCGAAAAGCAGTTTTTAATTCAGCGCGAATGTCGTAGCTGAATAAAGAAAAAAGCCTGAAATAAAAAATATAGTAAGAAAGTTAATGATTGAACCGTCATGTTGGACCTTCTGAAGATCAGGAAGTTGAAATGAACACGTCGCGTATGGTGTCAGAGCATTAATTTAATTTGTCACAACCGACATAGGTAGGCAGTGTCGAAAATGTTCACCCGTTGTTAGGAAAAAATTTTGGTATCAACGAATTTTCGAGAGCTTTAGAACGATATCACGCGGAGTTGTTTTGCACGCACGTTTGTCCAGATAAATCGTGATATTGCCCAAAAAGGGTTCACCGGTTCAAAAGATAATATAAGTCATAAATACTTTTCAAACTATTTCTATGGTTACCTAGTTTGCAATATACTTTTGAATTTTTAGAGTAGAACAAACTGAGTAATTCTGCACTGGTAATTTCAATTCAGCTAAAATTAAAGTATGTAATATAATAAATTATTTTTCTTTCATCTCTTTCGCTTAAAAAATGGGGCACAATATTTATAAAAAGAAAATTTCACATTCAGAACATATTTATTTTATGACTAAGCAGTTGATAGGAATTGTATAAAATCTGAAAACATTAGACATTTTAAGTTTTGCAGACAAAAACTGTGCTCATTTATCTTTAATATATATTGCTATTATTTTTATTTAACACTATGACACAGAGAAAAAGAAATTTTATTTTGTTCCGAATCAACTGCATTATAATACATTTTAAAGAACATTAAAATTCACATTTATAGTAATTACAGTCAAATTATATATTTATAAGTTAGATGGGCCCAAGTCAGAAGTAAATTATGTATATAATAAAAACAATATTTGAGCATTGCACTAATGTATTAACTTAATTGAGCTCATTTATGACCCATAAAAACAGACATTCAAATATCGGTTAACAATTATTATCAATTAACATATTACATTAAATACACTAATTTATTAACATTATAAAGCATAATTTCTGTCACACATAACATGATTTGCATTCATGCAAAATAAAATATAAGGGAGTTACATGTATATGTTTTAAACATAGATTTCTCGTATCATTTTTTCACATTCCACACATAAATAGACTTGTCCTTTATGGAATCTATTTTATTATCCAATTATATAAATAGAAATAAAACTTTTCTTATAATTCAAAACATATATTACTGATTACTACTAATTATTACAAAAATACATACATGATTAAATACTTTTTGTTTGTTCCTTATAAAAACTCCTGCCCTCAACCAGCTTTCCTTATCTGAAAAATTTTTCATTTAAATATAGTTCTAAATTACAGAAGAATGTCTTGTGCCTCCTTCTAAGCAATGTACCTAAGAAACTTTAATTTTATTGCACTTTTACAAAATACAATGTTAATGAAATGAATATAATCTTAATGATAAAAATAATATACAATAACAACAAAAAATTGTCAAATAAATATAAATAATTATAGCTTATCTAAAAATATTATTAAATGAAATATAAAGCTCAGTAATAATGGTATAGATCAATAACATAATTATATACAAATAATTTGTATATATAGTATACATATTCTCACTATTAAAATTAAAGAATTGTACAATAGAAATGCAGGTACTTCAATAATACATAGTACATAAAAATGTTTCAGTATTAAATTAAATTGTTTACAATACTAAAATAAAATGCTGGTACATTGGACAAGCTAAAACATATTCTGAAAGATATCTAAAGTATATGTCATCTTATCATATTACATAATATTCTCAAAAATCAACATATGCACAACAGATACAATGTGTTATGTGTTTATTTAAATTTATTGAATTATTATAAATTAAATTTTAATATTTAATAAATGTTTGCAGATTAGTCCAGTGAGGAATATTATGTATCATTCACTAATTTGATATGACAGGAAAGCAGGGTGTTATTCAGAACATAACAGAGCTACCATTATTTAAGCTAACACATTTATTAGTGAGCCACTGACTTTTAAAATATGAGTATATATTTATCAAATATATGAATACAATAAAAAATATTTAACTATTTTATTAAATATTTTGTATTTATGTATTCATATCAATTAACATTTTTAGAAATAAACTCCACAATATATATAAAAATTTAACAACCTTCAATCACAACTCTGAAGTGTCACTCATGAATCACTGTAAATGTGGTCTTGATGTCATAGAAAACATGTAGACATCAACAGAGTTTTAAATTTCTCTCTTACAATAGTGGTGAGTATTTATTTTCTTAAATAATAGGATAAATTGTTGTTATTTTGCAACAAATTCAGCATCATCCCCCTGAAGTGTCTAGTTCATGTATTCTAGTACTGTATCACAGTATTACATTTAGAACAATTAACATGTACATTTAAATAACTAACAGAAATAATATCATTCACAGCTATCCTGCTGACTAAATTTCTATAGGTACACTATAAATTCCAAAATTGATTTAACAATTTAAAAACAGTTTATTGCATTAGATAGCAGAATTTTATTGTTAATTAAGCTAATTGCAATACTCTGAATTAACTATTTAGCACTTAAACATAATATTGTATTGATATTGAGGTGTTTTAATATATTCTCCAATAATAGTAATTAAACCATGGGAACACAATCTAGATCCCACTTACATTTTTAATTTATATATTGTTAATATATTGAAGGTAAGAAAGAAAATTATGAATTAACTTTAATTTTATTATGTCATGTATTGCTTTGTAATACTGGAGTTATAGGAATGTTGTCATTCATTAGTGCTAACTAATTACAGACTGATTAATCATTAGTCAAGCAAATAGGTAGGAAGCATATTTCGTATTGATGAATAACTAAAAGTGGAATGTACATAAAGAAATATATAATTAAAACGCAAGGGAAAAATATACGTATATTAAACTAATAATGATTAGGGTAAGCAATATTCAGAAGGGAAAAATTTAGAATTAATATAGTTAATTTCAAATTTCCCAGCTTGACATTTACATGCAGTCGAATTAATTATTTTTTATGGAAACCGAACTCCACACCCTGCATGCATTTTTATTTAGGTTTATATTATTTTCAAGTAATCTTATACAAAGATTAATAGAACAGTTAATATTTAATATTTACATTCGAATAACTTTTTTTTTCCTAACGACAGTATTAATTGTCTCTGTTCGACAGAGAAATGTTTTCGATTGCATATAGTTTTTGTTCGTAAAATTAATAAAAGGTGTAACTCAAAGAATAATTTGAAAAAGTGTTTGTAGCGGACGGCATCTTTGTCGTTACCCGATAACTCTTAAACAGAAGGGTTAAATTCAACAGATAACGAATAAAAGTATCGTATTATTTTATTCGAATTTTATTTATCCATGTTGTATAGTTGATTTCACCAGCTATGTGTATATTCAATCGGCCGGAACTGGTATCGTAAAACATGACCGCTTGAGCAACGGCGATATTCCACTTTCGCCCATTTTTTAAAAGAGAACTCCAAGCGACAAATAAAGTATAGTTGTTTATCCGGGTTACTGGGAGGTGGCGGAGTTGTGGCCTAGTATGCCAGCTGTCCCCAGCACTAAACAGATTTACGAGTATATGCATAACGTTTTCTTACCTCCCACCGGTAGTCTGAACCGCTTATTAGTTTCTGTTTTGAGCGCAATATATGCATCGCTGTACTTCTCCCCACCCCCTCATTGGCCTTTTGGAAATATTAAACAAAATATATCATATTTTTTTGCAATTCTATTAAAATCCCTCGTTTTATATCCTCGTCTTATTGAACAAATAATGGACATGACCAATGGAGCCGAAGTCGAGTTATTATTATTCCTCGTTTGCATAAATACGCCGAACTGCTGAACGCAAGTATAACGTATATTAATGTTAACAGTTTACAATTTCTTAGCATTACAATTATACCAATTTTAAAATAATTGACTAATGAACGGTTCGGCATAAAATAACTGTAGGTTAACTCGAGTTGATTTTCAAGTATTATAACACAACTGTCTGCAGCGACACGATAAGATACCAATAATGAAAATGAAATATACCATCAATTGAAGGCTAATAAATAAATAAAACTAAAATATGCATGCCATTTTTGTCGAAATTATGGTCTTGTATACTTTTCCTATTAGGATTATTCACTATGACGTTTATTATTATTAGGTTTTATCGAAATGTAATTATAGCAAGTTTTCCAAGATGCGTTATACAATTCGATGTCGTTATTTATACGTAACTTTCGTCCGATCTTACAATACTCCTGCCGTGGCTCAACAGCTTGATCGTGGTGGCGATCGAGCCACCGTCCAGTTTCTTGCGGTCCTCGATCGATATCATCCTGACGACGCTCCTTTTGAGGAGGTGGTCCGAAGAGGCCTTCCGGCCCGACGAGGTGAGCGTGGTCGTGGTCACCGTGTCCTTCCTGTTCAGGTTCTCCCTGGCCGGCCGGAGCCCCAGCAGCTTGCGGAACCCGTCGCGGAACTTGGAGGACATCAGGTTGTACAGGATAGGGTTGATGGCCGAGTTGAGGTAGAGCATGATCCGGCAGAAGAATATCAGGGTGTAGAAATTCTCGGCGCCCAGCGAGATAATGAATTCGGTCGGGGCGAGAAGAATGCAGAGGGTGAGCGCCCTGAAGGGGAGCAGGCAGAGGAAGAAGGAGAGTACGACCGTGCCCAGCATGAGGACCACCTGACGCCTGTAGCGCAGGGCCGAGGAGCTCTGGGTGAGGCCGGGGTTGGCCATCAGGTGGCGGGCGATGACCGAGTAGAGGACGACGAGCACGCCCAAGGGCAGCCCGAAGAACACGGTGATCGACAATATGAAGTAGAGAGCCGGCCAAAACGTGTCCGCCGCCTCCATCATGCACACTGTAACCAGGCTGCCGTCGAAATATTCCTCCTCTTTATAGTCCGCTACAATCAACACGGGGCTGAAACACGCCGAATAAAGCAGTTATTCTTTTGGCCTAGGGTCAATTGAACTCTAAAACGAGAACACAATCGTATAATAAACAATACAAGTAAAAACCGTGAGGGGTGGAAGCGCATCCGGGTTGTAAATGTTTAGATCATAAAAACATTGATTGGTGGAGAAAATATGCTAGAGTAGGAAGATTCGCAGAAAAATATACGGCTTATCTAAGACTCGCCGTTTTTGGTTCCTCTTTTTCCTGGTAGATTAAAAACTGCACTTGAGAAAAAATATCTTTTCTGAACTGCTTTTCGTCGAATCCCCTCCTTAAACATTCCCTCTCACCTCACCTTCACTTTTGTCCAAATTCTCAGTACATTCTGAAAACAGAAATTCTTTCTGTCCGCCGTGTTGGTTGGCGACGTGAAGGAATTTTTAAATTTCGTGCGGTATATTCTAAATCCTCAAAATTCTTTTGACACACTTACAAAGAGTCGCAATTACGCAATTTAGAAACGGGCCAATCATTAACTTAATCAAAATTGTTTAACTATTATGGAAATATTACATTTCCTGGAGGAAACAAATTTAGGTGTAATTTATAATCTACCGACTCAGATAATACATCACCGAATTGTGCTAGATTATTTATTATTAACAGATCGAATAATAATTGTCCGACGATAAAAACTATAAAAGTTGTTCAGTGCTTTAATTATTATGGGAGTGAAAAACTCTAACAATTAATTTATGTGCAGTTCTATGTATGTCCTAAATAAAGGGAAAATTGTTGGGAAATGTAATTCACGTTGTGCAGTTCCTACAAGAAGTTGGAGTTATAAATACAATAAAACTAAATTAACTTTAGGGTTAATAAAAAGGTGACCGTGTTTTCTATTCTGAATTTTCAGCAAGGTTATTCACGAGTAAGTGGAGATTTAAAAATAAAAAGAACTCTCGGACGCTCTTGGGAGTGTTTCCGTTGAGTTGACGTCATCCGTACGTGTCGTTAGCCAAGCGGACGCAGTGAACGTGGCCGAGGGCAATTTAGTCCTTATCTCGAGGGATTTGCAAAGCACACTGAAACCTTCTTCTCTTGGCAAGAACTTTGATGAGTCTACGAAACAGCTCCAAACTTCTCGGGCCTTCCCGACTTCGATCGCTTCAACTTAGTCAACGGACGACAGAATTTCTTTCTATGTTAGACGATTGTTTTTCAACAAATTCACCCGACAGTGGAGACAGAATGCCCTCCTGATGACCAATATGCCTAAGTAACTCACCAGACTATTGACCATAAAGTTTCTGAAGATGGCGAACGGCCGAAACCAGTCCAGCAAAAGACGAAACCAGGGGAGACGGGTCACTAAAACTGTGGAAATATGTTCCCTCATCTCAGTACTTATTCTTGAGGCTGCTTCGTCTCGAATCTCCTGTCATAAACTTTATTTCTTTATCGCTCTTAGGGTAGATCCTCACTCCCGACGCTAGTTGCCAAGTATCGGCCTGCATAATGTGCGTTCTGAACTTACACGAGTTGCAATTATTTTACACCAGAACACTCGTTACAATTATTGTTTAAATTCCAGTAATGGTCAGGTTATATATGAAATTTTTTTCTCCAATAAATATTCCCCGCTTAAATTTACTGTAGGGTTCTTATTTCAGCCGGGACGCGGCTAATTAAGATCGAGGCTCAATATGTGGTAGGTTGTGGGATATTGGTTGTGATATCTATCCCCCCGAGCGGCTGGAGCTAATCCGTTCGCGACGACGACTCCTATAACTCATCAACGTTCGTCGATAACGGTTGACTCGTTCCGGGCCCGGTCAATCCCGGATATGACCCGCCTCTCGCACGTCACTTTCCTCTGAGGCCATCGCCTCCGCTGAAACTTCTCAGAAACCGTTTGACGAGAAAGCAGAAAACGTTCGCTTGGCCGAAAGAAAATTCGTTATAGCGCGAGTGTTCAATGCAGACTCACCGTCGGCCTTTCCATAGAATTTCATTTTACCTAATCAAGCGAAATCAGTAGCAGTTAAGAGGATGACTACACAAAATAAGAAAATGTAGATAAGAATATTATTAGCAACTTATAATTTCCTGTTCTTGCCTGTTTTGGTCTTGAGAAAGTGTTATACTTCCCCCCATTGTCGAATACGGTCTAGTACAGTACCAAATTAACTGTAGTAGGCATTGTAACCCGAATGGAATAATAATAATGTCCCATATATGAAATAATAAAATAACATAACTCGAAATAACGATCAATGATAAGGTTATAAGGAATTCGCTTCCTTCCACCTTGATAAGCCTCAAAACTTTTTGGTTATAACTGGATCTAAATGGCATGAAAGCGTTTTTTAATGCTTTATATATACAATGTATATTTTTAAATACTTATTTCATTATACAAGATTAAAATTTATTTTTAATAATGTTAAAAAAAGATATGAGATCCTTTATTTTAAAATTACAAATCGATAGCAGAGGACATCTAATATCATTGGGTACTGTTGATTCAAATTGAACACGACTGGTTGCCTGGCGATTGAATTCGGATCTGGTTCTGGAGTTGGGTCGGGTTAATGGAATTTAGAAATAAATCGGTCCATTCAGATATTCATTCATACAGTGGAGGTGGCCCGCCATTCACGAAGCTCTCCCTCTCCCTCCAACCCCTCCACATCACCACCTGTTGCACCATTCATGAAATTCTGTAATAGCGCGCCTCTTCAACACTATTCTATACTCGAGGCATAGAATGAAATCATGCCTTGTCATTGTGAAAGTCGACAATTCAGGGAGGTTCAGAGTGTTGCAAAATTTAAATATTTTCTCAATGTGTTTTGATGTAGAATATAAATTAACTGACGTCCAATATCATTCGTTGTTTCGTGTGGATAAAGTTTCCATTGTGTACCTGCTTAATAAATCTGGTTGTGTACAAGTGGTATGTATTATTTATATATCGATAAAACATAATTTTTTATGTCACTTCATTGAGCTCCTCGGACAATCTATCTATCTTGGATAATCCCTTAATGATAATACCAGCACGAGATTATTGATAATTATTAGAAATTGTATCATTACGGCGAATGATTCAAGACGTAAGACCTGAAAAGTTTAATCGGCGGAGTATTATGTATAATTAAGTTAAAAAATATTAGCAAAAAGTAAACAAAAATACTAAGCATTGGTACAATACGACCTGAGGCAAGGAATGGACGATGCACTGTTCAAACACTAATTTATATCTGAGATTTATTCAGGTAATACTTTCCTTCAATGAAAACGAACATGCTTATAGACTAGTTTGTATTTTACACAAATCACAAAACATATGTACAAAACAATCGAGTAAGTATAATTGAATAAGTTGTTAAATTCTACAGAATTATAAGTTACTACTAATAAAGACATAAAATCTTTGGTATCGTGTACTACCTCTACGTAGACACTTTCTTTTTAAACATACATTCATCAAATACACCAATATTTAAAATTAATAATGTCTTTATTGTTCCAAATTAACGCATTGTTTGGACTGAGATGATTAAGCGTTTGAATTCCCTAAGAAGTAAAGTCATTTCATAAAGCTATCTCGTACTTATCTGGATATAATCGAAAAAATGAAAATTTAAAATTTTGTGTTAAACGTTATTTTACTTGGTGGGTTTGACTAGTTACGCTATTTACTCGTGTACTACGTTTCAACTAATGGACTTATTTTGAAAATGAATTCTGATGAGATGAAAATAGCCGAATGTATTCATTTTTGGCAAATTTCCCAACTACATAAATTCACAGGTTTTATTCATGAGACATGCAAGAACAACATTTACTACTTAAAGCATTAGAATAACCCCATTTACAAAAACGTTTATGGAAACTGTATATCGCGCCAATTAATGGAGTAATTTCAAGCCTAGAACAGAATACTGAACACTATTCTGTTATACAAGGATTTATTATAACCCAGTTACATCGACATCTAATCAAATTACATGTATTATAAGTAAATTCTATTTAGACAATCTTGTTTCTGATGAGGAATAATATACTGAGACCTAAGTGTACGCTAAGACATAATCATTGTTCATATAATTCAATACTATTCATATATTACATTAAGCTCAATATATTGCAATACTACTGTGACATACTACAGTACATAGACAGTATTGTATATTAATATATTACAAGGATATTAATAACACCTAGAGAGTAAATGGATATATAATGACAATAAGCATGTAAAATAAAATACATTTAAGGAATAGAGTATGCTCTAAGTAGCGGTAGTGCCCTACTTACAACTTTCAATCCACCGTGTTAGATCAATTTCAAATTCCCTTTCAATAAATTCCCTCAACCTTTATGATCCTATTATCGATACACTTTCCCAATAATCTGAATACATCTTTCTGTGTCAAATAATGAATATATGACTACAACATTTTTCAAATCATTATCTAGTCTCTCTAATTATAGCTTATAATCTTTAAAATCGAACGACTGAAATAAAATTACACTGGGGATATTGTAGTATAAATTGTTGACCACAATCCAGTATGCATTTACATTAGTCAATAAAAAAAGTGTTTTTCTTTTAAAAAATAGTTACATCAAATCATTTTATCTTGTCGAACAGAAAAATAGTTTCTTCAGTTGTAGCAAAATATATTTCTACATTTTCATTGGACTGTCTTATACGGAAGACAACTTAATAAACTCCGTTTTTCGTAATACTTAGGATTCCTTAGAGTTAAACTTTGTACCTGCTTACCCGAATTTAAGACTACAGCATGGATAACGTTGTAAGTATTTATTTTAAATATTCCTCGTAAAATATATCCAAAATACTTTTATTTCTGTATAATAGTCTAGATATCTTACAGGTTTATTTTATGCGTAGATTAGAAAGCAACAAAACTGTTGTCCCTTCTCTCCATCTAATTTATGGCTAAGTAAAACATTAAATTAGTCTTATTACACTATTGTAGTTTAACGATTCTACAGTTCAGATATTCAGTGACTAGATAGTGTAGCCTGAATGTCACGCACGCTTAAATTTATGGCAAGTTTCATATATAACTTTGGAATATAACAGACTTACTCCCTACCTACTGAAGTGATCAATAAATAATACTCTGTCGGTACGATAAGATAATAACTATTTATTAGGGGCCTAAGTAATAACAGCGTATAAATATTAAATACAAACAGGGATTAGCTCGGAAGATCAGTTCTAAGGATCCCCATACTAATTGAACATATTAAAGCATTGGGTCGGGTTCGAGCTATTAATATTTCTTTACTTGGAGTTCCGAGAACAGACAGATATAATGTAATATAGCCCTGGTCTATATTTAGTGAAATTAAAATTTTAAACTTTACCAACATAATTACCTCGTATTTTAATTTAACAATTTCCTTATCTTCTATCTTTCGCTTCTAATTCTGAAAATATTCAATATAATTTATGCAAACTTATTTCATACAGTCAGCATCGGTAAAAGTAAGCGAGAAAGTCACCAATTATGAGACATATTGACGCATATACATTGTTTATATACTAATGCATATTTACTCATATCCATAATTGAACAGAGCAGTCTCCGTATTTTGTGGCTTTTTCCAGGTGGATGTTATATCATGAGCAACCTATTGTACTTCAATTGATATAATCACGACAATTTGCATTTAAAAAAATTGAATTCAACCTAAAAATATAATAATTTTTCACCTTTATATTCAGATAATCGACCTTGATCGGTTCGAAAGGTCCAACGTTATCGTTCCCAGCGATCGATTATGATTTTTACCAATATAACAAACCTCGTCTTTAATTGAAACATGAGTGGATCGTTAGTCCGAGTCCAGAGTGCTCGGGTCATTCGCCTTCCGGGATACTCGGGGTATCAAAACGGGAGGGGGGAAGGGCTATTATTTCATAAACTCGTAAATACTAGTTGGGTTCGGGCTCCCAATTTACGTCGCAGTATTTCACCGGGAAATTAGAGTTCGGAAGCGGAGCAACAGGTGCTCGGGGAATAAACAATTGAAGCTTACCAACGGACCCATAACTAAAAGGGGTGACCGGTAACGCCCTGAGAACTGCTACTGGGATATCGCCCACTTTATGGCTGAACGAGCAGTATCGAGAGAAGACCCGGTGAATCGCGTGACTAGAGGGTGAGGCGCCACCCCCACCTTTCGGCGGTCGATTTTCAATATTCTTTAAACCAGAAGAGTGTAATAATTTGATCGCAGAAACTTCCCCTCACCTTATAACCCTGCGCAGAGACATTTTCCGATCATTCCCCTCCAACGAACACCCCCTACAACGTTTTCATACCTCGTGGAACATTTTATCCCGTCAGGTCCGAAAGCGATAATGAACATTTTATATTTATAAATATTTTAAGGAATCCCGGTGAGAAAATATGAAATTATTTTTCGTATAATCACGCGTTATAGATATCTTACGCCTAATTCAATACTTTAATTTTTACCTGTAATTTCTCCTAGCGTACTATCAACACATCATACTATGCATGGTTTCAGTCACGACTGAATTAATCCGCTGAACAGCGGACTAATTGATGGCGGACAGCAGGACATATATTGTCGGCGAAACTAACTCCCCATCGGTTCAAGTTTTGGATAAAGTTTTCCTACAACAAGTAAGTAAGCCGCGAGTACATTTATTAAGATTTGAGATTATTTCTGTTGGACTGTCCGACTCGAATTTGTAATGCTTCCGACTTATTGATCAATGGGCCGGACGTGTTATGAAAATCAGTATGCCGAGTTAGCGATGCGTCCGGTTCCTATTGAATCATTCATGTGTGTACAGTCATTGGGTGAGGACAAACATTCCGGGAAGCATGCGGATGGGAGGGGGTGTGGACTTTACGAGGTAGTAAAAAGAGGCCTCCCTCCCGTCCAGTATATCGAAACTTGTTACCTTGTTATTGTGTTTGCGCCGCATAGCCCTCACTCGCCACCACTGATTAGACGGAGACAAAAACCGGCACGCTAATGCGCTGATTTATTTACAACAGCCCTTGTCCCGTCGGACTCACCCTCGACCCTCGACATGAATTTTTCAGACGGGACAGGTCGACGACCCCCTGACGTTGGTTTACGTGACCCCCTACTAAGATCAGTCAGTATCAGTTGGTTTATCCCCATTTTAATACTACTTCACACCTGTACTGTCATAACGCCAGTTCTGATTGAGAATAAAAAGAGCGAAATTTTGGCCGAATTGGTAATTCGGGCCTGAGTCGAGTGAAGGTCCGGAATAGCGGGGTTGGTGATACGGCTCTTTTCGTTTTGTTCTTTTGTATATAGAATAATACGGCGGGGCTAAATTTGTGCCGCGGTTTTTCGACCCTGCGGAATGAAGTATCGTTCAAACATAACTCTCCGGATTCTGGGGGGGATCGGGACGCGGTTTGGCCGGGGCGTGCTCCCTGAGCAGCAGCGAGCTCAGCTGGTCGGTGACGTTACGCCTGATCGAACCGTTCCTATGCCTGGAGTCCAACGAGGTCCTCCTGGAGGAGAAGTCGGGGGAGCCCCTGAACCTGGAGCTAGAATGGGAGAGGGTGGTTGTTAGGGTGGGCCGGTCCCTCGTCAACAGCGGGTTCCTCCCGCCACGGCGCAGGCCAACCAACCGCCTGAACCCTATCCTGAACTTGGAGGACATCAGGTTGTACAGTATTGGGTTGATGGCCGAGTTGAGGTAGAGCATGATGCGACAGAAATAGAGCAGTATATAGTAGCGCTCGATGCCCAGTTGGTCGATGAACTCCTCGGGGACGATGATGATCCAGAGTATGAAGACCCTGATGGGCAGGAGGCAGAGGAAGAAGGAGAGTACGACGGTGCCCAGCATGAGCACCACCTGTTTCCTCGCCCTCTGGTTGCAGCCCTCGCCGCTGCTGGAGGTGCCCGGATCGGCCATCAGGTGCTGGGCTATTACGGCGTACAGCACTATCAGCACTCCCAGCGGAAACAGGAAGAACACCGAGATTATCATCACGAAGAAAACGGTGGTCCAGTACGAGTTGATGGCCGTCCTGCACACCGGTACCATGTTACCGTCCATGTACTCCAGCATACTGTATTTCGAGAGCACTGTTATCGGGCTGAAACCGAACCAATAATTAATCGTTACTTGGTTGGAATTCTTATTTTAAATATCGTAATAACTATTAAAGTTACCTGTTAACTGAAAGTAGGTAATAGTGTTCTATGTATTTGTCGAGTTTTTACGATACGCTTCCAAATAGTTGAGATCTATTATTTAGTATTACCGAAAGTGGACTCACAAGATTTGGTCCAAAAAGTCGGTATTATTGAAAATAATATTCCGTACTGTTCTTCCGACATTTAAAATACAAACTAGATTTGTAATAAAAATACGGTTCTTAAAATACCGAGTAATAACGATTTCGAAACATTTTTTTTTAGTAGGTTTTAATATTCCTATAGATGATATAGGCGTAAATATGCATGTTGTGTCTGTCGAGGAAACAATATTACCCACTATAATTCAGTTACCAAACGTATAAGTATTACAATTATTGATTGTTGTTTGGAAATGCAAAGCAATGTGAAAAATACAAGCAACCAAATATAATGTTCGAAAAGTTGAACGGTTATATATTGCCCGGCATTTCCAAAAGCGTTTAAATTTTGACAGGCGAACAATCGAATTAAACTTTTCGACTAAATTTAGAATTAAACGGGGACCAAGGAATGGGGATCGTTGTAGGGGTTTGATAAAAAAAGAATTTTCCAATATAAAAATTCGCTTTATTGTTAATTTTCAAAATTTACATTTAAATTTTAATTTCAACTAATCAGTCGAGTAGATAATTGCACATAAAAATATGAAACTCGTAGTCAGCCAATTCTAATTTCAATAACGATGAAAATGTCTTTGCATTTCCAAATATTTAGCTTAGTTTAAGTATCGGTTACGTACCTCTGTATAAGAACGATCATGGGTCTAAACTCTTAAAGCGGAGGCCGTCATTCTTCTTGACACTATCATCACTGGGCACTTGCATTCGCACTTAGTCACCGAATAAACCGGAGGTGCTATCGCACTTTTCCTTTTCAAGACGTATATTGGAATCGAGACCGGGTCTCAACATCTGAGCGTTGAGAGAGATAGTTTGGCCAGATGGAACAGGCATCAGATATAAATCAGGTTCGGCGCCCTATTCCCCTCTCCGCTCGGAAATGAAACTCAGCTTTCTATATCACTCACTGCACCTCCCAATGGTCGAACTCGAAACGGGCCCGCTGTACGCACTATTCAGGGGCCAATGTAATTTCCTTTCGGATAATTACAATCTAACCGATTCACTGATTGAACCAGTGTACACACTATGGCAGATTTTTATGCTTCTGCCCCATTAATAATTAACAACTCACATTTATTTTGGTCATGCAAAACTATGCGCGCTTATAGTTTTATTGTTAAATTATTCACTTGTTTTAAAACAAAATCAGTATCACTAAACTGAAAACGTTGAACTAAACGATTGGTTGCCATGGAAAAATTGCATGACAAAAATTAATTATACAGAAAAATCAAGTGTCATATTAAAATTATTTTATAAAGAAATCTTAGTGTGTTTTGTGTACATATATTAGTTGTACATTGAGGTTGACTAACACATTACCAATCACATAAATACAATTTATAATAATTTTATATTTAATTCTAATTGTTCAACACATTTTATAAGAAAAAATTGATCAAGTGTAATTATTAACGGTTAATTTTAATCAGGAATGGGTTATAAAATTCTCCTAGTTGAGCAAGATGTACGGCGCTTAGATACTAAACCATATGAACAGAAGTATTGCTGGCTTGCCTAATCCGAACGCCTCATTTGTGGTTTAAAAGTGTACTCGTTATTCAATTCCTTTTCTCAGAGTGCGATGGGGAAGTTATAAATTCCTTTAGATTAAATATTACAGCTTTACAGCAATATTACTGTAAACCTCGGGTAATTTTCTTAGAAGCCGTGTGAATAATTTACTCGCTCTTAGAACGCCGCGACGGCCAGATGTAAGCCGCGTTTAATTGGCGGTCTGTTCAATTTTTGTTTCGACCGATACATAAACGAAACAAAACAGGCGAGAACAACTGTCTTGTTTCCGTCGGCGAAATTGGCCTCGTTCGTTCCGGGATACAGAAATTTATAGCCTGTTCAAGATAAATGGGCGACATGTTCCAATCATGAAATCTCCTCATTTCCCGCAGCCTCGATTCTCTGGAGTTTTCCCAACAAATTTGTTTTTGCGCCTTTTTCCTTGGCAAAATCGAACAGTTCTTGCTTCTCGAACGTGGACTTATGATGGTC
Source organism: Lethocerus indicus (assembly GCA_019843655.1). Taxonomy (NCBI): domain Eukaryota; kingdom Metazoa; phylum Arthropoda; class Insecta; order Hemiptera; family Belostomatidae; genus Lethocerus; species Lethocerus indicus. The sequence continues at coordinate 27,435,144 of JACDQD010000004.1, read as the reverse complement.
AAAAAAATTCTGAAACGAGTGTAACTCGTTTTTAATTCGAATTTTTTATTTTTTGAAAAGATTTTCCGACCGAAAAACCTGGAAAGTGTGGGTTCGATTGACAGCGCTGGCAACAATTCTCCGAAAAAAGTTGATTTTTAGTAATCTAGTAAATCGGTGCAAGTGAACCCAACGAACTTTAGTTAAGTACATATCCACACCACTCTTAATGGTGGTATGTATATGTACACGCGGACATGTACTCAACTCGTTGTACATGGGTGCACCTGCACCGATTAACTAGACCAAACCAGCGAGAGGAGACAGAACACACGAAATCTACGGTATTCCAATCCCTCGCAGACCACAAAACAGGTATTCTAAACTATTTACAGATCAACTTTCTCTGAACTAATTTCCCAGAAAATGTTAGATTGCCAATGAAATTCCATTGGCGTATAATAATTTCATATACGCCCAATCATCTTTAGGACTTCCTCTCACCAATTATCGATTCTATGCGAAACCTTATAACTGCGGATAGCGGACGTCCGATTTGTTAACTGGTTGTCGTTCGCCAAGGGGCGGAGCGTTAACCCTTTCTGTAGGGGTTCAGAAATAGATGTCATAACAAGGAAAAATGAAGCGAGCCGCCTTTATCTGAATCTTGACCATTAGCGAGCTCTGCCAGGCATTCCACAGGCAGACACTAGCACACTCCCCCACCAATCATCACTTCTCTTTAGACTGTTCCGTCTAGATCCCGGTCTCCTACCGATTTATAACACTTCCCTTACAACGGTCACTGGCTTATTTTTCGAATTATATCAGAAATAGTCCGGGCCAGATGGCGTCGTCAATAAAGCAGCAGCGATTCATGTTTCTTTAACCACAGACCAGCAATCGAATTTTCAATTACTCTTAAGTCATATTGTTCCAAATGTTATTATTAATTTTTATTAATAAGAGAATATTAAAACGGCAAACTAATACAGAAAAACCCAATAGCAAATGGATTATAAAAATAATTATGGAGAATGATATTTCATTGCCAGGTGTTTAAAAACGCGCCAATTATTCCATGGAAGCTTTGAAAATACTGAATGAAGTTCATATCGAGAGAGGATCGAAATATAGTTGGGGTGAACTCGTCCAAAGACAACAATATGATAATTCGGGTTCCGCTGTGCCAAATATACAAATATTTCGTTACACCACTATTTTATGCATTTCATGCACAGAAGAAGGCTCCAGTTATGTCTGACGAAATCCATTTAACAATCATTCAATGTTCCATTTCCTGTTTCATAACGGAAAACGCGTTATTATAAACTATAACAGCCGTGCTTGCATTTAATATATAAATAAACACTATGACGGTAAACGTAATCGAATTTTCAACTCATAATCGAGCAATGCAATTGCATTTGTACACAGTATATTGGGTCAATTTATTATTTATTGTGCGCAGTCGGTTTAGAGGGCCATTAAGAGTGGGCCTGGGTCCTTTGTTCCCTATTCTTTATTGATATCGGTCTCGATGGAAATAAAAATTGGGTTCAACAGGAGTTATCGTGCCCATAAATCCTTCTGGCTCTGGAAAGGAGGAGAATTCCAGAAGTGGTAATATGGGACGGGGTCGGGGGTCGGGTAGATATTTCAAATGCGTAACTCGGACGGATTTACGTGACTAACGGGCTAACAGCTGGCTCCAAATTTAGACGGCACTATATTATAAATATCAATTGGTATGTTAGCGGCCCTCCCTCACCGCTAACAAACCCGAGCTTTTGCCAATAAACAAGTCTCACCGGTGTTCCTTCACCTCGGGGGGGGGTAAAAAAACCATCTGTGTGTGTACATATATATATATATATATATATATATATATATATATATATATATATCTAACAAGGGCAACCGTTGCAAAAAAAATAAATAACATTCTGACTCAGTTAAATAATTCGCCGCTGCGATTTGAAGAACCGCCAAGATACGGTCCCGAAACTCGCAACAGTTATCAATAATGCTAACAGCTCATTGGTAAAACGTTACCGATTATGATGGCGATAGCGGGAAACCAAAACCGGTCCCACCAAAAAGATTAAATCGGCTGGGGGGAAATAGGAGATCGCGACAATGATAAATTCCAGGCCCGACCTGGAAACTCAACAGGTATCTTTAAGAAATTGGGAAACTCCTAAATCTTTGGGTCAATTGTTAATATAAATGTCCTGAATCCGCTGTACACACTGAAGGTGTTATAGAATTGAAGCATTTCACGTTGCCCTGTATAAAATCAATGGATTAAAAACCACATTTAATTTCAATTCCTATTTTCAGATTGTCCTCCTTCATTTGTCTGAACATTTTCTTTCTGATTTTTTTTCAAATGAAGAGGGTAAAACCTATACCTTCACACCGATTTAAATTGGAACGTGGACTGCTTTTTTGAGGCCATCCAGCAGAACTAATTAGTATTCAATTAGTTATGTTGCCTAAGTGCGCGCAACTATCATTCCGTCAGAAAGCGAGCCAAAATTCCACCGCGCTAATGCACTTCGGCCACTTGGAAAATACACCTGCGTCGATCGTTCAGCACCTGGCCAGTGGGGGACAATGCGTGACACAATTTTAGAAAACCCAATGAGAGTATATCCCCAATTCGACCAACACACTAACCCCAATAACCTGAACATGTTGAAAAATAAATATCTTAGAAGAAATTACCTATTAATCCGTAATCCCTAACTAAACCGCTCAAATATATTTAACTGGGGATGAAGATCGTCTTCCTATCGGAAGCATCATATTCCTATTCTTCACCCGTTGGGCTTTTACAAGAGTATTCGATTTTAAATACCGAAGTTGGAATAGGTTCCGTCGAAACGATATCGAGACGAACGACGACCCCCTGCAGAAGTCCGGTCACGTATCGGGCGCCGTTCCACGTAATAAGCCCGACATTTTATCGGTACAACGAGCTGAATGATATGTCGACAGCACGTTACGCTCGGCGAAACAGTTTCAAATATCATGCAGGCATTAAATTAATTCTCTTCAGCCATTATTAGGATTTAAATATTTAAAAAGTAAATAAATTATCGAATATAATAATTTAATATATTCCATGTGTATTAAATTGTCGGTATCATAGATTATAAAATATATCAGTTACAAATTTATAATATATAAAAAGAAATATTTCATCATCCCGAACAGAAGGGTCTCTACATAAATACATTTACTAAGGGATATTTACATATATTTTTTGGGGATTTTTGACGAGTTAGTTATCAATAATATTTCTCAAGCGATCTAGTATGAAAACGCTAATTGGAGAATACCGAATCATATTTATGCTATGTTTTTCAAAATAGAAAGTATAACTTGAGCCTGAACGGTTCCGCGTAAAATACTACTACTTCGTCGAACGAATCATTACTAACATTAGCGATAATCGCGGCAATCGAAACAATGACGCCGACAACTAGCGAATATTTCAGGGGATATAAATTAATCGCGCTCTCCGAAAGGCCATCATCGCGTTTCCGATGAAATATTGGCGAACAATCGCGCAGATGTTCCGATTGTTTTCTGAGCGGGCACGAAATAACATTTCGCGTTAATGTTCCCGAACCCCGTGTGGGATTTCGGCGTTGAATTCAATTAGAGACAGACGCGGCTGGGCAAGGGGCAAAAAAAAAGGTCCGACATCCGAACCAACCGGCAATTATAATGGAATAAATCAACGCGGAGGGCGGCACAACCGGACACTGAGCGGCGGCAACTTTCAAACACAGTCTTATCTCACCGACGACTTATATCTCTCCGCCATTATCGGCAATAATTATTGTCGCGAAATAATTCACTGGGCACGATAATTAAGGGTGTTTCGCCGTGCTTAACGCGCAGCCAACGTTATGTGCGTTTTGATCCGCGTAAGAACGATTCTATTTGCATAATAGATTTTCTGGACGTTTACGTAGAATTTAATATCAATTTTAATTATTTATATTGCTTTTGACTTTGTTAACTATTAGGAATTTTGTAGTCCCGAATTTGGATAGTTTCCCTGTCTGAATATTTCAATTTTGACATTTATAAGGATAATTTTCATCTAGTTCATTTTGAATAAAACGTCTGCTTTCTATTGGGGTCTTCTGAACATCGTCTCCAACTTTTATGGAGCCCTGTTATGGCGATAAGCCAAGATCGGTCTGTCCACACGCCAGCGGCGATGATTAATTTACGACCCGGTATTTTCGATAAGGGCAATTTCTACTGCCCTCCAAACACTGCACTCGTCCCAAGAGATGTCTAGGCGAAATTGAAAATTTATGAGTCGAAAATACCGTCATTGTACATTCGTTATGACGGAAAATGTATTATATGCCCTGAATACATTAATTCTCAGTATATATTGGAAATAAAATGAGTTCAATTCGCGGTATATTTGAGAGTATTTTTATCCAGACATCAGTGCATCCAAATACAATCAGGAACTGTACTGTAATTAAACAGTTTAAAGAAAGTTGCGAAATATGTATTTTATGAATACATTTATGTTTACCTCGTTGACGTGGGATACATATGATTTGTAGGGCTTTATTATTTTTTTGTTTCTCCATTATGTATGAAAACGAAACTCATTATAATTTTATCGCTTTGTAAAATCGACAAATGGGCCCCCGTACGTGAAATTTCGCGTCCCAACGGAGTGCACGCTGTCCATACGAACGCGTTCAGTCGTGGATATACAATATTCCCGATTTAGCGAGAGCGATGGAAGCACGTACTTTTGTTGGTTTAAACTGGTCGGTGCCATTAAAGAGCGGCTGGTTCGACGGGCGAAATTAGCATTTGTGACAATAGTCACGGAACCGTGCATTAATATTTAACGCGAGAGGCGGTCACAGTTTTAAATGTGGTTCAGGTTCATTAACATTGTTGCCTGTACGGCAATAATGAGTTGCCTCCCGACCAACTGCGGGGGTGTCCCCTTACTTCAGCTTATTGTATTACAAGACAAACTCCCTTTCTGGGGTTTCCATCGGACCACCCCCGGCGATGAGTCTTCCGACAAATACCGGCATTGTTCAAACCGCTCTTGGGCAAACACAAGCGGACAAATAAGTGTCCAACCTATTTGTATTTTTGAGAGGCGAATAAACGCCGATATCTCGGTTTCGAATAACTGACTGACGGACCTGTTATTCGATCCGGCAAGAACAAAATCGTCTAATGCGAACGGCAAAGGGTCACATTTATCTTTTATTTCCCGTTTAGTTTATGGAACAGGAAACGAGTATTGAAAATACAAATAATAACTAATTATTTGATGAACCTAAGATTAATTATCGCTGGAAATAAAAGGATATTTGGCGTTTTAATATATGCGTGTAGCGGAACAGGACAGTAAGATATATAAAACGAGATACAAGCCGTGTGTAGTAAGATCCTGACCAGCGATACGATATGACATATATCGGTGCTAACTCTGAAATACGGCCGATCATGATTAATAATGAAGAGGTAGAAAAAAAATAATATTGACGTACAGCTTCAGAGTCGGCCGAATATTTATTGTAGGCGACTGGAATACCGAAGGCGAAACGTAAATGATTAATGTTCGAATAAAACAGAAAGAACCGCCCACTGCTAACAGAATATATTGTTAGCTTATAAAATAAAAAAATAATCGAGTGGAATACACGAATCGTTCATTATATTGGCCGAATAACAAACAATACCGGTCAAATAATAAGAAAAGGTGAAATTTCGTTCAACTATTGACCGAATAATAGATATTTAATCTCGATGTCTCGATTTTCTTTAGTCTAACGTCGGTATCCTTCATTTTGGAAGTAGAATATTAGGATTTCACAGTAGGTTGAAAGGAGAAGACTATCATAGGAATAAAAGCTCAGGTAGTCCAGGAATCACGCTTCAGTTGATTGAAACTGAGTTGAAATTGAATAACCAAGAGGACAACTCAAACTCAATAAAAGGCAAGTCCTTGCCAAACTTGACGATTCAGCATAGCGAACACAAGGAATTCAGTATTCGAACGATCGCCGTGGGAAATATTTTTTTAAGGTGTCGAATACGGACTGGCCACAGAGGTAGATATGTCGAAATTATTCCCCGCAGAAGAATAATGAAGGCAGCCGGTCGCGGAATAGCGAGAAGGGGGCAGCGCCTCTAAACGGGGCGTAAACTCGCGCCCAAATCGTTCCCCTTGTCAATGTCAAATGAGTCGGGCGGTCGTAAAAGCCCGAAGGCGGCCGAAAATGTTATATTTATGGATTGTGTGAGGACGCGCCCTGGGCCAGATAGCGAGAGCCCCGTCGTCAAAAAACCATACCGAAGCAGTAGACCTCCGATGTACACTGCCACACTTCGAGACGGTGTTTTCACTCCACGAAAATACTCGCCGATATACCGAACGTGAATTTCATCGGAAAAAGTAAGGTATCGGAGGTAATTAGGACCATTTGGGGGGATAATCATCGATTACATGTTTGGGTAACTGGGGTTATCCATAACTGATTATATTCCAATTACAATGGCATATAATCGGGAAAACATTGTAAATTGGTACAGTACGAGTTGAAGAGCGCGGTCTAGATTAACACTAAGTAGACATGCAAATACGGAAAACTCCTGAATAAAGTAGACATAATAATAATGTAAAACATAATTAATTATTAACACATTGAAACGGCGATTTATTTTAGCCGAAGACATCTTTAGATCTGTTTCCCGAAACATAATAACGGATATTAACAATAACAGAAAATACAGAAATATTAATAGCGAACACATTCTTCCGGGTGTTGTCTGTACGAAACGGCAGCAACTATTCGATACTCTGAGATAGGTGCGTAAGGAAGTATACAGTAAATAAATATAATTGTAAACGTATTATTGACAGTGAAATTACATAGAAGTATCGAGAGGGCACAATTCCCCCGTAATACATCAAAAGAACAATCAGTTTAATCGTTTAGAAATTCTGTTTCCTACAATTCATCCGCAGATCTGTTGGGAATATCAGAATATAGTTTTTTCCTAATTATAGTAAGAGTTGAGTGGGTGTATTACCTGGTGAAGAGAGCGGCGAAAGCCCAAGCGAGGAGGCATATGAGTATGGCCCTGGTCTTGGTGCAGACGTAGCCGGCCCTGAGGGGCTCGCAGATGGCGTAGTAGCGCTCGAAGCTGATTGCCAGTATCGTCAGCACAGAAGCGTGGGCAACAGTCAGCTCTATGAATGGAACGGCCTTGCCTGCCAGAGAAAAAAATAAAATAAATAATACACGGATCTTGTGAGCTGCTCCTGAGATTAAAGGGGAATCGACTCTATCCTTATTGAACATGATGAAAGTACTTTCAATATTTTAAGTAATTATAACCCTTGGCCTCTCTTAAAATACGCACTGCAAAAATTACGGTATGACATATTTAGTTTACGATCTACTCCTTTAGTGTGAGACTTAATTTCGACTGTGAAATAAAGTAACACGTAGTTTAACGTTTAGTCTTATATTAATTTATTTAGTATGCAGTGTACAAATTATATTCCGAAAATGCAATAAAAATACTATATTTTCCAATAAATACTGGTTTTTCAATTTGCAATAACTCTGACCAATACTTCTACCTCTTAATGCGACATAACGGAATGCACGGTTAAAGGGGAAATGGTTCCAACTTAAACTTCTCTTATTGAATAAGTTTTGAGAGGTATCATAAGAGAATTGAAGGGATTGCGTTCGAATCGAAGGTGGAATTGAAGAATAGACGTGGATGCAGAATGTTAACCGAGATCTTTTTACACCGCATTTAACTTTTTCAGTAATACATTTTCCATTCATTCAATTTATCCACAATATTGCGACCCTTGCCATAAACCTATTTGTAGACTCTAAATATTTTAATGGTTATCTACAATACAATACTTCTTTTTTTAGGTTTACAGTGAGTGAGTTATTCAATCCTTGCAGTTTTACACAGGATACTCAAACCAGGTCAAATATATATATATATATATATATATATATATATATATATATATATATATATATATATAAGTAGAACCCATCACATAATCGACCGTGGGAACGAGACCACCCCAAACCTCGATCCCCCACTCCATTTAGAGAATGAAGACGCTCTACACCTGTGTACTTATTTCCAGTAAGACTCCTCTTCACCAGCATATCTTAAATTTTATATATATATATATATATATATATATGTAAATATATGTAATTCCCCCTGCTGGCCAACAATGCGCCCCACGATATTTTTCAGAGAGTTATATATTTCACCAGCTTCGATTACATCGGCCATGGTGGAACGGACATTCTACGAATGTGAATTATTAAAGGGGATGCCGAGTTGGCAATGGAAGAACGTGTAGTCGGTAGCGAACCGGTAGTAGTTCCAATATATCAAGATAGCCATCCTCTCTATCTCTCTATATTTCCTCTATCGCGACGGGATAATCCGATACGCCGATAAATAAAGGTTTTGCCGATATACGCATTAATTAAATTTATACTCCGGTCTAATTACAACGCAGCAGCTGATTTCAATTTCTAATATTTATATAGGTCTCGTTTAATTGAATTATAAATTCTGAACTTATTTATTACGGCACGGTCGGGATAATTTCCCTGTCGGGCTCCCGGCCATCTTTATGAAAGGCGGAATGCAGTCGGTGAGAACGCGAGTTGCTTGTTTTTCCATTTTCCTCGGGCTTTTTCGCCGGTCAAGTTTTTTCCTGGGTCTCGGAGGTTGTGCCGCAAAAAAATACCCACAGTTCTTCGGGCATGTATAAAATCTGTTGGGACTGAATAACTCAACGCGAGCTGGGGTCGTTTGGCGGCAGAATGCGGTGGTCGACGTTAGTCCCATGATTTACGCTTTACGGTATAATACCGAAAACGGAATAAAATATGCAGACCGGGTAACGGTGGTACTTTGCCGTACTGCGGGCAAAGATGGAGGAATGTTTCCTAAGAAAGTCGACTTACAGCGTGACCGCTTTAAATTATCGCTGTTTGCCTTAATAGAAACATGCTGCAGTTTTAAGTCAAAGCAGCTGAAACAACAAAGGATATAACCACTGCGACATTAATATTCCCATCGTACAGTTTTGATGTAGGAATTTGTAATTTACATTAGAGCATAGAACGCCTATTGTAATATAACCATTATTCATTTCTCTTCAGGTACAATGTCAAATCTGGAAAGTTTCTATACTTCCTATCCTTCATTGTGAAGATTCTACCGTTGAGGCGGCTCACCGCTGATTTCCCAAGAGGTATTTACTCCATAAAACTTTCAATGCCGGTGCCCCCGCAATGAAACTGGGTTTTAAGCAGCCAATCGACAAAGGCAAAAATTTTGTGCGCATAGTTGATAACATCCACAGGATTTACATTCCCAGCGGCGAATTCCGTACTTTTCTGTTGGACGAATATTTAAATTGATCGCGAACGGACTTCGAATGACAGCGGAACACTCGTTCGAATTATATAAATCTATATCCAACCTTATTTCAAGGTTCTCGCTACAAGTGGCGGTACGGCTAATTTTGAAGCAGACTGAATCGTATTCAAAACTGTGAGGTGGAGAATTGCCTCGCGCATCCCAAATAAGTGTATTTCTCGCAATACTTTTACACGAATTATTGTAATATTTTGTCGGGAAGCAGGGCGAGCCAAGCTGATCTGCGCGAAGGAATGCACCAGTACAAAATACAAGGCTATAATAAAACGGTTGCCCCCGGAATCACAGTAGTTAGGCGGCGTGAAGCACGGTCCGCGATAAGCACCATCTGCCGTTTACGCGTGAACCGGCCAGTAGACTAACCTCTATTTCAAGAAACCACTTATAACGTGAGGCGTTGTTGGGCAGACACGGAGGAAATAGAAACGATATTCTCTTCAGTTTCTACTGTGGCCATTTTAATGTAAAAATGGTATGATAAACTCTTCGTACTGCGGTGTTCTTAGATTGCTTCATTTCGTCGAAATAAGAACCTATAATTGTGACGCCTTTTCCGGCCGTGATTGGAACCACAAGGGCTGCAAATCGCAGCGGGAGACATTAACGGAGGGAAATGCTGGCGCATTGATCAAATCCGCCCGCAGTTTGTTTTGTCCGCTGATGCAACAAATGGAACGGGGACTAAGAATTGAAAAGCGGGTATTGGGAGCAGACAGGGCTGTGAAGGGGAAAATCGAAAATTGAAATTTGTTGCCCGCGGGAACTGTGGGCTGGCCAAATCAGCGTGGCTTTGTATTTGGGGGGGCCGTTGATTTATTTCGGTGGATATTCCTGGGCGAGCCCATTGTCCCTTAGGGGGCCCCATTCCAGAACTGTCCCCTGCAATACACCCCGCGGCCAATACGCTTTAAATATCCTTTGTGTAAGTCGATCAAACTGAATTAACTGGGCTATTACTATAGGCGGAAACTGTTTCTTCGGTGGCACTTAACTAATTTCATACTCTCGTGATCTTCGGACGTCGATATAATATCCTTGCACCGAATAATTGCGTAGAATTATTAATAATTGCTAAGCACAAATTAATTATGTTTCTTTGAAGTTTAAAGTTTCTCTTCCGTATCACGGTTTTATTTTTTCCCTGCCACAAGCTACTCTCACCGAGTTCTTCTTTGACAAAGCGGTCCCTGACGGAAACGTATTCTTGTTTCTTTCTACTTAAATTACATTTCACAGATTTATTTGGACATTACCTCAAGCATTTTCTCCCAACTCTTTTCTGTCCACAACTGTTTACAACTGTTAGAATAGTGGTTCGAACACGGCCGATCAGTTCTGAATAATAAACATTCGAGTGATTAATGACGCTTAATGCAGCCGGGAACAGCTGGGTTGGAGTTTATCTGTTCCCAATAGTGGGAAATACGAGCGTGAGAACGTATAAAACGAATACGGAGACGGATGGTGGGTTATAAAATAAATCCATAGGTTCAAATTGAAAACGAGAAATAATTACTGCTAAACTGGAGTACTGATTTGTCAATTACATTGTTTTTTAATCTATATAATAAAAGTCGAATATTACAAAGAGAGAAGACGCATATCGATCAGTTTTCTAAGTACCGGTACTAGGTATTTGATGTTGCAAGAGTGATGATATTCCAAAGCCTCCATGATAAAGCGATCTTAAAATAACCGAAGGATCTTACGAATACTAAATGCTGCATTCTGTTCAATCTGAATATGCGGCTCGAGTACCGCCCCGAAATAACGCGATGCTGCGTAAAATGAATTCGCTCATTGAAAATCTTAACCGTCGCAATTGGTCCGCATCAATTTCTCGGGAAGATATAATGTCCGACCGGCAGAAATTATCATATTCATGGCTGGCCGGAGAAAGAGGGAAAATATTTTTAAAAACCACCTGCTCGGCAACCCCCGCGCCCAAACCTAACAACAAAGGGTAATTCTAAATCGGTACGGCCCACACTTATTCCTTGTCTCCTCTTTTTTTCGACTGAAATGTGCAAGAAAAGGAGAGTTGTTCGGATAAAGTAATTTTAAATAAAGCCGAAGTGGACGGGGCGCGGAGGGGTCGTAACTCGTGGACACCTTTGACCGGGACCAGAACACGGAGAGAGAGCGTCCCCTCGGGCTCTGTCTTCTTTTTGTTTTCCCACAACGGGCTATATATATATATATATATATATATATATATATATATATATATATATACGTATATATAGGCGGCACGTGGCCTCGTAACAATGTCCGCGCATGCTCTTTACGAGTGCCGACTCATTCCCCGCCGAGTGAACTGTTACCGCCGAGAAATTTATACCTTTCCGTTTAGGCGAAGAAAAAAGAACGGGAGCGCCGACACGCAAAATTCTACGATAATTCCGTTGCTCCCGAATACAAATTTATGTTTGAAACCGCGGTGAAAACGTTCGTGTTATCGCCTTGAACCTGGGCCCAGTTTACGAGGACGCTGCCGGCCCGCCGCTGTTGCTACACGACGAGGAATTTATTATAACCGTCCGATTAATCGAAGCCGCTCGCACTAACGGCGGTCAAATATACAACCGGTCGCAGAATAAAGAGCTGGTTAAAAATAAATTGCGGCATTTTTGTAGCCCACTTTGGACTTCTCTTTAAGTTTCGTAGCTCCGCGTGAAGCTCGGAGCTCCGTTAGGTACAATTTGTCATGATTAAAAATGAATGAGTAATAAATATAAATGGACTTCTATTAGTTCTGTTATGCACACTGTTAAATATTTAGGATCCAACTATATTTGACAAAACAAAACATTTCTGTCCGCTTCGTATTTCAATTTAAATTGAATTCGCCATTCATTGCGCACTTCTGGTGAGCGCAAAATTATTTTGTATTTAATTTCCAGTCCACTGCGCATAATGAAGACAAAGTGTCGCCCTTGTAAGCAGAAAACCGCAGTTACATCCTACGGTCTTTATGAAAACCGTTTACCGGTTGGCTACTTCCCTACAAACTGATTCAGAAAAGACATAGAAATAGTTAGTTAAAAGTGAGTATAGGCTTATAACAACTCAACTTATTTTATTTAAACCCATTAAATTACCGCCCTTTTCCTAATTAATTTTAATCAATATGAAAATATAACGCTGTTTTTTCTCATGTTTTTTCTCTTCATGTTTTCGTCGGACAGTCGCCAGAAGAACAGAGTACGCTCAGTTTCCCTTTAACATGGACGGCTGCGCTGGTTGAAATGTTATTTTTTCCATTATGATTTTTTACGACGTTAAATAACGCGGATACATTTTACCCCGCAATCCCCAAATCCTCCGGCAGAGACGGGGGCGGGCCAAAATTGAATCCGGCCGGGGGCAGATGGGATCGCCGCCCCCGCTCCCGCCCCCTCCGAATTACCATTCGAGTGTCCCTCCGGTTTTAACTTTTGGCCGAGATTTGGATGAAAGCAGCGGGGGGCGACCAAACCGACTGGGCAGAGACACGAGGCGCCCACAAACAAACGCGCTTGAGTCGGAAATATTTGCTAGGTAATATCTTTAATGGTTTACATCAAACCCAAGGTATAAGAAATTCATCGAATAATTTCCTAACCTTATTCGACTAAATGTGAAAAAAAGAAAACAGGAAGTTTTACTGCATATAAATGGGGCGTTAAGTTTATTATCAATATACTATGTTCCATTAATTTAGTCTGTATGTATTTTATTAACATCAAACATGAACATATTTCATATGTTGACTGATATATTTAACAAAGGCAAGAATTCGTAGTGAGAATAATTTTTTTTTGTGCTAAAGGACACCCGGAAAGCCCGTTGTTCCTTCTATCCCCGCTCTCTTTTTGCAGTAAAATATGAACGAGGGATAATTCCGGTCCCCTTATTTTGCCGGCCATACATCCCGTTTTGGATGGGAGCCGAGGCCGCCCCCGGAAGTGCTCGGGCCAATATCTGAGTGACGGGAGGGGGCACTAATATGAGAAGTGTTTACTCGTAAAAATCGAAGACGTCTGTAAAATATAGACACTGGAGTATCAGTTTATCAAAAAAAGAGAAGCCTAACACAACACTCGGGTAAAGTGGCCCGTACACAGAGTGGCCCGGCTCGTGGTGGGTGGATCCAATAGCTTTTGTAAGCTCAACCCCCGCCACCGCACCCGCCGGCCACTCATAGTGGAATATCGGGTTTAATATGTGGACCCTACACAGTGGAGGTAATTTTACGCCTTGGGATTTCCATAAATTGACGCGTTTCTTGGGCGGTAGGGCAAAATTCATGAATACTCTGCCATAACACTTGTTAGTTGTTTATGGCAATATTTTTAAAGCGGCTAAGGAAGGTCGAGTTGCAAAAAATGCGCTTTAGTTATTGACTTATTCATAAATTACGCTTTATTTCATATTATACTTAGATAAAACATAATGACAATATATAATACAAAAGTCGCATAAATGTAGAGGCGTTAGCAGTGAGAATTCAGTTTGATTCAGACTATATCCACGGCGGCTTAAACGCCACTGGCCCAAATATCTCCTCGGACTCTAACCATTTAAGGATAATTACAAGTTAAAAAGTGCCATCACTGGGTGGTTTCTGTTATCGTGACATTCAAAGACATAATAACTGCCATTCTACCCATAACTGTAAGGTTGATTGTACAATAAATAAAAAGTAACGTACCTGTATTACGGTATAAATGGTCGTGACTCTCGGCCGGAGGTCAATAGCCAATGTATGGCGTGTGGGGGAGGGCACTTACTAGTTGCCGAGCACGATCCTATCGCTTCGAAACTCGAAGTTGGATAATATTGTAGGCTCGGGGAAGAAGCTCCGGTAGGAGGACATATGGTTCGAGAAAGGCGGCCAAATTGGAGTGCAATTCCTCGCATAGAAAATCGATCGTCCTCGGGAACAGTGGGCATTAGAATGTTTGGTTTGGTCATGATACGAAAGGTGGAGGGTTAATTATTGTTTGGGAGGTTCAGTTGATGTTCAACCAACTTTTAATTGATAATCTAAGTACTTCCTCAATTTCGCTGCATTTTAAAGAGAGCCAAATATTATATGAACTGAACTGTGCGTATACACCAAACCCTCGCATGCCACAAAACATGCATTGCAAACTAAATACATATATACCTAATTATATATGCGCCGAAGATTTGTGCTTTGTCTGCAAGGAGCAGTCCGTCTAACGGTACAGATGAGATACGGGCGAGGGTGTACGGATTGTAATAACGAGCCATTTATTCCAACGCTTCTGCCAGTCCAATATCCGAGGGGTAATTAAATCGAAACGCGAAAGTCGGAAAGCGAGGGAGGCCCTCGGTCGGGAAATAATCCGTTAACGAGAAGGCAAACCGGTTTTACGCCCCGATAAATTTCTAGCGCTAGTATCGCCGCCCTGTTAACTGTTTAAGGGAGGCGGTGGGGGGAATGCACCACAAGAGTAAAAGAAAAGCGAGAATTACGAGCGGCCCGTACAATCTATAATTCTTGGCGGCTGTAGTAAGCCTTCTGAATATCTGCCGGCTACATTTCCCGGCAGCGAGGCGTAAGTATTTTATTGGGAACGGCGCGCTCATTTTGCCGACGGCCCGACTGTAAATTAAGATTTAACTCGTGGCCGAGATAAATTGGGAGGAATGTAAGGAGTTGTAAAAGCCCTCAAATAAGTCGACACGTGTTTTTTTTCACAAATGAAATAAACTACTTCTCCATGAAGATTACTGCTTCTGGTGCGTTTCTCGGGCGCTACTGTTCCTCTTAATGAGTGTTCGCTAACTTTTCTGTTTTTTTTTTATTGGCCGTCGACAATTAATTTAATTTTCGGGCGGCCAAAACTGGCAGGAACTTCACACATAATTCACAATTAAGATAGTGTAAGACGTTGAAACTTGTCTTATAAATGATAATTTAGAGACATTTCATTTAATCTGGGAAAGACAACTTGAAGGGAAATGGATGTAGTAAATTTGTATTAAGAAAAGTAAATAAATTCGTGTCTCTTGTATGTGTTTTAACTATCATTTACATTTCTACTAAATAATCTAAACAATGAACTGTGAGTGCTTGCCTATGGTTAGCAAACTGAATCATTCCTTGTTCCTTGTTAAATTACTAACTAAAAGGGTCAGTCTATACCATCCAGTACATAAACAACTATTGTAGATTTTAGAGACACAAATAGTAGACTATTAGAGACAGAAACACACGAAATCTACGGTATTCCAACCCCTCGTAGACCACAAAACAGGTATTCTAAAGTATAAACAACTATTCTTTCGTTAAATTATTCGGGTATAAAGAATTCAGACAGCTAAAATGCATGCTACTGATACAATTTCTAGTTTCACGGGTAGTTCGATCCGAGGATTTCTGTCATACTTATTTTGTCCTGGAGGTGATTATTTCGTTCTGACGTACCCTACTATCAAATTCATTTTGAAAACGTGAACGTGCTCGAGTGTTGGGACTAGAAGGAGGGCAAGTGGTTAGAACTGAAGTGTCCCATCCGCTCCCCTCTAGAGCGCCTCCTCTATAACCCACCTGTTGTAAATAGAAACCAGTCGTTGAAAATTCACTCGATTTTATTTCACATCTCAGAAAATAAGGCGCTACACCTACAAGCCTGTTATTACGGGTTAACACTTCATTTACACATTTCAGTCGGGGTAACTTTTACAACTCATTGTCATGTAAATGGGGTCGTTATCATGAAATGAAGCTGACGGAATTTCAGTTTTTTAATCATATGCGAATACAGTAAAAGGAAATGCAATACTGTAATACAGGCTAGAGAGTTGTCATACATTCCGCGGTGGCGGTGGTGAATTTAGAGTTAGGGGAGAACGTGAAGAATATATTGCTGGCAGGCAGCAATTCAGACCCAAGCCACTCATTAGTCATAAGAGGTCGGATAATTAGTTTCAGTTAGAACCCGCGGGAAGCGAAGGGCGGTAGGTATAAATAAAAGGAGCGAAGGGCGAGATTATTAAAGCCGTCGGCGGTAAAGCCCTACAATATAGCAATTTCAAACAATACTAAGGAAGATTTCTGTCAGTGGGGTGATATAGTGGGTAGGCAATATATATATGGGCCGCCGTCGGCGGCTTCTCCCGGCGGACAAGAATGGATCATAATACGCCGGGACGATAATGGCCAACTGATTTCTTCCTTTACAATTTTGGGGCCGGGGACCATTAATAATTCATAATTCGGGCATCAAAAGGGGCGACAACCAACCGGCTCACGCTCCGACGGTGCCTAGTCCTTTTCTTTCTCTGTCCCAACGCAGAGTCGTGAGACCTCCTCAGTTCCTTAGAGGCGGCTTTCACCTTTTTCTTATCGCAATTTCGCAACGTCGTTTACGTACGTCCGGAGGCCAACGGATTCCGGAGTTTTTGCTTCGAAACTGACATCCCCGTGCACCCGACCCCGTGTGCGTTTGGATTCGGTAACCGAATTTGGAGACCGCATGGATTTTTTTGTGCTCGTTTCAGAGCACGTCATGAATATTAACTACCGTCCTGTTCCTGGCGATATACCCTCGCATTTCATACTAACGCCTCCCGTCTCATAAATTATTTTACTCATAACGCGTACGGCTTCACTGTCTCCTCGCGTTTTTTAGTTCCCCCACAACCGCTATAGTATCAGCACTGCCTACTAGAAGCTTTTATGTTCATGCTTTTATGTCTATATGTGGAACTTATATGAGATTATATAATTATCAAATTATATAAGAACGAATGCGAATTCTCCTGTTACCGAAACTTGTCACTGATTTTCTGAGATCTTATTATTAACAGTTAATTCCATTTTCTCGTTTTTATTTTTTTGTTAGGAACGATCAGGTGAAATTAAAATATCAAGTTTAATACAGTTCTTAGATAACGGGATGAAGGCTTCAAGAATATATAGGAAGAAGTTATTTGCTATAAATAAGGATGTTTTCTTTTTTTGAGACGAGGGCTCCCCGGGGGGTTCAGGGGTTGACGACCGAATTACTTGTGGTCTCAGCCCTTGGGTCGTACTCGGCGCAAACCTTCATTGTATTCTCAGGATACGACCGAGGGATTCTGAACCCAAACAAACAGTCGGACGCCCTGTCTACGGTACAATATTTCAACTGGGCCTTCCACTATTTCTGGATCAGAACATTAATTGAACACCTGTTTTCAGTGGTTTTTGTGATGGTACGCTATATAATCATAATTATAGACAGAGATAAGAAAATTTCCCGAATGACGGTATCGAATTTGAAATTAGGTGACCCTAAAAATGATACATAAAACATGTCAAAAGCGCCATCATTGGGTGGTTTCTTTGTCGAGACTAACAAGCGGAAATAAATACATGTATCAATTGCACCCATAACTGTATACGTTGATTGTGCAAAAATAAAACAGTTAAAAAAAATGATACTCCACAGTACCAATAAAACGATAAATACAAAATTTTATATTTATGTACACTACAATATTCAAGATTGCCTTCTTCGTAACTTATCGACAATACGATGAATGGTTGCTAAATCAAATTTCACTGCGAGCACCATAGAATGTGAGCACATAGTTATTCATTTATGCACGAGTGCGCCGAATGTACATGTGCAACTCAGATATATATGTATATATATATATAGATAGATAGATAGATAGATAGATAGATCTATGTATAGCCAACCTATTTCCAAACCTCTCCGGCTCTTAAAACATTCATCGATCTTCGCGTCTATCATTTAATTCTCTGCATCGAGGCTTGATTGGAATTTATTGGCTCTCGAAAGGGGTTTTCCTTTGCCCGCTCTAGAGCGTGGGTTCAGAACACGTAGCGTAAATGAATTTACGCCCTTATATATGAATCTAAGCCCAGTCTAAGCCCGTTCTAAAATAAAATCAGGAGAGGCAGGCGCTAAAGTGTTTGTGGGTTGAATCGCAGTACGGTATGTGACAGTAATGTGTCTCATAAATGTTACCTTTACATGTAGACCCAGTATTTTAAAGCGAAACGTAGTGTAATAATACTCGCGTATTTTGCTATGAAATAATGAACGTTTCTGTTTTTCAGTTCTTTTCTTTCGAGCCCGTAAGACCGGTTTCTGTTTTTCAGTTATTCTCTCTATATTTTTTGGTTAGACATTTGTAATTCTGGACAGGTCTCCGAATGATTGAGTTGCAATATCTTTACATACAGTAATTCTAACTGAAGGCGAACTTATGTGAGAAGACTGGCCCATAATTACAGCACTTTAATTAGGAAAAATGTCGATCAGGAAAGGTGTAATGGTATTCTTCCGCGATAATTATCCCTCGAAATTTTGGATGTTTTAAGGTAAATGTCGGTTATAGTGTAAACTACACGCGACCGATTAGGTAGCAAACAATGGATCATTAATAAATATCTTGGTCGGCCCCCGTAGTTAAAGGTCCACGTCGGTTTCAATATAGCTTTGTATATTGTCAATTTATCGAGTATAGTATGTTTTGAAGTAATTTTCAGTAGAGATTTCAACAGTCCAATTTTGCGATTTAAATCTACACTTTCCAGAGGAGTATGAGGATTGGACTTGTGAGTCAGTGTGAGCCGGCAGTGTGTTGGGTGGAGTCGCTATTCGGCCCGTTTGTCATATTGAGGCGGCAGCGTGGTCTGACAAGTCAAACAAATGAAACGGCCCGAGTCAATAGCTGGTGGCGGATTGTGGAGCCGGGGCATTCTCGAGAGTAGCGATAGACCCGGGGGCCGAAGGGGTCCGGCGACAGGGCGTGCGGTAGGGCGGCGCCCACGCCTCCACCGCCAAGGTTTCTCCGTATCTATTAGTGGGGCGACGTTCGAATTGTAGCTCTTATCTATTTCAATCGGCCTGACAATGCCGGCCGCGCACGGCTCTACAAACTGGTCGGCCGGTGTCGGCATAGAAGAATAAGAGGCTGATTGAGGTGACGCGGGTGGTGGGGAGGGAGCCGGTCTCAATGCCCTCCTAACAGATGTGTTTATAACGCGAGGAGTCGACGAGCGCGAAATAAAAAGAAAGCCCAGCGCGGAATGATTGCGCCAGGCTAAATTTGCAAACGTGGCGTGCGAGCTTTAGTGTCAGCCGCTTACTCGATCGGGCCACTCCTCGGTTCAATTCAAATGCATAGCTACTAATTTAAATCCTTTGACAGTTATATTACTACCATTATATCTACCGATAGATTTTAGATACTCCCGTACAGTGGAATAAGAAATCATCCTAGTTTGTCTTCGATGGACTAACGCATTAAATCTGAACAGAAAATACATTTTCTGTATTTTATTATATTTTCGGGACCCTCATCCCAAACACAACTGCCCGCTTAAAACGATTTGAATATATTTTGCTTTTTTAATCGTCCTAAGGGTTGAACGGTACAGGCATATTTTTCTTTTCTATCTTGTTGTTGGCCTGTAGACATGAACACAGTTCAGAAACCCGTTCCGCGACGTATGCGTAAATACTATTTAGCACATACCATTCAAAGTATGTTATCTAGATGGCCTTCGCTCGGCGCCCGTTCCAGAGCCATAACTTCCCGTCTCCATTTTAGCCGGCGAACCTCTTCATTCCACGTTTTTATTTCGCTCCGACGACTCTATCGTCTCAGAGATATCCCCGGCGAGTGGGCAACTATGCTGTGATGCCCCGGTGTGGCTAAGTGGGCCGAACAGGCACCCGCAGTTTGAATAGCGTCATTAGCCCGTCCCCTTCTGTCTACTCCAATGCACCTTATAATCCAGTCGAGTCACTGCAATTAAGACGGCACCGCCTCTAAACCTCCAGACACTCTGCGGTACTTCCGTCACCCGCTTGGGCGTTAAACCTCTCAAATTAAGCCGAAAACACGTTCAACATCCCCATGTACCCATGTGCATAATCTCTTAATTAAATTGCCCTCCTCCCTTTCGGGCAGTGTCCTGAAACTGCAATACGGCGAACCTACAAAACGGATGAAAAGTTGTATTTCCCCAATCACGCTAATTAATTTCACACAGCATAAAAGTTGTTGCATTATCGAACCCCCGATGTGAGCACACGTTAGCTAAGGAACTAACACGAACTAAATCTTCCTACCAATTCCGGTTAAATACACATACGTCATTATTATATATGCAAGATTAATCAATAAAAAAAGCTTAAATACCTGCAGAACGTTTAACTACTTATGAAATAATTTCCCTATACAATTGCAAATGCTCTTCTAACATTTTCTAGTTGGATGTAAAAAAATTTGGTCCTTAAATATTGAATTTTATGGTTATTCTAGATACTGACCGCGATCCCAAGTACAGGGCATAATTCCAGAAATACAAAATGAAATTTGTGGAAATCGTTTAATTTGGTTTTAATAATAATTATATTACGAAAATCGATGTATTCAAACTACTGCGTCTTGATTCGATTCAGCTGGCCAGATTCCAGATGCTTTTTGCGCCATATAAAACGTGTTACTTATACGTGTAAATCGGATTCAACTACGATCCTTGTTGGTTACAGTAAGTTGTAGAACACGGTTGTTGAGATACAGTTGCCGTGTTATTGCCGCCATCGGTTTTACAGCTTTTACCCGAGCGGCTCCCAACGTCGGATAGTAATTTCAGCGCGCCTATGAGCTCCGTCTGTAACCACCGTTCCTACGAATTCCGCTGGTTCATCAAGTAAGATGTTTACTATTCCACGACTGGTTAGTTGACTCATGGTTGATGAAGACATTCTCGACGCTGTTTATCTATGTCAAGTTCTAAGATTGCTCGTATGGAATTAGCTTCTAATTAAAATATTAAAATACATATATAATATTTATTTCATTTATTACTACCACTGGTAGTATTGATAGGTCATCCGTAAATTAATCGATCCGCATTTCGGTAGAATCTTCTGCCTACCGCTAAATCGGGCCTTATTTCGCGGCTCCGTTTTACATTTGTTAAATTCCTTCGGGATTTTAAGTATTAAGCGTTCGTCCGACTTCAAAAAGGACCGAGCACCGCGCAAGCCCCATCCATGCAAATGAAGAGTGTCGCGATCATTAGGCCTAAGTATTTTGATTAGTCCGCCGATTAGCATAAGCGAATTTCTCTTAATCGCGAGAACAATAAACAATTAGATATTCCCGTGCGGCGGGCCGGTGATTTAGTGGCCAGTTAATTAGAGAGCGTGAGGAGGAGCGTGGATGTTGTGACCGAAGGACGCCCACTGTCGACTTCACACCTCTACGCTGATTTGCGACTAACGCTTCTGTCCGTCCCCTCTTCTTTACGACCCGATAGCTATCTGCATAAATCGTTCCGCTCGGCTCTATATCCGTTTATCGAATATATTGACTGCCGGGTCAAAATTCGAACGCCGAATACATTTATATTCCTTCAGACAAGGTAGGAGGACATCACGAGAAAAAAATTTAAAACAGTTCAAGCCAATTGGTGGCCCCTCAGTTTATTCCTAACAATACCCTAGAACAAATAAACAAAATAATCTGCACGATCTGCAACGGAATATATATACTCCGGGCGAAGCTGGAGAAAGATCGGAAAGTGCACATTAAATCAATAACAAGCTCATGCTCCGCTCGGGCGGTTAGACGGCAACTAGGGAGGTCGCCCTGGGCACTAACTGGTTGGTACCCGCCCGTGCGTCCAGCCTTTCCATCTCTCTTCTCTTTTTCTCTTCAGGTCACCTTCCATTATTTTACAGGTTTCTCCAATCAGAAATTGACGAAGGCCCCTGTAGCGAATTGGTCAATTTATTACAACCAGTATTGTGACATCTAATACTCTATTCACTGGTATCTATTGTCTCTGTTTTTTTAATAACGCTACTGAGACGGCTCTTCTTCGTAATTCTAAATCTAGAGGCATTCGCCCTGTCACTTCTACAATGTTGCGCGTCACTGTTCACCGTTAAAAGCCTCCCAGCGGCGAGCCAGCAGGTCCCTCCGAATCGTTACACTCCTCAGCCGGTGAGCCCCGTATGCAGCTGACCCACAAACCTCGCTATATTACTAACGAAAATGCTACTACAAGGAGGAGAAAGAAATTTGCAGGAGTAATCGAATTAGAATGGCATTACTTAAAATCTAAGATCTCTATAGTCTCCACCCGTAATCACTTGTTCATGCGTCAAAAGTGCCATCATTGGACGGTTTCTTTTATCGCTACATTCTCGTGAGGAAAATACATTCGTCATTTGTACACATAACTCTTAGATGATTGTACGAAAATAAAATGTGAAAAAAACAACTAGCAATGAACGCGTTACCGTGTTATAAACTTTCTTAAGGGTTCCCGAATTGCGGATCTGGAAAACAGATGAATGCCCGCGATTGTAAATAGCATATTTTTCTGCGCCCTGCCGGAACGCAGTTTCAACGAGACGAATGAAACTTCGTCTCCAAAGTAACTCCTCAAACTTCTGAATTTCCAGCAGACGACTTTCCTTTATATTTCTCAACTCGTATACGAAAACCGGATTTAATTCCGGGAGTGGTACCCTCACACAAATACGCCACTTTGCAATTTGATACATTTCCGACTCCTTTCCAACGTGTCCGGAGGTTGAATTTATGGTGAAAATGAGAAATACTTCGAGTCGCGAGGGAGAATGAAGTATTGTTTGGAGAGAGTTAAAACGCTCGCTTCATTATTACTATTATATCCCTTCGCTGTACGCCACGTGTCTAAAGTACCATTGTTTATGCCGCGTTCAAACAAACAATCTGTAATTTGGGAATGTTTTTATTTCTTCGGAGCCTCCACTAAGGCGGCCGCCCATCATTAAACGCATTCGGGAAGCCTCAATTTGAAAGATGCAGGCCGCAGAAGATATTAGCCGAAGGGTGCCAGGTGTACGTAATTGCAGTTCCCGTCATAACGAGCGTCATAAAGGCGTGTAACCGTTACGTATCGGGATTAGCGGCGCGCCACTGTGATGTATGCAAATTGCACCGGGGGTCGTAAAGCACGGCTAGAGCTCCTCAATCTCTGGCCAAATTCAAGAGGTAGCTCCCGGATGGGAATAGAATCGGTTGTATATTTATAACCGGCTATGAATATTTTGCTCGCACCGAGTCAATATAACCCGTGTTCCAGCTCTGCGGGCGCATTGTCAATGCAATCGTGCCACAATATATGAGCGTTAAGCGTCGGCTGAGTTAACAACCGTGCATAGGTCGATTTCCGTTCCTTTTGTTGGATATCATATTCCACATGAAGTTATATTCCAAACCTTAATTACCGTACAATAATTCCTTTTCTGTTGTAAATCTAAAACTGGCCATGTTCGGGTCACAGACTCGGCTCGAGAACACCAACTCAAGCTTTCGAGAGGGAATTCGGTGATTTGAATCTATGTCCTCCCTCTGCTCCGTACACTGCGTCGAACAATCGGTTAGTATGCTAACATTGTAGGGAGAATCTGTATTCATAAGGGGAAAGGACAGGCCCGGTTATATTTTTAGTCTTGTGTAGGACCACCGCGGCCGGGACGTGTGCCGGCTCACCTGGCCTCGTATATCTCTCCCTTCTCCTTTCAGTGGGTCTCTGACATTTAAAGCGTCGTAAAAACTTTTACGACTTAAACCTCCCACCTCCCCTCATGGCGTGGCCCGCTCCGGGTCCACCACCCACGTCAGCACTCTAATTTCATTCCACGAGATAAACCCTATTGGCCAGCCACAGCCGAGGTTTTTTTTAAAACCCGTTGTTACAAATCAAGTGTTTTTCCGTGTTTTAAATATAATCTCATGAATATTTGCCCTCCGGTTAATATTTCGCGTAACGGGACCAACAGGCAGGAATTGTGAATTTCTGATATTCAATTCCTTTCCAGGAAACAATAATTTATATTCCTCGATGTTGTTAGTTTGAATTTAAAACAATTAAAACAGCCAGAAATAAGTGTGCTTGGATAAAAATACCGTAAAGATATTCTAAATCTGTAATGAAGCTGAATGAATCTGAAAAATGAGTTTTTTCTAAACTCAAATTTAATCATATTCACTCTTTTTGTGCTCCTAAAAATCTAATTTGATATAATAATAATCTGTATTTATTACTCAGTATCAATAGATCCAATAAATAAAGTGGTAAGCGCTAAATATATTTCAAATATTCCAAATGCTACATTTACTTCGTATGAGTGAATGAGTTTTGTATGTCGATAAAACAATAATAATTCGCACTGTAATTAATGCCCGAATTAATGCATAATCTCAATGAATCAACAAAGTATAAATTATTTCGCCAAAATTAATTCTAAACTAAATCCGAGAGAGAGAGAGAGAGAGAGAGAGAGAGAGAGAGAGAGAGAGAGAGAGAGAGAGAGAGAGAGAGAGAGAAACACAAGAGGCGACGATTTAATAAATATTATGCAAATGATAATGGCAAAGTGTTACAGAACTGATTGGACCAGTATAAACGATAAACCTTTGTACGGGTATCCCGAGCCATGAAATTAATTCAGACCGTTGCCTTTGGACCCAAGACCATGACCAGCATCGTAATTTAAGCTTTAGTACTCCTTTATTATACTGCCATTAGCCATCATTATTACATAGGCTTTCTTTCAGGGTTACGGAGATAATTGTCCTCACAATAAAGGAAAAGATATTTTTTAATAGGGACCGTCACGGTTTTTAGTGCCCAAGATTGGTAATAGTGAAGTTGTTATATTTTTTTTATTGCGATGCCTTAATCTTTCAGTGTTATTTCTTGTTTATATGGAGTTTTCATTTTATTTTCGCGACGTAAATATTTATTTATCATCACCAAAAAACATGACAAATTTATTTATTATTGTAAAAAAAGCAGTTAAGGATACGTAAAATCTGAGTACTATTCAAATCTGTCCTCTACAATATGTAGACTGGGTATTAATAAAATTGAAGAACCGCTAATCACTAGTAGAGAAAAAAACAAGAAAAGAAACCGGTCTACCAAAAGACCAAACCAGCGAGAGGAGGCAGAAACACACGAAATTTATGTTATTCCAACCCCTCGCAGACCACAAAACAGGTATGTTAAACTAAAAGAAGAACAGCTTATTTCAATTTTAATATAACCATTCACAACATTCAACCACAACCATACAACCATTCTCTTAAAACAATTACTCTTTCTCAAAAATAGCCATACATTGTTTTCATTTTAAGGTATGTGTTGATTTGGAAATATTTTCCGCGCTTTTCACAATTCCTATTTTCCTTCGGGGCCCGTGACGTAGAGAAATAAAGTTGACAAGAGACGAAAGAGGCCGGAAGACAATTTTCGGAAGGACGTTTCTCCGGGCAATAATCCCGAGTTTGGTCGAGGGGTGGTTGTGGTGGTTGTGGCGGTGGTAAGGCACACGATTCGGCTATCCCTCTCCAACAGTGAAACACTCTGCCCCTCCGCCGCCCTGGCCCCCATTTGTTGTGGCGGGTATCTCTTGGCTTCCGGGAAAAAGGACAAACAGTGCGGCGCGAAATGAGTTTTCTTTCGGGAAAGTCCCGTATTATTTTAAAGGCAATCACGCCCCTACTTGCGACCGAGAAGGCAAAAACTCACCTCAAATTACCAGGTTGAACCCAAATTGAGTTTTACGATCAAAGTCCCACCAATCCACATTATATACTTCAAATTCCCTTCCGATTCCATTTACTTCAGTGGATATATATCTCTAATATAAATACAAAGGTCGTCTTTAAATTTTTAGGAATTCCTAAATAGCCGCAGCAATCAAAACATCCTTTTTTATCGAGCCAGTGTAATTCATTACATTTGGCCATTTCTATGAGCCCTTCCTTACGTTTTTCCGTCATTATGCAGTATTTTCCGTACATATTTAATGAGTGCGTTACAGATTTACAGTTAGATTCCCGACTTCAATAATATTTCAAGGCTGTAATTCAACTGTGAGACGATTCGGTCGGATGTCACCCGCCTCCTTCCCTCGGGTTAACCGTTAATCAAACACCGGTCCCCAATTGTCCCGACGGTTAGGCCAATCGGGGTCGAGTGTTTTGCACCGCGGGAGGAAGCGTTTAGTTCGGTGACAATTAAATATTGACTGGGGACGTGGTCGATTGCTCTTGTAACATTCAGATCCGGATCCGGGACAGCCGCTCGAGGGCCAATTTCCGCGGGAAATAAACCTAAATTGGCCTGACCCGAGGGAAGGATTCTTTGGTCTACTCCTGACAATTCCCCCATTAAAAAGTTAAATCTCACGGGGAGAACATCGGACCCACAGTTGCCAACAACGTACCATTAGACTTCATATTAACTTGTTATAATCATATCGCCTATTTATTGGTCGCGTTCGTAATTAACTTTTCCTTCCTGAATTTCATCTCCACATTTTCTATTTACTCTCTCTTGATTGCATTAGCCTATGGTTACACTAGTTATGCACCTCGCCATTCTTAATTAAATTCCGTTAGTATGCATGGTAGAACCCAATTCTCATTTTTTTTTCTTAGCATGATTTAAGTTCCAAATATTTGTGGTTTTATTTATTTATAACTATGTTTCATACTGCAGCTCAATCAAATTATTCCAAACATTAATTCGCCTTATTCTTTTAGAAAAAATGTGTTCTGTTCCTCTGGCCTGTGTAGATTGTTTTTGGCCTCTTCATTATTTTTTCCCTTTTAGAAATTTTAGATTCTTTTATCTAAACCAGAACTACTCTAGAAAGTGATGAGGAATGATCACTCGAATCGTTTGCCGTAATGGAGCTGAAGAAAAATTTCTCCGTTCCGATTGAATTTTAATTTTCGGACAGATGCCGTTCCGAAAGGATGTTTAATAAAGCTGCTGCCACAGATAACTGTCCTCGATTTAAATTGGATCCATTTCAGAATCCTGCGGGATATTTGAAGGGGGAAAAAACCGGAACTATTAATTAGATGCGGCATTTCTGAGCACCGACAAATCCTTTAAGTTTGAGAAATAGGGGGACACTAGAAACCGGATGCTAGACAAAGAAATTGCCGCGTCACCGCTGGACCGTTGAATTATTCCCGTCGGTAAATTTAAATGAATTCGACATTAAGGGTCCCAAAAGTCCGCCCGATTTAACTCCACCGTATATCTTCCAAAACTAGAACAGGAGAATTAGCATTTCTTTCGCTTAGCGGCATCCATTAATTAGGCCCTTAAATTTGTCAAGTGTATTTTGTCGCTACCCGCTACTGGGAGCCCGCATATAGGCCTCACCGAACCCTTTTAAATTTTCAGGGCGCTCCTAGTTTTATTTCGTGGGACCAAAGAGAAGGGACTCGCTCTCAATCCATGTAACCGTCCTAAGCAATTAAGCCTTTTTGCTTAAGTAGCAAATTAGTCACTCCTGTTTTTGGCCGTAAATTTTGTCGTTTTTATCTCTTCGGTTAATAATTTCCCTTATATTTACAATGATGTATTCAAGGGGCAAATTAAAGCTTTTAATCGTGCCCATATTCATATTTGTAGAACTAAAATTCAGTTGATGTTACTTCAGGTTTATAAATGAGTCGTCATTTGAAAATTGAATATATTCGACGAATTTTGTTGATGTGTGCTATTAGATAATTCCTGAACGGATCAGACACTTTCCTTAACGTCCGCAGTGTTAAACGCCTCGGGTTTCTCTGAAGCCGAGATAAACCGGGGCCCGGCGTGAAAGCATCGCACGCATTGGCGAAACGAGTCCACAATTAATACCGGCCGAGCGGGCCGTTATTTTTACATCGGTCCCAAATTCCATTACCATTTTTAAAAGGTCGCCCCCCGACCCATGTCTGGCGAGGACTTTCCACCTTCCCACCCACCCCCACCCATCCACCCAGTTTCGAACAAATGTTCCCCGCGAGTAGCCCATTAAATTTTCGACAACTAATTGGACGGTGGATTTACACGGTTTGAAATTGGCAAACGTTGAGGATGGGAGGAGCCGGTCCCACCTCCGCCGGATGTCGCCAAATGTAAACGATTCCGATGTCCCTAATGAATCTTTTCTTAAACAGTTGTCCAACAATCACAGGACGTATAATCCAATTAGTATATAACTTAATGGTAACAATAAATTCAACTACCTTTCTACAATTTATTGCCCGAGCGTTGGAGATTAAATAATATGGAAATTGTAAATATTTTTCTAGGTTTGTTTCATGTTGGTGGCCCGCAAATGAATTTTTTGCCGCATATACTCCGGACAGAAGTGAAAGATTATCAGTATATTTTAATGTAGCATCCACGATATTTAACTAGTCGTTAACACAAATAGTTTCGAAAATAGTTTGTTTACTCATTTTTCAATGCAAGTTTACAAGAGAAGTAGATCCGTTGAAAAGCCGCCAGTGATGATGAATATCATTTGTTAGGATAGAGAGACAATCAATTTAGAATGGAAATTTCCGAGTTGGAACTCAGAAAACTGGTCTCCTCGTCAGTCCTATAGTGAGTTACTAACGACTCAACTTGGCGTCACAAGTTTGATGAAATACGGACAAAGGCTGGAACTAAAATAGAAACTAGTACAAAAATAATTTTAATTTTGCCTTAAGAAAAACAAATCCGAGTGTAACTCCTTTTTACTCCATCAATTGTTGTACATATTTTACCATTTTATATGCATGTTTGTTTGTGATCTGTTTAAAGAGGTTTCGTGTTCAAACTGACTGGTTGGAAGAAATAATAAACGAAAGAGACAATAGTGTATGTCATATTTCATTCAATTTACTCACAAGGAACTCACTGCATAAAGGGAATTTGAATTTTTCATGAGCCCAACAAATGTTATTTCAACCTGACTCCGCGGGTGGTCAATGTTTCGAATACCAAGATGTTTATTTTAGCCGGGACTATACCCACACTATCACACCGCCGAGCTTCCCTTCCCGCCTTATTACAACAGTCTTCTGTAAATTTGAAATTCATAGCGGTTATTTTCTGAACCGCGATAAATTAAAAAGGCGACCTTAAGAAATTTCTTAAGGGGGTCCGCTACCAAATCTGTATTTGTCGGTGCTCGAATGCATCTCAACCTAATAAGTCAGTAATAAGACAACAATAAAAAAAATTAATAATGTAACTTTACATTAAGCAGAATTTACATGAAGCATATGTACTCCGTAGTATTGTTGGTGGCCTTAACTATCGAATGATTAACATGTGGGTTAGAATTAATTTTTTCTACCAACCGTAGCCATGAATTACGCGTTGCGTAAATAGACTTTCGGAGGTATAAGGGTGATATCACAAATAAATGAATTCGTAGATTGTATGATCTATTCCAAGGACAGACTCCGCCGCTCCCAAGCGAATAGGATAAAGCGGCGCTTTTTTACGCGGTTTTCAATTAACCTGGGGAAAGCCGGTGGGTGTGAGAAGGGACGGCCTTCTAGTGAAATCACGGCGGGGTTGCCTCCCCATTGTCGGGCAGAAATCCAAAACAAATTAGCCGGCCCCGGACCAGACAGGAAATTGGGCCCCGGCCCCAATCGACCCGCACCCTTAAATTCTGTACCCGCACCGCCTAGTTTTTTTTTCTTTTTAAATTTCACCGCCCACCACCCGAAAGCGGCTGAAAATTTGTTCTATTTAACCGCCCCCCGAAAGAGGGAGAAAAGTCTATGTAAGGGACTTAGTTGCTGAGTTTTATCAGATGTGGCAACGCCAGCGTGTAAAATAAACCCACCTTACTCTTCACACAAATCTTAAACATTTGTTTCTTGTAATCTCGTAAATAATGATAAGTTCATGACTATAATTGCGGTGAGACGGGTAATGTATTTCGATATAATCCCACCTGCTTATATACACAGCTTTCATGGCGCTTATGCGACAATTGAAAGGCCTGCAATTGCCAGATAACATTGCTTCCACTCAAAATTTAGTTTTGGGAGCTAAAATATGGGCTCTGGAAATGGCCACAACGAAGGAAGCTGTAGCTCAGGAAACGGGGTTTGGCAAAACAACGCGCGGTTCTCATTAAAGGCACTTCTGTTGTTCTTGTTTCACCAAATGGCAAAATTGATTTAAAAATTGGAAAATCTCTAAAAACTAGTAGGTCCCAACTATTTAGAAACCATTTTACCTTGTCAATTAATGCCACCTAATAAGGTTACGGTGGCCTATATTATATTATTATTAGGTATAATTTAAACTCGGTTGTAGATCTTAACTATTAAATAAACCTCTCATGGTTCCCGTACACTTTTGCGCCAAAGTATCAAACACGTTTCGCTAAACCAGATAAGGACAGGCGGGTTACGCTCGCTCCAGTTACGCTACTATTGCCCTTTTCACCCCACGTCTTCTTTGAGCGAACTGGAAATAGATAACGTAGTTAAAACAAATTTTACATAGTTCCATTTTGATCCCTACACGACCCGTAGGTCTAGAACCGGTTTATTCGACGACGGAAATGTGTATTGTAATTACAATATCATAGTATAAATATAGTGCAGCCTGATGTAATGAATCAAGGGTATATAATTTACAGTGCAATATATTTCATTAGATTCCATTTCTTTTTAAAAACCAAGGCTACTATTTCAGGATGGTAACCTGGTTCCTCCAAAACTTAGGGAGACTACACTTTTCAAGGGGGTAAATATTATTTAATATATTCATTTATATTCCACTTATTTGAGTTGAACCTGTAGGCATCCAACTATCTAAGGAATTCGGCGAATCCAGACGTGGGGGTGCAAAACGATCCCCAAAAAACAAAATGTCATCATATATTTTACAGTGAAATCGGATTTTTTTATGGCGGCGTATTCTGACTCGTGTTTTTCGTGAAATATAAACCAACAAACGGATTCTGTACCGGCCACCGACCGTCGGAGAAATGGAAAAGCCGAAATGCGTGAGGTCGGGACGGTAGCGGGGCCGGCCCGTTTTTACCTTGGACGGAGTGAACAGAGAACCGGCAGAAAGGGGGCCTCGTAAACATGGAACGGGTCATGACTCCGGCTCCGGCCTCCTCCAGATGTTCGTCTAAGCCCGGCACAACTACAACCAGTACTACCCAGTCGACACTGAAATATTCTCTACCCAATGCGCCCCCGTAAAAATAATTAACACTCTTGCCGGCACCAAGAATAAATCAAATACTGGAATTTAACTCTTTAACAGCTTGGAACTCTGGAATTCTGTACATTCATTATATATGCCTTGTCTCAATGTTAAATGTTTTGCCTGACACGAATGAGTCCGATATTTTTTGGTACCAATTAAGGATATATACAAAGTAAAAATTAAATTATATTCAATCGCTTTAAACTAGAAAGTATTATTTCAGTAAGGATATAATACATAGTTCGGATTATCATATATATTTATTTCTTTTTTTAACTTTCAT
Source organism: Lethocerus indicus (assembly GCA_019843655.1). Classification (NCBI taxonomy): domain Eukaryota; kingdom Metazoa; phylum Arthropoda; class Insecta; order Hemiptera; family Belostomatidae; genus Lethocerus; species Lethocerus indicus. Next base: position 27,403,288 of record JACDQD010000004.1, on the reverse strand, counting down.
TTTCAATATATAGAATAACCACTTATTCCTTGTCCCTATCTCACATCGCCACTGGCATCTGAAAGCAACAGGCGGGAAGCATCGATCTCAACGCATCTCGTTTTCAATGTCGAGGAGCGAGAATGTTGAAAACGAAAAAGAAAATTATGCAACCCAGAAAATACATACCTCGAACTGAAAATACCGGGACTGGGCTGGAATATGATAAATATTTTCCGTTCATCATCGAAGACAGAACAAGAAGATGATTCCTGCCCGACTGGGGACGGTAGTCTATTTCCGGGACGGACAAGTGGGGGTTTTCGAGGACGAAAAAATATTAAAATGTGTCGACGTTAATTTTTATTTTGAGAGAAAGGGCGGCCCCCAATTAGTCTCGGTCCGGCCGATTGCGTCAACCGACAGTTCAAACAGGTCCGTCTCCGGCAGGCCATTTATCCCAGTCCCAAGCGGTGACACTTAAAATATGGCGCGGCGACCGCACATCCTTTTACTCGCGCGACAAAAAGGAACACAATTGGGCTCAGAGTCACCGACGGTCAACAAACATTTGTACAGGGAATTAGGAACGGAACGACAGTGCAGGCCGCAAAACTACACTCGGCTCATTATTTTAGTACAATCTACAACTACCCAACGCAATCACGAATTTGTCTATATGTACAGTATCGGGAGCCGAAACACCGACTACCAAAAGCAACCTTTCCTTCTTTAACCTTACCATCGCATGCCATTTATCGCGTGTTGGAATCGAGGCATGATTTTCAATATCGCTTCGCTCGGCGGAGAATTCAATCGGCATTCGCATTATGAAGATATAAGAGGGTTTGGGATATCGCAGTTTTCTTCAGCGACACAAGCATCCCATGTACCTGAGTGACTCAGTAACCGGTCTAGCAAGAGATCAAACCAGCGAGAGAGCCAGAAGATAGACGAGTCATTGTGTATCCTGTCCTTTATGGGCATTTCAACTTACCTTGGTTGTTATAAAATTCATTAAATACCGCTGTGAGGTATAGTGTGAAATTTTGATTCCGAATGCGTAATGACTTCGAGCTGTGCTATACTAAAAGTGTCGAATTTTGAATGCAAAAGTAAAGCGTTATTGAAGCAGAGGGCATATTTCGTAGAGGGCCGGTAAAGTTTTCCCCTGCCAAGTACTTAGGAGGGATGATTTTCAAACGACCGACAGATGGCCAGGGACAGTGACATCTTCGAGGATTGCTTTTCGCCGGAGGGCAATATCCGAAAGTTGACGATGTAAAGTTAATGTGTTTCGCAAACTTCGCTCGACTAAATAGGGATACAAATTTCACCCCGTGGAAATATTATTCGAAATTCGTCTTTCATAACGCCTGAGAAATATGAGAATCTCTGAATTGCGTTCTCATTTCTATATTCATGAAAAATATTCATTCAGAGAAATGTGCGTATCAATTCTTCAGTACCTGACACTAAAAATATGTCATCACCTTTAGAGAAGGGTTCCGTATTAACTAAATTGAATGCTGCCTTTCAGGGTGGCTTATTTCAACAATATTCCGCAGCACATACATTCACATTTTTACTTCATAAGAATACATATATTATATAGGAATATATTCCAATTGTTTAATTAGGTTTTATTAATCTTGGAAATAAAGTTGAACTGACGCTAACATTTTTACGACTGCCGACAACGCTAGATATTAAAACCTAGACTTGAAAGTAGTTCGCGTCATGAACAAAGTGTGCTGTAGTTGTAGCCCAAACATGTATAAATAAGTAGTTCAGTAGTATAAACTGATTTTCGTTTTCTCATCGCTCTGAAACATTCCCATCGGAGAAGGAGCCCAGACAAGAAATGAAATTAAACCGAACTTAAAAACAAATAAATCTTCTCGCCCCCCGCATACAGTCACAGTTGTACATTTATTTTTATTTAAAAAAACGGAACCGCATCCATTATATATTGGACACCAGTTTAACCCGAAGGAACAAAAATAAAGTCCTAAGTTATGACCCGGGCACGGGTACAAACGAGACTTCGATAAATATGCGTACCTTAGTGTGCTCCCGCGTCGTAAATTCACCGTCCTCGAGCTCGTATCATTGTGTAATGGGCGACGTTTTCATTTCCAACAATTTCCAGTAAATTTCGGCCACATTTTCGAAAGTTTCTTCCGAGAGGCCGGATACATTCTGTAAGCCAGCCCGCTTTGAAAACTGGGCGAATACGAGGAAACACGATGATTTGGAGAGATACGTATTTTTCATACGTATTCTGTTTAACATTTTGGAATCGCTGACGGGTCGATTTATAAATTATATTTATATAAAATAAGAACGATTTATCAGTTCGCGACGAGCGTTCAATTATTGTTTCCGCAGACGGGGCAACCCACGCGTGTTCATGTTCGGAGGAAGCTGTCATGCAAATCCTTAATATAAATATAGGCCCGCCAACGCGGGGACACGCCGGTTAGCCACTTATGCAAATCCGCCAATATAAACTGTTCTCTTAGTTATTATTTTATATATAAGTAGTAATGACTGAGCCTATCTGGGGTTTATCTTAAATTTTAAGCAGGATCCATCCTTCAAATAACACGTATTTTCCAATAATTAAGTTCGGCTTAAATATTCATTTTGCAGTCGTTCATTTTTAAATAATCGCTCCATTAGTTGACTTCAGGTAGGACACACTCTAAAGCGTATGTTCACTTAGGAATTATAATGTAAACGTTTTTAATAATGTAATACAATCGTTAAAAAAAGAAATATATGCCCCTTGAGTTTTTGCTATAAAGTTAGATTACTGTAACTATAACATATTTAACCAGTTAGTAAATTAGATTTCATTATTTTTCATTCACAGCTGTCGACGTCAGTTTCAGAATCATTTATGTATCTATCGTTTGCAAAAACTATTTTCCTTTGCCGATCTAATCCCGATGACGAGATTTCGGCTTTTCCCCGTCCGTAGGTAGACGTTGGCCCACACAAAAGGGTTGGCTAATGCCGGAATGATGATCAGACAACGGTGCAGGCTGGCTAACGGGTTTTTGATGGCGGGACGAAAATCATCCCCCCAAGTGCACGAAGGGCGTGAGCCGCGTATTCAATTGAGACTTTCCGCCACAGCCCGACGAATAATCGTCTCCTTGCAGTAGCGTACTTTCCGCGTCGTTTCGTAACAACGTTATGACGAATGTGCTCTTTACTGTTGAGTCCGCAGATGAAATCTGAGATAGAAATAACGACGTGCACAATTCAGAAACTCTGAACAGATAATCTTTATCATCAAAGTAATTAATGTGGAGTACCAGTGGTCATTAGTTCAAATAAATATATGTAATAGCAATAATTTTGACGCGAGTATAACATGTAATTGCATTTTCTACTACCATATATAAGAAAAGGTTTAAGACGCTTTCTTTAAAAGTATACGTATACCGTCCCAACTTATTCGTCCAATTGACATTATATTCCAGCTCGTTATGAAGAAATTTGCCCAGAGAACGCCTTAGAAGCACTAATATCCTTCGAAATTTCATCAGGCTCAAACAGAGTCGCCAGCAACCGTGAGTTGTGAACAATAATTTGACAATATTACAACTATATCGCTTTGCTGCCTCGGCGGTAGACTCAATGTCGAAATGAGGTTCAAAACTATTTACATTACTTCCCCTTTTCCCGTAAATCAAACTGCTGTTCTCCAGTGACAAGAGTCCGGGCATATTTGTGGAAGAAGACACCGAAAAGGGATAATGGTAGGCGTCGGCTGCCCACTCGAAAACCGAGCGCGTCGTCCCTCCTATTGCTTATTTATCGTCCGCTTGCTTTACAAAGGAAGGCTTTTTTGCCTAACCAAACTCCACAAAAATGAATCATAAATCGTCGATGCGTGTCGAGCGGGGGTCGTAGGTTGAAACGATCTTGTTTAACGTATGCGTCCCAATATGTCATATTACACAGTTCATATGTGGGCAAACAGATAGGATATTATTGTTTTGCGGCAATGAAAACAGGATTTTAACGGTTGCCAGAAGGAATAAACCGGGCTTCGCTCGAGGAAATACCCCAGGAGGAATTTGGTTAGCGCGGGGAAAGCTGAGCGCGGTCTGGAGCCGGCGCGTTTCAAAACAGGCTTTCACTTCATTTGTTTGAACAGCCCTCTGCATATATGCACAGGCTCACGTGTTTATATATTGGAGCCTAGGCGAACCCGTGAATCATTGCACAACGAGGAAGGCACTAATTGAAAATAAATTAATTTTGACTGCACGGAAACAGACGATGTTTTAGCATTGCAGTTAGAAAATCTCAGTACTTCTAGTAGTCAATGCATCGAAACGTTTTTATTTAAGCAAAATCGACATTGTGAATTACGGTACAATTGATGAAATATATTATTACGTGGAACAAACAGTTTTTTAAAGCACGGACAACATGAAGTGAAATATTGAGTTATTTTAAAGTAAAATTCTGGAAGAAGCAGATTAGATATGGTGGGTTAGAGCTAAAGTTATATATAGGAGGATATGTATCATGTATAAATTAATATGTTTTAAATACGAGACGGAAACGATATATGAAATGTAATTTAATGAAAAGACGGTCCTCTGACAATTTTTGTCCGAATTTCTCTTTTAGTAATTGAGGTAATATATATTTACTGTATTCAATACACGTATGTTATTATAGCGAAAATATTTATGGTTTCTATTGTATGGAGTGTTTTTCCCGTACAATTTGATCGGTCACTTCAATTACGCCAGCTGGAAACTGATCAGAATCACAATGTACCAATCAGGGTATGCCAGATTAACGATTAGTATTATCTGAATGATTGTAAAGTGGCGCTAGTAATTATGAGGCGTGTGAAAATAGCCCGAACGTTGGGTAGGCAAATTGAGTTGTGGAACTGTCACAAGTCAAGTGTTGGAATCGCGGTTGTAAATTGCATTAACTTGTTTCGCGCCAGTAATTTCTTAGGGGGATCAGTTCAGAATGGAATATTTATTGAGGCATTAGCGTCGCCAGGTAGTAGATTGATAGCGTTCCGCCCTCCCGACTATATAGCCCACCGGCCTCATACTGATGAATGAATTAACCGAATCGTTTAGTTTAAACGGACAATAAATTAATATCGTTCGACAGTTACGATGCGAGAGCTATTAACGAAAAGAGTTACAGCATCGCCCCGGTTGAAATGGCGTAAATATTCGAACAATAATTAAAAAATCGAAGCTATAACAAATCAACAGGAAAGGGATTTAATACACGCGGAGCCGGCTCGATTATTTTATTAATTCATTACAAATGGCGACTCGCACGCTCAATCCAACATCTGGTTGGTGTGCACTTCAATTTGCTTCCACACGTTCCGAGATACGCTTCTATTTAATTGCAATATATTTCTCTAAGAGACTTTATTCTCCGTAGGTGTTCTACTGTGTTTCGTCCATTAGTGCTCTTTTATTAAACATGCAGAAGCAATTATCTTGATCACTTAAAAACGTTCTCTGTTCGTTTACCTCGTTGAGCTCAATTTGAGTGCTGCGCAACTGATATTCCATTCGTGTTGTTGTTTATGTAGTTTTCCATGAAATGCATAAGCACAAATTTTGGACGCGGATATTCGAACTCCCTCCTTCTATTTCTGTTATACGACTGGGCATTCTTGCCGGGCACAAGAATAGCAGTTGGAAGAGGTTAAAGTGGCGGTAATAACGGCCGGCATTTAATCAGAATGACGGGAAAAATACCCGGGGAAAAGAAAAGGTCGGAGATTTATCGGAGGGGGACGACGCCAGTGTTAGTCGGCCGTCTGCCCGGGTCACATTAAATTAGGCCCTAATATCCTGTGTCTGAGTGGCCGCCCACTTAGCTCCCCCGGCCACACTTCGCAAAGTCCATCTCAAGGTTTCACGCTTTCGGCTTCCGTTTTTCGCCCAGAAGAAACAGCGCCGCTCTGAAGGGCACGGAGTGCGAAGAAGCTTGAAATATAGACTACAATTTAAACGCAAATGTGTTATAAACTCAAACGCATTTACATTTTGTAATATTCCCTCTATTGGCTGATACGCTTGAACCAGAAAGTTCCTATTACAGTTTAAAAAATAATATTCGCTGCTCGGGAGGGGAGACACGAATTGGAGAAGCGTAATTGAATGTACAGCATAAGCAACTAAGAATTAATTGTTACAGGATTATTAATATTAAAGGGATAACCCATTTAAGAAGCGCGGTTAACTCACGAAAATTCTACTTTGTCTGAAAGACCGCGTGGCAGAATCAGAGTAACCGAAAATTTTAGGAGACAGTTTTCGACGTCCGGGGAGAATGGATGTTCGATGTCAAGAAGAGTAAGAGGCGCCGGTTCTAAATTTAAAATGAAAATAACTCGTCTCGAAAATTGTTCGAACACTAAAGCCGCCTACATCACCCCTAGAAAATCATTTTTTTAAAGGCTGGATTTGGTTTCCTAATCGGCGGTGAAGCATGGATTCTCTCTCCCTCTCTGTTTACCGGGTTTTCATATGTAAATCGGTTTCCCGGCATGTTGAAAACCCAATTGGTCGGGTTTGCAACTGGTCCCGCTGGCTTCGTGTAAACAAGGCGAGTTTACTTGAATCAGTTACAGCTCGACAGTTAAAGCGTATTTGATTGAAATTTAATTTGTACGCACAAAAGTAACTCATATAAAAAGAAACAAAAGGCGGGCACTATTATTTGATACTATTAATTCTTAATTACAATTTTATCAAACATTTAATTTATGATTATCGCGTAACGGGTATATTGTATTTTTCAATGTTGTGTTACAAATTAATCTTCGACGTTAATGTATAAAATATATACTACAGTATATATAGGACCATATTGACGCCATCCTACCCCATCCATGAAAGCATGGATATTATCGAGGACAGTAAAGGGTAAGTTGGATGTGGATGACAGTTTGCAGTAAGTGGAAATATCTCAGCGGTACTTCGAAATCGGCGATCAACCGAGTTTATCAAGACGGAACGCCAGTAAGAAGTATCGAAGACGCGAGTAGTGGTCGTAACGGGCGCCAAACCCGAACTGAAAACTAGCGGTCGTAAAAGGTCGCTTCAACTTAGGTCGGTTCCATTATAACGGGGGCGGGCCAACAAAAATGTCCCGCTTAGTCACCATTACCTTTTTCAACCCCCCGGCATAGCAACTCCCCGGCCGTATAACTTTTACAGGGTAGGTGGGGAATAAAGTGGACAACGGAAAAAAGTCGAAATAAAATGAAACGAGCGCTCGATATCTTTCGACTTGGTGGCCGCCTACCGCCCTCGGGCGGCTCACAACGATGGACGGACGGTTCTATAGATAGAACTTTATACGTTCGGCCTCAAAATTGTTATCTTTACGAGGAGGGGTCCACTACGCCGGGCTTTATGCGAATTCCATCGGCCGGTCAAACCGCCCTCTATAAATCCCTGCGCCCTACCTACTATATCCATGTACACGCCAATATTAAATTCTTAGTTAAATTAGGACGGAATAAACCAGATATTATTAAAGATATCACATGTGTTCTTGGTGAGAATACATAACAGAAAATCACTCTTTATGAATAGTTTAATCGTTTTCCTGGGAGCCGGGAGAACATCAAAAACGACAATCGCAGTGGGAAAATTTTCCAGGACTTTCTCGAGGGTCCCATGTGGAGGAAGTTTTCCTTCCTAAGTATTTTCGCGAGACTAGTGTATATAATTACTTAAATTTCGGTTATGGTTCTTCTGGTGGAAAAGTATTGCAGTTCCTCCCTCTGAGAAAATATTTGTGGATTACTTTTTCCTCAAATTAAATTTCTGAAAAAAAACGGAGGTTGCCTTTAACGCTAAGAATATGGCCCGCTATAAAGAATTAGATTGTTATTTTGATTATATACTATATCGATACAATCATTTAAATTATTAAAATGTATATTCCAAAAACCTGAGGTCAAATATTCCCTCTTAGTTAATAAGATGCGTGTTTAAGAACTCGGTTTTAAACTCAATCCACTTCAGAAATTATTTACTTGTATCTCGTTCCTGCGTCTGTATTTAATCACGCAAACTACTCATTTTCCACTTTAATCAGTCCATACAAAATATATTTCGAAATGACAAACGAAAGGGCGGTGTAAACTAGTAAACTGAAAATCAATTTTAATTCTGAAAACATGACAAGCTCTGATATATTGGCCAAGCTTTTTTTTCAGGTTGGTCGGCACTCCTTTTTTGCGTTATTGGCCGCCGAAACGAACTTTAAACGCAGCGAGAGGAAACCGAGTGATGTAGAAGCACTGTAAATCACTGCTATCCCCATGGCCCGCCCAGCCACTCCAGCTCATGCCTCCATCTAGTACACGGTTGGCAAATCCATTTCGAACTCCAACAAAAAACAAGACATTATTATTTTGTGTCTCCCGAGTTTCTTTTCCACCGGGATTCGCCCAAGTGTCAGCAGTTTATCTCAGATGAATTACAGCAGCGCCGCCGCACTACATTACGACTTCACACGTGACGTAATTGGAGGAAAATACAACTGGTCTGTTATAGAATTACTTGGACCGAAAACATATTAACGGAGTAAGTATCGTCTTGCCATTCAATCATCCTGACTCCTACCGTTCCTATGACATCTGACCGACCAAATGTTCCCATTTATATTGACCTACTGCGACAAAAGATTTGGGGACCCGAGTTATTTCAATTCAAGCCACGGCCAATTGTCACTAATTACAATTAATTCAAAACTTAAATTAAAATTATTAATAAAAAATACCGCTTTTTAAAAATGGAAATTTTATTTGGGAAATGTTCGTCGCCAGTAAATGAGAAAAAATATTAACGCGATATTTTGTCTCTTATTTTAATAAGAGATTTTGTTTCTTGGACTGGCGAATATTGGATGAGAGGAAGCGTAGAAATGAAACTCTGTCTATTATTGGGTACCGTATCGCGTTATTACATTTTTCAGTGGGGCCGGAATCCGTTTCATTCGTTGCTCTTCCCATCTCCATTCGTGAGTGCCTCGAGATTTTTGATTCCGCTTTGAAGAGACGAACCTAACGCGGTGGGGGGATAGGGGGCAAAAGTTCGCACTTGGGAAACAGTCTCGTGGGAGGACATTAGGAAGCCGCGTTGACATTAGTTATAGGATATTTTTAAGAGATGTATTTCGAAATTTAAAGCCGGTGCGCACTGTAAAAGTGGGGGGTAGATCCAAGTGGACAGTGAAAAACGAGGTTGGCCCCAATTCATTTGAAGCCCGGTATTTCCCAAGAGCTCTGGCCCTAACCCTGAACGCCACTTACGATTGGAAAGGCCTTCTCAAAGTCCTTCCCCAATTTAATTGCCTTCACCCTTCAAAATGTCCTCACGCCTACCCCCAACCCACCAATCTCTAGCAAGAAATTAGGTTTCTGTATCTAATCCGAACTGCTCCTTATATCATTTTGTACACTTAACACACAAAGTCTGTTATTCTGACGGACCCTTAACATCATCGTCACTGTTTCGTCTGTTTCATAATATGGTGTCGTAATTTCCTGACTTGTTTCCTGACAATTTGAGCAAACCTTGACGTTGTTCCTGGGATTATTCTGCATTTTTTGGAATTTGTTTACTTGCAATTTACTAAAAATTTACATTACGAATAAATTACCATAATCTTCAACCATACACCGCCTGAAATTGCAAACATCATGTGCGTATTTTATACGTATATATTTTTTGTATATAATTGCGATTTTATATACATATCTACGTTTTCTGTTTATTTATTAAAGTCGGGTGTCGTTTTTCGTCTGTAAATTATTTCAAAATAAATGCAGATGCCAATTTCCCAATTGATTATATTCAGAATTGTTTTGGCATATCCATCTTTTCAGACAGAAAATAAAACTTGACAAGATACCTCGTCGTTCTTACTTACAGAGGTAGATAGGTAAGAAAGAATTTTATCTCAATATCCAATGATAGCTGTTTCTTCAATACGGGAATGGAGTTTTCTTGTTTGCGCATACGCGGCATGTAAGTAAATGTCTAAATGTTTTCATACGTATGCCACTCGTGGCCGGCCTCCCACCAATAAAGATGGAATAATGTGAAGAATATTAATCCTTTTGATAAGAGCTTCAGAGTTCGTAGGAGCAGAGTTGCCGGGAGGACCGAAGAGGAGCGGGGGATGCATCTTGATTAGCCTCCTCTCAAATAGTCAAATCTGGATCTTCCTTTAGATTGTTTCATTTGAATAGGGAGTAACAGAGTGCGACTTGCAAATTCAACTCCTAGGGACCGAAGGAGAAGGCAGCACATTCTTTTCTAGCCCGGTTGTTTTACATAAATTTAAATCAAGACTAAAGTCCAGGAGGCTCGGCTATTTACCGGCAAACCCCGGCAACATTTTTTTTGCCCTGGCAAATCCCTGATTTCATCTAACCGAGAATCCTTATTTTTATGTCCTTCTACCAGATAACAAAAATGGCGTGTACGCGTGGCAATAAAAACTGGAAAATACTGGCCACCTGGACGGATTACGGATATCTTTAGTCCTCGACACTAATCAATCTGAGATATTATAATGATTTTGTAAGCCTACCGAGTATACTAATGTGGATTCGTCCAGTTTTATTAGACCCACCGAGTCTAACCACTAAAAACTCGTATTGTATTACATTTTTCTTAAGGGAAATTATAATTATACAAAGGGACACGTTCGAAATCAATGACCCATACCGGCCCTATCTCATACAAATCGAATTTTTATCAGGACACCGACAGACGATTCACCAAAACCCTGGAGTAGCTAGGAGAGACTTGTGCGTACGTGTTTAATGCCTACAGAGAAACAACAATAAAAGAAGTTGATTTGCGATGTTATATTTACGTGATAAAGAATTATTACCTAAAAGGGGGTTTAATTATGGAATGAAAATATTCAGGATAAATAGCACTTCATTTGCCGGAATACGGCTGAAAGGCCACTCGGTACAGGACGACGTCATGAAAGGGATAAGATCTAAGGGCAGAGTTTATAAGTTGGAGGAGTCACGCCCCTCGCAGTAAACTTTACGCTTCAACTTTATTTAACGCCCACGTCCTTCGCTGTGGAACCGCGTGGAAAGACCGCCCCTACCTCCAAGCAGATAGGAGGAGTTGGAGGCGGCCGAGGAGATATGTTTCGGGCAATCACTGGCCCATCTCACCCACGACAAATTAGGCGGCTGAATAAATTTACCTTAATCTTATACGCCGTATCTTGCACGCCGTTCAGCCCTCATCCCCCGCCCATTCCCACACCCCCGACACGAATAATTCGCGCCAGAAACGGCGCCAGTTTCGTGAAGCGTCGCCATTTTAAATTCCGCCTTATAAATGTTTTAACCACGAAAGTCCCAACAAACAGCCGCAGAGTATTCTGATAAAATAGTGTAAAGAGTCATTTTAAAGTAGGAGAAATCTTCTCGCCAATTGACATAGTATAAACTATTACTTGCCGATTACATAGGCACCCTTTCAAAATAAAATAAATACTCTATATTGTGCTCTGATTCTTATATACTTGTTATCTTTTACTCATCGTACACTGTAAAGTACAATGTTTTCATATTCTGAAACTGTTAATGTTACAAGAGATATTTTAATTAAATAAATGTAATTTTTAAAATTTGTCCTCGTACTTTGATTTTCTGTAGGTGACTGCATTCTCAGACGTGTTAGCAGCTTCCGAAGACGCGAGCGTTGTTAATAAATAGACTGCTTATTCGTCTGGTCGTGCGTTAGCCGTCTATTTTCGTCCTACCGGGTGGTTCGAGTTTTGTCTAGAAGTCGAGCAGACGGACAGACCGGGAGGCGGGCAAACGGTCTGTCTCCACCTGCTGTCGGACAGCTACAATTTCTTTTATTGAGGCAGTCGAAGGTCCCCTCCCCCACCAGTACCAGGTTTCGTTTAAACTCTGCCGATTTATTCATTGGATAATAAATAGCGGCTGTCGGCGCAACGATTTCTCTCGTAAACCGTTCGGCGTCGTAAAACGGGCAGAAGTAAACGTTTTGTTTTGGATAGAGGCAACTGAAATAGCAATTGCAGTCAACCTAACAACCTGGAACGTGTCAAATATATTGGCCGTAAAAATTGAGAAGTTTACAACCGGCAGATTCTTTTTTTAGAAGGGTTGGCGATCTGATGCCAATTTATCGCATCGTACGGCTGTCCCATGCCTGAATTTTGCTATCGAGATTATGGCCCAGCGGATTGTAAAAAAGTCAATGTAAGGAAAGATTATCAAAAGAACGCTCTATTTAAGATAGTAAGGGAATCAATGAGCCATAGCCATTAGTTAAATAGGGTGTGGGTAATTAGATTTATTCGGGGTTTAAATTTGCCTTTGGCCCCGCTCCTGATCTCCAGACTGCGTCCCAAGGCCCAAAAGCGATAATGACCAGAGTTGCAGATGCGATGGCACGAAAGGAAAATTAAATTCTAAAAAACAAAAACTGGGGACTAATAGAGCTTTATTCCACAGTCACTATAGGAATGGAAATACAGTATTTACGTATCATTAATTGATTTTCGATCCACACCGATGGTCGAAAGAGGTGCATGGTAAGTGCCGTCGAGAAGTTGTTTGTTAGACAAAAAAACCCTGATTACCGCGTCCATTTAATGCATTGAAAGTAGGAGACTGACTAAACGATTTTACCCCAAACAATTTTCCATTTTCCCAAAACTCTGAATTATAGGCTTTTCCGACTAATTGTCCGGCGGTCGTTAAACGGATATTGTATTGACTCAGGATTCGTCATAATGGGCAGATTTAATGGGCCCCGTCATTATTTATGATGTTCACTTGCCAATATACGCTCTCCTTTCCTATTAGTGGATCCGCCCGTTCGTTCTGTTAATTGACCCCGCGGAAAATCGGAACCGCTTGACCGCAGAACCCGGCCTCCATTCCAGCCCCCACGTTGGCTGTCAATTGTGTTTATATTTGGGATACTTTATTGTATTACAGTTAGTTTACAGCCATACCGATATATATGCAATAATATAATTTTCAGGCAACTGTGTTACATAATGAAATTCTATTGGCATATAATTTACTATTCAACTATTGGGTATCCGCTTTGGTGTCCTCGTGTTAGGAGCCAGCGTTTTATAGAAGAATTTTTAAATTATTTTGTATAGTTAATCACAAGTAATAACGGCGTTAGCCTTTATTGAACCGCCGGTCTTCTAACCGAAGTTTAATTTGATCGAATTCCCACGAATCGACGAGTTGATTTGCATCAAAAGTTCAAAATAACTCCCCCCGGGAGGCCCAGGATGATTGATTGTCGGTAAGCCCCATTAGCCTAGGTTAGTGGATGTTAGTCACCAGCTGAACGGGCAGTATAATTAGTGAGAGGGGAAGCTTTATCAATTTGGGGTAGAATGTGAGAACTACCGAGTATATGCCTCAAGCAACATATAATGTATACTTTCGTAACCCGCCATTAATACATTGCAATGCAGAGAATTATAGAACATAGTTTTAAGACATGATTACGAATAATTTTCAACATAAAAATACATATACACCAACAGTAAGGAGCCTCTATGGCGATGAAAGCAAAAACAAGTATAATATTAAAGCGCTCACTTATTTACTTAACTTATTTCACAATCACGGATACTAGACGTCATTCCTATAACGTGCAGTTATCAAGAAGAAATAAGACATGGACATTGTCTCAAGGTTGGTAAACTTAAATCAGACGCCGAGTTCATTGGAGACAAGAAAACTCCGGAGATAAATAAATGAATCAATCCGTCTTGAAATGGGATAGGGCGGGCCCCGTACGAGAATGCCTATCTGCAATCGTCCCGCAGGACGCGGAGGACTAAGTTATGCCGACCTGGACCCGACTCTAATGGCCGAGGGGACATGTCTATAAGTATCCTCGGAATAAATTGCGGCCGGTATCTCCCCTCTGACTTCAGCCCCCTACGTTGTTTGTTACGCTCCAAGCCAGATCGGATCGCGAGGGCGACACCGCTGCTAACACAGCCGGGACGTCTAAACTGAAGTGAATCGAACGATTGATAACAGAGAAAACTAAGGCGCTGGTCATCAGACGTGCGGTAAAAGTGAGGGCTATATACCACTGGATGGTTAAAGTAAACGCAAAACACGAAAGTGTTGTTACCAGTGTGTAAGTACACAAAATGAAAATTCGGTATTAATAAGTTCAACAATCAAGTAAAAGAATCATTTTCATGATTCAATACACTTTCATATTCATGACGGAATACACTGATCACACCACCAGTTAAATCTTTTCAGTTTCGAACAGTAGGATACAGCAATAAACACAGAGGGTGGCGGGGCGGCGTACTTAACTAAAGTTCGTTGAGTCCACTTGAACCTAGATGGTAACTCCTTAATAAAATGAATACATAAATATTATTTTATAAAATCAAAAAATCGGATAATAAAATTTGAGTGCGCCTTGGAATATGGAGCAGTGAATAGACTGATAGGTGATCTGAAGGGACTATATGTTAGAACCGACTACTAATGATGTGGGAGAAGCCAAACACTTATACAAGTAATTTTATTTGGCCATCTGATAGCTATTAGCCGATAACTAACAGCGTTTAAGAAATCAGCCGAGAGTGATATTTTATCTGCAAACAGTATAAGAATTTTTTGCACCGTTAGTGTTATCCATTGCAACCAGCAAATGGTTCTGTCGTCCATTTCGACCAGTTTGATCTTAACATTCTATGCGGTTACGTTACTTTAGACGCAAATGTATTTCTGTTACTGGTGGCGTGGACAAAATAAAACCCATTAACCTCAAATGAGTTTCAATTTCCTACAAGAAAATTAATTACTACACGAAATAAAGAATGTAGACACTAATTATTATTACTAAATTTGTAATTTAAATTAAATGCATACCCAACCTAAACCCAAAGCCAAATCCATTTTTTTTAATTTTCGAATAACAAGAAAACAACTGTAGCTTGCTTGATATACTAGGATACTTAAACTCTACGGGAATTAATTTTATAGTCTTTTCACAATATATGCAAAGATAATTTGCATATATTTACATAAAGTTATCTATGCTCCTTAATTTGACTTGCTTTATGTTTATTCATTAATCCATAACGTTAATTTGTTTCTAGCTAGGTTTGTCCTTCCTTTTTATCAATAAAATAAATATTTTTTTAAGAAATACGGAAACATTCGTTCATGAAATAGTGTTTCTATTCATTAATGGTTTATTCAACTGAAATTTCTTTATCCAACAAATGATACAAAGACATCCTCGTAAACCGTAATCGATAATAAATTTTTCAATTATAGTCGAGTTATAAGTAAGGGAAACGGAATGCGAGATATGCTGAACCTAAAGAAAGGAGGAATTAGTGCAAACAAGGCTTTCTTCAGATATTATAATACAATTTATAATATAAATTGTATTATATATAATAAAAAAATAAATTTTATTATTAATAGAATATAATAACCGAATCAGTCGGAAAGCGAGATCAGAGTGCCCGAAAGAACGAGCAGTTCATATTTGTCGATACAGCACCGCCGTTGCGTTTCCATTCCGAGGCAATATGCGGACCGAAACCATAAAAGCGATAACTCAACACGAGGGAAAGCATCCTTAATACGCCCGCCGCCATTATGCGAACTCTTTCTGGCAGTCGGTAAGTCGTGGGGGATAAATTTGGACCGGATATTAGCATAACACTCTGGAATGAACCACCGCGGTAACGGACGGCCTCTCGGTTCCCGGAATCATATCGTACATTATACGGGCCGTTATTCCTCGGACGGAGGAATTAAAATCGCCCGGTCTATTGAAACAAGAGCCCCTTCTCTGAGGGGGAACGTTTCTCCTGTCGGTTGAGTCTTCTAACAGAGAAATACGGCAGTTTAATTCGGACAGTTAGGCCGAGGAGGCCGCCCACCGGCATACGAAATTCCCCGGCCAGTCACCTCCTAAAAAATTCCACTTAAGGATCATAAAAATGTTAATTGCGTACACCCGTTTCGAATGTTTTCGCCTTCCAACGATCGCTAATCTGGGGTTCATTAAGCCGTTGCCAGAGCGCGCGTAAGTGTGCGAACTTAATTTCGTCCCAACGCATTTCGCCCAGTGTCTTCGTGCGCCTTATTAAAGTCAAAACGCCTTCCGAAATGACCGTGAACCTTATTCGATGACTGCCTTAATAGGGAGTTCATAGCCCGATTTGGAAATATAGTCATTCTGGAAATGGTCAATAAAAATTCTTCACATCTCTCAATTGTATTTCAGTACCTGAAAACTGGTATTTGGAACACAGTAAATAATAAAATGGAATTTCCTCCCAGGAGATGTGTAACGTCGGCATGAAATAAATCTTCCAGATTCCTGTAGGCCCCACAGTCGTTCTGGTTTGACATTATTCGGGTTAAAGTGGATTTCAATAATACACCGGAATAGAAAGCCGGTGTGTAATATTTTCTAACACTATTAGACTATCGTACATTAAACTTTCTTTAATTATTCGAATAAATAATTGCTAAATCTACAGTTCTCATAATCTGATTGAAGACACATGATTGGATCTCAAATTCCTCGATAGTGTCCAGATTTGCGCTAGCGTAAATATGCAATCGACTGCTTAACTATTCTACTCTATTTTTACTGTCCTAATATTAATGGATATCTAAGGTGGAATGAAATCCCCAGCGGAACGGCCAGTACGAATTCTGGAGCAGTCAAAGTCAGGCTTGTTTCAAAGTGTCCTTGGAGTGCGATATTGTTGAAAGTGTCGGCAGGAAGTAAAAATAAAATATCAGCGCCGGCCGTACTCTTTATTGTTCAAACGAGCCGCGCTCTCATTTGCATATGAAAAGGCCAGATTGTAAGGCACGAGAATGTGCGCACGTGTATAGGAGCGGACGGTAACATCCAGGCGCAATTTATGTTTCATTTAAAGTACTTAATTATGGATTTCTCAAGATTCTACAGAAATTTGATTCTGTTGCGGCAACAAAATCATATTCTCGTAATTGCAGGTTTTGGATCAGTATTATCGCGACTAGACTATGACGAGAAGCTTGAATTAATCGAGAAAACTCGAGTATTATTGTTTTACTCAGAATAGTATATAATTAAAATTAAAGTGTTTATAATAACAACATTTTAATAACGCAAATTTGTAATCGTGAATTTTAACACTGTAATTATCTTCCGGGCAATTATTACATATTGTACTATCTGTTCGGGGTTTTTTCCCCCGCGGAAAGGTAGAAAATTAAAAGGGGTCAGGCAGTTAACCGGGATCATTGTTTTAATTAAAACTTTTGAGAAATTCGGCTAATTCGATCCACCGGCAAAGCTCCACGGGTTCCTCGACCGGGAGGAGGCAAGTTTATCGAAATTCGGCGACGGAAAATATAGAGAAAGCTCGGGAGGAGGGCCCAGCCCCGGGCTATTTGCATGGGAAGGAGTTGTTTGGGGCCAACAAACCCCCCTACGCCGCAAATACAAATCCACACTTAAACGCTCCTAACCCCCGACGCCGACCTTTCTGAAGCCTATATCCGCCCCGCGGAAAACAATTTTGTATTCATGCATCCGCTGCTTATAGAACTGCGCTCAAAATAACTGTTCCACAATAACTGTAGAAATTACGGAATAACGTCTGAAACACGGATGCTTCACGCATGATTTAAAAAATTGCATTGAATACCTCAATGTCTTCCAATTATAATTTTTCGTATAATTATAAAAATTAATCTCCTAAAAAATACGAAGGAATATTACACGTGCTACTCTTGTGTACAGAAGTGCTGCTATTTTATGATTACTGCGCCAGGGAAAAAAATATTCTGATAAAGTAGTACATTTTAGTACTACATTTTATTTATTTCTGGCATTGATACAGAGCAGAGCGATGATTCTAGAAAAAATAAATGATATCGTGAAAATGGGAATGGAAGTTTAGTCGATCAGGAGGCGTAGATTGTATTATTTATATATACGGCGATGCGAATGGACAGGGAAATATTCGGACATTTTAAAACGGCCACAATTCTTTGAAAATAAATGCCCCCTGGGCCGAAGGGGCGCAGAGATTAAACAGTTTATTCGTGCAGTTGAACCCAATCAGTCTTTCACAAATTGCCGAGATCCAAGAATAATTTGAGTTGACAGGAGCAGGGCCCGACTGCAGTAGCAGTTGTTTAGCGGTGTTTAATAGCCCCCTGCCAACTGCTGTTCTTCGCTTTATTCGAAGTAATATTGTTTCATTACAAAACACTGGAACGGGGCCAGGATGCCGCCGTGATAAATGCCGTATTTTCAACTGTCGACTCGATATTTTCATAGAGGACTTCTGAATAAGCCCCTCGTTCCGTTGGCGAATGCCTGATTTATGCCTTGTCCGAAGATATTTGAATTGTGTTTACTTCATATTATAACAGTAATAAAGGAGTCACTGAATAAATCTCAATGCCTGATTAGTCTATATTTCTTTCACAGAATACAGTTTACCATTAGTTTATTACTCTTATACCCTTCTTCATTTAGCTGCTTCTGAAATACCAATTTTTGAATGTTTGCTATCTAAGCTTGGTTTTATATATGTTATTCTTGTTGGGCATTCCGAAACGACAACTTCGAAAGACGTAAGGCCAGAGGATTCGCCATTATCGCGAAGAGCCCGTGTTATTTGTTAACGAAAATCGGCCGCACGAAATGAGAAAAGTTATGAAACACGAGAAGAGGACGGGAGTAAGACGGACATTTTTAGTGGCTCTTAACTGTAGGCAACATTGGAAAAGGGCTCGTTTCTCTCAGGCTTTACGGCACGTTTTTCATCGCTTTCCCTTCCGCCCTCCACTAAAACCGGACCTTAAATCACAAGTGCTGTAGGCGACCTTTTATTACCTTCTTATACCATGTATTAATATTACAAATTCGCCACAATCTCTTAATAGTATACACCATCATTAGTGGAACTTTTCATGTTTGTGGGTGCGTTTACAGATGAGCGCGTTCGTAATTGTCCTGTATGCATGCGACACACACATCTTTCTAATTTATGCTGAAATGAAAATCGAGCATCGAATATTATTTGGTCTCGAGCGACCGAATATTAAAGCCGAAACCGGTTCGGTTCAAGACCATATAGGCGAGCGGAACGATATTGCGAAAACGCTGTGTTGGAGCGCCCAAACAAATGGCTCGAATGAAGAATAAACACCGATACGGGGCGTTGAAATTACAGTGTAGACAGTGTAAAATTGATACTTCATTGACACCGGGGACGTAATTTCAGTTTGAAAGACTACGCAATAAGGACGAAATTGAGACGAAGTCCGGGATGAGGTCATCGTTCGGGCTGTAACGGAACGGAGGTTTTTCTACCGCAGAAGGAGTGACGATTGCCCGAAGCGGGCGGGGGTAGGCGTGGCATTAGAATGATGAGGGTAGCGAGTCCGGATGGGACGCGAGATGGCCTGAAACCGTATCTTGCCCGCTCCTCACCCCTGGACAAACCTACCCTTTAACGGGTAACACGATATTGAGCCACCTTATACTTCCTCCCGCCCGGGCTAAAAATATGACTTCGCTCATCTTACGCTTCGAAAATCCTCAAGTTACATAATGATCAGTTCACATTTTCCTACTTTCTTTCCTGCTCTCAGAGAAAAAACCGAGTATCTGAAAAAAAATAAATAATAAATTTGCGAGATTCTGCGACGTCGAGTTATAACACAATTAATTCTACGATATCGCTCAAATAACTATAATGTTTTAAATTTGCATGCACCCCATAGATACTATTCTCTTCTTGCCTCACTAGCAGTATACTAGTGCACATGTAACTTTTCTCATTATCAATGTTAATGGTTAATTTCTGCAGTCCAATCGGTTCTATGCTATGTTTACAGTGGCTATGTTTTGACACGTATAATTTTTTTATCCATTGCAATAAACGTTTAATGATTGCTCACTTCGCCGATTACTATTATTATTATGGATACTGCCGGGTTGCAAAATTTGGGGGATTATTGTTTGAACATATTCATGGCTTCGTACGGGTGGGTTTTCGGTCCTAAATGAATTTTAATGTAGCATTCTCGCTCAAAGTACGTGCATGCATACATAATGAACGGAGGGGGTAACACAGGTTCAAGGCAAGACGTAGTTTAAATTTGGACGGAGGCCTTTGATGCTCGGACATCAGAGGAAAACCAGATTCGGCCGACACCAGCTGCCGTTAACTGTCCCCCCACACCGAGATGTCCCCATCAATCACCCCTCGCCCCGTCCACCAGGATTATACTAAGCCTTAACCTCCCTTTTTCCTGTTAAACCAGCATCGGAAATGTCTTCAGCGGTAGGACAACAGAATAGGAATTTCAGCCCTAAATAAATTTCAAGATAAATCAGAAGAGAAATCGGAGGGTAGGAGGCAATAGGATTAATTAAAATTGTTATAACAGTGATTCTTGATCTAAATTATCTGTATATAGATACAGAATACTATACTACTACCGGAAATAAATGGATAATACGCCATGGGAGAAGAAAGAAAGTAGCTTCCAGCTTATTCAGGCGCGGGATTTATTTAGGTTTGATTCGTAGAGAGCTATATTCACAATGGGTCCTGTCGATATCTGTATTTAATATCTCCTAACGACGGCTAGATCGAGAGGAAAGTAAAGGAGCGGCGGGAAAGTTGCACAACCTTCGGAAATTCTGACGCTTGTGTCATCGTCCCGAATTGATTCCGGGGCAGGTTCAAACCGGACAAAGTTTTTCGCCGTAATTGCGCAAGTTGGAGCGGGCAAAGCGAACAGAATATAGAGAGAAAAGAGGAGAAACGGCGGTAGAAAGAGGCCAGAAGTAGGTGGAATAAACGTGAGGAGAAAGACCGAAAAAGGTGAACAGCCAGGAGAGTTCGACCGGGGGTGAACCCTACCTCATTACCGTTATAATTGAATCTATCCCGACCCTCTTCCCGAGATGCTTTCGAAAATGCTTATTTCACTATTCCAGTTACAACAATTATTATAGTCTTTAATTTAATTTCAAAAGACAGTAATTGCATCCTATTTCGTGCTATAAAGCCATTTTAAAAGACCTAGCGCGTGAGGAAAACTGTTGACTGTGGAACGGTTTAAAGGGAATAAATCGTGAGTGGCGCGCATTACCGTTTTATTATATGAGATAATCGTGTTCGAGCCATTAGTATTATAGCGTGCTACATATTCTATATTTAGCCATGCCTAAACATGGTCAAATCAATTTAATCATCGGCGTTTTCTAGCAGGATTTTCTTACTCCCATTTCGAAACCTATGATAACAACATGGAAATTAAGAAATAAGGAAGCTAATATAATGTAAAATCTGATAATGTGCAGTGATTAAAATACTCCCGTATTAGAATGATTATCCAATTCTTTTTAATTTCGTTCGCATTGTCATTTGTCGCGAATTATTAAAAAAAAACTAGCGTTTCTTTTCATTCGTCTAAAATTAATGACCAGAAGTAAACCTTATAATATAATTTTGTTCCTTCTGATATAATCAGAATACCGCGGAAGATGTGGTGTTCATTAATTGTATAGTTTTTACATATCATACAGTTCGTCTTTCGGTCTTAGTTTTTGGAATCCACTAGGATGTTTCATGCGTTACAGGTATCGGGTCCGGGGAATGTACCGGGCTGTGTATTGGAGGGGTAAGTGTTTCAGACAAATGGTAACTGCATCTTGGGACAACTGCCGGTAATAATTAGCGGGACAGCTTCGACAGGGGTCGGTAACAGGCCGGGAGAGCCTCCTCCCTTGGGCCTTATACGGCGGCCGCCCCGATAAGTACAGGTTAGCAACGGACCGCCCAAGATTTATAGGGTTATCGGCTCCACTTATCTATTTTCGATTCGCCACAGTTTTAAGTGAACTCTCTTGTTTTATAGCCGCGCAAAGATCCGGCCGTTGGACTAGACGAATGGCGCCATGCCTCGCCCGAACAGAACAACTTCTAGGGTGTTAACGGCCCGACTGCATTTCGTGTAAGCCTGTGATTCACGTCGTGTCCCACCTGACCGCCCATACACCCCGACGTTAACCGATTAATTAATGCCCCCTTTGCTCAAATAGACGGATAATAAAACCTGATTTATACTAGACCGTTTTCTCTTTATAGCCGACCGGAAAAAATATATCGAGGAGGTCCGGCATAATAAATGCGGCCACATTTCAACTCCTATCTAGGATTTAGCCGTTCTTTTCTCGCAGTATTTGTGGAGGCGTCAGAAGCGGTCAGGGCTATGAAACGCAATTATGTACAGACAAGTATTTGTCTCGAAGACATTTTTCGTGCACCATCTAACGGCCCACCGTGTATAAGGTAATACGCGTTAAGGAAAGTACTCGGCATTGAATGTAATCACTCCCGACAGGGCATACGTCATTTGGGCCCGGTATTAATTGGGTTGGGGACAAGGAGACATGAAATATTCACCGGATGTCAGTTTTCAGTACTAATCCGACATGCGTCCCTTGGTCACCACCCGCTCCGCCTCCCGTTTATGCTAATAATACAAACTGCCGATCGCGCAGATATGCAAATTAATACCGCGGCATAAGGAAAAAATAATTTCGTACATTAATAAACGAGCGTCCTTGTTCCTGAAAACGCAGAGACGCTAAATCGGGTTTAATCTGTTGTGGCCGTTTGAGCGCAAGCAAAACACACACTGTTATCTCTCGATCGGTTCAAAATCAGGACCGGTTCCTGTTACTTTTTTTAATATCGGCCTTTTTCCATTCTGGGTGCAATAGCTCTCGACCGGGCTCTTTTCTCCATCAATTATTGTATTATAGCATGGCCTCATTAATTGGCAATTTCAATTGGCTATACATGCGGCCAATAAACGCGTTCTCCTGAATACAGAGCTGTTTGGAATCAACCTCTTAAAAGAGTGCAAATAATTATTTCAGTTTTAGTATGAGCACGTAGTACTGAATTGAGCAATACGCTCAATAAAAAATTCAGATCAAAAACATAAAACTATGTCAGCACTGTAGTTTACTAGTAATCTTAAGATTAACATTGGTATACATCGCTAGGACGTGTAACTGTCCCAATTTTGTTCCACTCTTGTACTGTTCCTTTTTACGCATTATTTATTCGTATATATATTTTTTTATATTTTGTACGCGTATTAAGATATATGAGGCAGTCGCCATTCAAAACGAATGTTCATAATATTTCAGACCTCGCATGAATGAATTCACTTAATACCGGAGTGGGCCAAGGTTTCGCAAAAATTTGACTCCACAAAAACGGGAGTCCCGTCTAATATTTATAGCCGACTAATATATCACCGGACCTCGCGCCGGGCGATATTTTTCTTTTTCTAATACGTTCCTAATTTTTTTACCGTAGAGTTTATTCAAATTAAACAACTAGCCCGTGTTTTTCCGAGGCGTGGGCGCCCCGGGCTAGGTTGGTGAGGTCGGGGATTGTCACACGGGGCACAACCCGCTCTTTTGTTTCGCCTCCCATAAATAACATTATGTTCGCCACATATATTATTTCACGAGGGCACAATGGCCGGTTGCTCGGCTCTAGATCATTCAGCGTGCGTTCGGCGGGACGTCCCCGCCCCCGGGGCCCCGGGCTTCACTCTCATTATCTTCCTTCTATCGCCGCTTCCTTTTGTCGTCCTTTACAACGAAAACTACAACAATCCTTCAATCCATCACTGCTCGAATTAACCGTTCGGATATGACACTAGCCACACACGGCTCTAGTGTGAAGTTAATGTGTTCCCGGGTCCTGATATAACCGAGATAAAGACGCATCGACATTTAATTTTTTAATTTAATAACACGCCTAATACAACCCATTCCGTGAACCCTGACTGGATCTCTTTTATAACTTAAACAACTGTTTGTACTCTACGTTCATAGCAGATAAGTATAACTACCAGAGTCATTGAGGCGGAGGTATAAATTCGTAAAAATAATTAATTTGACCTCGAACTCGACCGGAGGGCAAACTGGATTAACTCCGACACATGTAGACAACCGCATTCCTCGACCTTACGACAGACGCGGTCATTCAGACGGTTCATACAAAAAATTCCCATTCTAATCTGATTTCCGCTCGACCCTTGCCGTACTTCTCGTCCACTTTGGGGCCGTCCTAATCCCCCGCTGAGCGCCTACCACAGGGACCACAGGTGGTCGGATTGCGCTCCTTCTTTAATAACTGTCTCCGTGGGTGCTTTACTCTCTCAAATATTGTACCCCTACTTTAAATTTAAAGTTTCGCTGAAAATCACTAAAACCTCCTGCAAATAATACAAGTTTTTCTGCATACAACTTCCAAATCTATCGCCAACTGGGGACCTGTGATCGGGCAGATGTTTTATATCAGTTATAATTTACATAAGCATACTGTTCAATTAACACCCATTACAAAATCCACTTCCACTACCCGGCACAGTCAGAATCTTCCGAGGACCGTTAGCCCGTTGTCATAAACGATTCTGACTAAATCCGGAATTGATTATAATTGACACGAAATAATAAATTTACATCGCGGTCATTTACGTCCCGGTATATTCAGTTTTCTTTTTCCTTATATTAAGACGGGGGCTAATAAATTTGCATAATATTTAACCTGCACGTGTTTATACTGCGTTATCTCTGCGAGGCTGTAGGCCGGCCATCATAAAGGATTTACCTGAGCAGAAATTATCTCCCCCGACCCCTTTATTAGACTTTTTCTTCGAAATTCCCGTTGGACACAAAAACAACGTCCTGGGGACGTACTAACACAGTGATCGCCTTTGTTTTCAGCCAAGCTCTTATATGAGATTACCAATTTGCGGTTACAGAAGATTGAATAAGTGGGGATTTCAAAGCGTTGCTATGAATTAGTAAATCTGTTACTTTGATTTATATATATATATATATATATATATATATATATATATATATATATATATATATATATATCTGAGATTTTCTTTAGTATAAAAGCACCATATTGTAAAATTTTGGAGCTTCTTTTCGCACTCAGTATATTATCGAGCATCCACGGTAATGAATCTCGCAGAACAATGGGCCACTAACTCCCTCCAGATCGTATCTGTTGAAGCCGGAGCCAAAATTCGGGTGGATAAAGCGTTGGCCGATTGCAGTCGCTTTTATCGTCTCGCCTGTGCAGACAGAGAGAGAGAGAGAGAGAGAGAGAGAGAGAGAGAGAGAGAGAGAGAGAGAGAGAGAGAGAGAGAGAGAGAAAGAGAGAGAGGCATAAATACATATCCTGTCGTCGGTTTACGTACTCGGTTTCCTTTTTTAGGAAAAAATAGCCGCAAGCGGTTATTGCGGCACTAAATTTAAAAATATCTCGACGAGCGTATCTTATTCGCGCGCGTGTAGAATATTTTTTGGTTTAGGCACCGATACAATTCAAATGCCGGATAAAATAAATTATAAGCAAGCAATCCCAATTGACAAATTTGTAAACAGATATGCGCTATTGTTTTCGGCTTACGGGCCGGTACGATTATCAGAATAAATTTAACAACCAAATGAATAAAAGGCGACCCAGCTCCAGTGAAGTTTTTAGCTTCAATTCAATTTCAAGTGTCCAGAAAGATAAAGCCGGGAAAATGTTCTCCTTTTCCACTCAACGTACTCTTCGCCGTTACGAAATTTCGCTGTTTTTTGAGCGGGTGGTGCACTTTTTGAGGAAGCGACACTTCACGGAAGATGAAATGCCGAAAAAACAGAATTGATGAGATATCGACGTCCAAAATATATCCGGCTGTGTTTTACGAATTTTTTGATATGTATATATGTATAAATATTTCCGGTTTATACGGTTCAATACGGACACGGTCCAATGGAACAAATAACCTAATTAATACGGAAACGAAACAGAGCTAATGAACGGAAATCTGAATTAATTCATCGTGTAGACTGCATAACATTTGACATACGTTATTATGAAAATCCGCCGTTAATCATTAACGCGATTCTGGAACAGACCGATATTCAAAAAAGACATAAAGGGATTCGTTTGGGCCTATACACCAACGGTGCTCCCTTTTCGGCCATCCCGATTAGATGATAAATCCCACAGGAGAGCCGGGCGTAATATAAATGGTAAACACGAGGCCATATTATACGGGCTCCAAAATTCTATACGGAGTCGTTAATATAAATTTACGGTCGAATGCACCTATTCCCCGAAATTAAATTGAGACATTCGTCGGAGGAGATTTTGTCGGACCGACTCTAGCTAGCCGTTCGGTCAGTGGGCGAGTTTTATTGCCATTTTTATCTCCCACCAATTTACATAGTAACGTTCCTCGCTGGGACGTATTTGGGACCGCCGGTGTATCTTTTTACGCGATTGAATTATTAATCGAGGAGAGTATTTTTATGTTTTTAAAATATTTCTAAGCGAACAGTCGTAGAATGTAGCCCGGATATGTTCGAGCTCGAGAGTCACATGTTTAGCTAGGAAGGAAACATTAGGAGATTAAATTTCTTTAAACTCATAACAAAAAATAACGTATGCTACGATACAGGTACTGTTGATGTTTTCGGTTTTCTACCAGCGGAATGGGTTAATGATTCTAACCCTATGGAGCATTAGGTTAGCGCATCTATAGAACGTTATATGAACGCGTTTTATACAGTATACACTCGAGTATATAATTTAATACCTAACTGTTGACGGAAAGGAGTCAAATCGTTAAAATTAATAACCGGGGGCTACAGAGTCGGAGGAGTAAGCGCCTCTTGACACCCTTAAAACCTCTTATCAAATTATATTCGTGCAATTAATGATAAGTCCTCAAAGTTAGATGAGAGCCGGGGCGGAGTTGTTTAAACCGGTTAAACATAAAGCGGAAAGTCGAGCCGGAGTACAAAACTCCAGACGAAGTACTACCGCTTTTCGGCAAATCGGTAAAAAAAGCGGTTTCGTTTGAACTGTCTGGACGCAGAAAGCGGTAATAGCGCCGACCGACAATAAAGACTCGGCTAGCCAACCCAGGAATGGAAACTAGTCCTGTTACGATTTTAATCTGGCTTGGAGCAAGTGGAAATAATTTACTCATTTGTCAGTCGAGCGAGTGTCAGATTGACGCGAGATAGACTTATTTGAAGCCACCTAACGAAGTATTTAGCTTTCGACGAGGCGTCAGACTAGTCCGTCGTATTATATACGGAGAAATAAAAATTCGTGCACCAACTTCACGAGAGGGCATTTGATTAGCCAAAGGAAACGAAATGCATTAACGTTTGTGAATATCAAAAAATTTATTATAGTACTTATTGATTTATCAGATTTATCGTACTTATAGTACGATCAGATTTGGAATCTGGCGGGGAAAGAAAACCAACACACTATTTTGATCAAAATCCGTTATTAGGAACATGTACTGTAAGATTTCGGATAAAATCGCTCTCATTACTACAGCAATTACAACGCCGCTCCAAGTCAAGTTTTGATAAAAGATGCTGCGCAACAAGAATGGCAATGTCATTACCCTAATTTTAGATATCTTTGATGTTGGTGAACGCCTAAAACTGCGAGCCCATTAAAAGCGGGAAGAGGTGTGTATAGTTTCCGCATCACCGACGACGCAAATGAGTTCTCGGTTCGAAAGCCGGGCGACCCGTCCATGTTGTTCCCTCCTTACTCGGATTAATCGAAATTAATCATTTTATTTACGTTTTGCTTGAACAACTGAAATGATATAAATTATAGTACCATTTTTATATTTATTCTGAAGTAGATGTATACAAAATTCATCTATGTGCATATTTTTAAATAAATACAAATCTTTAACCCTTCTGAAAGTGACAGAAAGTGAGATTTATTTTCACCTCCAGAACATTGCAAAACTATTTCGTTTCGACAAAGTGAACGTTAACTGCTTGGTGTAATTTAATTGAAGAACAATTGCTCAATGCGTATTACGCTTTAAGCCCGAAGTTTATGAAGAGGGTGAGAGAATTTACCAGCGAGGCGTTTGAATAGGAAATGTTCTATTGAAATGGAAAACAGAGTTGGTTACGAGGTTCAATTATCTTTATCAGACGCGCGACTTCAAAACAAAGCGGTTGGGTCGGGTCGTTCCAACCGGGTTCGGGAAATTATCCAGTCGCGCGCACCTCAAATCGTTACCTGAGCGATTTTAGCCCCGATGGGGTTTCCCACCGGGGTTTATTGTCCGCCTTAATTAGAGCTAGACAATAATATCACGCCCCATTTAAGGGCATCGCAAAACTGGAATGTGTTGTACTTAACTCATTATCTCACAAAATCTTGAGTCATTTAGAAATATCTGAGGTTCCTTATAAATGTTCCATCTGTTCACATTTAAGTATAAAAAACAAACTACAACAAAGTGATTTTACATATATGTATATTTTTAATCCTATAATTTTGATAAACGATTCAATAGATTCTTCATTTATGTTTAAATCAGTAAGGCAATCTTTAGACGATACGTCCGGCCACGAGCGGGAGGACGAGGATTTCATCTGCTAAAACTGCTTGCGGCCACCCTCCCTTCGAATCCACTTAGAAGTCCGGAGATGACTAAAAATAGAAGGCGTTTTAAGGAACGCAATCACCATTTCCAGCCGATTACCCGGCGTGTACAATAACAGACGTTGGGAAGGACAAAAATCAGTCAGCCCCCGGGCACTTTCCACTGCCTACTCGTAATTATTAATCATCAGCACCGATTTGGAGCTCCGCCCACAATACGGTTCTTCAGGTATATTTTACAAAAACGAAATCTCTGAAGGGGCGTTTTAAATATTTAAACCAGCTCCTTCCCACCCGGCGGCACCAATACAGGCTTAGTGGATCACCACGACTCGAAGCCATGGGCCCGAGTTTCAAAATAGCGTTGTAAATTAATTATAGTTGTGGCCCGTCGTCGAGGAGGCTATGCAACAATTTGTAACGTCGTTTAATCTCCGTACGTTTGAGTTTTGTATAGATTGTTTGTAGAGATTTAATTAATTAAAAAAGTGTCCTTCCTCTCTATGAATAATAACTATCGTTTAATTGCATGATTAGTCTTCTAATAACAAGACTATTTATAAGAGTGTAGTCAATTGTAATGGCTACAAGGATTGGTAAGCGGAAATTTGCCGCCACTTATCCCTATATTGGGATGAATGCGAATCGGAATTATTAATATCTTGATATAGTTCTCGTCAACGATAAGGACGCTCATATAACTGAAATATTGGAGCCTTGAATTGAATCAATCGGCCGACGGCACTAAAATCTGCGGGACATTGGTCAATGGCCGCGGCATTATCCACTTTGCTAATTGGCGTCAAACATCTCGGAGACCAGAGAATTGTCGGTCATCACTCCTCATTTGGACCACCGCCATTTTGATTAGGCCAACGTTGCCTGGCCCTCGATGTCAGAGAGAGAGAAAAGAGAGAGAGAGATGGTCGACAAATTGTACGTTGCTACATTGCTTTGTCCGACCTAATGGATGGTTCGCGGCTATTATTTCAATTTTTTTTCTCAGGCTCAGTCAGTTCAAACAATAACAGGGAAATCTGATTGCGGACCCATTAAATTAATCTAATATCCCATTCTGGTTGGCGACAACGTGCTACAATAATCCGTCATAGATTCGGCGTTGTTTGACCCCGTCCTTGGCTGGAATACAATAACACTGGTTGAAATGGGCTAATTAAGAAGCCCACTTTAGCATATACGTAGGAGGGCTAATATTTCTACTACGATAGGGAACCAAATAGCACAGAATCGTGGAATAGTCTCAATCTGTTTTTAGTTGAAGGTTTTACACTGTAATTATCAAAGAGGGAAATGGCCCGATATTATGGCCATTCACGGATCCAGTAGGATATTATATTTTCCAGTAGGGAAATCATTCCCTACATTGCTAAACATTTTACATTAAATTAATGAACTCCCCCATCTTGTGTATGATGACTATTCAACGCAGCCTTCCTAAATTGAATGCCTAATGTAATACTCGTTTTCACGTAACCGTTTCGATTAAAGTAAATATCTTACCTAGTGAAATGATTTGTCAGGGAATGTTCCTGAAAAGCATAGGAGTGCGTGTGAATGTAAGTAAATGAATGGAAACAAATTAATTTCATCCGCTGGAATTAATGGTGATAATTTTAATAAAGTACTATAGAGGTGTACCAAATAATTATTTCGAAGCGAACAACAACTCAACGGGGTGATTAATCGATCCAAGTTTTTAAAACCAAATTACAAAATCCTCGGATTTTCTTCTCAGTGAAATCCAGTCAGATATGATTTCGTCGGAGAGATGCGTCAGCAGTAAAATGGAAAAATTGCTGACTCGAGATATTACCACTTTCTCCTACACTACAGTGTTATTTTATAGAGAAAGACAAATTTTTTTATAATGGGTATACTGGAATTTACAGGCTACTTGAGTTTAGTCAGCTGAAAATTCTAAATGAAGGTAAATTTGGTCTGCTATCGTGGCCTGAAACATATAATTGAAGGATAATTCTGAAGTCCGGTTGTAAACGCGTTAACCTTGTTTCTCTAACTTTTACTTACTAACTAAGGAGAACTGTAAAACAGTTATCGCCCTATTAGTCGTAACTTATGCTATATCCAGAATATATCCATTTAGAACGTTTAACGAACGCAAAAAATGCTGGAATTGTAATCATACGTTTTATCAATCGATTAATTGTACGTTTCTGTTAATTACACCAAAAGGACAATAATTATGTAAGTAAGACTTGTCCTAACGAAGTTTTCTTTTGTAGCCTATTATTAAGCCGGCTTCCGTTTTTATAGCATTCTTGTTAGGACTAAAAGGTTGGTACTCTGGTTTTATTATAGGGGTAATCATTTGAAAAAGGTCGGGCAGTTCCTCGGCTCTATAAACACAGGCATCCTTCAATTAGAATCTAATATAATTTAACATTCCAATGAAAATTCGCTAACGTTTTATCATCGCGTTACGACAGATTCCTAGTTACTACCGCTTTTAATCACTCCATTATTATGAAACAATAATGTTAGGAATATTTATGAAAGCGAAGATTAGGGTCACCTTGTCCAACGACGAAGAAATGGGAGACTGCTTATGGGCTACTGGAAAGCACTTTTTTGTTTATACAGGGAAAATTGTTTTAAAGCCCTTTGCTCTAATGGATTCTCCAATCGGCATATACTGGAAAACACCTAGGTTGTTGGGACCGATGGAGTCGAAATGGAGGATTCAAGTTAGTGTGGGACCCGACGGGAAGAATGTTGGGGGTTGGCCTACCGGAGAGTTACACGATTTCACATTGAAAGTATTCAACGCATGACTCTTGTTACTGTATTGATTGTAAATTTATTTTTTATTCAAGAGACCTCATAGTGTAGGCTAATTCACACAATTCTCCAAAACGGGCACTCACCAATGCAAATCCCCTACAGCCGCCTATCGGGGGAAACGCGAACAATGAGCAGGAGGACATAAAGAAGGACATGGGCCCGGCATATCAATCGAATGTCCGCCCCTGAACAAGCCCGAGGGGGAAGGACAGTGTTTAATAAAATATGAACCGGGGTTGGGGAGGTGCGCTAAGAGGGTACGCGGATCAGCATACAATCCCGGACCAGGACGAGGGTGCATTATTTATGAACGGTCACCCAAACGTAGTATAGTAGCCAAAATAGGATAGTTCACGCCGAGCATACCCCCATCTGGATGGAAACCACGACGACGATTGAATCAACCGCCGTAACCGATGTTCTAATGATACTGACAACTTTTTTCTAATTTTAACATTGTATCCGTCAGACAATAAAAATTATATTTTTTTGACATTTCTCATAATTCTAATCCCAACTTTCTGAAACAAATAGGCAGGACCGGCTTAACGGCAGACGTTAGCCCGAATTAAATGAATCTACTGTACATAAGGAAATATAAAAATCAATACGAGAATACCGGACCATTTCGCTCAAAAGGTAGAAATATCCATTCCCTCACAATGAATTTTTTGCTTTTTTTGTAGTGTGAGTGCTGTCACAATTAAATGGTGAAATCAATCAAATGCAATTGTAAAGCGAGCAGAATTTGTTTTTGTACGATTCTAAAAAGCAGACTTCAAAATGACCGAGGGTCATCGTATTCGTATTAAGTTAAACTCTCTAACAACTAGTTTCATTTCTTCGGAAAACAAAAACGCAAAGCTACATGGACTGCGTAAACTATGCAAAACATGAAATTGGAGCTTACACGAACGCTTAAAGTAGTTTCACTGAACAAGAATGCATCGGCAGGGATGTCCACAAGTTTGAACACCTACCACCCAAAATATTTATGCAATGTATTTTTTTAATTATATTGTGCTTCCTTAGTTCCTTAATCTTAAACATTAGATTAATATTCTATTCGTATATTAAAAACGTATATTTTCAAACAATCACATCCGCCATAACATCATCACAAAACCAATTTGGCTCTATTGACCCTAATGCGGAGGCCAGTATTCTCACTTGAAGAATACCGAATCTCTTACGTTAACGACTATAATCGGCATTATAATCCGACTTCAAAGTTTGAAAATTAGCATCCTCTCGTTATCAGTCGTTTCATTCCAAGTTTTCCCATCTAATCCTCTAGTCCGACAAACGGCCTCCATACAGTTGATCTCCACCGCCGAATAAAGGGTAAAAGGCCGATTAAAACGCCTGCCTTTCTTAGAAATAAGCAATTATTCATTGTACTACTAATGACTGAACTATTGTATTATTCGTTTTATTAAATTATTGTAACAATTTTATTTCTTTTCTGTGTTTAAGTGCGTTTTCTTCGTGGACTTTCCAATCTCCTTGAGCAGGGAGTATAGGGGTATAAGTAGGAGCTCGATATTCTTAGCCTTGTATTCAAACTATCATTAAATATATTCGACAAAGCAACAATTATTTAGGTACAAAAAGGCCGAAAACAACTGTCAGGAACCCCGGTCAAACGTGTAAACCCTCGCCGGGCTCCAGTGTTAATTGCACGGGCGCGGAAACTGTAAGTAATTCAATTGCACCGCGGCCCGTGCCAAAAACCAAAAACCGCGAAAATGAATTGAAAGTTTCCCATCCCACCCCAACAAGCCGTAAACAAGGCGGCCTCTTATTCCCGTCCGCTTCCCAAATTGGATTCAGTTAATGAAGGTATAAACAAATGGAACAACCCCGACTTTACGCCAGTCAAATTTATAGGACAGCGAGTCCTGACTGAAGAGATTAAATGGTTTATTGAATTTGGTAATTGTGTTTTGCAATTTTGTAACTTCTTACTTCAAGTAACGCTTTGTTGTTTGTAAAACAAAATGAGCCATTTCATACAAATGAGAGGCAAATGTTATGTCGTTCTGAACCGCATAGATATAAAAAAGTTATTAGTATCTTGATCGATGCTACCGGTGGTAGGGGGAAACATTATTGCTTAATCTGGTACAGGTAAAACTGTAATAATCTAACGAAATCGGACTAGCCGTTGTCTCTTTGGATATAGGACATACTCTTCTTGGCAGGGAAAGTACGGCTCGTTCAACATTCGAGTTGCCACATAATTTAGTACGTAGGATAACAAAGCTGTTTATAACGTCAGTAAAGGTTCTAGCAAACTTTCAGGACGAATGTAGCCTGGCTCATTAGGGAGCCCTGGAAGCTTTGAACCGAACTGTGCAGGATTCTTTGATGGGAGGAATAGTTTTATGATACAATACAAAAGGTAAGACACTTGACTGATTAAACAGGCTTGTATGGTTGCCAGGACATTACTGCAGAACGTTACTTCGATTCGTTACTAAACTGGATGATACGAACAAATGGTTTTGCAGTAAACATTACGGACAATTTTTTTCTCCGTGCCTCGCGTACACCGTCCTCTCTTATCTGGGGTCGGTCCAACGATTATGCTTCCGGCGATGTCCCCCCTCTCCCACCCTTTCCAAGCTCTCACTCCGCTATCGGGAAAGCCCACCGGGCTAACGAGTGTGCCCGAACTTGAAAGGAGTCCGATTTTATTCATTTATCTGTTCGGCGGGCCCGCCCGCCCATTTCCTCCCCCTAACCGACCCCTATTTACCCCACCCTGGCGCCTCCGTGAAAACGAGCTCGGAATATATTAATATTTGGACAAATTCAGCTGCGGTAAGTTCACTGGCCTGGATAGAAATTAAACTTATCCCAAAAATTAATTCGGAAAAAACCATAAAAAGTGTTCCGACAAACGAAGAAATATAAATTCAGTATTCCTAATTTTTAAAACGGCACGACAGATCGCAACCCCTCCCGTAAGATTTGTTATTTTACGTAGACTAAATATTTGTTTATGCGTTCCTATGGAAATCCTGGTAAAAGGAATGCAATAATCATATTCCGTTTTTATTTCACTTCATTAGCATTCCATCTCCACCAGGGCTCCACTTGAGTTCTAGTTTTACGCGTTCATAGAATATTTTTGATTTAATGCGTTCGTTGTGAAAAAAATTCTAAACTAACTCCTGGGAAATCCATTTAGGAATAAAATTGTAAGTACCAGTAAAAAAATATACATATATTACGTGTATATATATATATATATATATATTACATAACTCCAAATTAAATAATAATAATCTAAAAAAATTAATATACAAAAATATGGATTTTTATACCGAAACTAAAATTAAAGAATATGAGGATGTTGGATAGGTGAGTCGCCGACTTTATATCGGTTATATTTTTAAGCTATTTGGTATGGAATCGTATTTGGCTACTTTTATTAAAGGAGGAATAAGAGGGAAACTCTTGTAGAGAACTCTGGATCAGATCGGAACCGACCGAGCGGCGGTTTTGTTATTTCCGAAGTTGCCGGCTCGGACAAATCTCGGCCCCGGCAGAGCGTATTCCTCTTCAGCGTTCAACTTGGGAGTTTTATTGTTCGAACGCTTCAAATACGGAAGAGTTTTTCAGACCAATCGGATTACAGAACTGAGAGTGATACTGAATCAATAAAATGGCTGAAAAAATACCAAGTTCAGTACCTCTCGTGTCTGCAGTTAAACGGATGACTGTTAAATTTCGCTATTGACAGATCTTCTATTGTACAGAAATTTACCATAACAAGTATCTGACTAGATCTGACATAAATTCATAATCTACAGTAGAACACGAATTTTATGTATATTCTCAATCCGGAAGAATATTTTTTTATTTCTAAATTAATACAAATGAATTGAAAGGACATATTTATGTGGGTCGTATATTTATAATGTGTGACACATCATAAAGGGACAAAATGAATAATGAACAGGGTAAAACAAAAACAAAATAGCAATCGGGAGAAATATTTATTTAATTGATACGTGGTTTAATCCCGCGTGGTTTAACTGTATTGCAAAATGTACAGCGTTGTACAGTCATATTGTACAAACACGGCGGGGATTCTGAATTGGTAAAGGTGGAGTTTTCGGCGGATCGTGTGCATGAATATTTTTACTGGCGGGTGAAAAATTGATATAGTATATGAGCTTGGGGCTTGTGTCGAGGATCGGAGAATTTCCAGGAACAGTCAGGAGGGCTAGACGCGAGGAAACTAAATCTATACGGGTCTTGTGAAAGTTATGAGTTTGAAAATATCGAGCGCTGAAGTAATCTGGAGGATTGAAGGTTCAATTAAGCGTTTATAAAAAGATAGTTATTTCATTATGACTATTTTTTGAAATAGGAATATAAATGGGGATAAAACATCGCATAAAATATCCCTGCCCAGTTGCCACTTGGTTATCACAAAATTCGGCAGTTGGGTGAACGAACGAAGGTGACCCATTTTACTGGAAATTTTGGGAGAAATATTCGAGTTAAATTGGCCCCGGGGAAATTCCGGTTTAAGCACGGGAAAAATAAAATCCTAGCCGCGTTTTGGGCTGTTTATTTCTATGCGAGTTAGTGCGTGGGGTGCGCGAAGCGGGCCGAATAATTTAGTGTTTGTGCGACTCTAAATTTAGCTGGCGGGCCAGCGACACAAGGGAAAGTCGGATCCTTTTCGGCCCGAAAAGTTGTTAGGAACAGTTCTGAACTTAAATTTTCAGCCCGCTGTAAAACTCTCGTCTCTGACCTCGCTAACTTCCGCTAAAGGTTTTATACTGCCCGCTCTGTAACTCATCACTGGCCTTCATTAGTGCAGTGTTCGAAACAGATTTATTCGTTCATAAAACAACTGAATTTTCCACTCCTGAAACAGCTTAGGGCACTCACATTCAAGTGTGCGGCATCACGTAATCATTAATACCGAGTTGTATACATGACTAGGAACAAATCGCAGCCTTTAATCTTGTTACCCCCATAATATTACTGGTTATAATTATAAATTATATTTCTGAGAATTCATATCTCGGGATAAAATTATAATTTAAAAAATAAAATTATATCATACGGTATTTTAGCGCTATAAATATGCCATTGAAACATTATGTTAACCTGAATCTATTTTAGAATTTGACTTTCAAATTTTTTATTTTTTTTATTTATTTATTAAAAGTGTTTATACTGTATTATTTATGGGAGGGCAAAATAAATAGCGACGATCCGCCTCATTAATGCGAAGATCAATCGTAGCCGTTTGCCACGAGAATTTCCAGGGGGACGGCAAACAGTGCGATGACGTGCAGATCAGTAGTGCGGGGCGGTTCGGACCGGACGCTATTAAAAGTGGCGAAAGGCCAAATCAATTCATTAAGCCCATCAGCGGGCAGAAGTTTCGCCATAAATGCGCAGTTTCTACTATCCGGCCGTCCGTTTCGAGGAAACCGGTAGGCGTTGATTTTCGCCCCCCTCAACTGTAATATCCGTGACTCCGGCTTTAGCTATAGGATAGGCCTATAGTGAAGGGACGAGGGGGGCAACAGGTGGCGGGCGAGCCTTAACCACGACAAGAAAGGCCAAAGTTGGTAAGGTTGTTAACCCGCGGTGAGGGTCACTACCGAGAAACCATCAGATCCAGTGACATCACTCCCGGCCACCCGAAAAAGGTCAACAATCAACCCGCCCGCCTTTACTATTACAGAGTTTTGGAATTTACGATAATTGAAATAAGGCCCGTAGTCCGCAGAATCGATTTTTTCTTCCTTTAAATATTCGACTTTTGCCGCGATACTCAGTTCGAAAGCAAAAACGGGTTCATCCGTGCACCTTATCTTATCAGTTATCTTGGTTCGAAATAAAAAAATGATCTTAAGGCTTTTAAATTAATAAGTTAGTCAATAATAATTAATTATTGGAATAACTCGCGTTTGCGAGGAAACTCCGACAGGAAATGTGTATGGTTTCACTCGATAATAACGTGGATTGTCAGAGAAACGCAAGGTTAATTTTATGGACGGGACACGGGATAATGTAGAACTAACAGCCGCCGGTCAAAAGGGACATATAATTTAAAGAACTCTGGATTAGGCGGTTTTATGTGCTGGCCCTAGTCAAACAGGTTGGCGAACAAATCATAAACGAAGATTTTATAGTTGGTTTATGTAGGTTGGGCCCGGGCTCGAGGACTCGAGGCGGTACCCGAGTGTAAACGGCCCGGTCAACATCGTAAATTCGGCACCGTGAATTCCATAATGGAAACCGTATGAAAATCGTTTCGCCTTTAGCTACAAATTTACTGGCGTGCTCCTCCAAACGAGCGCTCGTATGCCCTCCTCGTACAAATGATAATTACCTCGGACCCGCCCCTCCTATTCAAATCGAAATAAATATTTAAACTCGTTTTTATTCCGTGGCCACTTCGAAGAGGTTACAGTTGTTTTTATGTAGAATAATATATTGGCCGCGAAATTATTCGGCTTTAAATTAGATTCCGAATCCACCGAAGCTAATAACAGTGATGAAAGATTCGTTTTTATTTATGCCAACACATATTAAAGGTCAACCAAATAGCTCCGTCCGGTTATCTCACATTTAAATTAAGGAGATGGTGGGGAAGAGATAAAGGGGTCATTAATATCAACTTAATGCTATGTTATATCCTACCAAACGAGTAGAAAAATAAAAGGACGAAAACGTCAACAGTTGTTATTACAATATTTTGAAGGAATTTCTCTAATATTGGCAGCAAACTGAAGTTGGTACAACAAACGTTATTGATTAATTTTATCTAAAAAACGGATAGAAACTTCCTTTATACAATGTTGCTATAAGCATTTCAAATGAGGACCATACCTCTTGCTATGGGACTGGGCTGTCTCATTCGTTAATTTATAATAGTAGAAGTGTCGCCTTGAAGAGTAAAGAATATTTCACTGTTTTAATTAAAACTCCTTGTTCTATTTCGACGGTTGTACTTAACTTTTCATTTGGATTCAATTTTCGGCTCGAATGAACTCATTTAAAATTATTTATTCTCGTTGTCGGATCTGTTTCACTTTTTATTTTGGTGTAATTTCGTAGATTCCTCTTCAATGAACACAGTCAAATAAGAGTACACAGAGTAAAAAATAAGGGGCGGTAGGAACTTATTAATGTCACTCTTAAAGGAACTTTGGAACAGACTTATGATTAGGAGTTACCAGGGCTTAGGGTGGCCTACTTTTATCATTAGTCTATACATAAATCGCGTATATCTCAGCTGAATTATTCTTGGCTCGTTTTATAATGAAACAAAACTCTTCTTACAACCGATTATAATAAATTTATAAATAAATACAAGAAGCTCCATGCAGACATATACTGGGGAGAATGTCCTAGGAACTAGGGAGGTTGCGGCTGGTTTGTGCATACATAAATTTGTGTATATAACGAATCTATCCATATGTAACCTTTTACAGCTCCTCATTATTCTTACCAAGCAATTTCTACGCGATATATTTATATAGCCCGATTTAGACTTACCGGCTGAACTAAAAGCAACAGCTAAGTGGTTCTCGCTAATGTACCGGCTTTAAAGAGCCTCCTTAAATCCGGGCAAGACCTGAATTCTCACCCCTTTTAAGAAAGGGAATGAGGAAAAGAGTTCTGGGAATTCGAAAGGGATTGGACCGATACCGTATAATATCGTCGCCCTTAAATAATTCCGGTCTTATATTACCCCCTGTCTGGGGGGAAGGAAGTTGGTACGTGTTCGGGGATCGAACCACCCTTTCGCCCGGCCAATACGTTATCTCCTATTAATCTCCCAATTGAGTTAGCCACTACCTTTATCGACACAATGAAATTTATGGGTGCCCGCTATTTCATCGGTGTTCCAAATGGGGCGATTCCCTCAGGCAAAAGGGTAGATTTTTATTTAGATTTCTTCAACTTCGCGGCTCGCGGTGCACATTTTAAATATCAAAATATTGGTGGTAGGACAGAATATTAATTCACTATTGTATCTGGTACTTCCAGATATTTATTCACGCCCTACGATTTTTTAGTATTTCTACTTAAAATTTATGTAATTCCGAAATTATTATTTAACAATTGTAATTCCGAGTCCACATTATTGCTCGACGTTCTTTACCTCCATATCATGTAGCAGGGAGCAAAAGTAGACCGCAATATCATTTAATCATCGCCGTTTTTCCGCACGACATAAATTGTGTTTTTTTCGTCGTTTTAATAAGCCCAGAACACAGCAGGCACGGAAGGTGTAAAGTCCTCGGTCATACGCTACATCACCTGTTCAAACTGCAAAAGTTCTATTGTATCTATCAGTTAAACTAATTTATGTAAATTTAAATTTCCTTTCAGTAATTATGATTAGTTGTATCTATAAAATTTGAGTCAGCCAGAATGCTAAAATTATTATCTACAACACATTTACAATGACCTTATTCTGAAAATTATATTGATGATATTTATTATCGTTTTACATAATAAATACGTAATTTTGTGTGCATATTAGCTTTTATTTATGTTTTATTAAATTATTTATTACGTCATGTAGTCATGCGATTTTTTCCCCGCGGTATATGCTTGCCTCGTTCGGTATTTCACCATCGTCAGTAGCATTCCGTCAGTACTTTTACTTTTAGCGTAAGTACACACCATCTACTTATGCGTGTCGCCAGCTATTAATTAAAGTTAGGAAAAAATTATCCCACAGCCGAATTTAAATTATTCGTGTATCCTAGAAAAGCAGTTTCTCGCGTAACCTTTAACGGAATACATCTTAGTCGGCCCGGGCGTTTCGTTAATTATATACTCAGATTACAATCTTATGTCAAATATAATTGAGTGACGGATATATATATATATATATATATATATATATATATATATATATATATAGCAGATAGGGGAATGCTCGGTGAATATCAATGAGCGTTAAAAAAAAGTAGAATAAAAAACAGAAACAGGGAAATAGAGGGAACCATGACGTCCTAGTTCGGAGACCAGTACGTGATACTCGGTAAATAAGGACAATTTTACCAGTCTAGACTCATTAATGAACGGGTCATGTAGTCCAGAACGAGGCACGCTACACAATGCTCGCTCCAATTAAGTTAATTCGTCTCGATAATACGGGAGTTCAGACTTCACTATTTTGAATATGAATTTGGCCGGAGAATGCATTTTCGAAAAGAACGGGGAAAAAACCCGAATTTCAATTCAACACGCACGGTAAGAATTAAAGCCCGGCCCGAATAAAAATCCACCGCCGCCGCTCTATTCTAGTGGCGTTTCTATTCTTATTTCGCTCGCTATTTCTGTAAACGTGATATTCTCCGCCGTCTATTTATGACGCACGGTTTACAACTTGTGCGCTGTTGGGTCTTGGAATACTGTAGGTTGTGTATTGGTTAAGTTTTATTATCGTGGCTTCCTATCGTCTGTTGCTATTCGAGTCCTCAATTTGTAGAGTCGGGCGCAAATATCGACGCTCCAACACTATAGTCGCGGTTCCGAACCTCTCTAGCCCCGGTTCGTCGAATATACAACCTGTAGATTTGCACCCAATAGGGCTGTAGGTTTAATATGATAATAGAGATATGTACGAAGCGATACATCACAAAAAATGAATGAGACATTATGAAAAATAACTGAATATGAAAAATGTTTTATAAAAATAGGAGACATTACGAATTTCTTTAATAACGGAAAGCTTCCCCGGGCGATAAATGAGACCGTCCCGAGAAGTGAGACATATTCCTTATTAAAAAGAAACAGAATTGAATCGGCAAATCATTTTTCGAAACGAAGTTTTATGTTCAGTCACATGGAAAGAGAGCAGACGAAAAAACGACAAGACGTTATTGGTAACGAGATAGCGGAAGACATTATCATAAATCTACATAATAGGCCATCCTATAAATTCCGAATAACGAATTTGCTGATAAGCGGGGAAGCCCGCTATGGGATTTTTCGTTCCG
Organism: Lethocerus indicus; assembly: GCA_019843655.1. Taxonomy (NCBI): domain Eukaryota; kingdom Metazoa; phylum Arthropoda; class Insecta; order Hemiptera; family Belostomatidae; genus Lethocerus; species Lethocerus indicus. The sequence continues at coordinate 27,361,850 of JACDQD010000004.1, read as the reverse complement.
CTATTAATTTCCCCCCGGCTCGCGGGGTTAATATACCGCGGCCCGGCGGAATTTTTTAATATTCGTTTATTTGTTTCCGAAAAATAAAAAATGATTCCGCCATCGTTATATCCGTGTGGCAGACCCGGCATACGGCCTAAACGATTCTCCCATTATTAATCAACCCACGTTCGGTATCAATAATTAAATTCGGGGGACGCTAGACGATTTGATAAAATCGACTGCAGATCTCTAGAAACCCTTCAAAACTAGGAGAGATATTCAAGGGAGACGAATGAGGTCGAAATTGATCAGTCAGGAACGTTTGTGAGGGATTGAGGTTAATTAGCTGATAGTCGCGCTGAAGCAGTTCAACGGTAATCGATCGCCGCAGACGGAATAAATAGCCCAGATAATAATCATAATTAGGATTCTATTTTTGACTGACAGCTGAACAAAAAAATTATAATTTTAAATTACAGAATTTTGAAATATTAAATTGTTGTATGAATAATTTAAATCTGTAGTTCCGTTTTTGGAGTGCGAGTTTAAGAGATAATTTAAGCGTATTTGTTATTTGATTCCGATCTACCATTAATCAACTAAATTGACTGCATTCAATACTTCTTGTGCAAAGGAATATTTAATTAAGATAGTGATAGTTTCTCTATAAGACCTCTTGAATCTTAACTTCGAATTCGTTCCGAATTTGCGGTTATTACAAAATTTATACTTTTCCAATTGCGTACGTAACAATGACCTTATTTGGAGGCCAATTCGGTCTTATTCCTTCGAGGAATTCAGTCGAAAACTCAGGCACTATTCAATTCCCCCACCCGACCCCCGAATTGGGATAGGCCAAACTGATTAAAAGGCTCTTCGCTAAGAAATAAGAACTGAATAATTCATGACTTGAGAGTGTCCTTCAATACGGCTTCCCTCGAACAATGAGGCTTATTCTGGAATCCGAATGGGAGCGGGAGACTGACGCGTCTCCACTTAATTATTCCCCATGACTCATTCATCGGCCGTTCTAATTTTTAATTAGGAAATAACGGAATTTTAAACTTATACTTGAAATCAAATATGTTTTCTTTATTATAGTAATTGAAGTTCAAGTTGTAACTGTTGCCGAGGGTAAGACGGGCAAAGAATTTCAATTTGGGCATGACAATTGTACAGGCCAGATTTAGCCAGTGCTAAATCGAGAAAGAATGAGGAATGGGCGCCACAATAATCGTGGCGCCTCGCGCTTCGCGTACTCTCGTAAATCCAAATTATTGTAAATTATTTCGGGTAACTCACGGGCCGTTTGACTTAATTTGTTGTTTCACGCCCCTTTCAAAAGCCCCTTAAACAGGTCATCGTCCAATTTGTTTTAAGTCGGAGCGGTGACTCTACACATCTTTTGAAACGGTCCCCACTTAATAAGAAATTCCTCGGAGAATGCCCGCGTTTCGCGGAATTGTTGGCACTCTGATAGTCCTACTAGTCTTCAGTTAGTCGAGTAGTGGGATTAGAATGAGTCTGAGAAATACGGAGGGCGCTAACCCGAAAATCTCGGTTTCAATTCCCTTTCACCGATCGGATTATCATTATTTTCATCATCAAATTTATATTTTCTGCTTTTCACTAGATGATTATTGTTCCATAACACTGTATATCACCGCAAATAATCGGAAACATCGATCAGGAGTCTTAAAATTGTCTGCGGCCTTATTTGGACGGAAAACATCTGTTAGATGGAACGCTCTGGAAGCGATTTCGAAGACGTTGAACCTCGCCGAAATAATTTATTCCCGGAGTTGTTACAAATGTTTATTTTCGCGAATTATACAATCCGACCCTTTCCTTCCACAAGACTAACTATATTACAGTCTGATCACTCGAGAAGTTTCAATTTGTTAGGCGGTCGTGGAAAATAACGCGGTGCCAATAACACCACTCGACACCTATCAAATTTTAGGACTTTAGTGATCCACTACTTCAAAAATTAAAAGAACCTCCTTGAAGAATTTATTTGAATTATATTTAGTACTTTTTATTAGTGCTCAGATCCAAAATGAATTATTTAAATTTATGCTACACTATTTGTATTTCCTCCTTATTTTTATTCACCCGTACAGTTATTATATTTAATAATTTCATTAAAAATAGTATCTAGGAATAAACTTCTTAATTTAAAACACAGGCTTGGTAAGTCACGAAGTAAAGCAACAATCGAGAAAACAGATGGCAAACACATTCTTTCATTTTTCAATAAACAGAAACCAATTGCACAGAGGCATTTATTTCGGATATGTGAACAAATTTTTCGTTTCCAAATTCTTTTCGAGATGTCTAGGGCCCGGTTATCGACGAAGTGCCTGGTGCGGCTAATACTGGACGCCCTCAACGTTATTGGACCGGCCAAATTGGTGGATATCAGAAAGTACCTGAAGGAACTGACCCCGTTGGAAATCAAGAAGGGTCTCAAGCTGGCCGTCGAACAGGATAGGGCGGACATCGATGAAGACAATATGTGCGGAATTTTCCGAAGAAAGGAAACGTGCAAGCCGAAAAAGAGGCCGTGCAGGACCAGGAGGAGGTCTTGCAGACCAAAGAGGACGAGGAGGAGGTCTTGCAGACCAAAGAGGACGAGGAGGAGGTCCTGCAGGCCAAAGAGGAGGAGGAGGTCCTGCAAGCCCAAGAGGAGGAGGAGGTCCTGCAGACCCAAGAGGAGAAGGAGGAGGTCCTGTCGACCCAAGAGGAGATGCTAAGCTAATAACCTGAATAATGTACTCCGCTCATCCTCTGTTAACTTTCTGTCACTGTCAATTTACTAGTCCCATCTCCTGCCCATTTGTGAAAATAAATTCTCCAAAATATTTCTCTTAATGATTATATATACATGTATATCGGAAGGAAAATAGGGCCATTTAATGTAGACTTCGATTTACCGAGAGAGAAAATCATAAGCATATTCCACCTTAAAACCCGGTGGTCGAGTAGATGTACAAAATCGCACGTGTTTTAACGTATTTTAACTATAACTAATTAAGAAATATAACTTTGAAAATTTTTGGGCACGCCAGCAGAAAAAGGTTGACCACCCCAGTTCAGTTGGCCCTGGAGTACGGCGTTAAAAATACTACAATGAAATACACACACACGGCCCTTAGGCAGTACCCGTCCCAAGGGTTATCAAGCTTTTAAATGCTCTTCCACATTAATAAAAATCTAAAAATATAAACCACAATTTATCTTAAAAGCCAGTACATCCCAGAAACCGGCACTAGACGTATTCATGTATAATAAAAGATGGTCTCCGCATCCTTCGAACAAACGTATACCGTAGGAAGTGATCAGAGTAACAACACTACCACTGATTGTAGGGCACTTTCTTTATTATTTTTTGTCTGATTTTAATTAGATTTGATTTTATTCATCTTTACAGTATGAAATAACGTAGAACCGTATCCATATTATTTGTGATAGTAATGCACTTATTCAAACGAAATTGTCATGTTACTTTTAAAACTCTAATTTTTACACGGTCGGTGTCAATTATAACATAAAGGTGGCATTTGTAAAAGCTTCCTTATTCACTACAAATTTATTTATTTATTTAATAACGCGTTGATTAGTATTTATCCCGGCATAAAGAACCGTGTTTTCCGAGCACGGTGAGCATAAGACCAACGAGAGGCATCGCCGTTCTTTTAGTTCGTTAAGGACGTTCAGCGCCCGCGGGTCTAGGACCATCCGAGAGTAATGGACGCCGTGGGAGTCGAATTTATCGCCGTCAACCGGGTCGTTGTTCCTTTCGAGAAAAATTCACTCGACACATACTCGTGTCATTAACCGGGGCCGCAAGGGTACTCGGTAGGAAAGACGCCACTTGGCGATATGTGACGAATAGCCCTGCGGGGTGAGTTAAAAACATGCCGAGTCCATTTGTTACGGCTTGACGCGGACGCGTCCTTAGTTGAGGCTGAATAATGCTGAAATGATGCTCGTTTCCCCGGCGCACGGCTTTCAACTATTATACAGGTGAAAAATACAATTGTCAAGCCTTTAATAACTTGTCCCAGTAGATATTCAGAATGGGGGGGGGGAATGGTTCGCGAAGGCTGAGCGGTTTAGAAGGAGTAACAGAGGACCTCTTAAACAGGTCATCGTCCAATTTGTTGCAAGTCGGAGCGGTGACTCGTAGACATCTTTTGAAACGGTCCCCACTTAATAAGAAATTCCGCGGGGAATGCCTACGTTTCGCGGAATTGTTGGCACTCTGTTAGTCCTACTAGTCTTCAGTCCGTGGAGTAGTGGGATTAGAAAGAGTCTGAGAAATACGGAGGGCGGTGCGCTAACCCGAAAATCTCGGTTTCGATTCCCTTTCACCGATCGAATTTTCATTAAATTAGAATTTGTAACTGATTAGAGGAGCTCGTAAACCCCACTGTACACTCATCAGAATTCAATAAAACAATTTTTCGGTTGGCTAAAATAAGGATTGGTTTTACATCATCTCGTGTTAGGATATTCACCGGTTCCTACTTCTCCCCATTGGTGCAAAAAAAATACCAATGTCGTCTAGAACAAAAACTATTATATAGGGAAATTACTTTCGATTCCCCAAATTTGTAAGTCTCCCAGAATGGACCTTTATTAGAATTATTTTTAACCGCGCTAAATAACAGAGAGTAGAGTAGAGTTGTAGAGTTGATGACATTAGACACGTCCACAAATATCTAAATTATTATATGACAGACTTTATAAAACTGTGTTCCGTTTAGATATTAGAGCACTGAACTAAAACAAACACAAGAAGACCATACGCGATTAATTTTTGACAGAAGTTTTTGGCAATATAGATTCTATAATTAACGACACCGCTGCTTACAAATTCAAGTCAAATACTGTCTATTTTCAGGGCTGAACTGGCATGTAAATTACGAACAAACTCTTCGTAATATCGCCAAAGCCGGGGGAATTGAACTCGAGTCGTGAAACCCTCGGGTCATCCGTCCATTTTGGGTTTCGCACGAGCGAAGATCGTTGACTTTCGAGCTCTCTCACAACAACAAAAATGATGGTAGGGAAAAATCAACCGTAGGTTTCGGTTCGGCGATTGAACGTTCCGACCATTATTGCTCGATTACGGTTCGCACTTTTATCTGGCTTCAACCGTGAAATCACCTCCCACCGACATCTGTTGTTAAACACTTAAGTGAACTCATATATATTTAGAGCTAAGGCTAAATTTCTACACTTTATTTTAGCGTTGATACTCCGTCATATGTGGGGAGCCAATAATAATTATTATATAAAAATAAACAAAATATACTCTGACTTTAAAAAAGGAACTAACTAGTATAATTCACAGCATAAATTGTCCAGAGTATATTACAAGGCGTTCATGGATTTGTCACTTGACTTTCCACAACGTAATTATTATTAATACTCCAATGAATTCGTATTTTACTGCTTTTTACCAGTTGTTTATTGTTCCATAAAACTGCATATATAACATCATCACTGTATATCACCGCATTTAATCGAAAACATCGGTCGGGAATGTTAAAATTGTCTACGGCCTTATTTGGACGGAAAACATCTGTTAGATGGAACGGTCTCGGAGCGATTTCAAAGGCGATGAACCTCGCCGGAATAATTTAACGTCGATTTGATTAAGCATATTATGATTGTTAACTCGGCAACGGCGGTTATAATTTTATACCTTACCCATATATTAGTTTTACCGGGGTTTATACCAATCGCGTACAATTAGGCACAAATAGAAGCCGGCCTTTCCTCCTTACTCCCAATCGAGAATAATTGCCATGCCGAGGTCTACTCGGTCGTAGACCGTTACTCGGACCTCCACTATAATTATGGACCGAATAATTTATTCCCGGAGTTGTTACAAATGTTTATTTTCGCGAATTATACAATCCGACCCTTTCCTTCCACAAGACTAATTATATTACAGTCTGACCACTCGAGAAGTTTCAATTTGTTAGTCGGTCGTGAAAAATAACGCGGTGCCAATAACACCACTCGACACCTATCAAATTTTAGGACTTTAGTGATCCACTACTTCAAAAATTAAAAGAACCTCCTTGAAGAATTTATTTGAATTATATTTAGTACTTTTTATTAGTGCTCAGATCCAAAATGAATTATTTAAATTTATGCTACTCTATTTGTATTTCCTCCTTATTTTTATTCACCCGTACAGTTATTATATTTAATAATTTCATTAAAAATAGTATCTAGGAATAAACTTCTTAATTTAAAACACATGCTTGGTAAGTCACGAAGTAAAGCAACAATCGAGAAAACAGATGGCAAACACATTCTTTCATTTTCAATAAACAGAAACCAATTGCACAGAGGCATTTATTTCGGATATGTGAACAAATTTTTCGTTTCCAAATTCTTTTCGAGATGTCTAGGGCCCGGTTATCGACGAAGTGCCTGGTGCGGCTAATACTGGACGCCCTCAACGTTATTGGACCGGCCAAATTGGTGGATATCAGAAAGTACTTGAAGGAACTGACCCCGTTGGAAATCAAGAAGGGTCTCAAGCTGGCCGTCGAACAGGATAGGGCGGACATCGATGAAGACAATATGTGCGGAATTTTCCGAAGAAAGGAAACGTGCAAGCCGAAAAAGAAGCCGTGCAGGACCAGGAGGAGAGCCTGCAGACCAAAGAGGAGGAGGAGGAGATCTTGCAGACCAAAGAGGAGGAGGAGGAGATCCTGCAGGCCAAAGAGGAGGAGGAGGTCCTGCAAGCCCAGAGGGAGGAGAGGTCCTACAGACCAAGAGGAGAAGGAGGAGGTCCTGTCGACCCAAGAGGAGGTGCTAAGCTAATAACCTGAATAATGTACTCCGCTCATCCTCTGTTAACTTTCTGTCACTGTCAATTTACTAATCCCATCTCCTGCCCATTTGTGAAAATAAATTCTCCAAAATATTTCTCTTAATGATTATATACACGTGTATATCGCGAGGAAAATAGGGCCATTTAATGTAGACCTCAATTTACCGAGATGAAAATAATCATAGGCGTATTCCACCTTAAAACTCGATGGTCGAGTAGTAGTACAAAATCGCAAGAGTGATATTTTGACTATAACTCTTACTTATATTAGTAATAGTGGAACTTAACTCAACGGGAGAGGATTTAAGTCCACGTATTTGGTACGAGGTCTTAAGCCACTGTGTTATATATAATATTATATCCCTTAACGATAATGAAAATCAATTTGTGGCGACAATTTACCAGTGTTGGGTTTCCGACCGGGGAGTGAGGTGAGGTTTAGGCTTCTTCAATTAGCGCCAAATGGTCTGAGAGGAACTTAGGTGGAGATACGTACGGGGCGGGCACGTGGCTTCAGTATATAGGCTAGATATAGGCTGGTGATTACACAGGGGTGCGGGTGGGAGGGGTGTGGGTACTCGGCGCGTGCCAGATTTATTGCCCCGTTAGGGGAATCAGCTAACAGAGATTTACGGTTTGCCACGAAGAAGGTGCCGGAACCGGTGCCGAAACGTCGCCTCAAGCACCGGGTGAATCTGCCAAGAGGAAACCCCGCTCTTTTACTTATGTACCACAATAAACTAGTTCTTTCACAACTGTATTAAATTGACAGTGGGTTCTGCTGATAGTGAGAATTTCAAACATAACTTACGTATTCTTTGTGAACATGTTAATAAATATATTAGAATGAATTATCTATTAAACGTTTGACCATCTGGCAGGTCAGCAAATTAAGAAATGTAACTTTTCAAATATATGGCACACCAGCAGAAAAAGGTTGGCCACCCCAGTTGGCCCCGGAGGACAGCGCTACAAATACTATAATGAAATACTCATACACGCCCTTAGGAAGTACCCGTCCCAAGGGTTTTCTAGCTTTTTAAATGGTTGCACATTAAAAAAAATCAAAAAATATAAACCACAATTTATCATAAAAGCCAGAACATACCAGAAACCGATACTAGATTATGTATTCATTTATAATAAAAGATGGTCTCCGCATCCTTCGAACAAACGTATACCGTAGGAAGTGATCAGAGTATCAACACTACCACTGATTGTAGGACACTTTCTTTATTATTTTTTGTCTGATTTTAATTAGATTTGATTTTTTTCATCTTTACAGTAAGAAATAACGTAAAACACGATGATTTGCATTTATTCTGGCATAAAGAATCGTGTTTTCCGAGCACGGCGAGCATAAGACCAACGAGAGGCATCGCCGTTCCTTTAGTGCGTTAAAAACGTTCAGTGCTCGAGGGCTAGGACCATCCGAGAGTAATGGACGCCGTGGGAGTCATTCCTTCGGCGAATTTATGGCCGTCAACCGGGTCGCTGTTCGAAAACTTTCGCAAATGCCGACCAGAATGGAGAATCAAATGAAAAAAAAGAAAAATGTTCCTTTCGAGAAAAATTGACTCAACACCTATTCGTGTCATTAACCGGAGCCGCAAGCGTATCCGGTAAGAAAGACGTCACTTGGCGATATGTGACGAATAGCCCTGCGGGGTGAGGTAGAAGCACGAGTCCACTCGTTAAGGCTCGACGCGGACGCGTCTTTACTTGAGGCTGAATGATGCTGAAAACGCTTCGTTTCCCCAGAGCTCGGCTTTCAACAATTCGGTGAAAAACGCAATAGTCAAGCCCAGTAGATCTTCAGAACATAGGGGTTGTATCTCCACAGAAAGTTCAAAATTACTTCCTTTACTTCATATTTATGAGGTACACGTTTTTGTAATCCTGTAGGTCAATATTTGTTAGTGGGTGTGATTAAAAAACCGTACGCTTTCTTATCAGAAAATTATGCGGGGATATTAAATATAATTTGTTATTGAATACTCATTAACTACAGGTACTCCACGGAACGGAAGCTCACATAAGAAACAGGGTTACGCGGAGAAGTTTCGTTTGTAAATCCGTTAACTAACGGGGGACTGGTTCGCGAAGGCTGAGCGGTTTAGAAGGAGTAAAAGAGAGTGGGATAGGACTGGGGGTGGTGGTCTATAAATAAAGAGGAGCCGCTCCTTCCTCGCTCGTACATCAACTCAAATTGCCCGTGTCCCTCCACAGATGAGAGCCCTCCCTCCCTCCACCCCCTGCTCCCCTTATTCAGGTGGCCGGCGACGAGTCCACGTCTTCTAGGAATTTACCCACTTCCAATAACCGGATCTCCCTCCTCTGCTCACCCTGTCACTGTCGGCAGCATTTCACTCCCCAGTTGTATGAGAGGACACGAAGAAAATTCGCGTATTATGTTCCATTTATTCTACATCACGCTACCACCAGCTATAGGTACAGAACACCCCACATTTGCACCCCTCATCAAAATCACTTAAATTTAAAACCTAAGTGAATATTGTTCTAGGTGAGAGTTTATTTATTCGACTTTATATAAATTAGATACGACCGGAATGAATAAATTTTCGGCTTGATTGAAATCATCCTTATTTAACTTGTTAGGCAGATTTTTTTTTTTTAATAAAACATCAATTTGTTGAGAATCGCTGACGTCTGAATTCAAACGTCTGACCCCGAAATCATAAGAGGTGACGAATGTGGGAGATTAACAGTAGTAGATTACATTAAGTGGGCTACCAAGCTGAAAGGTTTTGTTGGAGACGGATGACTGAAATTGGATTACTTGTAAAAGCGAGTAGGCGGAAACCCGACGCGCATCGAATGAGATTTGAATCAATAATTTCGTTGAGATGTCAGTTAACGCCCCGAATTTATGGCCTTTAAATAAATTGAAAAATTGATTAATTGGAACGGCTATTACATCGGAGTTGTTACATCGTCCCACTACGGAAATACCTGACAGAAATAGATCCATCGATGCCTGCTGTTCGGAGATTGATAACAAAACACCCAACTTATAGGTATGAAATAATGGCGATGGTTGTCCCAACTTAGCCGGCAGGCTTGAGTCATCTCGTAATTTGTCTCTGTACAAGCATTATTTAGCATTTAAAAGCTGGCGTAATTGCAGCCGCAATGGTGGAATTTGAATTTCAGTGTTTCAGGTAAAATGGACAAAATTAGTCCACTCAATTAATTTGAAATTTTTAAACGCAAACAGAAACACACAATTCCTAGAAGGGACTTTATTTCTCCACAATTCCGTGGAATAAATAGCGGAATATAGGACCGGGAAATAATATTAAATATACGGGACCGTTCTTTGATAAATGCGGAGCCGTTCCGAAAGTTTACACTGCTAAAAGAAAAACATGCATCCTGTTACAGTCGACAGACGCATTGCTTCCGCCCTTGCACATGGACTACCTAACTCCAAGTGGCCGAATAAAAAAAAATGATCAATCGAATGTTTACTTTTGATCGTTTCAACTTAAATCGGATTGGCGGGCGAGATTCTTAACGGGAAAAAGACCTTTCGACAAGTTTCGACGATTGGCCAGTACATTTGACGGTACGTTATTCCATAATCGGGAAGGGTACCGGCACATGGACGATACCAACGAAATATGTGAATTTTGTTCGCTTAATTTTCAATATTCATTGACAATTCAAGTTCCCAGTTTATTTGTTTCGTTACCCTCCCGATTAAACAAACATTTATAGCCTTTAAAACAAATGTAGATACAGGTTCCAACAATTGAGGATTTTCTGTTCTAAATGTATGTAATGAATTACAGAATTGTCACTACTGCGGATTACTCTTCTTTTTTTCTCGACTATGCTGTCTGTAGAGGACGATGCAAATAATCAAGCAATTTGGGTGAATCCCAGCGGCTTATTGGGGACGATTATTTGAACTCGTCAGAAGAACCTTAGCAGGTCATAAATTTCCTATCCTGACCCGGAAAAAACACAGAATGATTTATAGTGTTTAAACAAAGAACTAAAAAAGCCCCGAGGATACAGCAACAACAGCTCCACTCTGACTGGGGTATTACGCTTCTGAAAAAGAGTTCGGGGATTATTAATTAGGGCAATTATCTCGGCCTTTAATTCCAATTAGTCTGCGGGAATTAACAATTTTAGCCCCCTTGAAATGATAATTATACGGATTTAAACGAGAGAGATACTTGTAAGTCGCATCTGGTTGGTCTAGAAATAGCATTGATCTTATTCTCGACGTTCTTAGGAAACGAATTTCTGACATTGACATAATTTAGTTCAACAGAGTAGGCCTAATAACTTCCGCCCAAAAGACTAGAACTATAAAAGAAATAAACATTTTTCAGCGTCATTTTTAATTGTCTATCTCATTCTAGGTTTCCCTATGCCTAATTTGATTATTTCGTGCTTAAACAACCTGTAATTCATTAATGTTATACTCATTTGGCTTTGAATTTTTATTTAAAATTTGATTTTTAAATATGCAGGGTACGATATCAACTTGTTTAAATTTAAGATAAATATTTTTCAATGGCAAAGGACAATCATTCACCTTTGGTATCCAGCCGACCCCGTGCCCAGTGTTCTCCCAATGTCGACATTATCGGTATGATGGATGTGTTTTTGCCTCGGAGTCCACTTTTTTCACGACCGCGGATAGACTATTTCCCGATATGATTTGTGAACGAACTGAAGCGAAAATGAATGATTGTTTCATGTGACGCCGGATTTAAGAATGCATTTCATTTTTTTAAGAACTTCGTCGGCAAGAAGGAGGAGAGTTGCTATTTTCGAAGGAAATAATAAAACAATATCTATGCATCGCCTTACTCAAAAATATCTCTGGTATATTATGTTTTGTCTGGTATAAAATGGTTTTGTATATTATGGTTGCTATATGTGGTGATAACCCAATTTGCTATTTTCTTATCGTATTATCCTTTCTATTTCTTGTTTGTTAGAAAAGTAAACTCTATAACACCATAAAAAACAGATAAAACATTATTAAAGCAGCTGGAAACAACATTAAAAAACAAGTGCCAGCAAAGTAGCGTATACAAAATAACTTGATACGAGATATAAATTGGACTGACGGGTAGAAAAATATCCGATACTTTCATGGATCACATGAGATGTGTCAGAAAATATAGAGAGATATCCAATAGTATAAACAAAAAAATTAATAATGAAAAATTAATTTCCGAAGCGATTCACTGAAACATCTGAAACGAAATGGGTGCCTATGAGTGTCAGGTAACAGACATGAGATGTAACCCATATGGCCAAATGCCAACCAATCGAGAAATGCAATTGGAAATCAAACAACAGAAAAAAACAGAAGTTATACAATGTCAATAGAAACACCGCCATTTTAAACTTTATTTTCGTAAATTATTATTGTTACAAGGTAAGTCCAGGAATATTAACTTCCCTCCTTAACTCCCGCTTCTTAAATCCGAAACTAAAACCTCAGTGCCCTAAGACCCTCATCGATTGCCATTTAACCCCTCTCATAGCACACTATTTTACTGTTAGTTCAACTTCCGTTTAACCCTTTAAGGGATCGTAGGACACGTTCCCCTTGTTAGATACAATTCCTGCAATTAAAATGATTAATTACGCCTTATTTCCGATCTAAAGACTGCCCGATGTGTTCTACACGTATCAAGATCTACAGTAATCACAAAGGAAGCTAACAGAGGGGTCCGCTCCCCGTCTAAACGTTATCAATTTAGGCAATACGCCCGTTTAGTCGTCAGAAGCCGATGTTTCCGTTCTTCTTTGATAAGTTGCGGGTGTTCTAATTTTAAAAATAATAAGAACAACTGATTCTTTCCATCCTCTTGCTATCTACAACTTGAAAGTTCTCTCTTTTGCCTAATTAAACAAATGGAAGATGAAAGTATAAACACAAAATAAAATTGCGATTGGCTTGTAAAAGAAGGCGGCTTTTCAAAATTAATTCGTTATGAACGTAGAAATTAATTCCTTCGCGGCATTAATTATGCAGTCAAGAACGTTTTATAAATATAAGGAATTGATGGATGCGTCACTTGTTTCTGTATTTTCATTGCATGAAACAGTTACTGAGTGAAATTGTTTTCGTATTTCTTGGCAACGGGGTGAGGCTCCGCGACCAACACCGTAATGTATGGGATAACAGCGCCGTTAATAAAAACGCTAAAGTGAAGAGGCCACTGAAAAGCCAGTCGGGCTTTCCAATGAATTCGCGGCCCTAATTCACAGCCTATTAACCCCACCTCTCCCATACTTAAGCTTTAGGTTAGCATGAATTAACCTTAAGGATAAAATTGCATGTAAAAAATGAAGGGTCATTCCTTAGTGGTACTGAATTTTTAAGAACGAAGACTTTCCTACCCGCACGCAAAAATTACTTTAAAGCTATTTGAACATCAAACTCCTACTGAATTAAACTTATAGGAAACTTACATTGCGTGTACCGTTTTATTCATAAATTATTTGTTCTAAATAAAAGTTTATTTTCGAATTAAATGATATAACAAGCAATCCTTGAAGTCTAAAAGTTCTTCTACTTCATTCTATTGAATTTTAGGTTTTTCTGTAACTACCTATCGAAATAACAGTCTTAATTGTATATGCAGACTTGTTATTTTTCAACATGTAAGACAAGCAGAAAACGATGACTCAATATACTTCCTGGCCGCATTCTGCAGACCGGTTCAAGAAGCGAGTTGCAGCTTTTGATTAGCGTTGGAATGAAGTCCATCTCAGACTTTGGAGTTATCAACGTTGTTTTTAACTCGTTTTCAATTACGGTTTAACTCAATTTTCGTTCAATTGCAATGCGAAATAAATAGGCTATAAGAGCATCTACATAGAAAAAAGGCAGTAATTTTTCCAGTGGTAACGTTAGATTAGGTCGACCGTTAATCAGAGTCGACGAATGTAGACTTATACGACACAATCAGAGAGATGCATGGATACGGTGAAAAATAATTTTTATTAAGCCGTTTAATCATTTATATTTTAGTGAAACTATAAATTCTGAGAATTATAGCCGATCGTTTATATTGGGCACTGGAAGTTTGGGCGACCTCCTTGGCTTATACAGCTCTCGCCTTGGTGCCGGGCCAAAGATCCTAAGCGACGCTCGGGTCAGAAGTCAAGAGGATCAACAATTAATACAAAATATGACATCACAATCTTCACCGGGCGCATTTTCTTAACCCCGAGGCGGTCGCGTACATCGGAATAAACTTAACAGAGGTCTCAAACGCTATGCGGATAAATGCCCGCCGGATAAATAACCGATGGTTATCTCGGCATTTCGACAAATTGCCCGCGACATTGGCATTTATCATTTTTTAAATTATTTCGAACACGACATCAGGAGGTGAATATGTTTTTCCTTTCAAAAAAAATATGACGCATTAATAGGCCCAGTTCCATTAGTGGAACCGGGGACATTGAACATATTTTGCCCTGACTAGGCCACCGGCTCCAGTTTTTTCTGAAGGCAAAAACTAGTTTTGAACAGAATAGAACAGCCGAAGAATAATTATGTCGGCAACATTTGTATGCTACCCGCAGGAATTTCGAGAAAGGGTATAATAATTTATGATTCATAATTTCAGAAAAATGAAACGACATTTTTAATTTAGTCGTAGTATATATTCTGTTTCGATGAATATAATATTACAGAATTTGGAAAGTAAAAAAGTTCCTTATTACAATTAATCGTTTGGTGAAGTATTTCTATTCCAGTTTTCAGATTTTTCCATTTAGCGCTCAAGAACAGTTGGTGCAAACGCGTTGCTATTTCGTGTCGGGAGGAAAGCCATCTATTTGCCGGCTAAAGTCGGCCACTGTTTGCTCATTGATTCGTACAAACGACGACTCGTACCCCCTAAGCACTTGTGTAAAGCGAGGGGAATTGTTTATTTTGCCTGTCGGCCTCGGTTATTTCAGTTGAAATTTTTCCCCAGACATTACCGCGGGAAATGTTTCAAAAGTTTATTATAAAAGATCGGCGCTCACGATTCGATTTATTTGCGCTTTGCCTGTATTATTTTGTACACGAAAGAATAGGTTCCGCGTTATCGCCGTCAAATTAGTTGTAGTTTTTAATGTTAAATAAATTAATACTTACACATTTCTTCTCCGAGGACCCAGGTCTCGGGCTTGGAATTGACCTCAACGAGGATCGTGGGCGTACAGACGAGCAGCACCATGAGGTCCGCAATGCTGAGATTCATCAGGAATATATTAGTCGAGTTCCTCATGTCTTTGGTCTTCATGATGACCAGAGGGACCATCACGTTGCCGACTACGCCGATTCCGAGTATGACGATGCAAAAGACCATGGAGGTGGTGCGGACGTAGCCGGGGAAGACGGGCGCTTCGGATGTGACGTTGGTCTGGTTGGCGGTGGAGGCGGCGACGGTGGCCTGGTGGGCCGGGTGGACCGGGCCCCCGCCACCCACCACTCCGCCGCCCACGCTGCCCCCCACGCCGCCCCCAACACCGCCCCCACACCACCCCACACACCCAGACTAGCGTTCGCGTTGAAGAAGTACGCCAGGGTCTCATTCTGCTCACCCACCGCCGAAATCATAGGGAGTCACTCACGCACCTCACCGCGCACACTCTCACTCCACGCACCTGCAAACAAGCCGAATATAAATAAATAAATAAAAGGCGAAACAACATTTTTCTGGCACACGTTTTTTAGCAGATACTTTCAAACGACAAATACTTCTTTTGTTGAGTTTTGAATGAAATCATTAATCGGAATCGGGACTGGTTATCCTGTTTTAGACATTACACGGGTTATCCTCACCTATTGACATAAAATGCGCCAAGTATTGTCAATATATTTATAAATCGATACTACTGGGCAATAAACTGCGCCCCTTTGGAATAAAATAAATCGCATCGCTAGAACTAATCTTAATGATGACTGAACTTGCGGACGGACTAGGACGTGGTCAGGACGGGTTGTATTTATTCCGACCAACGCCGGCGCAGAAATAGTTTTTACGAGTGAGTGTCCTCCATAAATCTGAGCGACTAAACTAGGACTATCGGTTTCCCAGTAAGTCGTGCAAATAATGGGTTACTCCGAATCGGTCGACTTCTCCTGAATATAATCCGGCCCGGGGCCCCCCCTCGGTCCTTTGTCGAGGCCGGACTCCCCTTCTCAGAACCCGCCCCATTTGTTTCCCTCTCCAAGTAGGCGAGCATTGTTTTAAAGCTTATCGCGGGCAAGTGTACTTAGCCGCAGATAAATTTAGGCCCATTTAAAAGTAACGCCAACTCGGCTCTTCTGTTGATTACATAAACCGGGCTTTGGCAAAGTTTTTCCACACAAATGTGGTGTTTTTTTCAGAAACGAAGATTAGTGGAAACGAAGATTCGCGGGGAGGAAAAACGACAAGAATGAGCCGGCGACGAGGAGAAAATAAATTAGTTCAGACGTTAATTTTAATGAACCAGACGCCAGGCAGTATGAGTGCCAAATTTTCACGCATGCCAACTAGACGAGTGAATGAATTAAAAAAAGAAACTGTCAGAACCAACAAGGGCACCGGATATAATAAAAACATAAGAAAACAAAACTATATATATTGGAGTTATATCGGCAAGGAAAATAGCGTGGAGGTAACCACTGATGATATATCAAGATAGAACTGTTTTAATTTATAGTCAGTAAATATCCACGAATAGTCTTCTGAACTTACCTAATTTCCGAAAAGGAAAGATGGAATTTAAGTTCAATTAACTGTGCCCTGATTAACAATGCGTACAATATCCACAAAAGTTAAGTAACAATGCGTCCTAAGGTAGAAAGATTGGGTCCTCAGAATTTATAAAAATGGGATTTTGCCTGGATGGAAAACAATGGAAAAAACGTATTTAGAAAAATTTACGATTTGGAATTGAACAAATTTAAAACGCGGAAACCGAATATAATGGAAGGAAAAAGTTCGGAGCCGAGGAATGAGGCGGAAAAAACGTTTTCTGATTTTGAATTGGCGGCGAACTAGGAATTCAGATGTGGTGGTTATAATCGAGCAGGAACAATGCGGTTGGACGCCAATTAAGAGCGGCGGGGTCAAACGGCCCCCGCGGTCTTCACCAAATTCGTTCTGTCCTTTCTTTTTCGATTCTCGACTCTTTCTTTTTCTTTATTTCCGGCTTCTTTCTTTATGAGTTAAGTGGTCGAGGAGGTGGGGGGAATAGAGCCATCTCTTGCCGGCAATGGGGACACGCGATACGCCCACTGGCCCCGGCGGCCTAATGCCTTATTACCGTAGTGGTCTGTTCTCTTGTTAACTGTTCGGGGCCCCAAACTCCCAGTCCCTGACCCAGGACAGGGCGATGAGAAGTAGTGGGGGGCAGGGGGGGTTGTTCAAATTAGTCGAAATGTCTCCGCATTATGCGAACGCCAGTAAAGTTTTATTGCGCAGTTAGTTTTACAACCAAACCGCCCCTATTGTTTCCCCCCTTGTAAGTATATTGGAGGATATTATTCGTAAACGACAGTAAAGATAAAGTGAATTTACATTAATGTAATGCAATTAAAATAATTAAAAACACGTTTAAGTATCACATTTTTCCGATAAGAAACATTCATTCCGATTTACGCTTTAAGGATTTAAGGTTTTTTCTATTCTTTGAAACATTTGGAGCGCAAATTAGATTGCGCTCCAATTATATATTAACATAACGTCTTATTCGCAATGACGCAATATTAAAAATAAGACATTGTTCGGTGAAATATATTCATCTTTATAAATCTAAAGTCTGTAGGATTAAAGTACTGAAGATGGGTAGCAGCCGAAACCGGTATTCCAAACGAATAAGACTTATTTCCCGTGGGTTGAAATGTAACGAGCTTCCTACAAGGCCCTTATAATTAACCAATATTATTGAAAAAAATATGGGACGCATCGGTTACGATTTAGATACGAATGTTTTGTAGATATTGTTATGTATGTTCGTCACAAATACCGAAAAGAACATGAGGGGAGGAAATTAAAAACATGAATAGATGTTTGGCATGGGCCCCTGCCGGTCCTACAGGCGTTCTGTAATTCACATTACAATTTGCGATAGTGAACGAGATGACAGGTCTAGTTATGGTAATAGGGGCGGGAGAGGTTAATTTTAATTGAGGAAGTGCCGGTCGGGCACCGCTTTCTTCAGAGGCATTCCGATCGGTCCAGAGGCCGGCCGGCCGCTTCTAACAAAGCCGGCTGGCTGCCTTTTTCCAACTGGCAATCTATTTAGCCTTCTTCGACCCCGACAATCCAGTAAATCGTGTTCAACACCGCCGATTAACCCTGTACGGGAGAAATGCCACCATTGCCTTAAATCGCTCCCGGCATTAACTTTCCAAAGGATCGATTTTCTTTCCGCGCCGAGAGGAGAGATAGAGAGACGTCGAAATCTGTGGAAATCCAATGTCAATTAGAAGAGCAAAACATTAAGATCTTCATCGTTTCTAAACATCCCTCCACATATTACAGATCTGCCTCAAGTCAGATTCGTTTATCATATTTCCGACATTTCACTTATAATCGAGGTACAAATGTAGATTTTCCAAATTTTTAAAAGAGAGAAATAACTATTCGGTTTCTGACTCTATTCCCTGCGACAATGCTTAGTTGCGGTAATTTCAAGAATGATAATAAATTATATTTATCCAACATGTTGTGATTTAAAAGAATCGTGTCCGTTTCCTATATTTCCATTAATATGTCGGCTCAGAGACGTTACGGTAGCCGATGGGCAGTCATCCGAGCGTCTAATTAGTGGAACAAATGTCCGTTTGGGGTGTTAATTAGAACTCTGACAGGAGCGGAGGATATAGACAAATTATTTGCTCTCTTGAATCTGTCGGAAAGAGAAGTAGGAAAATGTTGTGTCGGGAGTGCCGGGCTGTGGACAAAGGCGACAAAGAGAGGTCCCAATTGTATACGAGGTGGGTGGGCGGTAAATTAACGCCAAGGCTTAAAATAACCTGCCCCAACTGCCGGCTGAATGACGCCCCAGTTGACGAACGGCAAAACGAGGTACTTCCGCTAATAATTCCGTGTGAATTTTATTTTATCGTACCGTAAATAAATTTAGCTTTAGTTATACGAGCCATAATTCCGATCACTCGTACTAGAAACGTTTAACATCATATTTCCTAATTCCAATTATCTAGTATAAAATTGTAATTACAAACCACATTAATTTTTTTACATATTTTATTGTTGCATTCTGTGGTCGCGAACTAAGGAATTGATAATGTGCAGATATTCATGCACCCTGTTTCCAGTACAAGTGGCAACCACAAAACATACAATTAATGTAGAACCGGAATATGGCGAGTGATTCAAAGATTGGAAAGTTGCTGGTAATCGGATTTTATTAGTTCATTTTATTAGTTCGCGTCTGTATTCTAATTTTTATTTATGCCCGAGTTATTCCAGCAGTACAAAACATTCATCCACATATAAATTTCAATGCGCAGCGTTCAAGTACCGTTACACTCTTCGTTCGAATAATAGGTTATTATTTTGCTTGGCTGGTCGCTTTAGATTGCCTCTGTCATTCGTTTAAATAGACTGGCAAATTTCGAAAATAACGAAACGGCATTATGTAACGCTTTTTTGTGCCGAGGATATCCGGATACAAACTCAACTCTTTCGCGCTAACGTGTTTATATATCGAAGCGGAGCGACCGATCAACATATTGTGTCATTTATCTGCGTGCCAATTCAAAAAGAACGCCGGTAGAAGAGCCGATGCGGTTGGGACCCAGTCGATACCAAATAGGGCGTCCGGTACCCGGTACGTGAGGCTTCCCATTAGAAACGCGCCGTTTAGCATGATCTCGCCAATTGAATTATCGGCCCGATTCAAACCTATATTTTCTGTCATTCCGCGCAAACGCGAAAAACGAGTCTTACGAGTTCGAAACATGATACAGAATTAAAAAATTCAAAAAAGATTCAAAAATTGTCAATGAAATATTGTTTAATGGTAATATACAAGGCATTAAGGTAATGAGTATCAACTAGGCGCAATGTTTCTTCTGCCAATCGGCTACAGTATTATTTAACTAACCCCATAATAGGTACCCGCGTTAATTTTCGATGAACGCGCACATTATTCTTATTTAATGTCTAATTAATTTTATTTCCCAGACACCATTGCCATTCGGAGAAGTCGAAGTTTGCCCGTTTCAAAGTGGAATAGTTTAGGAAGAATGTGACACAATTAACCTCACCGACCAATTTTTAGATGCCATCGCCCCTTTGGTTTCGGACGGGAATAGCGGGTCGGAAATAGGGCGGCTCTGACCAGTTACTTTTTTTTCAAAAAGTGAAATTCAATAACAGCCCGGCGGGAAAATAAATTTAGAGCGCGTAATGGGGTTATTTGTTTTTTCTATCCCATTCGGTCTTAAAATACTAAATAAAAACTCAGAGAAACTTAGGAATTCAATAGCGGATTTCAGCATGAATAATGCTTCAGTCTCTAGATTGCATCTCGCCAATTTAATGCCCTCGCCATAGCGTACTAGTGTATATTGTAGGAAACAGAACAAATTTTTAAAAATATATTCAACTATGCTTTATATTTGTAAGTGCACGAATCTGTTGAGAGTATTAGGTTAAGCTAGGTGGCTTTTCTTTGAAAAAAAAGAAAAAAAGAAAATATTTTGAGGAAACTAGTCCTTGTTACCAGTTGCGAAAACAATTCCTGGATAAGATGGGTAACAAAATTGGCTGTCCATGGCCCCGACATAGGTCCTGTAATTTTCTTACACTGCAGCGCTTTAAGGTCACAGGGAGTATTCGTACCTGGGGTACTATCTTCCATGTTGAAGAAATCCCAATCCAGGTAGCGCGAACCCAGTTAGACGGAAGTGACGGACGACTAATCGCTAAACAATTTTCGGTCGTTCGCTGCGGTTGGCTGAGAAAGAAAAGCACGAATTTTGGGCGAATGATTGATGGATCTGGCGAGGGGGAGGAGGCCGGCCGGTGTGCGAAAACAGGGACGTTTCTAATTAGGGGAGCCGTCGAGGGTTAGGCAGCCTGGGCCCTGTCTGTCATTCTATTTAATAAAGCCGGCCTGTCGATCGCAGGGCCTAAGTGAGCGCCCAACAAGTACACTTAATCCGACCGGTTGTCCTCTAAAAAAATATTTTGTCCCCCTCCCCCTTAGAACGTGAACAGTTTTTTAAAATATGCTGTAGATCCTTGAGTCCGAGCGTCGTCCTCTAACGACAAGTGGTATTAACACTGGAATATAACCAGTGTACTATAATAACTTGAAAAAATATCTACTGGCACATTACACTTTTTATATAGCCACGATATTGATGGAGAAAAGCGCGGAAATGGCGCTGGATCAAACCGGCAGTATGGTAAATAAGAACTAGAAGGTTAAAATGCATTCTAGGTACGAGAACCGGAGAGTGCGAAGTTTCGCTGCCGTGCTGAATTAACGGCCTCTTGAATTATTCCGAACGAGGAATCCCATCACGCATATGGAGATTGGAAAGCTGGAAAGACCGCTATGAAGGAAAGGGCAGGGAAAATGTGGCCCGTATGGACTGATGTATCGGAATTCCCTCTATCCCGCTTTATGTATAAAATAGCTAGCGGTGAATATATTGACCAGAAAGCCAGAGTTCAAATGTGACACGATCCATTATCCAGATAATTTGGAAAAGATAAAAAGTTGTATAAAAAAAAAATAAAAACCCCGGCACCGGCTTGACCCGTGAACCTGCATAAGGTCAAGAGGAATTCCACACGAGGACCCAAACTTGACTTGAGAGGTTGTCAAGAATATACGAAATTAGGAAAAACACTGAAATGAATATATCAACTCCACATATGGAACCTACTCACAATTTCAATAAACGATGGTAATTGGAAGAGCGCATTTGGAAATTTAATTACATGAACGGTTGTTTCATTTCTGTTTCAAACTTTGGGGTTAAAATGTTTACCGGTTGGACAATTTAATTGTGAGTTATGTCGTAAGGGGTAACCGTCAGAAGAGAGTGAGTACTAGAGGGTGAGTGCTATTATTCCCATTCGCATGTTTGCGCTGAGACGAAAGGAAATAAAAGACGATACAATAAGATCATTTCGCAGTCATGAAATTTTACTTTTCTAGTACCACACCCACTATAAAAATACTGATTTATTTTCTACGAAATATACAAACATTATAAATTCCGTTATTCTCGTTTAGGGGAAATTCAGAATTAATCTTCGCCTAGAAAATTTAAATTCTGACGCATTAATAAATCTCTAGGGTCTTAAAAATATATAAGGCGCTGTCATCCCGAATTGGCCGTCGTCAATTCTACAGTTTGATAGCCCGTTACATGTGGTCGTCCTTTTATCCTATTCGCGGTTCCGCTTTAAGAAAAAACGAAAACCAAGTGGGGCCCCATAACCCGCGTCGATCCAGAAAAAAAACCGGTACCGTCCGAACACCAGTTAGCGCTAAAGGGGTTCCGGCTAACGGCCGGCCTACAGTATTTTGGGTGTCTACAACTACGTTCACCGGAGACATTACAGATTGCTTTCACGAAACTGCAGATAACTAAAGTTGGAGCCATGCCGGAGTGCTCGAGCCCACGGCCGAATTTAGCGCCCTATGAAAAAGGAACGGACGTGTTTCTATAACAACAGTGATAACTGGTTTAATTGCAACTGCTGCTCCAAAGCTCTCCATTTCCACGAAGCGCTAACAAAGTTTGCCACTAATTCTATCTCCCTGTTTTTGTACAGTGAAGATGTTACTATGTCCAAGTTAAAATTTCAACTACCAAAGAGCGAAATGAAAAAACATCGATGAAGAAGGACTCACCATCACAGAAAACATAAAAAGGCATAAAGGACTGGAAATTTTTCAGAGTAATAATTTTTTTAATTTTATTCGTGATTGTAAATTGTGTTCTTAATACGGTTTTAATAAGAATGCATTTGGGGCAAGTGAAGAAAGTACTAAATCCGAATACACACTACACACGTTTTTATCTGAACTGTCTGGAGAGAGACCAGAAAACATTTTCCTCGAGGAGCCCTAATTACACTTTCCCATTACGGGGATCCTATTTTAACTATGAATAGAATTCGGTGGAATTGGCAAATGCCCAGATTCGTAGATGTTCATTCGTCAAGGGTGTTTTTTTTTATTTTCGTAGGGGTACCTACACAGCTAGTACACTATAAAAACATTATAATGAAAGATATTTCTGAAAAATAATAGTAAACGTTATATATTAACTTTAGTGATTATGACTGAGAAAGTATGTATGAATTAAACTGTCATTATGCATTGATGAGCTAATTTCCAAAATTGCATGCCCTACTTCCAACTATACAAATATGTAAAGTAATAATATTTACTTCTAGGAAGAAAGTAATATATTTCTTATAAGAGACAAATTCATTTCATAATTAATAATTATTATAAAAAATCTTGTATAAATTATATGTCCCTAATATTCCCACATAGTTAAGTTAAATCTGCTTTGAAATAAATTCTGAGTCACCTTGGAAGATTCACTGGAGGACCACCCCCCACGATAAGGTCAAGACCCGACCACCTCGTATATAATATTTCTCGAGACACTAACTCACGTAGGTTACACGTTACAGAAATTAATAGGCCGGATCCATTTACTATTACCGGTTCCATGCAGAATATTTGTACAGTTTCCTTTGGCCGACTCTGCAAGCAACAATATATCATTTCAAGTAAGTACAGAAAGCCGAGAATGTTATTTTTTTGAAAAATAAATTTACACTCCGTGACCAATTATAAGTTCGGCCGGCCGATCACGTCGAGCGTCAACAGATCACCGGAGAAAAAAAACTGCACAGAAATTGTAACCACTTTCCTGACTGCAATCGATCATTCTACGTTGCCTACGGAACAAAATATTCACAAGTTAAAAAATTCGGCGGGCCGACCAAAACTAAAAATTCTCCTAAATCAAGGATTATTTTCGAAATCCCCAAAGCCGTGAAGAATCTGATTTATAACCCGCGGGACGCTCACATAATTCTCGGATAAATAAGATCCCCTTCCTCTTCGGTCGGTATTGACCGTGTTTTTATTTGTATTCCAGTTTGGCTTGCAAAATAATCCGTCATTTCCTTACGCCCGCCATCTGTTCACGGTTTACCTTTTAAACATTTAATTTCTTCTAATTGATTATTGCTTCTGCGTACCTTAAAATGCAACAGCAAAAAAATAATATTCTGCGAGCGACAATATAACTCTCGGGACACCTCTCAGAAAGGACAAGACGTCTAGAATTAAGCCAAATACGACCAAGCGGGGAAGTGATCCATTACAATCCTTTTATGAAAGTCACACGTTTATCTTGACGTAACAATTATTTAAGAGTAAGGCAACATTATTTTAAGAAATGAGTTTCAAAATTGCTGTTTCAAAATAATAATAACCCTAAAAATATCCAGCGTATATTTACCTCTTTTTACTGCTAGATAACATAATAAGCCGAACACTGGCTGAACGTTCTCAAGATAACGTTCTAAAGATTCACTTCGTCCCCTCATGTTGGTGGTGATGCGCATTAAAGTACAATTAAACTTAACAAAAAATGCCAATTATTCTCGTTGAGTCGAGAAATAAAATTTCAAGTCACCATTAGTCAACTTAAAAAATATCACTCCTGAGAAGCAGCGGTTTAAACTGACCGCGTATTTGTCCGCCCGTCTTGTTCCATGCCGGACGTTCGTTAGAAACTTTAAGAAAACCGGTAATTCGTCCCAGTTCTATCTGAATTAAGTGAGTCCCGGCAAAGTCCAGATTCCAAATACAGGAGAGTTAAATTAATTTCCGGCGATACGAAGCTGGAAGACCCCCCGCGCTGAATTATATCCGAACAATTATCTGGAGCGATTCAGGGCATAAAAAAATGAAAGAGCGGTCATGCTTATAGAAACGTACAATACCACCGTGCAATAAAGTCTAGAATTTATTCCCTCTCCGTTGCTACCCTCGTATAATTCGAGCCGGATTGGCCGCCGGCCAAATCGGTTGAGCCGGGGAGTAGTAACGTCTTAACGTCTGGCCGTTAAAGCGTGCTCCTTTTCGGCTCCGGGACACGTGCAAACCCGCATATACGTATCGCACGTATCAAGGCCTACGTCCGTCAACTGTACCGCCAAATATCCTCATTGTCACCGGCTCTTCTTCTAAATACTTAACCGCGCATCGAGCTATACATTCTAGCCCCCCGTGATCTTATCGTCACGAATGGCCGGGGCGTTGAAACATTGTTTTTCGGGCCTGTTATTATAAATAAAGTGTTATCAACCGTGCGGTGACATCCCCACTTGTCTCAAGCCAGTGTTCCCCCGGCAAGACCGGTTCGTAGTAGTTTGTTAGTTTCAGCTAGTGGCCACTCAACATTCAGTGTATATTATCCGCCTCCTGCTCACTAGAATGTTCTTCAATATCAATACAAAGTTTGAAATTGAAAGAAACGGTCATTTTCACGATTATATTTGTGTTAACATTATTGTGGCTTTGGTCTATTACGAGGTCTCCAAAAAAAGTTCCTTTAGAAAATAATATCATTGCCATTTATTCCCAATCACTTGACTTGGTTTTTATTTTTAATATATCTACACCGTATTTATAATTGTAATGAGATTAGTATCTTATTCTTGTACATTCGAGACTACAGGTACCTTTTAGAGAGTCAGAAATAAGCCTCCGCGATACGAAGTTTGTAGGTCAGAATTACTGATATTGTTTGATATAGATAGAGTAATTCACGACTTCCATTTGCCTTTACCACATCGTGTTACCGTTTTCATCAATCATTATTATTTTATTAATTTTGGACCCCTACTTCGACTGGCCAAGTGTCTCGCTATTTTACCAAACGCATGAGTTCGTAAATAAAAATTCAACTCAATAAAACACCATGAAACTTGGGTAATTTTTAAACACAAATGTTCACCGCGTTAAACGTAGTACCGCGATTAAAGTTGGCTCGCCGGATTTAATTTTGAACTCGACCATTACACGCGAGGTACATCCGAGCGTAAAGATCTTCTGGGCGGCCTCAGTCAAGCCGAAAGGGAGCGGGAGTAGGAGAACGGCCGCGAAAGAGAATGGCTGGAAATTGAATTTTTGGAGGGGAAATGGAGGCCCTCCGATGATAAGAGGCCATGCCCATGAGATCCACCGCCCAACAACCTAGTTAGTTATCCAACGCCGTTCTCCGGTGGAAAATTGAAAAAAAGTTCCGGCAAAACTGGATCGTTTCCATTCGGCCAGAAAAAATAGTGCACATCTAAAGAACATGGTGGTGTGTTTGACCATCATTATTTTCCGTAGTTAAATCATAATATTCAGTACAAAAAATATTAAAAACTAAATTAATAACGTGCGTAAATGTTCGGTTCTAGCTATCTCATTCTGTGATTAACGCATGTGCAAAGATAAAGAAAATGTGTTCTGCTTGTGTTGCTTTGCTATTTTATGTCGATTTTTCGTGAAAACTAACTTGTTATAGGTTCGAACCGAGTTTACCTGTGTCAAATAACCCGTGTGTAATATCTGATGGACGAGACGGGTAATTGGAGCGTCCTCAAGATGCATAGTGGTGCCCCACTGTGCACTGTGTTTCGCAACCCCGCCAAACACAATTCAGACGATTGTTCCCCGAGCGGCTCTCAACTCTTCAAACCGCGCCAGTATCAAACAGTACATGGCATCCGCTTTATCGCTCAGTCCGGCCCCTGTAACAAACAAGAGGGGGCGGTCATCAATCGTTCCCGACGTTGAACACTCCTGGATGTTAAAATAATCCACCTTAATATGCACCTTTCGGAAATGACCCGGGTTCGAGGAATCCCCCCGATGTCATCCTGCTATATCCCTTAAGTCCACCTTTATCTTGAAACTCACTTTCTAATTTCGGTTTCAAATTCATTTATTATATTTAAATAAACTTACCACTTCTCATCGAACAGAAATTGTATTGTGACAGAATATCTCAAAGAATACGCTCGCAAAGAATATGTAAAACGGCAATGCTTTCTGAAGGAATTTGAATAAGTGACTGGTAAAATGCCTACCGCTGAGTATGATGGGATGAACTTCAAACAATTCTTCTTCTAAACAAAAATTTTTTATGTTGTTGCTAAATTACTAGAATATTGACTTTATAAATGGATACTTATAAAGTATCAAAATCAAATACCTGTTTATTGATGCATGCATAAGCATATTGAATATTGAAAACCGTACAAGTACATAAATAAGTTCAAAAAGCCTATAAAAAAACCTGCCAGAATTTGAAAATTTATATCGGGAGCAGTGGTCGGAGGGCATTGGTCGCGCGTGCCTGGTTTCTGGATAGACCGGTTTCGGATTTTCGCCATAAAATATTCAGGGGGTCTAGGTAATCATGTTTTCTTCGACCTGGCGTGGATTTCTGTTGGATCGAGTACCGTGCATAAATATTTCCGGTTGTTGAACGGATTTATTTATATTATTTTGATGAAGTCGCCTATCAATTAACGCCTGTTAAGACATTAGCTTTATTCGCGTTTTAAATTTCTTAAACAGGCAAATAGGCATAAAATATTACATGGCGGTCCAATTGTTACTGCCTACATTCTATATATAACAAAATCTCAAAAGAAAATTAACACAAGATTTTACGCCTACTCTTATTACGGCTTTCATTTTAAATCATATTTATCAGTTGTTGGTTCGTAAGTGAAAAAGGGTTATGAAATGTAAACCACGGTTTTTTATAACTGTGAACAAGCTCATAATAGCGGATGTAATTGTCGAAGATATACTGGAAGACGAGGTTAGCTGCGCCAAGCAGGTTGGGTAATTAATTATATTTACTCGAAGCCTTTAGTCGGAGGCTTAACTGCCGGTAATGTTCGGTCCCGGTAGACATTACCGACCAGCTGCCTGTCCGGCTCGTGCTTACAGACATGATTAACCGGATACAGTTTTCCATTTTCTGAAGCTGTATTAAATACTGATGCAACAACATATTAGTACGTTAACCATTAATATTTAATATATATATTATTGCATGTAATACAAACGGGGAAATTATTCTTGTTATCCTTAAATTTATCGCACTTAGTTATGTCAAGATTACACTAACAAAATAACAGCAGTTAAACACTCGCTGAAGTACACAGCTCCATGGAGTGAAGTGGAAACAGAAAGGGCACTGGGGTGGAAATACAATGTAACATTTATGTACATTAACAAGAGTAGTCACTTGAATAAGGTGAAGGATTTGCTATGGTTCTGTCGGTGGAATACTCATTAGTTCATAAAGTTGAACGTATTTGAGTTATAGTGATTCACAAACGCTAATTAAAAGAGCCATTCCGTAGTGTCATGTGTTACATAAATGGGCCCTAATGGAATAATGAAAAACACGACGGGGATCGTTGTCCAGTTGAACTCTCTTTCACGTTTCATTAATTTCAGCAAATCGCAGTCTAACAGCATGCGATTAAGTGGAAATGTGAAGATGGAGGGAGAGGGGGTGGCCCCCTGAAAGAGTTGAAGTTGTTAGAAGAGAGAGTACGCCTGTAGGAGGGAAATCATCCGTAGAGTATGGCCGGCGCTCGGACCGACTTAACCCCGAGGAGCGCTCTCCGGAGACCCTCCAATGAACGTTGATGACTTCACTGCTAGGGGAAGCCAGTTCGGCTGGCCTCGGCCGACGGGTTCGCTTTTATAGCGGCGCTGATTCGTTTCCTTCTCGACGACACTGTTAAACGCTGCACGGATATGCCCTAAAAGTGCCCGAGTCCGCCGAGTCTAATTGGAAACACGTCTAATAAACTCAATCCCAGCCGTATACGGAGCCGATTTTCGAAAGCTGATCCAGAAACGACGAAAAACAGCCATTCCTGAAATGGAGGCCTTTATCGACTCAATTCTCATGAGATCCTAGAAAAAGAAGACCGAAGTCTATAAAAAATCGGAACTTGTGTTCTACTATTAGACAAACACTATAATGACTTCTCTTTATGTTAACCTGCATCGGCTTGGAATTTTACACTTATAAACGCTGGGGAAACACTTCGTGCTCTTAATAATCCAAATGTAACCCCTTTTACAAGTTAATATCTTCAATTAAAAACAACAATACAACAATGCAGTCAATGCGACAACTGTAGTTCTTTCCGTTTGAATGCCCAAGGGCTCAGGATCGCAAAAGGAACAACATTTGAAATTAATTTCCTCTCTAAAGGTGAAAGAGTATCCAAAAATAGACAAAATAAAGGCGGCAACCAATTCGGAGTTGCACGGCCCACGCAATTCGCCACCCACCGAGTGCCACCAGTCTGCCCGCCCAAACCAATCTAAACCAATTACAGAAATGTCCCCGGCGACCGGCTTTATAAAACCCCGTAAAGGTTGGACACTTTTACTGTCCTACAAACGAGCTTTTCTATTATTAAGTAAGTAATATAAATAACCAAAGCCGAAAGGTTTCCCCGAAAACAACACTTCAAAAGGCGCTTTTATTGATCTATCAAGAAGTTTTTTTTTAGGTTCTGAAGTAAATTACACGCACCAACGAGCTCCGAACGGTCCCTCAGAAAACTTTCTTTCCAACAAAGCGATCAGAACCAAAACGTAGAAGTCCCATATTTTGGAACTCATACCTTCCCCAGGACTAAGTTTGCAATATTGATTTTCAATTGGACAACATATAAATTTCGTTCCAGGTTCCAAAGAGACATCTAGCCAGAACAAGTTATCTGATGCAGAATTCCACTAAAACTAAGTTCATTCCCGTTCATTGTTTTGCGGTCTGGCGTCCTTATTGGGTAGTGGGCGGACGTACAAAGAGTTTTAAACATAATGAGATCCTTTAGGAGGTAACTTAAGTCTGACGGTGAAGGAGGGATTTGCAATATAAAAAGCTTCAGGACGGGGGGGAGGGGGGTGGAAACCCTCCACAGCGTCACGGAGACGGTAATGAGTTCTTCCCCATCTAAGGATCAAGGAGGGGGCCGGCAAACCCCAGAGACAGACGGACATTCGCGCCTTTAATTTGCCGGGGGAAATTGGTGTCATCGACCGAAACCATGAACCCAATAATTTCACCCAAGTCTTTGCCCTCGGAAAAAAACTTCCGATAAACTCAGACAGATAAATTAAAGTGTCCAATTTAACCAATATTTGAATTTGCGTCAAACCTTTTGCGATTAGCAAATCAAAGTTATGGCATCTATAGGACTGTTAGCGATTTCTAAATTTTAAACATTATCAAATATTATTATCATATACACGTATATCTTTAACAAATAACCGTAAGGCATATAAATTCAGGAACGCGAAAACCAAAACGAATAGATACATATTTCCTCCCAGAAGTTAGTTAGTGATAATTAACGTTCTGGTCGCAGAAACTTTCACTCATTTATCAGATACTTACGCAGTTTAAATACAAGAGTATAATAATGAACAGTAACTGTTAAAATAAAAGTAATTATAAGATCCTATTGTCTTTTTTATTAATGCGATTGACTTCAACTATTTTGTTGTCTATTTTATCCTATCCACTGTGTCACAATAAACCCAATGGCAACCTTTGTATAAATTTATATTGGCCATAAAGTGAATAATGAACATGGTGGTTCTTAAACATTAATAGAATAAAGGTGACGTTCAAATAAAGTAATGTTATTAAGCTCACCTTATAACCTCATCGTGGGTTTCCTTAAATACATTTCCAGTACTACTTGGTTACGACGCACACAAGCAATTTTTAAGGCTCGATTCTACATCATTATCCTGCAAGCAACATTATACCCACCTATTCACATTGGACCGCTTTCAAGTAGGCGTTATCCCCAACCAAAGGCTCTGAAAACAATAAAAAGCAACGACCTCCGTAACAGTAAGCGTGGCGTTAAAAACATTTCAAAGGCCGTATAAACTTGGAAGGGGCCGGGCCCGGGAAACATTAGGGCCGAGAAAGCGTCCGACTTTACA
This sequence comes from Lethocerus indicus, assembly GCA_019843655.1. Classification (NCBI taxonomy): domain Eukaryota; kingdom Metazoa; phylum Arthropoda; class Insecta; order Hemiptera; family Belostomatidae; genus Lethocerus; species Lethocerus indicus. The sequence continues at coordinate 27,330,937 of JACDQD010000004.1, read as the reverse complement.
TTAGAACTGCTCGGCGTCTCCGGATTATAGATGCAGATTGGTGTTGGGAAAAGTAGACCCTATACGTTATATCCCTTGCCCAGGTAAAGGCAAAGACAAGAAATGAGATAAGACATAAGAAGGGTGGTGGCAAGTATATTATACGAAACAAAGGAGACAACTCTGTGTAGCCGTTGCTCAGACATACCTAAATCTCTTTCTGACGTTTTCAGAGAAACGTAAAAGAATACATTTCCTGGCAACTACTTTGTTTAAATAAGCTTTATCACTTATATACTCAATTTTAAATTTCATAACAAAACTGTGCAATATTATTGTAGACATCTATTTCGAATAGGTAAATCATGTTTGCATAGTTTAATTATTAGTTGGCTTTCGTCCACATTTGAACTCTGAGATTACACAGATATTACTTGAGTATACTTTAAGCCTTGATACTTGAGAGATTAAGCATACTTGCGATTTTTAAAGCCTGCTTCCAGAAAGTGTCAAGATTACCCGTTGAACAAACATAGGCGCGAGACGGAAATTTGTGAAAATGTTTGAGGAGTCCCACCGCCATACACAAGAGGCGTAATGATATTCATAGAAAAACTAAAAAGGAAGCTGGACCGTTTAAACAAATATTTTTTCTGACCTCCCCACCAGAGCCTGGCAACCGAAAATCCGATTATTTATGACAAGTGGGGGTGAGAGGGGGGCAGGGTGGGGCGTTTTCTAAATTCTTGCCCCTTTATCGGATGAACTGGATACGAAATCGAAGGAATGCCTGTTGTGGGGCCCGTGTATTAGGCCAGGCTCGCATCGACAGGTTTATAATGCAGCTGGAAATAATGCAGCATTCGAGCCCGCAAAGGGAAAATAATATATTCGCTGGGGTAGATAACCGGCGTCGGGCTTTGGCCTCCAGGACGCGACAATAGCTGACCGACATTTTTCCGTTAACTTGTGTCAGTCCGGTCGTTCATAAATGAATAATCAGTGAACCAGGAGAACCCGTTCGCGAATAAATTCATCGGATGAAACTTTGAAATTGTCTCAAACACGACTGCTATCAAGTAAAAACCTAATCCCCTCAATCGAATTAAATTACACGACATTTTAGACGCTTAATAGTAATGAAGCTTTAGCCTTATATCAATGAAATATACGAAATTACAAATAGGTGAGTTGGAATAATGTGATAATAATTATAACATCTTAATTATAACTATATCTTCACTTTAAACACCTGAACGTGAAATTATTACAGATCTGTTGTACGAAAATACACAAAATAACCGACTTGTTCGCTACATATGTTTTTCATATTTCTTTCACTAATCAATAGGAATGAGATATAGTAAAGAAAAAGCGCAAATAAAAGTTGTACTGCTGCATATTACCAGCTGCAACTTCATAAGCAAAGTTTTCCTTTAATAAACCCTTAAAAAAAACGGTCTCTATTTCCTCATTGCGTTTCGTAGGATTTATTTCTCACACATACAAACCTAAAACAATAGTGGACTAGATTGTAATTAGTAGTAAGTACCTCTTCTGTAATCAAGTGGGGAATTCCGATTTGCTATTTCTCCTAGTTCAATTCAATTACATTTCCAACGTTTGCATTAATACAAGAAAGGCCTTGGCATGTCCAAGGATTATAAAAACCGGAGTCGTGCGATCGAAATTCAATGGCCCCATTCCTACGTTTCTATGGGAAAATGTTTAGTGCATATAGAATTTTAAAACTACAAATTGCGTACGACTAGTCTGATACTGAGGCGAATTTGTTAAGAAGAATAAAAACGATGGGTTGCATTATCGTTCTACCCATATATATGTATATATATATATATATATATATATATATACATATACATATGTATATGTATATATATATATCCTGTACCGTGGAACATTCGATACCCTCAACATAGCTTCAAAATTAAAAACCGTCCCACGTTTTTCGGTAAATTGAAGCTGCGAAAGGTGGAATTATTCCCTCTGGACACACTCAGCGGCAGATTGAAAAAGTCCACGGACTGCAGAAGAAAGGGCGGAACACCGGGCTCCACCTACCTTAGATTGGTTGCTACACTGGTCCTAGCCAACTGGGACTGCAAAGAACAACTCTTTAGTCGGCTCACTTGTAAAATTAGAATTGATCAGCGACAATGCTTATACTTATTGTACTTCGTGTGCATTAGACCAAATCGATAAATAGAGACAGACGATCGCTAAAGTAATAAAACTCGAAAGACTAATAGAAGGTATTCCACCTACTTCATTCCGCACGGTGAATTCCCATTTAGTACCTATCTTTGTCAATTTATCTGCTGAATATTACGAATGCACCTAAACGTACCACAATAGCAAAATTAATCTTATTTCAGGTATTGAAATACCTATTATTTACCTTCGGTGCAAGATTCATTGCTCGGTCATAACTTGAGTAAAATACCAGCCCGGAGAGTGTAAAATATCAAATTCGCTGGAGAATTTTCTTCTAAAATCCCAAAATACACCGGTCGACGATGAAACCCAATTAAAATACTTAATCATTTTCGTCATCGGAGGAAAAAAATTAATTCTAGTAAAACCCGAATCCAGGTTATTTATAGCGTGCCACAGGGGGTTTCAATTAACTAGGTGCCGCAGAGGTGGCGCTCTCGAAATACAGCGCATTTTCGGTGGCATAAATCTGTCGATAAACATCTCGTTAGAAAAAAATCACTAATAACTACCTTTTGGCCTTAATCGGAAGCTTTATGTCGTATCGAACCCGCTGCTTGTATTTTTTTGTGGCGCTCAGCCCCTTTCCACAGGGACATTTGTTAATTTCAATTCTCACCTTCCATATTTATCAATTCCTATCGCAATCTCAATTTTTATGATGTCACTTCGCATTCCTTAAATGCATAAATTATTTCGACATGTCTGCCGATTTTAAAACTTAATATAATATTTTATTATTCTGTAGTCCCTTTTTCCTACTTGCTTCAAACTCTTATTTATCCAAGGAGAAGTCTGAGATAATAGAGGATATAATATGTACAAAGTAATTTCGAACCTCAAATATCAGGTTTCACACGACCATTAAACACGCCATTCATTGACTTGAAATGATTTATGAAAATGTGGGCGAGAAGTCTGTAGAAAGAAAAAAAGTTTGAAATTTCAGAAACCATCAATTTAAAACCGTGTAAGCAAAAGATTAAGACTAATAGCGGCTAACAATTATATACAAATTTATCACCGTATGATGACAGGACTAATTTCGGAACTAACTATAATAGACTAGTTCGATAATGCGGACTTCAGTACGAAAATAGCACCCGGTTTAAATTATTTCGCAGCGCCCTTTGACTTTCCCCATTACACGTCGACCTTTATCGTCAAAGGAAAGAACTTACACTTATTAAATATGAGATAAGCTTCTACAGGGTTTATAAAGTCCGGAGTCTCCGAACCTTTTTGATGACCCCTGAACTTTCAAAATGTACCTCGGCGCCACCCTAGAAAATAATCGTTAATCGTCCTGTATGCTAATATAGGAATGTCGTCATCAATTTTTTTATGATAACGCTTATTTGTGCCCGGCCAGTTTTGATTTTTTCCCAGCGCCAGTGGAAGGTTAATAATTAATTAACGATTACCGAAGCAGTACCGCATTTATTGAAGAACAGAATGCCTTCGTTCAATAGCCGAGTGATTAAAAAGTATTAATCTTTGTAGAAAGAGATCTGTCGCAGCTACAAATTAAAATCAACGCCAACGTAGAGCAAGGCGGGAGATAATATTTCAAACCAAATCGACTTTGCGAAACCCATACTTAGCATCTCGGGAGGAGGAAGTTAGGCCGCATAAGGTCCCGCCGAGGCTATCGGGAAGGACCGGGAGGCGATGGATCGGAAAATTAATAGGGGAAATACTGGGCGATGGGAGGAATGCCGTTCGGGCTCGGTAATGGCCTCGACCATTCAGATTGAAACGGGGGAATGTTGTTCCGACGTTGATTCATGCACTCGGGGAAGACCCCATTTATCCTAATCAGAGCCCAGGCCGGCGGTCCCGTTTAATTCCCCAGTCTGTCCCGGCCACTGATGCCCTGTACCATGTACCATACCGGCTTCCGTCAACTCTTAATCAGATAACAGTTTTCCACCCGCTGTGTGTCCATCCCTCCCTCCATACCTAACACTCCCGAATTTCGCCACACGATAGCCGACATAATGACAGGCTACACCCCTCGTTAATCATTTATTGTACGAACTCAACCCAATTTATATAATCGCAAGTTAAACCTACAAAACAGGTGCAGTTATTTCTGTAGAGAATTAGACGGCGCCAGGTGCAGACAGAAAGAGCTCGAGAGTTGAGAATGAACATCCACTCCCTATGTGGATTAATCCATTCATTCCGATTAATCGACCCATTACGCCTCCTCTCTCTCTTCCCCTCACCGATATATTCGTAAACAACAAATATGACATAATTATTAGACAAGAAATTATGACACAAAATTCTATTCCTAGTTTATTTCACAAGCATTTAAGTGAATGTACAAAATTACAGATACCCGATACACAAGAATCTTAACCAAAATATTCCAATTTATCGTGTTAAATCACATTACTTCTACGAGCATTATAATTGAAGTAACCACGGACAAATTGTCCTATTAATTTCATAAAATGTACATTTCACCAGGGAAAAAAATTCCAGTATTAGATTCCTTTCTAATGAATATATCCACGGACTCTGGGAAAATTAATTGGGAAAACTTTAAAATATCCATTACACGACGGCTCTCGGTTTTTTTTACAGTACTGTATTATTTACAATTCGGTTTTGCTTTTAATCACTTTTTGAAAAATTTGACCGGTGTCGATTTATTTCAGGCTGTTCAAATAATTTCAGGGCAGTTATTCGAAATCATTTGCCGAGCGGCTGACGTTTTAATTTCTGCTCCTTTGTTTTTTTTAACAGTCCTTAATTTCAAATATACGATTCCGCACTTAGCTGATTTCACCCCCGCAACTTTTCAATTTGTTAATTTCTTATATACGGGGAACTTCGTTTCTGTATACAGTTTCCAGGCCAAATGTTCATTATGCACGAAATGTCTATGACAAGCGACACAACATGTCTATTAGTGATACTAAAATAGTATTGGAGGATGTTCCTCATACGCAAAACGTGTTCCGTTTGCACCGCATTTTTATCGAATATTTTAAACTCTTGTGGATCGCTAGAAGTAACTGCCAAGGCTTACTTAAATGGAAACTTTTTCTTTCAAAAAATCCTAGAGAAGGTCAATATTTTATCCCGCTTTCGGGCGTTAAAAATACAGTCTATATTATTAACCGAACTATATATAGTCGGTCGTTAATTAGAATTACTTCCACTATCAATTCCCCTTAAAAAAAAGGAAATATAATTGCTGTCATATTTAAAATTTACTGCATATATTCGGGTTATCTGAGAAAGAAATATTGGCTGCACAGTTTGTAACTTTCGGTTGTAACAAAAAATTCAACATGTTGTGACTGACGAATTTGCCTGTACAAGTCCTATAAATTATTAAAAACCGGTCTATTGGCGATATTCCAAACCCGCGTGAACCTCCAAAGAATTACTTTAATGTCGAATTTACATTTTTAAATTCAGACTCTTTATATAAGAAGAGAAATCCCATTAAAAATACTCGCCCTGGTCCCTTGAATGTAAATAATAACTGTTACGAATTTATATCCACTGTGTAACCACAACAAGACGAATCGCGAGGGCAAGGAGCTGGATTAAACTGGGCCACTTCCGCCACTCGAATCCCATATTTTGTTTGTTCTGTTAGGACTCATGTTGGCAATAACCCCGAGGCGTGGAGGTCCGCACCCAATATCAATTTCGCCGTATAACGGAAGGGATACGCATATTCCCCCTCGATGCCTACCGAAAAACTTCCTTTAGAATGCCAAATCGACATGACCGAAATTTTGAGTCATGAGCTACAGGAAACCAGCGTAGGGAGGGCCATGGTACGTTTACTTTACTCATCAGTCAACTAATGATCCTGGAGGTGAAATCACCAGTTTTTAATGTCCCTGTCCGTAGCCAGTTTAATTAAGATTAATATATTTTTATGACGCACTCACGTCCGCAATTAGTCTTCAGTTTCCATGACCTCCATCCGAGATTTGGGATATAGCAAAATAACTAACACTATATGTTATATGTTTGAGTATAACATATATTACAGAATAATTTTTTCATCAATAGTAGCAGTAATATTAGTGTTTTTGTTTTCTAAATATAAAAAGTTTCGAACGAATAGAAACATTGTTTAATGTGTGAAAATGTACCATGTATAATACCACAACATAATTATAATAGTATCGAGGAATTACTGTAGGGAGTACCAACGGAACAAGGCAGAAGTTTACCTTGTCGTTACGTTAGATTTTCGAGAATCGATATTCATATGAATTTCGGTTCGGTGAAAGTTAATTATCTCGAACTGTGAACAATGCATACTCGTAGCAAAATATTATAACAACGGTCAAAGTGGTGCGGGACATCGTACGTTGACAGTTCTCCATATCTTACTTTAGACACGGAATACCGCAAGGTATTTATTTAACATCCAATGTACAAAGGCGTGTTTGCTACGTCGCACAATAGAATACTTAAATTAGACTCTGAGACTGAGTAAATAAACGTGGGTCGGTTCGCAACTCGTTTTCCGTTAATTGGCTAGCTAGGGTTGTTGTCAGAAACGGGAGCATTAATTTATGGAACCGGAGGTCGTTCATTTGTCAGAACGAGACCTATGAAGAATGAGAGCGGAGAGCGCGGACACCTCCGCCAGGGCTAGCCGAGATATATTTAATTATTGGAGAAGGATTGCATGCAGCACGCTACGGGACGGGGAATGGGCCGGGGGGGGGGGGGGGGGTACCCGCTAAATAACTCATTATTGATTGTTTTGACAGCGGAATCTTAATTTATGGGGACGGCTTCATTAACATTACAGCCAGGAATCGTCGGGGATAAATACGGCCATTTAAATGGAGACGGATGATGGACGACTACTCGAGCGCTATAAGAGGTTCCTCGATGGGCGACCATCAGTTTTGAAGGCGCTAGCGACGGTCAAACTAATGGCCGGAAGTGGAACTCGTAAATTCGGATCTAGTTTCGAATAGACCGACTAAACATGACCGCATTTATCTAAATACGATTGCGTTTCACCAACCCGGTAATTTAATATGGCAAAGTATCACATATTTCATAACACATTCGTCGGAACCGTTTACCGGATACGCCATTAATTTTCTCAAATGAATCGTCCGCTAAAATATCTCAGTAAATAACTACTATACACCATAATATGGTTATATACGAAATGCTTAAGAGTTGAACTATGTTTTTTATCGGCCGTCCAAAGTACTTTCGGGGAATCGGATTCGAGAAACTAGGATCCGCAATTAACGGAGTTTTCGCAATTAACTGAAGCACCATGGACCACTGCCGCTAGGATATGGCATTCCTAACGCGGTCGGACGTTACAATACACGGATGGAGTGTTCATATTCCGCTCGATTGTTCAAAACGGGAATTTAATAATACATACTCATATCTTTACGCCTGGCGACGGCACCCATCGACTCGGCTTAATTATGAAGTCACGAATTTTGGTGATACCGTATTTAATCGGCAGTCATGCGAGATAATAGAAAGAGGGATCTGGTAGTGGTAGCGGTGAGCGTTCTAGAAGGGCGTCTAATAAGATTGATAATTGTAGGCTGTGCTGGCTGAGTGTCGCCTCCCGCTAATACATTATTCACCGGCCCGCCCCCGCTTACTCTCTGTCCACAACTTTGTCTTATTAGTTAACACCAAAACAGGCTCCAGAGACCGTCAAAAATCATTGAAATAAGTGAAATGGCACCGGAAAATTTACCGTTAACGCTTTCACTCCGTTGCAATGAGATATTTTATTGCAGGCGTCGAAAAATACTCGTAAATCGGTTTAATTACAACTGATACTTTTATGTTTTTCACTCGTTTGAATTTCTTTCTCACCTTCTTATTCATCCCCAGCTTAATCGGTTTCTTTCATCGTCAATATACGTACAGCGTTGAGATAAATGTTTAAATTGTGAGAGGAGGGGCCAAAAACGAAGCCATCAAATATTTATGGGAAAGCTCGTAAAGAGCCCACAAGTGGGTTGGACGGCTCCGCCGAGTGCCGTGGTCAGACCTATACATAACGCCGCCGACAGAACCGAATAATTAATCCGGGACTGCTTTATTTATTTTATTTTGCTTATTTATTACCTCGTAAACAGTAACAACTTTATGATTTCAACTACTGGTCTCAGTTATTGAACCTACAAAGCATTAATTAGTGAAACTCCAGAAGGGAAATGATTGTAATACCATTAAATAATAAAATGAACGATAAGAGAATTAATGGGAACTAAGAATCATCCGGGAGGTTATCGGATATCAATTGTCGGATAGGAGGATTGTACGATGGGAATATTTTGAATGAAAAGATTTATAAGGAGAGTACAAAAATAACTTAAGGCCATTGCATATAGTACAATTAGAGACAATCCTGGGAACGCCTTTGATTTGTATGAGAGCTGTGGGATATAAAGATTGCATTTCGAAGATAGTTGATGAAATCAAGTCTATTTTGAAGGCGTCACATGAGTAAAATGTCTTGTAAAATGGCGTATAATCTATGTTTGCAATTAATATTCAATATAATACTTCTGTAATTCCGCATGCGGTGCGAATACGGCGGCTCACCTAACAAGTGGATATAATATTCCTCTTCAAATTTAGTAATGGAAATATTGCAATAAAGTGGCATAATTTAACGAGATGAATACCCACGTTTTATTCTATCGGAAGAAATGTCCGTTAGACGGCAACAGACATTCGATTACCAATAAAATGAGTTTCAAACTGAAGTAGCGGTTAAGCGCCAGTTCTCGACAGGAGGAGAACTGGAATAGGAGAGCAGTGGCTTATACGGATCAGACTACTCGGTTTTTTGGATTGTAAACGCCGCGGCCGTGGGTGGCAATTTTATGCCGGCAATTACAGCCCGGTTTATGTCCCGGGGCCGGGACGAATAAACAAACAACGCTTCCAGGCGCCGACCACCCCGGGGGGGGGGAGCCTTTAATTGTTTTATACCTCCGTCGATCGCTTTTAATTACCGCTCCCTGCCAAACCCTAATTCGAATCTAACGTTTGCACAGCCGAAGCGATAAATCAATGAGTGGTATTTTATGTATATATATATATATATATATATATATATATATATATATATATATATATTAAGAAACAAGAATACAGATTAAAAATAATGGTGGACGGGCGTCTGATTTACCCTTGAGTTGATTAAAATTTGCAAAGAAACATTAATTCAAACAACTGCCTTCATATTTTCTTACGTATACAATATGACAAAAGTATACTAAAATAGTCTGGATATAAGGAGGAACGACATTTTAGTCCCCGATAGGCGACACAATGGCGCCCGAGGAATACAAATAAAAGGAGAATGCGTGGGATAGGGTCGAGTCGTGACGGTGTCCAAATAAATGAACGATCTCCAAAAATTGCCCGACCGATCATTCAAATGCACAGACGGGACAGCCGGTTGTCAGGGAAAATCATTTCTACCGAATTAATTAAGACGGATTATTAATGTTGAGCGGACTACGCGCATTTCAGAATTGCATTATACATGTATAATAGGACATAGGTTCATTGTTCGGCGTGTCATCGCTTTATGAAGTCTGGAACAGAAATTCCGTACATTAGCAATTCAATATCTGGAAGAACCTCTCGGCTTTAACCGCAGAAATAAACAAGCAGATTATTATTACATAGTCCGTGGTCTTCATAATTAAATTTTCCTTCCCTCGACTTACCATTCAGAAGAATGATAGCAATCTCGAAACCGAGACACAAGAAATAAAGTAAATAATTTTTACGAAATTTTAGGAACAACAGTGCGGGTTTACCATTCCGAATTTTAAAATTGAAACATCAATGAGAGAATATAAAGAATATAAAGTTGCACAACGGTCATTTATAACGTGAGGAAAATTGGGACAGAATTAATTAATGATCTCTGAGATCGGGGCGTTTATCACGGAATGGGAAGTGGAATTAATCTTGCCGGATGCTGGCTTATACGAATAGAGCCACTTCTCTAACATTATATATGACCAATACCTAAGAGGTGAATTCATTATTTATGACCGCTCATTTTTTTAACTGTCGGTATCTCTATATTAATAATTACTAAATTGTTAGCCTATTATTTTCTACGGATGTAAAAATGAAAATAATCACCTAATGATTCTTATTTCTGGCATGTAGCTAAATATAATATACATATAATATCTATTTTATATAGCATACGCTGAGAAAACACATCAATCTACAAGTGTACCGAACCTGGTGTAATAAATAGCGAACTAATTAATTAATACTTTATTATAAATAAATACATCATTTATTATTACAATAAAAACAATTAATTAACATGTATTAATAATATTGATCGTAAATACCTTATTCAATAATTTTAATAATACTAGCACTAATTTAATAACAGATTTATTGAAATAATTTATGTTTAATGTAAATATTTCGAAACAAAATTTACTAAACCATGTCCCCCACGATGTCTTAGACGCCACTGGACGCCATTGTGCCCATGACTGTAAGTATGACTGTACAATAAATAAAACGTTAAAAGAAAAAGGTTTTTGGAAATGACCATGGGCTACCTATCCTATCCGACCATTGGGCAATCATCGTTTAAATTCGAGATTTTAACGAACGATAAATCCGGGGCCATCTGATTCCCTTCCGACTATCGGACAGAAAGATTCTGGGGCCCCAAGCACCGTTAGATTGACAAGGGGCTGATTAGCGGAGGACGCCACCTGAAAACTGATGCGAGGGAACCCACGCAATCCTTAATCGTGGGATCTCGTCGGGGTAACAGTCCGGTTGACGGGGCCTCTCCAAAGGCGGGGCCTCAAACCGAGCCGTGTCATTAGAAACCCCGTCCCTCCAAGTACCCAAATCGGCCATCTGTTCCGAACCCAGAACCGCCGGTTTCCAACTTCCACACGTTCTGTATGCAAATTTACATTCGGCGGGCAATAGCGACGGCGGCGGTAGAAGATCGGTACAAAATATTACTTCTAGACTGTGCAATGCTAGTGTTTAAGATTTTCCTATTGTGCAAACCAATATATCTCATAGATTTGGGCTCCTACTAAGCAATGCCAGGTTTCTGCTTCATAGTCAAATACTTTATACCTTATGTAACAAGGATCGTGTACAGAAGTTAAACAAAGTGCCAGATTAAAATAATTTCCCTCTTGAAATTAGACTTAGTATTTCGACTTAACCTAATGAATTCTAGAAAGAATCTCAGGAACTAGTACATCCGTTATCCTTGCTGGATAAATCAAAATGCACTATATTTGGGCTTAAATTCTTTTGTGTGAAATTACTGAGAACGAAATGACTATATACCTCATCTCACTATGAGAGGGTCAGCCAAAGGTAATATATGCAATAACCCTTTATTCTTCACAAGAAAATTCAACGATTTAAATTATTCTTATAATAAACCTCGGCTGTCTGCATTAATTTTCCCCTAGCAGGAAAAATTAAACATCATAGAATAAAGTATATTCAACGATCCCCCATTCTTATCCCAGAAATAGGTTCCACAACTTCATTGAAGACATTACAATCAGTTTTTTAATTATCTATATTTAGAATAAGGTTTTGATGATAAAACATCCGCAGATATAATTATTATTAAGAGCGAATCAGTGACAGAGTATATGTTTAATCTAATGAAAGCTATAAACACTTCTGCTATTCTAAAGAAGGGATAAAAAACGAAATGCTTGTAATTCGTCGCCTCCGTTGAGTTATTTTATTATATTTTATTCACTCATTTATTTATTTCAACTCCAAGTTCAACCGACTAAATGTTCGGCCGGTGATTTATAAACATAATAAGAGGGCGGTGGTGACAGAACAACAGATTACACCCTACTCTACTCACGCTACCCACTTCACAATGTACAGACCTCCACATTCCAAGTCTAATTTTAATTCACGGTTTCATCTCTGAAGTGGCTAATTTTAAAGCCCCGAGCGATCCCCAAGAGGTTTCTGGACTATAATTAGGCCTCAGAGTATTTACTGGACGACGGAAGGTTGTTCCGCGAAATTGTCACGAGGAATTTAGAAACGCGTAAGTCGCGTCCTTCCCAGTCCTGATTCTATCGCGAGAGAGAGAGAGAGAGAGAGAGAGAGAGAGAGAGAGAGAAAAAAGAATTTCAGTGAAATACCGCAGACTGTTATTTTTCAATTTTCGGTTCTCATTATTGTTCGATATAGGTCATTATTTTTAACGTTGATCTGCCTTTTTAACGTTTTGTCGTCTTCGTTCGCAATTTAGTTACAATATAGATAGAAATTCACGACTTTTTAAAGCACAGAAAAAATTCAAACTAATATCGAGGAATCAGTAGAAACTGAGACCACCTCCCCCCCGACCGCCCAACTACCCCCCGAAATTCCTTTATATTTTTAACATTTGGATTCATCTTCAGGTGTTTACCTGTGGTCCCATTGCTAATTTTAAAAATGAATGAGTATGTAATTTAATAGAAGAGTAATGAAATTGCCACTTCTTTTTATAAGACGGTTCTTTAGCAAATGGATTCCTTTGTGAAAAAACTCTGCGGTTGCCAACCAAGGTTAAATACCTCGCGTTTAAAATAATATTTTATGCAAAAACTTTTTGGAACTTCGAACTTCATTAAAAGTTCCCTCATACATGAACTGATTCATGCTTCCTGAGCTAATTCACAACAGAACATATTGAAACAATGACTCAGGTCATGAAACGACGTTAACATCATTTTTATTGTTGTTTAATTTATCTAGAGTAATCAAGTTATAAATTCTTCGCAACTTTTAAGATTTTCAAAACCTGAATTGCCCAAGGAACAGTTTAATTTTTAAGCTATAATTGAACTCTGTTATAACGCGCAGAATTTACGTACGTTCTTCCCACCGATGTACTTATTTCAGGGAATCGGATCTGTTCGTCAGTTTATAAGTACGCGGTATATTTTTGCTCTCATTATAGTCGGCAGGCTGAAACAATGGATCGTTTCGTAATTGGCCGGTCGACGGAAAGTGGATACGTTCGCACGATGAACACGTTTGCAGAACAATTAGAGAGGCTCGTCGGCGAAAGTGTTGACATTAATTAGCCGGCGAATGAATAATTCAAGGATCGGTGTCCGGATGACCGGCCCCGTATGACGCCTAAACCGAGGGACGGCCATTAGAGTTGACGACTCGGTGTTCCTACAACTGCAACTGCCGATCCTTCGGCGAGGGCAGACAGGCTACTCCCGGACACGCCTATACGGAGCCTCTAATTATGGTTGTTCACCAAGTGCGGCTAATCGAAGCTGTACTTGACCAGCGGCCGCGTCCAACGCTCCTGACGGGCTACACATTACACGTAGGCAGGTTGAATAAATGCCCCGTATTTTCAGTGGGCTCCCCCGCCAACTGCACTACAAGGTAAATAACGGGGCAACGAAATATATTCCGGGCCGGCCGAACGTATTTTCAGTCCCACAATTTACGATTGCATCAATCACTGATACTTTTTTTTTACTACAAAAATGAGAAATTAATGTATATTTTACCGTTCTTAATACGTAATATTATAGTCATTAAAATGAATGAGGTTTTTTTCTGTTTTTTCTCAGAATGTTATTTATCATTATAACTACTATTGCGATATGCTGTTGTCACTTGCATTTCAAGAAGCCATCCAATAGTGCCACTTTTGACGGGTATCGCTGGTTATAGAAAATCTCTAAGCCAGAAGGCCTTTATGTCGCCTTTTAAAGGAGGATTCAAAGAGTGAATTAGGATTAGAAGTGAGAAGGGAATGAAACTTAAGGAACCGGGATTTTATTAATTCTTCAACCTTCAGTAAGTTGAGGTCTCGAGGAAAAGTGATTTAAAACAGAACAGGGAGTATTAAAAATGCTTCTAAGGCCTTTTGATTTGAATGATTATACAGTCTTTCTGAATAACATCTATCAGTTATATCAATACTTTCATGGTCCTTTAACCTAAATCCGATGTGTTTATTGATTCCCTATAGGTTTATTAAATCACTACTCAATACTTTTATTTTGTTCCATGTAGTGCACTTTATTTCACCTTAAATTTGGCTGTGAATCACCGCTTGTGTAAGCGACATAAAATTAATTATTCACCAAGCGATTCAACCGTCGCTGCGCCTTCTTGCGTCGTTCCATGTGAACATCTGTTCACACAAATTCTGTTCACTCGGCTGTTAAAAGAAATTCAAATAACCGCCAGTAATCGTTTCTGCAGGTGCGGCAGAAAATTGACTCGGACCGATTTAATATTCGGCTCGCCGAGAACTATTAAATCGGGGGCGTGAAATTGAAAGAAATCGATTCGCAAAGGGCGTCGTGAATAATGACGAGCCGAGTACAGGTGACCGGCAGACCGGAGGTTCTAGTTTAAAAGCTGATAAGTTATCGGCAGCGGCAGGAAACGGTGGACGGCACACATTGCGTGTTCTACAACCGACTGCAAATATACACCTGCAATGCCTCACGGCCAAATTAATGCACGGCTATTACCGACAATCTCGAACTGTTGAATGCTCCATAAATAAACTAGAAACAAAATTTAATACTATCCCCAGACACTGGTAGATCCCAAAGTCATCGATCGATACCATTATTGAAAATCCTAAGATTTAATAATTTAGTTACGAATATAAGAATATTATGTTCCTACTCAAGTTTTTTATTAATTTTCAAACTTGATTACATATGCGTCTACAATAATAAGGTTATTGCACGCGATCTGCAGTGAATCTATCTATATAGCAATCAGAATTATAAATTTCAAAAGACTTACCTTCAGTGAAATAATAAACAGTAAAATTAGAATAATTGAAAACGTACCTTAACCAGTTTTATATTAGAATCGGAATTAAAACCTGAGAAGGTAAAGGCAGGCTGCAAATATTTTAGGCATCCTATGTGCAGAGAACACAGTGAGCAAATGCGCAGAAAGCTTTTGAATTTCCAGTTTTACATTTGGTCGGGTAACCTATTATCTTAAACTAAATATAAAAGGAGTGCAAAAATATCTCGGAAATAATTCGCAACATCTAAAAATTATATAGTATTTTCAGGATGTTTTATATCCGAAGTCATTCCGCGGAGCTCTCCTGTAAACATAAAACTGCGATGTTTGTAATCTCTCCGGGTTTCGCTCGAAATGAAAACTTTATTCGGGTAAAGGTCACAGGCCAAATATTACATATTTTTCGGGCGCTTATTTTATTATCCTGTAGTTACAAATTTGGCGATGAACTGCAACAGTAATTTATACAGTAAAAGTTTATTGGGCCACCCTTATCGGGTAACTGAATTTCTTCAACACGGGGGCTGCGTGGGCTGTTTAATTCTTGAAAAAGTGGGTGGGAGAAAAAACATCATTCGAGGAAAGACAGCGTACTCAAAAAATGCTGGTAGAAAACCTACAGGTTGCTGGGTGAACCTTAATTAATACAGGACTGCAGCCCAATTGGGGAAAATGGTCCACGCGTTATTTCGGAGTTCATATAAGGAAAAGTATATATTGCTCCACTATTATATTATGTGAGAAGTTTTCACAAGAATTATTCAAACTCGAAGAACTTATTAAGTTATTTCTGTGAATTAGACCTGTAGCTAGACAGGTTTCGCCATTTTTAGTAGCGTTCCACTAAAACAAGTAACTAGAAGATAACAGCGCTTAAACATAAACTTCAGTTTGTAACTAAAAAATTAATAATTATAAAATAATGTCTTCTTACTTGTGTCAAACTTTGTTATTAACCCCTAACATTGTGGCCCTGTCGTACTCCCGCCAAATGTTTTCGTCGTTTCATCGAGAACTGCGGTTGTTACCGGTTAAATAAATTAGCCGACCGATTATAGCCGGAGTGAGAGCTTCTTTAGAGGGAAACAAATAGGGAAGACGTATCGAAACCGCGCCCGTCGCCTTTGTCCCACGGACGGGATCGGATACAATAATTTGGGCGTCAGTTAGTCAACCGAAATGGGTGTTATATTCGGTAATGAGTGTTCTCGTATTTCAGCGTAGAGCATTATTCAAACGGAAGGGCAGACTAATGATGGGTCGTCTAAGGGAGCGGCAGGAAGGGGGTGGGCGAGGAGGAGGAGGAAGTGCCGCCCGCCCAGATGTCACGGTCAAGTCGGTAATCGCCCCCTCTATATTTAGCCGGTCCATCTCACTCTAAAATACGCGCTCTGTTATTTATACCGCGTAGTGGCCCCGTGTTCCTCCCCTCCTATTAATAGGCGACCGTTGGTAATTGTCCCAGTCCTTAAGTAGAGTCCCCTTCACAGCTGTCAATCAACCACGTCTCGCTTTTAATATTGGGACCGCATTTAGAAAACCCGTTTTCCTTCCTCGGCCGCCCGCTTCCAACACCGACGTCCCGGACTGAAACAACGGATTTGGAATTTCGGCTAACTTTCGAGGTACGTGGCTCCAAACCGTCCCTGACAGAGGTTTTACAGAGTCGCCAATTCCGTTTTAGACACCTGGAATTTTTCACCTTTCAAACACGCGCTCCACGTCAGTTATCCATTTATTTCTTGCCAGATGCCACTCGTATACAGGGACTAGTAGACGGACCCACCAATTAAAGCCGCTACACATCCAGCTCTCTGTGGTTTTGACTAGCCTTAGAAATAAAAAATTATTCGGGGTTATGCAAATGGGGGACTCTCTAATAGTCGGCGGTTTGTGAGCCGGAGACCGTTTAGTAATACGAGAAGAGGAGTTTTGGAATTCTACCTTTCAGTAAACTGGGACAGATAATATATGCAATGTTGAAACTGTACCCTCCAAATCCACAAGACATGGACGTTTTACTCTGAAATTTGCCACTAGGAAAAACTTTGCCTATTTGTAGATATCAAAGTCCATACATCGCAGGTTCCACTCGATCATATTGGTTCTCGCAGCAGCCTTCACAGTTAGAAATGGCGGAGCTAGAACCGGGTTGAAATTAAGCCGTGACAGTTGTCCGCTGTCGGACATGTTGAAAAAAAGGACCGTTTTGAACTCGTTCGCAACGAACGGTTAATTCCATGTCATATTGCTCAGACATATCTGTCGCTCGGAATGATGTGAACAGGTTCACCGCTAAAAAGTGGATTGATATTAATAAACCTCCGAACGATCTGAGCAGATTCCGAATGAATTGGGAAACCAAATTGTTCAAAGTCATATTTAAAATTTGATGGGTTTTGAGAACTACAAATGTCACTGTCTCGGCCGTCTCTTGAGGAAAACCGGTGCGGTACCAGGAAAGAATCGGTAAACTATCCTTTAGTGAAAGCTTACGGAAACTCTTTTGACATGACATAGAACACTATTTATATATTGCCTGTATTAATTATTCATATAATGCGCGCCCCAGACAAGTTTATTCATTTAAGACACGTTGAGTAATTTACAGTAACGTTTAAAAAAACGTTCTCGCATAATTTTCTCCCTATTGACTTTTTAGCTCGCAGTTCTTTGGGTCGGAAAACAGTCCATAAATATTGATTCGAAATCGGTTGTGAGCACGTCGAAGAATAGTCAAGACACATCATCTCCTTGAATAACGGCGGGTGAGATTAGTGCGGCAACTTTAAGGTCTAAATACGGAGAGTAACCAACGCGAGGTAATTCCTATATCAGTTAAGATATGTCATTTAATTTCTGTTCATTGCATAATTTAGTTATATCCAAGCAACTCGTTAAAGACCTAATTCTTACTTAGCTTATTAGAAAAAGATAGTTAAACTTTAGTGTTTATAATGAGACGAGCTAGCTATCTTAATTACATTCTTGTATTTTAAAACAAGTCATGAGATTCGAATAATTCATCGATTTAATACGGCGTGAGTTTTTACAGCCATGCGAATTTCATTTACTTTCGCTAAATGAACTAATCGGTAAAGAAACGTTTGGGGAATATGTCAAGCTTTATGTTATATGAATCGCATAATTTGCGAAAAAATGGCATGAAAATGATCATTATCGGTCCAATTACAAAATTCAGTGAGAGGAGGTCCTCCACTAAAACAAAGAACTTGACATTCTGTTTGATTTTAAGGTGATATTTTTTTATTTTTCACCCAGTTTTAATTTTCGAATTAAGTTGAAGAAAGTATTTTATTATATTTATTAACCTTATTTATTACAAAGTTCGATCAGCAAGTGGCGTCTTTCAGCAGATCTGAAAACATTGAGTTTGGTGGTCACAATTTTTCAGGGAATCGAGAATAACATGCACGATTGATAACAAAGCAAATGCTGCATTTGCATATGGTACATTACTTATAAATGTTATATGGCTCCATCGTGTCACCTATGATTAAAATTCATTTATTGGCCAATTGATGGTTCCTAAAAATCGTTTCGCCACTGTAGATATGTAAATATAGAATGAAATAGGTAAAAAATTGGAAAAGAAATTCCCCAAAATTAAGGCATAACTGAAGGGGGGCGTTAAGGTGTTCCAGTCGCGTTAGATCCGTCCGAGCGTTTAATTCAATTTGATCCTGAGACATGAAATATTTTGGAGCCCAGCGGACGCCGACCCGTTTAAAATGGGTCGTCTTACACGCTCGGCTTACAAGAGAAAACCGGCTCACGGGGAAATGTCCCCCCTGTCCATTATTCATAAGAATTATATAAATAATCGCTAAGGAATTCTATTTATAATTGGCTACCAGGGTAGTTTTTCAAACTGTTTTGTAAATATGCAGAGTCTTTACCGTCCTAGATTCCCCCCTCCTGAAACACACGTACAGACAAGAGCGCAACTACCCTAAAATTACAGTGAAAAAAGGAAACTCGTGAACAATGAGTACTGACTACTTATAATTCAGATTATCAATTAGATTTTCAGAGGGCATTCTGTCTCGTGATTAAGCACTTTCCAATGCTCATTTTATTTATGACGCCGTTATGTCAATAAAACTCATTAAAATCGGTTCGAAAAGTAATTACGGGCGAAATGACTTCGGGGCTTTGTATGTTAATTTAAGACATTATACCTGTTTATATCCACCTCCGGTGCCTGAAATATTAACACATACAATAATACCACTTAGCGAACACTAATTACTTTATGGCACGTCGATTTTCGCAGACCGACCTAATCACGATTGCGCCACCCCTGTAATTGCACGAGAAACAAAAATCGCGATAATAAATTATCAATTGGCTATCGTTATACCACAGTTTTTAGTTCACCATTATAGTGTAATTAATAATTAATTAACCATCCGTGTATATCGCAAAGATAACAAATTCTCTGTTTGTTTTATAGATAAAAGTATTTTTTATTAAACAAAATTTATACAAAACATTGACAGTTATATTACGTGCGATTTTCTGTTTTCTTTGGCTCGATATTGAATATACAGTGCTCAATGCTTATTGGCAGCACAAATAGTGGGCTAATAAAGAATGTCTTGAAAGATCAAAACGGTTTAGTAGAGAAACATTTTCTGTATCATATTATTTGTTTCAATCCAATATGCAAATTGTGAATTACGTATATGGACTCTGATGTGACGGAGAATTCCGGGAAAGATGCCCGAATCGCTTAATTCCTTATTGGGCTATTAGTCTGATTCTATAAATAAATGGAATAATTTACGGCAGGTTTTTACACGGCCTAACCATGAGTTATGTCGAGAAAACCATCCGAGAACCTGTTCCAGTAATTAATTATTGAGCCTCACCATGGCACTAAAAAGGCCTCCATATATTAGTCAGAAAACGGACTCATACATTTAATTATATGTAATTATTAATTGACGGCGATATTTTTCAAGATGTTAATATCGCGTAATGAGTTGAGTTATGAATTCTCCTCGAATGTGTTGATATAACCGACTAACGGTATACATCAACAGCTAGCATTCCTCCTGACAAAGTTCCGCAGGTATAACTCATTCCTGTATGTAAATTTGCGGGTATTAATGGCGTCCAATTATTTATATCGAAACGAATGAGCAAAAACAAAATAAAAAAAGGTCCGTTCGAACGGCGATAAATTAAAATGTAAAAGCGTTGCAAGCATACAAATTATGGTTAGATATAAGTTCGATTTGTTTTTGATACTCGCCTGTCTCGGTTAATAATCAGCAACATGCAGTCATTATCAAGCCTTAAATTAATCAAATACTGGGCTCTGTCATTTACACGACGGTTACAGATCACTGTTCCACTCCAATTAAACCGAATTGCGGATTATGAAGTTGTACATCAGTATGAATACAAAAAATGTACTACTGATAGTTCTTTATTTATAATGTAATTAAAAAAATGGGAACAGAAAAATTTTGATCATTCCGTTTAATATGGTTAAATTGTTTTTAAAATCTAACGAAGGGGTACATATCAATTCAACGTTATATTTTATGCAAATAAATATTTAATTTAGTAAATGGAAAATTGATTCGAATTTATTTTCGCTCGAATCGAATAAGATATAAAGCCGTACGCGGGATTCATTGGGTTAATACAAGTATAAATAAATATATTATTATCAAATATAAATAATAATATTATATTATTATATAAAATATATAAGTCCGTTCACAGGAAGCATAATATCTTAATTATAAATAGAGCACTATAATTATATGGACCCCCATTATAGCGCGACCCAGATTGAAAATACGCAAGAGCCAACATCCCGCCGGTAATTAATTTCAGGTATTTACACTGCATCGAACAGTAGGAATGCAAAAATTATTTGAACTATTCGCACGAATTACGCGGTTCGTCCCAAATGAGAGTATTGAGGACGCGTAGTTAAGGACGCCCAGTATATACCAAAAGGTATTTCTTCAAATCATAAATTACTTTTAACACTAATAGCATCATTAGAAAATAAACTGGAGAGCGTACTAATGAAACTAAATTTCATTTATAAATATCGCGCGTCTGTTTCTATAATCATTAAGAAATGAAATGAGAGATAAGTATTAACTTAAGTGTTATATTTCTTTTTCCTTTTTTTCTAACAGACAGCGGATTAAGAAACCGGTCAGAGCTCTTAGTCGGTAATTTGGAAGCACTGCCAATCTGTTAGTTTAGTTACCGATAACTGAATCGTGTCCAGAATTTTCAAACCGATCCTTTCATGCGATAACGGAGGAATTTTATAAATGGATTTTGTTGACAAAGTGAAATAAAATGAGGTGTAATCCTGTTATTTTCCGAATCGTTTTTGTGCCCGCTCACTCATTCGGAGCAGTTATTTTGTCTATTACTTAAGCGTACCTGGGAGAACATATTGCAATACAACGAGGGTAGTACATAACCCTAAAAAATAATCCTAATAACATCACTCCAGCGACTGTCTTTTATTCCTCGCATTTTAAGCTATACCTCTGTCGGCATTAGTATTATAGTGAGTCACTTAGAGAACACTCTGTCTACACTGCTGCTACAGTCATGCTGTTCATTATATATAACCTTTTCAAGGGGTTTATGGTAAATTTTCACTGGTGTAAGGCTTCCTTTTACTGTGCTAAGCAGACTACTACTGTGTATGTAAGTGACAGCGGCATGTATACTAACTAGAACATTAGAAGCTCAAATCCAAAACGCGCAGTGGCATAAAACCATTAATAAGAATATACAATAAGATACGACATGAACCTAGGCTGCTACCCGACCAAGGCGGGCAATAGACCCGACCTGGAAATATATCTGAACCCACACTAGAATTCCAGAAACGTCCCACGTCCCCAGTTTCTTTTTTTCAGACTCCCACCGAACTACAATACCGTATTGATTTGCATGCATTTATTTTAATTGATTATCACACACCGCGAGTCTGGCGAATATATTCGGTGGGATCCCGAAAACGTTCATGGGCTCATTCTTTCGGCATTTATTAATTTATTACAGTTTAATCCAGTAACTAATTAGTGCACGCGAACTTTTATAAAATTATTTATAAATAAAGTAGAAAGTTCGTTCTGCTTATATTCTCATTGTTTCAAATATTTGCTTCTCATACCAAAAAGAAAATTATAAGCAGTTGGAGCTGATTATGTTCGGTTTTTTTCTTTTTTGATAAATCACATTAACGTTTCTTAGATACGACACAAACGAGACAGATCTCACGAACGCTACTAATAGGATGACTGGTTTGTATGCGTCTATCGTGCCGTCAAAACAAGAAGTACAGAATAAATAATCATTGGGAAGTAAATTTCTTGGCGTAATATAATATTTATTCCGACTCTCAACCACAGAATATTGGTAAACAAGTTTTAAACAAACACATTCTAATTAAAACATTTTAATTAAAAATATTTTATTAAATCATTCAGATAGATCATCTAAAACGCACTGAGACATGGCTAATTCTGTCTCGCCTGAATGAAATTAATCTTATACCGGGAATTGTATGGAAAATAGGTCTTATAGCAGGTGAATAAAATTTTAGGTTAGCCAATACGATCAAATGCATTCAATACTGATAATATCAAACCATGGTAATAAGAATGTTTATGTACGAAAGATAACATTAAAATTTATGTCTATGACTCCGCCAGTTGCCGACATTTCTTTGTTTTAAACTCCTTCTAAATCATACATCACGTTATGAAAGAGAGTTCGCCATGCTTTTCGCCACGCGTGGTAGGAGCTGTTCGGCAAACTTAAATTGAGTAATAAAACTGTTTATGGGTTTACGGCTCCGTAAAAATTACCCTGGATTAAACGATGTTCAAAATATATAGGCATCCCCGGTTTCACACATCTAACAGAAATTGAAGGGAAAGATATAAGTTTAAGTTTAAGCACTGACCCTCAGAGAGTTGTACCAATATAAAATTGCAGCGAACGCTGCAAATAGCCGTTCACATAAGGTGGATAACGCTCTTTACTTGGCTGAGGTACCACGTGGGTATCATTCCCATACAACATTATCCACAATGATCATCATTTCATTATATAAGAATAGACAAAGATACATGGATAAATATTATAGATTTTATCGGTAGATATTTGTGTAAATATTATAATGGAACGGTTGATTGTTTTTTGTTACCTAACGTCTAACACATTTCATGACATACATTACATTTTTTAGCCTGTCTGTAATCTCTTTTGTGGTTATTATTCTCTAATTCGTGGATACAGGCATTATCAATACCGAAATGTTGCCGAGAGCGAAGTTTATCGATTAGATCGAAGGCGGCATTTTGAAATCGAATGAACAGCTTTTTAACAGTCCTTAGACCAGAAGCGCGATTTAAATAGACGCCACGAATATTTTTTGTTTCAACTCCACGCCTTTTTTAAACTCATCTAACATAATTTGACGAAAATGTAACTTTTCATTTTCCATTTTTAATATTAACCCTGCACACCATTAACTTAAATAAATTTCTTCTGACGGTTATTTTAATTCACGACAAATTTAGATAACTGTAGGGAGTAAGATGATTATAAAAGAAACATCGGCACAGTCAAAAGTGGATGATTCTACCACCTATGGAAATCGGGCACGAACTTTTGCAACCGCCCAACAGTTCGTTCATAATTTCGCTGTCGGCCTGTGAATACTACCAGGATTCAAACACCTGTTCGTATATTCCAAGCTGTTAACACCGTCAAGTGGGCGATAGGGCCCCCAAGTACGGTTTAGCCGGCGACCCCCATTCAGCGAAATGACCGATAAGAACACGAACATCGCCGAAAAAAAAAACTAAAAATATCATGAGCCTCATGCACCAGTTAGTTGTAACCGGAAAAGAGACGAACGATTCTCCACGATTTCTCTGCTTTTTCACCGGGTAATAACTCGGACAGAATATTTTTTTAAAAAGAAGCCCCACTAAAACAATAAAGGAGAATAGTTCAATATATTACATATCTTTTTTTCGGGAGTATTACATAACACCGTATATGTCGTGTTTCTGTCTCCTCTTCCGCACCACACTTTTGCTTTCTCTTTATATAATTTACTTACACCGCTATTGAAGATGGGGAGCAGCCGAAACAGGTCTAGCAAAAGCCGAACCAGCGAGAGGAGACAGAAACACACAAAATCTACGGTATTCCATCCCTCCGTAGACTACAAAACAGGTATTCTAAACTATTTCAAAGTAGTAATTGAATTTAAAGTTCGTGGAACCTATTGAAGAAACTTTTTATAGAAAATTTTTTTTATAATCTATAAAATGTTTTTTTATAATTCTCTTAGGCGAGAAATCGGGGATGTTGTTTTTACATCGATGAGTTATCGCTGGGACGACATCAAAGTTCCGGGTATGAAGTGTCAAGTTTGAAATTGAGCCGAGCGGTCCAGAACGGAATCCATCGTTTGAGTATATTACTTCGTACGACCGTACGCTCTTTAAGACTGTCGGCAATATTGACGAGCCCTGACCGAAATTGCACTTAGGAGGCTTATCCGGAGGGAAATTGTCATTAAAGTGGTCAAGCTTAAAGAGGATCCCGGCTCTTCCTTTCTATTAAGCATTAAACGCACCGCCAGCATTTTCCGATCCGCTTATCTGGCCGATTACCTCGAGAAAAAAAATTAGTTTTTAGAGCTAGCAGCGTCGTAACGCGAACGAGTCTTTTTAAGCTAGGTTAAAATAAAAAAAGGCTCGGGAAGGTCACTGGCACGTCCGATGGTGGGAGGAGGGGGGGGGGATTCGCGCTTTACACGGGGTTACGGTCACTATGCGACGGTCCACCAACTGGAATCTTTATATAAATAAACCACCATATAAACTGTATAAGAACTGTATAGTTCTTTACCATCTATAACTGTATAGATTATTCAGATTCGTTACCCGGTCTATTAATACACTGCCCTCCCCGCCCAGGAATTCGGGTGCTATAACGCACGCACGGACAAAATCTGATGGCTAAAATATGTCTCTTGCGTTGTTAAAATTTTATTTGAATATTTATGAGGAATCCGAAAATATTTAACCGGTTCCTACTTCCCAACTGTTCATTATTCATAATAATAATTATTCATTATTATTAGTATTATGTTAATTAATCGTATAATTTTAAAATTCGAAATTAAAAATTAATTGTTTCAATAGCTGTAATAAGTGCATTGTTTTTTAATAAATTAAAGGTACGGGCCCCATGTTTTAGTTTTTCTTCTGTTATTCTGACTATAGTTCCGACTCTTATTTCTTCTTTCCTCCCCTGTATACGGTGTTTGCGTAAACGCGAGCACATTCTACCTCCAATGAAATATATCTACGGGTTTCTAAATGGGCGAGTGTCCAAAACTTGAAATATGTCGGTCAGAATATTTTCTAATTTTTCTAATACGGCAATTTTTTTTCGAGGCAGCAAATTCAGGTCGCGCCAAAAGAGCGCCAAGAGTTCTTTACACAGCAGTAAGGGGTCCAACTGAAATTTATTGAGAGCAAGATGGATTTGTACGGATTCAGATTAAGTAAAGAACGCCCTCTTTCTTCATTCCGAGAAGTATCACCCCAACCCCATTGTCTTTTTTCTGGGCAAGTGCGTTCCTTGAATTTCGGCTTACTGTTTTCCGTTTCAAACACAATTTAGAAATGATGATTTGATTTGAGACTGAATTGTAAATATTGGAATATTTTAAACTTCACACTCCTCTGTACTGATATAAATAATTTAGAATTGCGGCAATGAATTCAGAATGCCAAAGAATTGTTCACGTCAGTGCGGGTTTACCGCTGCGATAAAAGCCAGGCCGGAGCCCAACTTTCCCCTCAGGCTCATTATGCCCGAACAAAAGATAAGAACGCAAACATCCTCAATTCAAACTTCAAACCTCTCAATAAACAATCTTCATCCAGACAGGTGCTTTTCAAGTGAAACTTCTTGCATTGCTACGTTCACCGTGGTTATAAAAAATCCTAAATTTTAAGTAATTACGAGAAATGAAAAAAAATCGAATGATTAATCACTGCTGCATCGTATTCACCATCATCCATTTAAGGGAGTCGCAAAACATTTTTGAACAATACCTTAGAAAGCGATAAAAATTTGATTTTTGAGTAAAGATCGAAATTATGAATCAAACTACAAAATAAAGATAAATAAAACGAACCCTTGCCGCGTTTCAACACATTTGTTAATATGTTGATTAAGACCCCTTCCGTACAATAATCGTCGTCTAATGAAGTCATGGAGGGCAGAGACAAGATGTAGATGGCGATGTTGAAAAAAAGAACACTGATATAAACTTGTTACCGACGTAACGAGCAGGGTCCTTTGCCTTTCTGGCGGGAGTCTTTTTTTTTCTCTGCGCCGGCTAGTTCGCTTAGATAGGCCTTCCGGTTTACCAGAAAGGCTATACCGGACCGACCAATGCCCCGCCGACCGCGCTCCGTCCCCAACTTCCAAAGAACGCCTTTTGTCGAGCTAGAAAAACAGTGCTCGAGGACACACTAAACAGACACGTTTAGATGAGCCGCGCGTACCGCGTTCCATTTTACGAAGTTCATGAAGCCGAAAGGAATGAATGAAAATAAGTAAATCTCTCTAATAAATAAGTTCATATTAGAGTTGAAAGCGTCGCCAGTTACCTGGAAAAAGCCTGTACCCTCCGAAAGTTACTGTTACATTACTTACCAAAATTGTATTGCATGAAAACGAAACTTAGCCAACAATACAATGCATTACTAATGAACTCTGGAGATATTTTACAGTTTTGTTTGGAGAGTACAATGAGCGATAAATAAATGTGTGTGAACTCTCATTAAGGCAGTCCTAACAGAGGTCATTGTTTAACAGCACCAGTCGCATTCTTAGACTAATATTTTATTCTTAGTTTACATTGAATTATTAAGATATTTTAAGTTCTGTTAATCCCTATCTGCCCATTTCAATGAAATGTACGTACCAATAAAGGATCCGAATGGAACAATACACAACAGCCAAACTTTTATTTCATTTAATTGCGAAGGCGATTCATTAATTTCTCTTTTTCTATGGAAATAGAATTTTAGATGGATATACAGGGAAATTTCTTTGAATTAAAATTTCGCTGTACTATAACTACAGATTATAAGATACAGAATCACAAAGAACTCTCAGAGAAATTCCACTATGCGAAAATGTTTTCTGGTTACTATATACAAAATGTTTATACGAAATATATTTGATATTCGTTTCGCTAGACCGTTATTACAGAACAATTATAACTGCCGGTGGGATGATTAACTGAGGGATAGGCGATAAATCGCAAATGCGGGCGGCATAACGAATGGTGAGATAAGGACTGTCGTACCGTCCCGATTCGGCTCCATCCTAAATCGCATTCTGTCAATTTCGATGTGGCACATTTAACGACCTTTTCAAAATCGAATAGGTTAATTGATAATGTCGTTCCCACGGTGCAACTCTTACCGCGTTTCTACATTCGATAACCTCCGAATGTACGCCATATCTGGGTCAAGATGTATTGTAGCGGAGCGAATTATAGCTGTTGGTGAAGTTAACCTCGCTTTGCATTGGCCCGTAATTGAAGATATAGACGCGATATTTTGCTACACTGATTAAAATAACCTCGCGAATGGTACACACCGTAACACGTGGGTAAGGGAGGAGAAGAAGGCCGGCGTTACAACCGAAACCACATTCCAGTCGGTCATTTCTCAAAGCGGCGAGAGTCGGTCAACGGAAACCAGCGAACCCGCACAAAGCTATGAACACGGCACGCGCCCACATAACCGCAAACTGGCAACATAAAGAGACAGCAAAGACAACAACAGAAAGTAACATACAAGCTGCTTGCGAAGTCAGTTTCAATGAAACTATTGGTCTCCTGTGATCAACGAAATCGTTTGCGAATAAATTTATAATAACACCGACATTAACTTTTTGAGTCTATCCCGGTATTTTATACTTTAATAATTAGACTATCTTAATGTATATGATTGTTATGTCAATTTATTTCTGTACTGCTCATAAATTTAAGCATTAAACGATTAAAATGTATACTCCCTAAGTTTAATTACTTTAACTTTAAATTACATCACTCGTGAATCGTTAGGTGATGAGGTACTTATATATAACATAATTCTGTGATTTGTAGTTAGAAATTAACACAGAAACACTGTTATTCACAGCAACAACTTTTGGCAAATGTTTCCTACATCAGTGGTCGGCGAACGGCGGTAGGCAGAGTAATCTGAATACACTTGCAATTTTCGTTCGTTTATTGAAATGTTTCATTATATTCCGGTTCTGTCCTTTTTCGACGTTCTCCTTAATACGTTGCATGTTTATAAAAGGCCTATTGTGATATATGCTGTTAGCAATGCTAACAGATGCTATTGTAAACAAAATATACGAAGCCATTTCTATTCCTTATCGATGGCCTAGGCCGTCATTTAATAAAATGGAATAAAAATTTCTTTTTATAAAATATATATTTTTATAAATCTGCTTTTATTCATTATAGTGTTTTTATCATTATATCATGAATTATAACATTAATGATAACCAATATTTTCATATAAGTGTAAGTGCAAAAACAACCAGTATACCAGTTCATATTTTGATTATTACTCTTACTGAAAAAATCATGAGTGGCCCGTCCGATACAAATTTTGAGTTTAGTGGTTAATGAAATTGGTGACCGCTGCCCTCCACACTTCATTATGAATGTTTTCCTGATTTATGTTATATATATATATATATATATAATATAATAATAAAATTCCACTTCCAGTCATTTGGCAGCATTCAGGCATCTCATTATTCTTACAATGGATTATCCTGGAGAATTATCCAAAACTCCTATTCGTAATAGTTTGCGACCAGGTTGAACTCAATCCTGAGGTCTATAACTTCAAATTGGTTGGGAGAAAGACAAGAATTTTGTCTAGGCCCGACCGGGTTTGAAAACCTTCACCGGTGTGCCTGAATCCATTAATCTGGCTGGGTCGGCGCCCTATTAAACGGGGGCTTATCTCTTGGCAACAGACAGTCTATCTGAGAGCCGAAACAATTCCCGACTCTGGAACTAATTTAATTTCAATTCAAGGATCTTCTCCGGCACTTGTTAAGAAAAAAAATCATTTCCGCTCGTCGGGTTCTTAAATTCAACACCCGATAATATATCTAGGCCCAAAAGTTGTTCCACTGGATTTGTGAAAGGCGTTACCTTCACTTCACTTCACTAGTGTGGCGCACGTGTGCTATGAGATGTTCATTACCAGCGAATTCTCAGCCAGAATTTAAGTGTCCCAACAATGTTATCTATTATGAGATACAATGTGTTTTACTCGAATTAATGCTGAAATAAGTAAAAATGTTCGAATTTAAAAAATAAATTACGAATCAACAGTTACGCTTACTGTAACTTCTCCCATTTTGAAACATTATTATAAAGTCAGGAATATAAAGGCTTTCCGGATTAAATTTACACGTATTAATGTCGTCAAATACGATCTACAGGTTGGCTACTTAACTTACATAGTTATCCCATTGGGTCTGTGGGTGTTAGCTAGGGAACACAAAGCGAACCATCATATATATATATATATATATATATATATATATATATATATATATATATATATAAGAAACTCGTAAAACTCAAGTTACAGAAACCGTTCTTTAGAGTCGAAACCACTGCACTCAATATAATCTTATCCAGTGAAATGGCATCCACCAACGTGCTCATTAATTGAGTCAAGCTTTATGGGTGATTTTTTTCTAAACACAGAAGGCAGATTTGCCTCTGTAATGCTTTTATCAAGGGTCTCTTTTAGGAAGATCAGAATTCATATTTTTTTACAAAAGCGTCCAGTCAATTAGAGGTTTTACTTTCCGAACTGGGTTCACGCGAGGTCTTAAAGGGTACGGTTTTCTTTTCCAAAATTGTATTACCTGTAAAGCTTTACGTTTTTATAACACTGCCACGATAAAATAAATACCATGGCCCTTCTGATCAGTCTATCGCTAGACCAAACCAGTTGTTTCGGTTGCTCGCCATCTTCAGTAGCTTTTTCGCCAGTAGGTTTGTTGGGTTATAAGGTTTGTGAATCAATTAGACACGTCGGTTAACTGTGATGCTGTCTCGTAGTGAAAATGCAATGACAGTGCAGACACAGTACTCCAAATCCTATCGACATGCAAGTGACCAAGTGATTCACCAATCTACTAACGAAAAAGCTAGTGCGGATGGCGAGCAGCCGAAACCTGTCTAGTAAAGGACCAAACCAGAAGAACCACGGTTTTTCAAATAGGCGTTCCAACTATGACAAAATATATCATAATGAAATTCCAGTGTAAGGTATAAAACATTTTTGATCCTTGACAGTCAGGTAAGGACTAAGGACACGTTTTAATTTTAAAAGTAGTTTATCCAAAGTTATGCTTCGTTGGTTCCTTCCGTGAAAAGGTGGAAAGCTAAATTAGACAAGCTCTATACAAGGCGGGTATTATTCATAACTATAAAAATCGAACTAAAAATAGTTTCGTACTCCAATCTGAACAGTAATCTCACGATGTTTACATACCTTGTCGATTTCGCGTAAAGCTCCTAATAGCCCGTATCATTCAGCATCCGCGGATCGACCGGAATCGGGTGATAACCAGGCCTACAATTAGACCCACGATAACGGGAGGCGACTGTTAGACTCATCGTTAAAACCTTCGGTCATACATTCAACTCGCGAATTCGCGGATCTTAATCCGCAAGACAATAAAATATTATATCTGTTTGGCTGTTCCTTTTCTGCCTCTGACCTGGTCGGCGAGTGTCATTACTCGAGCCGGGCGTTGGTCCGGGGTACGACTAGACGAATAAGAAGAAGAAGAAGAAGGTGGAATTCGGAAGCGGAGATGTCCATGTCAGAGTGAGAATGAGACGCGGGACGCAAGTAAGGTGTGAAGGCCCGGCCTAAACTGGCAACTGGCGGCCGACCGGGGGGGGTTTCCCTCGACGGCGCGCTACCCCCTCCCCTCCGCACCAACCCCACCACTATCGGACACCCGCCCCCTTATCGACAGCACGCATTTCCCAAAATATTTTCCAATAACCAGTCTTTAGGGCCCCCAATGTCATGCCGTTGTTCTCTACACTGCGTCCGCCAAACCGTTGAAATTTGTAGCAGGATCAAATGCGCCCAATTATAATTGATATACAGTGGGTGATCGGGTAAAGAACATAATCCGTTCCAAGATTATGTTCGCTATCCGAATTGTTCGTCCAATCACCGATTTACCATATATATTAACGGGAATTCGATTACATAATTCGTTCTGGAGATCCTAAAAATTAAATTTTAAAAAATGTCACGTACAAGTATAATTTCGTAGTAAGTTTATTTATTACAAATATAGTCTTGCTTATTAATCAGTCCTTTTCCTTTCTTTGGGCGTTAAAGAACATGTCCAATGTCGATTGTTTTTCTCTCTCCTTCAGGACTTTCAGGAAATGATTGATAGCAATGTCGTTGTAGAGATCAGTAGCCCTATTGACATCAGCTCGGTTTGGGTTCCATTTTAAGACTGTTGCCGAATGATCATTAATGGCAGATGTCGGCATTGCTCCTCTTTCGTCTTCCTCTTTTTCAGAAGGAAACACATTTCGTTCTTGTTGGAGTTTCTTGGTGTTCTTCATTCAAGATTTCTTGGAGTTCTTCTGCCGTCAAGTCACCTTCATGTTCCATTATGAGCTCTTCAATGTTTCCTCGTTCACCTCCAATTCCAGATCTCTCGCATTTGTTACAATTTCACCCATAATTTCAGGGATGTCACCCTGATCACCTACGTCTCCTTGAACGAGGGATGGACACAGCTTTCGCCATGCAAAAACCAACTGTCGTTGAGTGATTTCTGACCACGCCTTTTCAATAAGACGAATAGCTTCGAGAATGACAAATTTTTCTATCAAAAACGTTTTTAAAGTCATTTTTGAGTAGAATTGGCATGCTTCATAGTGTCGGGTGTTCCGAGAGCCGAGATGTTTTCGTTAGAATTAGTTTTTGTTTGTTATCCGAATATTGTTCGTTATCCGAACACAAAAATCTTTCCTGAAAGTGTTTGTTGTCCGATTTGTTTGCTGTCCGAACTGTTCGTTAAACGATCACCCACTGTACTCACAATTAACTTACGTACCGATTTTCCATTGTTGCTACCTCTGATCTATAAAGATCTATAAATTAAAAGATTGATTTAGAACACCCGACAGGAATTCCACAAGGACCTTCGACAGGGATCTGTTTCTGCCTATACGATTCAGTTTCCTAATCAACAGATATATGAATGTAAACTGACATAAACTAGTGGTGTTAATGTATCCAAAAATATCCTTAATATTTTAATAAGAATTTTAATTTTGAATTCCAAATTACACCACAGTCCAAATTATGACATAAATTAAGGAGACTGATATCACAATCCGTGCAGGCAGTAACGTTAACACGATATGATTCGAATTGCGGCAAGGTGGTTCTCGAATTTCATTAAAGTAACAGCAACATTTTAACCAGAAGTCGTTTCAATATAGTATTCCAAAACGTCATTATATATAATTGTGCAATATGCTTTAAAACGATTCCGACAACTGTTGAAAACGATTTTACATATAATGTTGTAAAGCTCGGAAAATATTAGATTCACTTTTAGATTAATTAGATACTCGTGAGAATGAAAAGGTCTACCCGTCCTGTAATATGACACTTGGCCCACTCAAAATAAATTCCGTTCGACTGGAAATCGTCTAGCTACGCCAAGCAACATTCCCACCGTTGTTTTTGGCTCTTACAGATAAATAAATATATATATATATATCGTTATTAACATAGCTTTATCAAGGTATCCCTAGATGAAGATTCAGCCCCGAGAAATAGAGAGAGGTAAATGAAATACGGACTGGGCTCCAATATATGTGGGACACGGCGCCGTGATACAAAATTTACGATAGTAATAAGTTTCGGACACAGATTAAAATTTTGCTGAAGCTTTCTTTCTATCATGAAATTGGCGACCCGCACTTCAGTTTAAAGTCACATTTTGGTCATAACCATCAAATTTGGACCCTACCAACAAGGTGGGTGAAGTTTCATTCATAATGAAATGGACTTTTATTGATCTTTTCATTCGTCTTATTTTCAATAATGCTCAATTGCTTTATAATTCATATATTCACGTGTCTAGATTTTAACATACTGTAAAATAGACCAGTAATACGGTTGGCAGAAGAAATTATTATCCCTAAAGTCACTTAGTAGTAGTGCATTTTCCAAAGTAACCGTAGCCAAAATCGCACGGTGCGAATATTCTATAAAAACATGTTAGCCCAGCGCTATAGCAGAACTTTGTTTTGTTTCTACATCGCTTCTTATTTAACTGAATTATATAATACTAGAAACCGTTATCGTCACATATTATGTGTAACATTTAGTGCAGGATAGTCAGCCATTTTTTTCATTTTTCCAATGTTATGACAATGACGTATGCCTTAAGTGGGACCGAAAATGCAAGTTGGGAACACGCGATCTGGGTACATTAATTAGAGATCAATGAACCAATGATCAATGTACAATCGAGTACATTATTGTAATATGCAGATTTGCGTATTATGGAAGATGTAACAAAAATGAATGAATATTTTATGAAATATTGTTTATGGAATATAAAATGTATAATGAGGTTCGAATAAGGAGACGAATGTTTCGCTTTTACAGTGCATTTTTCCAAACGAAGATACGATGTTTCGTTACCTGGAATTTAGTTTGAAAACTCTTATGAATTCAGCGTGGAATCCTGGCGCAGTGGAGAGAAAACGGCGAAATAATGCGCCGGTCACGAATTTGGCCAACCGCTAATATATTCGTGTGGTTTAAGATCCTCCGAATTGAATCTGAACCAGGCCCGCCTCGCCCATCACCCTTCCAGGTGCTTCGAGATTATTTCATTTCTCCTCAATACTCCTCGTAGGAACGTTTAAATTTGATACGCCCATAAAGAATATTTAAGAATATTTTATTCAATAATTTAATTACACGAATTACGTTGCCCGACGAAATTGATAGAAGTGCCCCGCCTTGACCGTTATTTGGAACGTGGTATTGAAGGTGGTATAAATGCAATATTTACAATTTTACAGGAAATTTAAGAGACAAGAACGGATGCTGACAAGTTATAAAGACAATACACGCGACATTTTATGTTTCTATTAGTTCTATACATTAAGGTTATAATCTCGTCTACAGATACTTTCCAAAACCGCTTATTTGTACAAAATTTAAGTCCACATCCATAGAATACATATCCGCATAATTCCTTTCTCAAATCAGTAACAATATTTATATTTCATTTACGGCCAATTTATTGTTTCAGGTTTTCAACATTATTGTTCTTTTGGTCTAAATGTGGCCTTTAATTCGTTCATCCCGTCTACTACTGTACAACTGATCCTGATTAATTTTAAGATTTAAATGCCTATTTCCGATCTGGAGAGTTTTCGAGCTATGAATGAATCAGTTAGTTGCCCTAACTAGGAGCTCAATACCGCATTTAATAACATGATCGGTGCCCACCAATATAGCCCCAGTATAGCCCTAATATAGCCTAAGTAAAGGATCTGAATTCGCTTGACGGCCCATAGCCGCATCGCTGATATTAACCTCTGAACCTGACGTCAAGTAGGTGAAAATATTGAAATTTCAATATAGAACCCCATAATTTTCATTTAAATCATTGGTGCGTTTGCAACAACACAATACTCGATGGAATATTTTTGAACTCAAGTCTGTGCCTACAAGCGTCGAAAATTTTAAAACGATAACCCAATTCTTGTTAATAAAGAACTTTTATATACAGATAAGTGCAATATTCGTAGACCATTTCCTCCATTTTTAATTAAAGTTAGTAAATAAATTCGATTGATTTTAGGACAATAACTGAAGAGCAAACATCACTTTACTAAAAGCGTGTTCAGATATTCGAGAAAACCGACTAATTCTTATAGAATCCAATCCTTGCAATCCATTATCCTCAGAAAAATAGTCAATGCCCCACCTTATGTTATGTCCGACCGCTCACTACACTCTGAGTTAAAATTCCCACGAATTTGCAGCATGCCGATACAAATCCAATCCTTTGAACCAACAGCTTTCTTCACACCCCCAGACAATCCTGAACGTCGCCTCAAGAGAAAGCGGCCACGCGATTCTCTTACGTCCTGAGTAAGGGCAGGAGCGGGAGTACCATCATTGGGTGGCTTCTCCTTCAAGCGTTCAGTGAGTGAATTTATAGTGGGCGCACTGTCTCTAGATATAATTGAAAGAAATTGTCGTTGCTACAATAAAAACAAATGAAAAAAAAATGAAGGAGATATTCGAGTGCTCCGGCGGTCGTTAAAAACGGCCGTTTATACTTGCGTGCCCACACCATGGTACTGAACGAATATCCGCTGATTTTGAAACGGTGTTAAATAATTAAAAGCACTACATTTTGTAGTACTTTAGTACAATATAATTTTTATAAGTCAATTTAATCAAAACATCGGCAATTGCCGATCAAAGTGTAGTGTGGTTGTAGGTGGGGGTTTGGGAAGAGTTGACATTGGAGGGTATGGGTTGAGAGGAGGAGGAGGAGGAGGAGGAGGAGGAGGAGGAGGAGGAGGAGGAGGAGGAGGAGGAGGAGGAGGAGGAGGAGGAGGAGGAGTAGGAGGAGGAATAGGAGGAGGATGAGGAGGAGGATGAGGAGGAGGAGGACACACAGAGGAGGACACAGATGAGCAGGGCTGGTGGCGGTTGTGGAACTCAGCTCTCACAATCTCAGCTGAGTGCACTCTCCTCCCAGTATTACATTTCAGTTCCCTTCGTCCCTCCTTTCCTTTCACTTTAATTTTTTTTCCTCCAATTGTCGCATCCCCTCGACCTACTCAATTTCACCGAGAGCAATTCATCTCCCCGGAACAGTAGCTACAAAAGGGATAAGTTTTCTCGATCGTGGACGGACGGCGGGACTATACTGGGCGTAATGGCTCTTAAAATATCTGCCGCCACGTGAAGTTTCAACTCTGTTATATTAATCAGCCCTGTAGAACATTACAGCTTAAAGTAACTTGATTATATAACGCTATTGCTAAATAGAGCGGTTGCATATATACGTAATAAAATCATCAATGCGCCATTGCTATATGGTATCATGAACTTAGCCTTACTATACTAATTTACACAGGAAACCTATTTAAATACTTTTCCCACTCGTGAATGGTTTATCCCATTTGGAAAAAAACATGTGTACGTTTCCTTTCTGGGGATGATATGTGTGCCAAATTTGAAGAATGTTGGTCAAACGATGTGGAATTGCGTGAGGGTCAAATATACACCCAAAAGTTCATATTCACATGAGCCGGTAATAAAGGTTTTAGTTTTAGGAAAAAATTCCGCGAGAGGTCAGGACTGCACGGGAATGTTCCTTTGGGCCCTGGTAGTTCGAAAAATTACTGCTAGAAAGCGGAACGTTATGAGAGCCGGTAGTGATTGTTTTAGTTGGGGAAAACTCCGCCAAAGACAAGCACTGAACGGAAAATGTTCATCTGAGTGCTGGTAGTTCGAAAAATTTCCGCCACATGGTATAATGTGACGGGAAACAAATTCAAACCGAGCGACCTCCTTGCATCTCGTGTTCTCCTAATACAAATCCTGATACTTATCCCAACCCAAACGTTGATATCTTTCCCGTCGCATGCTGCTATCTGGTGGCGATTTTTCGAACTACCATGGCTCAAATAAATATTTTTCCTTACAGTGCTGCCCTCGGGCGAAATTTTCCCTAACTAAAACAGTCATTACCGGCTCTCGAAAAAGTCCGCCATCTAGCGACGATTTTTTGAACTACAGCACTCATATCAACAGTTTCCGCACAGTGCTGCCCTCTCAAGATTCCGAATTAAAATCCTCACTCTTCGCCATGTACCGATGGTTTATTGAATACAAAGCCACATTTTAAAGCATTTTAAAGGCCACAGTAAAATTTCCGTTTGTGCAAATAATTTTGTTTCTTAATAACACATATTTATGAGGTAGTACATATTAATTTTGAAGCGAAATACTTTTTATTCAACAAATAATAAAATATAAATGATCAACTACATTTTTTTTATCCTTTGATATGTGATATATATAAAAACAAATACACATATTATATAAGTTTTTTTATTAATGTTATGATACATTTCTATGGGCGGAATTCTTCAAGCAAGTTATATTTCATTCGACAAACAATTAAATGTAAACGTAATGCAATGAAAATGTAATGTAACATATATAGTATAAAAGATACACAGCGTATCATATAAATAACATTATAAATTTCTGGGACATTATTTTATTTTTAAACAATATTATATCGCGGATGTATACAACTGTTGTAGACTAATAGAAATGCAGTGCCTAACAAATACATATACATATATCCATACATATCCACAGTTTCTGCTTCATATTTATAAATAATTAATTAGCAAATATTTAGTCATACTTCCTAACATTAAAATAAAGCGAAAGCGTTGAGAAATGTTAGAAACCACGTTTCAAAAATCTGTGTTGAAAAAACTATCAAATTCATTCTCGTTGTCGCGGTATTCTTTGGTGTTAGCCCGCAGAATGACCGCTTTTTGATCTTTAATACGCAAATCCCGGACTTTTTCTCACTTTAGACCTCTTGACCTTCTCCAGAACGGTACGAAGCACCATCCCGAATTTTCTGGCAATCGGACACGTGGTATAGGTGTCTACTGCGGGCAAAGTTACATATTTTCATCTTCAAGATATAGATAAAGATACAAATATGCCCACCATAAATGCATACAACCAACACTAGAGCGTTTAAACACTCATCTAATAGAAATTATACAAAAAGACCACCTTCTATGGTTACAACCTGATAGTATCCATCTTGAAATAACAAAGAAATTAAAAATATAACAAAGTACATTTTCCTCCTCTAGTGGCGAGATCAGGAATTCCCTTGAGTTAACACCAATCTTCTTAAAAGACATTATTTTTTTGACAGATTACGATAACATCAGTTTCTACTAAAATGTTGAAGTAAGAATAAAGAAAGAAATTAAATATTTCATGAACACCAAAAGCCCTGATATGATTGCATTATCCGAAACCTATTTCACACAAAATGGTAAATTAAAAACCCCATAGTCCTGATACGTTTATTATTCACACATAATTATAAACTTGTTAATTATTCCAAAAATGATAAAACACCATGAGATAATTATGCCCTTATTATTTTTACAATTATTTCCTTAATTTTTAATTCGGGTACAAATACTGTTTATAATGCTCCTGCCATCTACCAATGTCAGTGGAAACTAATTTAGACGTGCTAGAATCAGCGGAATTATAATAAAGACACTGAATAAATCGATGTTATATTTATGTAATTTAATTATCCTAGGAATATATTTTGGGGTCCATGAGGCTGTGGAATATCATTCTATTCGCGTAATTTTCTGTTTTCACTCATCTATTTGGTTTGAGTTAGACCAGGTTCAAATCCCTGCCTCAAATCATTAGCAATGACTGTAAGTCAGTAACAGTGCATAAATATTTCTTGTTTATTTCTAAATAATCCGTAGTGTTTTATTTTTCAATTTTAGAAAACTGTGCTAAAAAACTGAAGTATTCATTTTGTTAATTTCAAAATATAAAATGCAATTAGATGCTTGTATATAATAGTTGATTGGTTATTTTCAAATTCTTAATTGGTAACTGTTGTATGTGATTACACTTTTACTTATGTACTGTTTAATACCACTGTTTATCATTTAACTATATT
This sequence comes from Lethocerus indicus, assembly GCA_019843655.1. Classification (NCBI taxonomy): domain Eukaryota; kingdom Metazoa; phylum Arthropoda; class Insecta; order Hemiptera; family Belostomatidae; genus Lethocerus; species Lethocerus indicus. The sequence continues at coordinate 27,291,913 of JACDQD010000004.1, read as the reverse complement.
CAATGTAGGAATTATGTTCAGTTAACATTATAGTTTCGATGTTTTTTGTAATTGTAATTTCCAGTGCATTTGTTATTCAATTGGGTATTCCTAGAAATAGTTCATTGTTTCACAGCACTACATAAATTAATACTTGGTAAACAGATCAATTATTTTTCTTATTGTAAATACCAAGAATTTCTAAATGAAAATTAGATTTGATATTGGCAATACAGGAATTCCCATTTACATCATGTAATTATTAAGTATAATTATGACAGTCAAAAATTTTACAGAATTGTTTATATGCACCATTCCGCACATTTATTTCTGGAAATGCTGTTCAATGAAATTCATAGTAAATTTCATTTAAAAAAATCGAGACAATCGCGTTATTTTAATGACTATACATTAACACAAACATGACTCACAATAAAGAAATGATCGACATTCGCGACCATCTTGCCTATGTTATCGAATCTACTAAGTCTACTTCAATGGTATCATGTTTTCAACATAACTTATACGTTATAATTCAATAGTCTCTAACATAATTAATAAGTATTTATTACCTTATATTCAGAAGGTGGCTCAGTGGGTTACTAGTAATATTGTGTGATAGTTTTTATCCCAAAAAGTCTAGTCCTTCGGATTGGTATAAGACAATTCTAAATTGTCCAGAGCCCCCAGAATATAAAATACAAACAAAAATAACAATAATTTCGCTAATGAATTGTTGGCGATTACTATTACTAATTATTAACTAAATTCTAGTCAAATTTTGGCGCATATTCCATTCCTCGTACGCTCTGGGATATTTAATTGAAATACCACTTTAGGGATATCAGAGAGATATGCCTGAACTGATTAGAAAGGAATTGATAATGAACAAGGCCAACTAATCACTCTCATGCCCATTCATTTTTTAAAATGAGAATGGTTTTAATATATTATTATTATAAATACATTGAATATTTCTTTATTTATTCGATCGCCATTGTACGAACTCGTTTTGAAATTTGTTTAGTAATATTATTATATGAATTGAAAACAACTAATTAATTTAATAACAATTAAATTTCGCAAAATGTATAAACTATAAACCGACTCTCAGAATCGTAAATTAATTCGGAATCAATTTTCTATCTAAATTGTTTTCTGATGACTTTAGAGCCTGGCATACCTGGTGATAACCCAACAAACACTTGAGTAAATTTTATTTCTAGTGTAATGAATCCTGATTAGCGGGAATTGAATAAATGTGTTTGCGGCTGTCAGTGTGAGTAAGACAAGCTAACTGCGCAACGAAACTTTCCAATTCGATATCCAACACTCAATTTATTCAATTTTCTTAAAATAAATGGAGGCTAATTCGGATGAATTACATGACTCAACATTGCGATGGTACTTTTTGGTGAATAAGGAAAGGGAAATTCATTTATGAGCAAGAACATTCTTTTATTTATAAGTAACGCGCGTTTCAGTGCACAAATTAGCAATCGAATGTAGCCGCCAACCTCAGTGAATACAGCCAAATATAGCAGTAATAATTAACTGTTCGAATTGGATTTATTTTGTCAAGAACATCGGCTAACATATGATTTACTGCATGCATTATCTGAAATGTTGTTAACGGACCATTCTTTTATCTTATCCTTCCGTATTTGTCCCATTAAAATAAATATTCCAAACACTTTCTTTATTTCTAAACAGGAAACGTTCCTCCATTTTCCTTGTTTCGAGTTACAAACAACAACAACACAACATATACAACTACTAGTTGTTGTTGTTATTTACAACTTATATTTATGTATATTTTGTAAATAATAACGGTTGTTTCCTCAGAAATAATTTTGAAAAATTTATTGCCAAATATACAATCGACTGCTTCCTTCACATTGCAGTTTTTTTTGTAATGACGTAGATGTACCAGAAATTCTTGTAAAAGGTCTAACATTTATTTTCTTTAATTCTGTGTAATTGTGCTACTATTTTAGAATTAGGACCTATGTCATAAATTAAAGGGCCTTAATATAAATTATCATTAAAAAACCGAAAATACAAATAATTTTTAAAAAGCTGTTTCCTTACAAATAAAAACGCGAACTTTGAAATAATAAAATGCTGTACAACAATAAAACACTTTATAAGGTATGATGCACAGAGACACAGATCTACACTAATGTAATAGCTATACTGACAAACTGATTTTTACGCTCTCAAAAGGTTGACATTCATTTTTTTCGCTAACCATTTGATAAGAGGATACGCAAGACTTCATTACTCTGGTAACGTAACAAGAAAATCTATTTTTAGTTCCTTAAATCGTCGATTGAGTCGAAGAGAACTGAAAACGAGATATCTCGTCTCCCGGCCACAATGTTCAGATTGCTAAAGACGAGATATCTCGTCTCCAGTACGCAATGTGTTAAATTTGGAATGACGATTTCATTACCAGGAAACTTTATTCAATTAGTTATTAATTAAATAAGTATCAATAAGATTATCAAATCAACAGTAATCTTAAAATTTCGTGACTGAAATTATCGACTGGAACATATTATATGAATTAGCGACGCCCTCCCAGAAGTGAATCGTAATTCACAAATTCCTAAAACAATACAAATAATCTGCTTTCTATAGTGAACGCTCCAAGGCTACTTACAACATTAATGGGTCATGTTAAAATGATAACCTGAATATTTTCGGATGATTTTGATACTGACCTGAACGTTGAACTGTTTAGATTAGAATTTAAATTAATATTAAATGTATACACTTGGAGATTTATGCCTATCTCGGGCTAAATTCAGTAGGCCAAATCACTTTGCTATTTTTGTTGTAAGAAGGGGAAATAAAAAAACTCCTTCCATTATCGATGATTTATGTTATTTGTGACTATTAATTGACTAGAAGTGATAAACATCCCAGTCTTGAACTTAGGAATTAGTCTAAGGACCAATCTTATTAAGCGACAGTGTTACTTTAAGGAGGATAATTGTTATAATTCTTGCAATGTTAACAATATTAAAATCAGTAGTAATACTTTAATGCCTTTTGCTGCTAAGTTCATTTTAAATTATAAGTGAAAAGCCAAGTCCAGGTAAATACATCTGTTATTACTTGGAATACTCGACAAAAGCCATTCATTTAGTAATTGTGTACATAAGCTCTTCTGCGAACAGATAAGTGAGTCCAACGTGTCGTAAATTACCGGGTTTATTCATTGGAGAGAACGGTTATAAAATAAATTTTAATAGCATTTATACTTGTATAAGACCTTTTTCTCAATTATAAGTGGGGGAGGAAATATTAAAGCTTTAATTCAGTACTTAGTGTACTTAGTATGTGCAAGGTTCAGATACTTCATTTTAGCAAATGTGTCGAGTTTTTATTTTTCCCGTTTCAGAACAAGAAAAATGTTCCTTAAATACCATCTAAATTGTGCAATAAAGAGAAAAGATATTTCAATACATTTTTCCATCCACACATCGAAAATACGAGAACTCGTAGTTTCATTATAAAGGCTGACTGAACTCCAGACAAAGAATTGCAGCCTTTTTAAAAATATTATGTATTATTCCTTCTTCCCCCTTTTCTTCAATTTCAAATAACCGTGGATATTGATGTTTTCGTCTGTATAGAATACCCCTGGCTCTTTCTCTGTCACATCCTAAAATGAGATTAAAATTATATAAATAAATTATTATCGTTATATTTAACTATTAATTAACAAGTGATCCAAATTGTTTCTCGCTCGTTAGCTTGCCGTCTCAACTATTATCTAAAACAATTTTCTCAGTCGCAGTTCCATAAAATCACTATCTATATAATGTGACTCAGTCTGTAGGCAATAAGAATTTTATTCTATAATTCAATCAAGGAAATATTAAAGCGATTAATGAAGAATAGTAAATGTTATTTAGAGCTTCTAGAAATTACGATCTTTTAATATTTATTATAAACTTATATTATTATAAACTTAATAAGCATAGATATGCAATGTTTTGCAAATGTGATAAATGTGAAATGATTTTTAATGGTCTTCATGCGAGCCGTTTTTCTAAAACATTTGATGCCCCGTTTCATTCATTGCGTTCTAAAAAAAGTCATTAAACAGGTGTGTCGAGTTCACTGACTGGGTGGAAGAATTTTGGCTTCGATTACTCGTATTGATGCAAACATTAGTTGCTAAAAGTTAGTCAATAACTTCTGAATATTTGTTTCCAGTCGCATATACTGTTATTTTTTTATTATATTCCTGTTCGGTATTTGGTACTATACCTTTACAACAAATGGGAAAGTGAAATACCCCGATAGTTCGAAAATATACCCTAAATTAATTAGATAAGCCTTTGTGTTAACGTCCTATAAATTTTGATATAAGGACCCTTATATTTTATTATGGCAATAGCCCTATGATAAGTCCTCACCGATCTGGAATAGGGGTGGTACAAAGTGAGAATGTTCCCGTCCTTCATTTTGTCACTTTTATGAACTTCAATTTCAACTGCTTCGATTATTTTTCTGTTATTTTTCGTTGTTTTATTTACCCGGCCAATGATGACACCGATGAACAAAAAAATTATGAGATATATCACAGATGACACGGTCACCTCTTTCAGCTCAAACTGAAAACACCGTAACTGAGATTAGTGGGCACAAAGCGATGAATTTGCTAGAAAAGAAATCGATAAGAATTATGTATTGATCACTATATAAATATTACCGCTGTAACAAAGTGCGCATCTACACATTATTATATATTGCAAGAAAAATAAATGTTTATATGTTTATATTACTAAATTCTCTCGTACAGGTTCCTAAAATTTCAGCCTCATGCAGGATGTGACTATAATGCCATTTAGAAGTGGAGAGCAATAAACAGATATTTTGTCTTTTTTATTCATTCCATTCTGTTCGGCATTTCATTGACTTTCCCTATGCACTTTGCCATCCTGGCTCCTCAGTGTGACACATTGAAATGGACAGATTCTTGGTACAAGAATCAGCGGCACGTTTCAGCGGTTTTCAGTGGTATTCCTGAGGTATAAACTGTTAATGCCTCAGTACTTTTATTGTGAAGTTGATGTGAATTGTGACGTAATGTGAAGTGGGGCGAATGGCCCTAGAGCAGTGCGGGGTTTAGAACAGTGATTCTAACTAGAACAGTGAGTCCACCCTGAGCTGGGGTTACTGGGTAGGCAAACAATATCTGGGTCAATATCTGCGGCTGCAACAACATAGTTTTGGAGTGCCAGCTTCAATCTTTTATCTGCCGAAATATGGGAATACCCATTCAAATGAATATGAGAGAAATCGCGTAGTAAACATTATTTCAGAGGACACGCGGGTGGAAGGAGTAGATCAATACTCATATTTAGGTTAATTCAGTCAGACAATTCTTCACACTCCTCCAAGAAAAAAAACTAAAGGATAAAATTGGCCTGGACGACATTTGGAAAAAAATCAATTGATTAAATATGAGAATGCCGGAACTATGAAACGGGTGACATTGACCAATAGAGGGAGAAAATACAGGGAGACTTCTATGAGACGTATTATATTGAGTGTGACAAAACAGTTACAGTTACACAATACAGTTACATCAAAAGGTGGTGAAAAACGTGGACAGTTAGGGTCGTGCAGTCGTGTGATATATATACGGCATAATAGCAGCAATAGCTGCTATAGCTACTATCAGAACAATATTCAGTACATAGGTTAGGGGAGCTAAGTTAATCAAGGAACACAAAAAACTGATGATGATACATTTGATTTGAAATTTTTAATAAAAAAAACGTTATTTTATAATTTTTCAACTAAATACCAATTACCACTTTTAGTGGTAAGTTTAATCACTTATCTCTGTATTGGATTGAACCATAATTTTGTATGTACCATAAAACCTTAAACAATACATTATTACCTGTAAATACATAAGAACTATTTGCTGCGTCCGCGCCGAAAACAGATCTCAGTAATTTAAAAAATGTTTAGGAACGTCAAAATTAACGGAAAATTAATAACAATTAAATGAATTGATGTCATTGTTGGATAAATACAGCTGCAATTTTCAAATCTTCTATTTGCTACCAATTTCAAAACTCGTTTGCTACCAACCGTCACATATATGTGACACAGCTTTTATTTACCACAGCCCAACGTCACACATATGTGATATTTTTGCACATTTTACAAAGGCATGTTTGAACATGTTGAGTATTGAACAAAATTGTTAAGTTCTAAAAGTGTAAAATTTATGAAGTCTGCACTCGGTCTGCTCTCGCATTAGATTATTTAGAGTCTTTATAACAGTTGAATAGGTCGTTTTAGCAGGGCTAATGAAATTACCAGGCAATGAGATAAATTTAAAAAGGAAAAGATTTTGCGAAGCAAAATTATTAAAATTGTTATGTAAGTAGCTAGATATAAGTGAGCTATAAAAATTATTATTACATTTAATATGTTTTAACAGAAACATATTTCTCAACAAAATGATGAATTTTCGTAAAATAAAAAGAATTTCATATCGATAAATTGTATTTATATTTTTTGTCTTATAATCAATTTCTTCTAATTTAATGTGACACATATATGTGACACGTGGGCTACAGCATTTAGTTTTTATCTATAGCCCAGCGTCACATATTTGTGTCAGTTTAAAAGAATACTTATTTTACTTTTTTAGACTGTTCTAAACACACACACACATAAAATCTATTCCAATTGATTTCATATAATCGCGAAAAAATCTTGGGCTATGGTGGATGTTTTCTGCAGAAGACCCTGGTAGCTAACTGGTTAATTAGAAATTTCAAATAATTTTAAATACGATTTAATTTTAATTCATACAATTTTTGAGATTGTGAAATTCACTGCGATTCTGTTTGATTAGTAACGCTATTTTATAATGAGTTGACCGTAACAATTATTCTATAGCAAAACTATTTTGATAACCATCGATGTGACAAACATGAAAATTCTATCACATGCATTTTTAATGAATTCATTGTACTTCTTCCATTATACAGGTTGTCCACATACTTCAATAACTATTTAATTAATTAAAACTCTAATGGTGTTCGTCTGTCTGTAGTATTTGGAATAATGTATTCCAAAGTATGTTTTGTGGTTTGCGAGAGTTTGGAATACTCTAGTTTTCACGTTCTTCCGTCTCCTCTCGATGGTTTGGTATTTTGTTAGACCGGGTTCGGCTGCTTCCAACTTATAGTAGGAGTGAGTGTGAGTCACTACAACCTTCCCATTTGCCGAAGGGACTCACACTGCTATTGACGATGGCGAGCAAAAATTTTCGTTTTTTCAACTTTCCTTTATAGGCCTTGCGCATCTCAACTGCAAGAAATCAATCTTTTCAAAACGCGGTTGCAAGATTCTCAAAAACAGGTTTGGTGATACATATACTGGGCACAATTCTGCATTTTTCAGTGTAAAGAAGGCTCGATTTTTCTTTCCAGAAAGGTGCAACATTTCGTGATTTCGTCATGGACTGACAGACGGAATCAGACATTACTTGAAGGATTCTGCAGAGGTTGCAGAAATCACGGATCTAATCATTAATTAAAGTTTTCAATTCGAATGGACTTTCCCCTGACGCAAAACAACTTCCAAGAAAAAATAATGGTTTCGTAAATAAGTGCATACACTTTTTGAGATCAATTTATATTTGCCCTACGATTGCATGTCTGTACGAAGAAAGGTGAATGAAGTGGAGGGGGGGGGAGAATTGTTTTGCTGGGCTGTTTACACATCATTATTATAAAACCATCATAATGTTAATGGAATTTAGGATGCCTGTTGAATGTGTTAGACCGGTTTCAGCTTCCTACCACTTCCAGTAGCCTTCCGTCCGGTAATAGTGGAGACATAATGTTTCACGCACCGTTAACCGACATGCGTAGGAGACTCACTAATTTTTTTTGGAACGCAGAAAATCGTTAGCATAATTATGTAAAGGATTAAGAGAAATTAGAATTGTAACGTAAATTCTAATCAAACAGTTCTTCAACGATATGAAAATCTTTAAGCATTCTTCCACAATTTAATATATTTGACTTATAGATAATAACGAGAGAACTTCAGTTAGTAAAGCTGCAAAACGAATTATGTATTTATTTATTCATTCCTTTATATATCCCCCACTCTTTGCCCCACTTATAAGCGTCACCAGTGCTGAAGCCAGTTGTACATAAGAGAGGAGACAGGCGTCAGAAACACAGATGCGAGAATTTGACCAATTAGAGTAAGTGTTTTTTATGATACGCCAGTACTGCAATTGCAAATCTACTGAGCAGCTCGATAACGGTAGGCCCTGCTTTATTTTCCACTAGGTTGTGTACGTAAGTTTCAGCTCTGAGGGGCTGGAAATATTTTTTTAAATTTATGGATTATGCAATTATTGAATGTCGATACCTGTACTGTAACATAAATTAAACTTTCTATTTCTACCAATCAAATGTTTTATACAAAAATTATGAGTTTGTTTCCGTTCTGCTTTGCACCTACTACGAATTTATTAAATAAATCCAGTCTTAAATACTTCTCTGATGTTCTATAATTAGCCTTTGAAATTATTCTTTGTATATTCTCAAACTTGCTTTTTAGATCTAATCCGATTCTTTAGAAATGTCTTTAGGAACATTACCGCTTCGTACTAAGGTTTGATACGTACGGTTTTATCTCAACCGTGAGTGAGCGAATAACTGAAATTTATATAATCTTGAATAGATATTCCCAAACAGTAATGTATTACTTTACTAGAGTTCATGATTATCCTAGTCAAAGCTGGTTGTCTATATTATTTTTCTGTATTTGCCTATTTTATTTTTTCGTGCGGTCTTGACGAAGGCCGCACTATCACCTGGCTTATTGCCAACAGGTTTGGCTACTGCCTCGTTGCCATTCCGGAAAACCAATGGTTTTACCAGTGGAAAATAGAACAACCTTCATTGCCCTTATAATTTCTTCCACCACTCTGAAACCCAACACCACTAACAAAAGTACCTTAAATCTGTATTGACTGACCATTCCGATTACAATTAATCAATTAAAGGACCAGCTACATTATGATTGTAGAGTTAACTTAAGGTTGTATCTTATACCTTAAGATCAGGAAAATTAAGAAATAGGGGAGTTGTAGAAAATCGCGAGTGAGATTCCCAAGCCTTCGCGGACATGTTAAAAAATTACGCAAGATATTAAACTAATTAACTACAATGGAAATTTTATATTTCTCTTTTGTTTTAGCTTGTCTCCACCCCACATTCATACAATTTATTATTTCTTTGAATTCCCATTTAAATTATGTAATACCTTCAATATGTCGGTAGGAAAACGTTCCAATATGCACCTTACAATATACAATAAAAAACCTATCTATAGTAAATGCCCATATCTTCACAGCAAATGGATCACAGATCCAACATCAATTGTTAATATGAAGTTATAATTTGATTTTACAACACACTTGACTGAGGATCACATTTCGTTTCAAAATTTAATGTTGCAAAATATTTTCCTGTTATATTCAGTAATATAGAATCGAATTAAGTAGATTATTTCGCTGTGGCCGGTTTGATTTTCCACCTACTTTTACTGGAAGTGGAAGTGAAAGGTTTTCATCCTTTTGACGGCACAGGATAGGTTATCGAGAACCCGGATGAACTCTTGTTACATTACACAGACCGCGTAATTACATCATAGGCCACGATAGGCTGCCGTGACCTCTCTTCAAAACAAGGTCAAGAAAGGTCGATACCGTCCCATTAAAAAGCGTTGGCTACCACTGAGATAGGCTCACTCCAAGAGACATTCTACGGCCTGTGCTCCAGGCTCTTGCCGCCAGTTTTCAGTCATGTAAGTCCACAACACTCTTCTCGGCCCCGCTAACTCACCGCTACACTTCTGTCCACACACCAACTTCCACAATTTCCATTTATTCTTAGAGGTATCACAGTTTCTATGACGATAGGGTATAACGCGTTGTTTTTTTAAACTCATATTGTTAAAGACGAAAGACTGTGAAAATTCGTTTAGTTAAATGTATAATGTGTGTATTTTCTCGCTTAACAAGGGCTTGTAGAAACCGGTAAGCCGGTCATTATTCATTTTTTGGAAGTGAAACATCGCATGTATTTTCTGTATATTTCACTGCTCGGTAACATTTTTCATTTCAGTATTGTCTTCATTGTAAATCCCCTGTTTTTTATACCCTGGAATAAAAATGCAATAAACTAATAACGTCTGACCGTGATATTTCACTCATCGTGTAGTTCTGCAGCTTTTTTGATTTTAATAACTTAGTATATGTCATTATTGGTTCGGTTCCCGTTAATTGCATCAATCTTTACCTATTATTATTCACAACACTCAATTCTCGATACAGTTTATTACAATGATTTGTTTGTCTCCTTCGTCGGGTTTTAACATATTCCTCATATTGGATTCAATTATCTGTGACCTAAGTTATTGCCATAAACTAATATGTTTTCGCTTTCCAATAGGTTCGAAAAAAGAAATGAATTTCTAGTTTGCTCATTCTATTTACTTAGGGAACAGTGAGTTTATTTTGCGTGACCTTAATTACTTACCGCTTGTATAGATGGACAAATTGTACTACGCCCGGCCACCGACTGATTAAAACGCTGGATAATTCTAATATAATCTACTCGAATCGACATCCGCCACTATATTTAAAATGCGAAAAATAGTTCATTCATTTAGTTCCTAGCCGCGATATCTATCATACTCGTAAACAGTCTTACTGCCCAAACTATTGACTGAATGTTACGTGCTACTTGAACTGTTAATATATTACAAATAAACATTGTATGCAGTAGACAAAATATAGCCTTGTGGCACTTACGCGTACAATTATAAGCAACCCAAATTAAATAAACGTATTCCGTACCAACCCAAATGTATGAATGTATGTTGTGTATTGTATGTTCTGTGGCTTCAAGGGTCAGGCGTATGACTGGCTACCTTCTGCTTGTTGTCAGCTAGCAATGGGTGAGGCACAGGCCCACTTCAATTTCTAACGATCCTTTCATGCTATCATCATTATATTTTGTGCTATTGCACTAATTCTTTTAATTTGTAATTTTTTAAACTTGAGAACTTAATAAAGTCGGGTGTTATTGGGTAAAAACAATTCAATGAAAGTTAAATGTTCTTTTTCACTGTTTTGTTGTCACAACTGTAAGATACAATAAGCGACATTCTTGCTTGAGTAGCTACTAATAACGAGTAGAAATATAAAGGAGGAGAAACCCACTGGGTTTTCCCCCTTTTATGAAAGTAAAATAACTGACTGTTGTTTGAACTTGTTTACTGACATACATGATCAGCAAATATGACTGAACAGAGTACATTGGCTGTGTCCCGACAATTTGGCAATAATATCTTATTTTCGTAATTATTTTTTTCTATCGAAAAATAGTTTGTAGCCATCTGTGTTTAGTTAGAAATAAACACTGAGAAAGGTAAAACAGATGTACACATTTGAATTGGGTATCTATTTATTAAGTCCAATAGTATAAAATACATTTTTAAAAAATTTTTCTCATTTATATGTCCTTTATTTGTGTTTAAAATAGTATATCATTAATAATATATTTTACAGTTATTTCGTAATTATAAATTATTAATATTACATTATGACTCATTAAAACGCCTAATTTGTCGCTTTAAGTACAGTAGTAAAGTAGCTTCGGAAATCTTATTTAGATATTTTCATTCCTAGAAAAAACAATCATAATTATTGTTTCCGAAAGTTATGGGAGCTTAAATAATTATAACATGAGAGAATATTTATTGGAAAAGTAGAAATAATATCTTAGTTCGTCTTGGACATTGCACTAGACTTTTAACATTTGTTTTATTTATTAATCCCTCTTCTTCCAAGTTCTTACTTTGTTGTTTTAGATCAATCCTTTGCTTTCAACTAAAGTGAGGGATTTGTTTTGAAACGCTTAATCAGGAGACTGAAAGTACAGTCAGTGTTAATCCTACCTGCATTAGGTTTCTAATATAATCTGGCTCAACATAACTTCTTAATTAAAAAATCCGATATTACCTGGTTTCTTTAAAAAAAAACACTAGGATTCCAAAATCAATTGTTAGCATAAAACAATTTAGTTAGCAATTCGTTTGCGAATTATACTATAATTATTCTGTAACACGAATAATTATATTTAAGCGGGCATTATATTATTGATGCAATAATTGAGACGCATATAAGATTATTGACGCAATTATCATAAACATATAATTAGTTTTTTGAGATATAGTACTATAATGTTCAAATTTTGGATGTGCACAATTGCTTTTTAGAGATGCCTTAAACTTTTCTATAGCGCTCACTGTTTGAGTTGAGGCCAACGTTTTGACCCAAATATTCCTCGAAATCAATAGTAGAAACATCATACCCTACAATCCGATAATTCACTGAAATATATTTATACAGAGTGTAGAGTCCATGTTACGATTTATTTTTAAAATATTTCGTAGGGTTGGATGACAATAATAATAAATTGTAGAAAAATATATCACCAAAGAAAACCTATCATTGATTATGCTTGCCCTTCATTCTTTTGTTGACAGTATTGTTAGTTGTTACATGATGTGCAATTATTTATTAAGGCCAATGTACTATGAAAGGGGTTGAAAATATAACTAGGTCAAAAATGTGAGACTTGCGCAGGTCATTACAAAACATTTCTCTAACGCTACTAGATACCCTGTCTCTCTCAACTTGCGCCCCATTTCTTACTAATCTAAAGTTTCTCGGAATTAAAATATTATATACTAGTTTGTATAAACTTTAGTTCAAATATTTGAAAGTGTAATTTTTTTCCCATGTACCCACACGTCATACACCCATAGAGATTTTTTATTCTAATCTAATGTTCCTTTCCAGTTTTGACGATCTGAAGTACACCTGCAATCATGGCGACAGTTTTAAATGTCCTCATGGCCAGTTTAATTATTTGTAAGTACAATATTACATTATGATTCGAAAGTACTAACTGAGAATTAGTAAAATGTAAATGAGCCCTGGCAAAGATAACTCCAATATCACCAATACCAATATCACATCTCTTGGAATTAGCAGCCACATGAAATATATAAATATTCTTCAGTCACTGGATAGTCAAATTACCTGATCACGTTCTAGCATTTATGTTATATGTGACTGGTAAGGCCAAAAGAGGTCACAGGGATAGATCCAATAACCGGTTTCCGTAGTGCTAAGACAGATCTCGTAAGATAAGTGTGTCCATGCAGTGATTAGTGCACAATATATGTTGATCGCAGGTCTGTGTGTGAAAAGTGTAGTTTTATATTCTACAAAATAGTATACTAATTGGTTCTGAATGTGTTTAAACAGCTTAAAGGAGAAGCCCGCGAATAAACGGTGATATTTATGAGCAAATATTTTTCTGAGGGTGTAAGTCAACTGTTACTCAGCGTTTGATAATTATGTTATGTAATGGCGTACAGTCATTTTTAAATCGCAAGAAGGTGTTTTGATCTTATAACAATACTCAATAGATTTCATTTTTTCGGTATATGTATATATATATATATATATATATATATATATATATATATATATATGTTAAAATTTTATGAGTATTCATATCCAACAAGTTTAGAGCTTGAAAGGAACACCCAGAATCAGTTTATATATGTCTGTGTTTATTATGTATTAATTTGTTCGTATTACAATCAAGTGAACTCATGTTATTTTTATAAATATCATTAAACATTTTTTAATAAAAAAATAATATTTTAGACTCTTATGTCTCACGTATGGCTATAGAGTGTAATTCATTGTTGTACGGATTAAATATCAATCAGTGGTATCAATAACTAACATCTTTTAAACAATAGATAATGCTCTTAATGCGGGACAACAAGAAGAGTTTGCAGGCAGGCAAATAAGCTCACACCCTTCAGATTATAAAATATGAATGTATTTATTGGGGGATATTGTGTCAAACTCGGCACCTTAAATTGGGCAACAATTATTATGATTATAGTGATTTTTACGACTGTTTAGTTGGTGAACGTGGGATGCGCGCGCCTCAAACGTAATTGTAACGTCATCAGTGTTTCTTAAAACGCACTGTAGTCTGTCCTGATTTCAGTTTTTAGATAGGCGGATCTTCTCATTAGTACTTTTGGTATATATTTCGAACTAATAATTTATATATTCACCCAACTTAAACGCGTTCACTAATTCAACTTTCATTACTACTATACTAATACATCAGTGCTGTATAACTTTAGGATTCTTTCCATGAAACTAAATTCTAATTCTATACATAAAGAACAGCCACAAATTTGTTGTCAGTCAATTAACAACTTAAAGTTCGCTAACTAAATAAAAATTGAAATTGCTGTATTATTTCGTGTAAATAATTTATTATTTGATTTGTAAATAATTAATAATAGAAAATTGTTATTTTAGGCGGTGTATTCGGATTCACCATGTCTGCCAGAACTCAGGATAAGGCCGTACAGAGTCTTGAAGCTTTGACCAAAGGAAGTAATAAATTTGCTATTAATCTCTATCAGGTTGGTATAGTAATTCTCCATTAATATAACATTAAAAATTATTTACAGATATTTATCAATACTCATGTTATTCCTGCCATACTTTCATACTTCTAAAGTTTGTTACTTCTTTTGAAAATAATTTAAAATTTGGACAATTAAAAATGTGAAAAACATGTTTAAGAAAATTATTATCATTTATCATTAAAATAGGTTCATGACATTGTTATACATAAATGTCATTAATTTGGATTTTGTCATGAATATTTAATAACCCATGAAAAGTTTGATAATGACATCTTGAACCTGAATTGATTCTTTGGATAAGTAATATCCTAGTCTTTAAGATAATTCTCTTATTTATTGTTGGAGTAATTCTACCTTTTGTAATAGACCTTAATTAAGGAGAAGCCAAATGAAAATATAATAGTTTCACCAACCAGTCTAATGATGGTACTGTCACTCGCTTATATTGGATCAAAAGGTCAAACTGCTAAGGAAATTGCTGATGCTCTTGGGCTACCGAGTAATTCTGAAGATGTTCTTGTTGGATACAATCAACTAATTCAAGATCTGAGGGTAAAGAATAATACTTTAATTATATTTGGTTCACAAACTCAAACAGAATTAAATATATTTTCTGTTTTCAGAATCCAGTTTTGAAATTAGTAAATAAAATATTTGCGGATTCATCTTTACAATTGAAGGAAGAATTTCAAAAGCAAGCCACTGAGTATTTTCTATCAGCTGCACAAAATGTAGATTTCCTTCACAATGCTGAAGCAGCTAGACAAACAATAAATACTTGGGTTGAAGATAACACCAATAAAAAAATTAAGGACCTCTTGGCTCCAGGTTAGTTATATATTTATTTAATGCATATGTGACCAACAGTGGTTTGTAGACAACCCAATTTTTCTAATCACATTGGACTCATTGCTTGTATTTTTTTGTTTATCTCGAATTAAGTAATGCATATTTGAATGCCTTGTAATATTAAGTATCTCAAGAAGGAAACAAGCTTTGGTTAGAGTCTGTGCTTCTGAGCCTGGTGGTGCTGGTTGGAATCCAGCGAATAATGGAGATGGATCACACCCTCTGGTTTGATCACCTAACCCGAACCCACCAATCCTTAAGTGCATAAAAGTAAATACAAATACAGTACATAGATTGCACTGATTAAGCATTGGGGGAAACCAATTTCAAGAAAATAAATATCTTTATTTGTTTATTAATTAACCGTTCCTCAATATTTACTTTTTCAATTTTATTTTTATTTATCAGGATATCAGGTATTGAATTACTTGAGGTATTATTTCATCTAACTGATTAAATTAAATAATTAATGTCAGGTTAAAAATTCTACTTTTTTTTAGGAATTGTTGATGCCAGCACTAGATTAGTACTTACCAATGCTATCCATTTCAAAGCAAATTGGAAACTGAAATTCGACCCAACAGAAACAGAGAAGGAGGACTTTTATGTGACACCCAATGTTACTGTTAAAGTTGATATGATGCACGCAAAGGATAAATTTGGTTTCAAGCATCACGCGGAACTTGAAGCCAAAATGCTAGAACTTCCTTATGAAGTAAAGTTTAACATATAATTTCATGCTGCAAATTGTCTTATTATGTAACATACTTTGTTGAAACTTATACATTTTAAGCAGTTTTCAATCAGTTTACCATTTAATTCTAAGTCAAATATAATCAGATTTACCTGGCTCAATAAACATTATGAAAAAAAATTAATTCACAGTCTATCATCATTATCCAGCACATTCATAACGAAACAATATTAATACAATGATGTAGACCTGAAAATTATACATTAAAAAATGATTAAATTATAATAATGTGACCATTACAGGGTGATGATTTCCGCTTGATAGTTATTCTACCTGATAAGCATGATGGACTAGCACAAGTAGAGAGTAAGTTGCAAACTCTCAATTTGCCAGAGGAATTTTCTACATTTCGAAGGACCACTGTTCTTGTAGGAATGCCTAAGTTTAAGATGGAAAGCTCATTAGATTTGAATGATATACTAATTCAGGTACATTAGATAACACTAGTAATCATTTCACACCCCCATTTTGATTTTGAACTCATAATATTTGTAGATGGTAGAAAATAATGGAGGAAATAAATAGAAATATATTTATAGCCTCAGTTCAAACTAACATTATTTGTATAGAAAAATAACATTTTAAGAATTTTAAACTAGTATAAAATGTAATTGAAAAGTTTTTTAATTTTACTTAGCAATACCAGATAAAGGAAGTACTATTTAAACTCAGTTGGGTTCTTAAATTGCTTCTTAAATTACCAATATCCCTTTGATGTTGTGCGTATGAAGAACATTTATTTTTAATGGTTCATTTATTAACTTTAGTTGGGAATACCATCAATGTTCAGTGAAGCAGACTTTAGTGGGATTGCTCAAGGAGAAAACTTACAAGTTAGTAAAGTCGTCCAGAAAGCATTCATCGAAGTAAATGAGGAAGGAACAGAGGCTGCTGCTGCTACCGGTAAGTTTCCTTCTGATACTGCTATATTATCTTAATTGAATTTCATAATTATTAACTTTTTTCTTGAAAATTATAGCTTTAAATATTAAAAGCTTTAATGTATGGCTTTAATGGATACTTATTTTTTATAGGTTATGTTAATTCTTTCATAAATTGAATTGTTTATCTTCATTAGTCTTTGGTTTGTTTATTGGTGTATGTGCATGATCTTGCATGTTACCATAATGCGATATATTTGACTTACAGCTATTATTCAGTCAGTATTTAAAATAAATAATACTAGTATTTATTCAAGTTATACTACATTATTCTTATTAATTATATTTCCATATTAGTTAGTTTAATATGAAATTTAAAATATTCCTTACTATAAACTTGTGTAGCTCTTGTAGTTGAGTGTTAACCAACCAGCTTTCAACTGCATAATAAATGTATTTAATTATTACAGCTGAAAGACTAACCATTATTCTGTTTCTTATGAAGAATCAGTTTTGAATGATTGGATCTTTACTTTCAAAATGTTTTTATCACCAAATTAGTATATAAAATAAAATATGAGCTTTATTAGTTTAGCTCAGTTGAACTTATATTTATTTAAGAGAGGTGTAAAAGTATCTTTAGAACCAAAAAAAGAAGTAATAATCTGAGATGTTGATACACTGGTTGAAGGAAAAGTATTAGATTAATAGAGTAGGTTTAGTTCAAAATAATTCAGAAGAATTAAAGCTGAGATGTATTTTTATTCGTTTGAAATTATTTTGTTCTTGAACAAATTTCCTCCTGTATAATTTTGAATATATATATCCTGTGCTGTCTGGTTCTATAAAGAGTCCCCTGCGCCTTTGTTAATGTTTTTCAGTTAGGAAAGAAATAATGAAATGAGAAAATATAAACATTTGAGCTACAATATTCCATAGTGCATCTATAAGGTTGATAAAATAAAGATCATTTAATTTTTATTACTAGATTTTACTTTGCTGAATTGGATAACAGCTAAAAGAAATGTTATCCTTAGGTACCAGGCTTTACTGTTTTCTTAATTTCTTGCTTTATTAAACAGGATTATTTGTTTCTAGCGATGGCAGTGGCAGATTCTCTCAGTTTTGAAGAAGTTTTTATTCTTAAACATCCTTTCATTTATTTTTTAACTGATATGAAGACAAATAGTTGCATTTTTATGGGCTCATTTAAAAATAATAAATGAATAAGTTAGGTGGAATTTTCTTATTTTAATATACTTTATTAAAGCTATTTAATGTTGTGATATTTTCACGTGCCCTCAGTCCCAAATAAATGTACAGCACCATATCATTTTATTATGCACATATTCTGCACTATTATGTGGCATTTTCTGGGAAATCATTCTAAATTTATAGTTGAAAATTGTAGGATTTACATGTAGCATGTATTAATGCTTATCCTTATTTAAGAAAATGCATCATAAAATGTTTCATCTGCAAAAGCTGTAAACATATATAATATAATAAATAAATGGGGGTTATATTATTGAGGTATTTGAAATGCATTTGCACTGGCATATTATAATGAGCATCTGAATGAATAGAACTAAATTAAATGCAAGTTTCAGATACTTTTTTAGGGATCTAAGTTTTGACATTTTGACTTCCACTGTTATAACATTATGCAATTACTTTTTAATTTACAATAATATTAAAGACCCTTAAAAGTACCAAATTAATTTGTGTAGTTTCATTTTGGGTATGTAGATCATTATTTGGGATATTTAAATATTTTGAATATTTTTGTACTTTCAAAATTAACTTATTACTTATATTATCTCCATATTTTATTTGTTTGAATATTTACAATTTTACTGTTTGCTCATGTCAAAACCTTTTCTGTTTAGTATATCCCTGTACAATGTGATAAGATTCAGTATGCTGTATTAACATTTTCCTTTTAATACACTAACATAAGAAACACTTGCTGATTTGTAATTATGCAGTAATAACTTACCTTATTTCAACCTTTACTGCACTGCTGCTATATTTCACAGTTTTCTATGAATACTACTGAATAAAATCCCATGAGACCCATAATTTCTTCACTTCATGACAACAACAAACAAACATCATTAGTAATGTTTACAAACATTATTAGCATTTAGTTCTTTCTCATTCTTACTAGGTATTCTTTCTTTATTATTATCAGAGTCATTATTCATGTGTAACATTTGTAATTTAACATTGTATCACCTGAGTCATTAATATTAGGAGGTGTTTTCTATATTCATTATTTTACAGCTGGTGCGAAGGTGAAAAAACGCAGTGTGGGTTTTGAAGAGTTTGTTGCCAATCACCCATTTGGATTTTTCATAGTCCATTCTACTAGTAGCGCAATAGTTTTTGCATCACGAATTATTACAATTCCTTACTCAATTGAACACTTTCATGAAGAGCTTTAATTTAAAGAAACTTTTTGCCAATTTAATTTAAATTAGCAGTAGTTAAAATTTATCTGCTCTATAAATTAAAAAAAGAATAGTTTTGACAGTGTAATAGATTTTATATACATCATTACCTCATTCTATTGCAACATTCATACTTAATTTTTTTCAAGCTCCATTTTCATATCATATTCTTAATGAGTCATAACATAGTTTTCATTTAAAACAATTGCTGTATTTAATCATCAAAAAATTAGCAATTACCATTATGATGACAATCATAATTATATAGAATTCTTATAATTTTCCATAACAACTATGTTGTCAGCCTATTACTGTTGAATAAGTAATGAAAATGAATCATTTTCATTTTTTTTCGTAATGTCAGGTGGAACTAGTTTCACTCACTTTATATATCGTGACACTTTTTATAGCCTCCTTTTACCTTCACAACATGTTTCTTGTGCATTCTCAAAGTATATATTAATGTACAATTTAATTTATATTATTTAATTTATTTAGTTTCATATGTGTATATATTCAGTTCACATATTTTAGTTAGAGTATCATTACAGCTATAAAACACCCTTGACTTCTATTAAAAATAATTTTTTAAATAATATCTGAAATAATCATTTTATAAAATTGAAGCATGAAATTGGTTATTTATTTGGGACCTGAGGATTGCATCCTTTTTTTATATTCCACAATTAGTAGATACAAGAATCAAATAATTGTTCATAATTCTTCTCTCCAAATTATTGCCTTAATTTGATTTGAAATAAAAAATTATTTTTTAAATATGCTTTCATATATTGCATTTTAAATAGTGTTTCCGATTAATATTCCTTTATAATGTATTATTCTAATAACATACTAATAATTGTAAATAAACAATCATTTTTGCATCTCTATTGAATAATAAATATTTATTATAAACATTAAATCATTTTATTTTCGATAATTTTGTGTTTCATAGAATAGTCATACATCAGTAATCTATAAATATTATTTTGTTATTGTAAAATTTCTAAAGGTTTATGTTTAAACATGATCTGCGTGCCTGATTAAATAATTTGCATATAATAGTGTGGCTTATAATGAAAATGTATTTATCATTCAATCTAGTTAGGAGTGTTAATTGAATTTAAGAAATTATTTCAATTTTACCTGTGCAAAAAGAAGGAATTAAATATATGATGTCTTTAGTTTACAACTACTATTATTATAAAATTAATAAGTACTTTATATACAGTTTTGTGTTATTTTGTTTACCTATTTGGTTAGTTTAAAAGTAGATAAAGAAAAATAATACTTTATAGAAGTACAAAATGTTCTTTTTATATGCTCATTTTTAAGGTGTTTCTTAGTCAATGAGAATGTGAAAGAATTATATCAAAATGGGACCTAAAACTAACATTACATTCTACAATTTCAAGTTAAAGAAAGGTTTGCATGCCTTATTTAATATGAATTAAAATATTCGGTGGAACTGTGATGGAATGTATATTTTAACTAACATTGAATTAGTCATTGGAATAACGGTTTTAAGCATTGAAGCAATATATTCTATAAAATTCCAGTATTTATATTTCTTATTTTATTATAGATGCGTTCTACATTTTGCATAAGTCTTATACTAATTTCATATATTTACTCTGTTAAATAGCTGCCATATTTGGTCGCAGTGGTGTGAAACGTGAATTATTTTATGCAGATCATCCATTCCTACTCCTTCTCTTACATAGAAATAATAATATACTTTTCATTGGTACTGTTAAAAAGCCAGCAGTTATTAGGTGATAAAATTTCAATTTAATAATAGTAATATTATAATATTACTTTCACTTAATCATTTCAGTGTATGTTGTGAAACATAAGTTTCATTTTACCTATACTTGTATATTTACACTCTAGATTTTTATAATTTTGAAAATTGTTTGGTTTTCTAGAATTCTTAATTGTCTAATTTAATTTATAAAACATTTGTAAAAGCATACATAGTACTATAATAACTATAATCATTCTAATTTTATTACAGATAAAATATTGGAACCATTTTTTACAATATTTTTCCTTGAAATAATAAATTAAAATTTTTTATTGATTCATTTCCAATTTAATTTAATCTTAAACTGGAATTCTGCTGAATTATTAAAGGAAATTTAATTGTATTAGGATGTCCTATGTTGTGAATAAACATACAAATTGTTTTATATATTTCCAATTGTGTATGTTTAGGCATATGTGTATGAGAACATTATTTCAAATATGCCTGAACAGTAATCACAAAATCAACTAAAATTCTTGCTACTACACTAATGTAATAGATTTTAAATCCAGCCTAATTGTTTTTTAGGAAATATTGATATGACTTATATATTATGTTATTTCCATCAGATTTTTAAAATAGTCAATCATACTTTTATATACAATGTCATTAACTCCTGATCAGTACGCTTAAACATATGTTCCATAGCTACAGCTCTAAAATGAATATATTTGAAACTGAAATCATAAGGTAAGGAACATTGTTCTGATTGACTGGTGACAAGTTGACCGTTTTTCAATGTTTAAAAAAGTCTGGTACATGAAAATTTCCAAATTTTTATCATATTTGTTAAGTATTCCAAGTAGAATGAGCTACCTAGTAATGTGAAGTGATAAATGCATATTCCAGGTAAATTAATTATGTCGGTTTGTTTTATAAATATTACTTATCATTAATGTGGTTACAGTGTCACCGCATGAAGTGATAACACTTAAAAAATACTGTAAAATTTACTGTAGGGGCCCCGGAGGTTATCGGGTGAATTCAATATATTGATATATACGGGTGAAACGATGTCGTCAACGTGGTCAGCCATATTTGTTTTCACATCGCGTACCATTATTACGGCGTCCGACGGGTTGTGCTTTTTATTTTGATCATTCCTTTGTAATTAGGCGGGTTATTTTTTTTTATTTTTATTATATTATTTTTATATATTTCTTTCGTGTCATAATTACTTTCTTTCCCTTTATTAAAAAAAAAAATAACCCGTCGGACGCCTTAATAAAGGTACGCGATGTGAAAAATAAAAATGGCTGCGCGATGTGAAAACAAAGATGGCTGACCAAGTTGACGACATCGATTCACCCGTATATATACAATAGATATATAGAATACACCGGATAACCTCCGGCGCCCCTACAGTAAATTTTAACCCACTTCCTCACTTATCTCATATTTAGCTGAGCATCAAGCAGAAGGACAAATCTCAATATGTGTCTTTTCTCATCATTAAACATTTGGGAATAGGAGGTGCTTTCATCGTCTTTATTTCCAATGATTCAAAATTTTATTTTATTGTTATCATTCTAGGTTTCATAATAATAATTCTATTGATAAAATATTATCATAATAAAATTTCTATTGATCAAAATTAAAGTAGGTATATTCAGTTTTATTTATATTACTTAGTAATTAGCACTCTGTAAAAAGAGTAATTTGTCAGCTAGAACCTTCAAACAAGTTTTTAAAGCTCCAGAACAATTTTTTATATGTATCAGCACATCATCTCAGATTATTAGCACTATTTGGTTATAAGTATAGGTTACCTTTTGTCCTTATGATGGCTCCAGGATCAGATAGTCTGATATCAGGCTTAAGGTCAAATATACAAATTAATTTATGCTATCCATTTCATTCTGTTAGGTGTGTCCCAGGTTTTTGTCATAAAAGAATTACATGGCATTTATCTCTCATAATACATATATGGGACCATAACTA
Source organism: Lethocerus indicus (assembly GCA_019843655.1). NCBI lineage: Eukaryota > Metazoa > Arthropoda > Insecta > Hemiptera > Belostomatidae > Lethocerus > Lethocerus indicus. Next base: position 27,268,639 of record JACDQD010000004.1, on the reverse strand, counting down.
TTCCTCTTTCTTCATTTTTCTAAATGCTTAAATGACTTAAGCTAATAATTTAGTGGTATTCTTGTTAGCCTGGCATTATCATTAATAGAATTGAGAGATATAACTTTATTGGCATCTAAAAGTTAATATATGTTACAAATGCTATAATTGTAATAGGCAGATTAAATAAAGTAGTTAATTAATTATGAGTATCAGTTAGTACATTTTGAGACTTCACTTTCCCAATTTCTGTATTGGAAAATAAATAAAGAAAATGTAATTTGTTTTTAATTATTCAAACATTCTGAAAAATGTGTATATTTGGCTCTGTTCATATAAACTGGCATAATCATTAATATAATTAAGAGATAAAACTTTATTGACATGTAAAAGATAATATAAGTATTGTAAATTATTAGTGGGACATCATTTAAATGGCCATTATATTCTTCCTAAATTTTAGTTCAAATACATGGAAAAAAGAAAAGCATAACGTTAAATGGGATTTAAAAAAGAACAAAAATACTGATATCTTGCTGGTTTAAGTTTGAAAAAATATTTTTTTGTACTAAATGAATTGTTAACTACTTTCATTATAGTAACTTGTTGTTGTACCATTATTTTAAATTGTTTATTTTACAGCAGTAATGTTCCGGCTATTCAAGTTATCACTACCGCCCCCTAAACCAGAAATGTTTATAGCAGATCACCCGTTCATCTCAGTTTTAATCAAGAAACATCCCATTATGTCAACAATTTTTATTGGGAGGTTTACAAACCCAAATTGAAATAGCAAAACGCTTAATTTTAAATGACCTATGGTTATAATTTAGTGGTATTCCTGTTAGTTCCTTTTAATTGATTACTTTTTAACTCTTGTTATACAGCTATGGAAGAAGCTCGCACGATCTTGCGTGAAACAACATTTTATGCAGACCACCCATTCCTATACATACTCTCCCATCGGGTTACAAATGCTATAATTGTAATAGGCAGATTAAATAAACAAGTTAATTAATTATGAGTGTCAGTTGGTACATTTTGAGACTTCACTTTCCAAATTTCTTTATTGGAAAATAATGGAATGAACAATGAAAAAGACAATGCAATTCATTTTTAATTATTCAAACATTCTGAAACACAATGTGGTAATGTTTTCACTTTATAGCTGAATTTTAAAAGTTATTGAACAACATTATTGAAATCTCTTGGAAACGTAACCAACTTTTTTTAAATGTTATTAAATTATATACCTCTTAAAGTGAGTTTTTTTATCCTTTTGTGTTTTTTATACATATATATATATATATATATATATATATATATATATATATATATATATATGTATACACACATAATATAATTTTAATTGTAATCATTTCTAACAATTATTCCATACTATTACACATCTCGTGTTGTCAAGTGCCTTTTTTTCCTTAGTGCTTATATAGCGCAATTACGTTTGATGCTGTTATGCGCTTTGTCAACTGCCTTTGATGTGCCGAATAATATTTTCCATGTACTTTTTTTTATAGATAAATAATACAGTATGAGAGCTTTTTAGAAATAGAAATAATATTTTTATTAGTCTTTGTTAGCTTATTGCGTTAGTAAAACTTGTTTGGATTATTTTTTGATATTTCGTTAACACAAAAGTATTATGTTTTGGTATTTTTAATTCTTATTTAAGCTACACGTTAATATATTAAATACCAGAGTATCACTATTGCTAAGAATTAGGTCTAGTAAAATATGAATACTTTTTCAGGACTTATCTTCGTTAAGGCTACATCAATGCAAATCAGAAGAACAGAATTCATTGCTGACCACCCTTTCCTTATAATTTTGTTTAAGAATACCTCAAATTCTATTCTTTTTATGGGAAAATATTGGATGCCATAAAATATGTTTTTAGTATTTTTGTATTATTGTGTATTATTTAGTACTTTACTAAATGAAATACTTACTCTAAATAAATTTATTTAAACTAAATTAATTTAATGAATCCATTATTACTGTATTTTTCAGTTACATTTACTAGTTTTCTTAAATCTTTTTTCTTGCTCTTATTGATTTCCCAATTACATACAAATACCACCATATTATAATATATATAATATGGTGTAATAAAGTAACTAAGAAAGTACTGATCTAGCATTTATTCTTCAAAAATGGAATTTATTAAATATATTTTATAAGTGTCATTATATTGACACTTATTGTCACTCAAGGGACAAATAATTTGTTTATTATAGATATCAGAAACAATTTTTCTAAATACTTAAAAGATTTATGAAATACAAACTGGGGAATATACTGCCAGCTGAAATTTTATATATATAATTTCCTGTTTTTTGTCAGATTACATTACCTGCTGATTGTTTTGAAGGGATATACTTTTCTGACCTCTTGGATCATACTGTGTTCCATCATTAAATATATGAATTAATATAAAATATATTACTTAAACAATCATGGAAATATAAGTGGTCAGAGCAGGAAGATTCTTTGATTAATATAAGTAACTAACTGTCATAAAGGTTGATTGTAAAATTATAATTATTGAATGTAAAATTTATAAACAAGAAATGAAATGTAAAACTTGTTGATTATCTCTAGATTTATTATAAAGAAATATTCAATATTTACTTTTGGAGGAATATATTTTCATAACTCCCTCAAAATATATTTACCTACTGACATTGAAAATTTAAAAAATATAATTTCCTTAGCTATATTGGACTTAATAATCCTATCTATTTGACAAAAGTGTGTTGATATTCAAAATAACTGTTAAGATGTATTGCGTAAGGACTAACTGAATTACATCATTTTTCTAAAATTATATATATTTTTGTTACAAGTGGTTTTTTATTGATTGATTAGGAATGGAATTAACCATTTGATTTTTTATATTAGAAATTTTCTTAATCGTCCATGTTTGTCAGGTTCTTTTCAAATCATATTGGTATATTTGGTGGTCTTGATATAAACTGGCATTATCACTAATAGAATTGAGAGAGAAAACTTTATTGACATCTTAAAGATATTATAAGTGTTTTCAATTTTTAGTGGGCCATTATTTTTTAAATGTTACTTCAACTAATTAGAAAAATAAAAGCATAACCTTAAATGGGTTAAAAAAGAACAAAAACACTGATATCTTAGCAAATCACCCCCGTTCATCTCAGTTTTAATCAAGAAACATACCCTTATTTAAACCATTTTTATTTGGCGGTTTACAAACCCAAATTAAAATAGCAAAAAGCTTAATTTTAAATGACCTATGCTAATAATTTAGTGGTACTCTTGTCAGTCCCTTTTAATTGATTACTTTTTAACTCTTGTTATACAGCTATGGATGAAGCTCATATGATTAATAGATCATTATCATTAATAGAATTGAGAGATAAAAGTTTATTGACATCTAAAAGATGATATAAGTATCTTCAATTATTGGTGGGATCATTTTCTTCCCAAATGTTACTTCAAAAACATGGAAAAAATAAAAGCATAACCTTAAATAGATAAAAAGAACAAAAATACTGATATCTTGCGTTAGTTTGAAAAAATATTTGCTTGTACTGAAATATTTATTATCCGCTATTGTTATAGTAACTTGTTCTTTTGCTAGTGATTTATCTGAGTCTAAAGTATTTTAAAATATTGATTTTGTTTGATGAGAAATGTACCATTATTTTAAATTGTTTATTTTACAGCAGTAATGTTCCGGCTATTCAAGTTATCACTACCGCCCCCTAAACCAGAAATGTTTATAGCAGATCACCCGTTCATCTCAGTTTTAATCAAGAAAGATCCCATTATTTCAACCATTTTTATTTGGTGGTTTACAAACCCAAATTAAAATAGCAAAAATCTTAATTTTGATTAATATAAAATGATTATTTTCAAAAATAATATAGATACATTATTATATTATATCATATTGGATGTATTTGTTCAGTTTAATTGCATACTAATTGTTGCCATGACAGACATTTGTTTTTGATTTGTCAGGTGTTTTAAATTGGTCAGTGGTTTATTACGATTGCAGAATTACTTGATTTATGTATGTTTAGCCATGTTCTATTCCTTTTTGTTTCTAGAAATGTTTTAAGTTTATGTAATGGTAGCTGTACATTTGGGGAAAATGAACAGCAGAAACTGAACAAATTGTTCTAAACCAAGATCAAGATTATTGCCTCGGTCTAAATTATTGAATTTTTGAATATATGTTTGGTTTTATACCTCTGATCACTGTCACTACTTACAAAACTAATTTACAAACTACCAACCTCTGGGTCCCAAGGTACACACTCAATGCCCATTGAGCCATTAATATTAGAGTAGAAAGGGATTATATTAATGTTCTTGGGGGAAATTAGATAAAAATGCCAGGTTGAAAATAATTGGTTTAATCAGTTTTGTAAAATTGTGAGCTGCTCCTATAATTTAATGTTTATTACAGAGAACCATGAGCATTTAAAATTTAAAAGTTTCAATGTAACTGAAATGTTGAAGAATATTTCTTACAAATGTAATAATTATATCAAATATTTGGTTGTCTCTTTTTTTTGTTATTTATATTTACTCACGGCGCAAATAGGTATGAGCTGTTATGCACCCCTCTTAAAACTAATATCAGGTGAAATGCATTATGTCTCTCAGATATATACTTTTATTTAAGTTATTAATAGTTGTCACTATTGTAGTTTTATTAGAAGTGATAACTATTAAGTGATCAGGACAACCAAATCAATCTATTCAAAAAATATTATTTTTTAGACTGTATATAAGCAATACATTTTAAATTGTATAGATTATATATTTCTGAAATTATAATCTCTGTAATTTACAGGAATGGTGATGTGTTACTGTTCTGCCTTGTCACCCCAAAGAGAAGAAACATTCATAGCAGATCACCCATTCATCTCAGTTTTAATCAAGAAAAAGCCTATTATTTCTATCATTTTTTTGGGACGTGTTGAAAAACCAAATACAAATTTGTAAAATTAGTTCATGTAAATAGTACTACATAATTCATTATTATTGCAAGTAATGAAATATCATAGTAAAAATAATTGATGCATCACGTACATTCATACATCTGTTAACGTCTCATAACTTCTTTATTTTCAACAGTAAATGTTATCATAACTAATTAATTAATTGCCACAAACATGGAAGAAATATATTCATACCTGTCTGCCTGTGATTATTGCAATTATATTTCAGAAAAACAAAACAAAATATTATATGCATTACTTCATAATCAAAATATTTCATTTGAATTTATTCAAATGTCTTATATTTTTGTTATTGGTTTTGAATTATTAAATAAATATAATTTTTTATTTCAACTTAAACTGCCATTATTAATGAACAGTATGGTAAAATTAAAATTTATATAATGTGATACTGCTGACTGTAGTCAAGTATAGTTTGATACTGCAACACCTGACTGATTTATAAAACTAGATTCTATTATAGGACTTGATGTCACTAATGCTTCAGTAGGTTTTGTAGTAATATTTCTGAACCCTTTTATGTGAAAGTTCGAGGACTTCCAGAGAAGCCCTTTTAAAGTTTCCTGTTTTCAATATTTCGCCCAGTCAATAGATATTTCAACAGAAGTTGTTTATTAACCTCCTTCCTGGACAGAAAACAACAATTTTGGCACCAATTACATATGCGCAAGAAAACAAAAAGGGGGTATCAAAAGATTTTATAAGTAGAGGAGGGAGGGAATACAGCTCAAAGCCCCTTATACAGGCTCTGCATCCCAAGGACTGATAAGTGTAACATGCACTATAACTTAAATCCTTCACTTGTGGCAAGCTATAAGTTTCTACATGAAGCTCCTTCACTGATATATATTTCGATGATTACGAAATATATAACCAATAATTTTCATTATAGTAAACTTGTTTACTAGAAATTCACAAAAAATTGATGCCATCAATTTTTATATTAAACTTGTATTACCAGCTACCACCTTTTTTGCACCAGTTTCCAAAAAATCATTTATGCATTCAAATTTCATTGCATCTACTCTTACACATACCTACTTAGGTCAACCTACTGAAACATTAAAACATCAATCTTCATTCATCATTCCCAAGACAATTTATATTGAAGCTGATATTTAGTCGCACCAATAAATCCCTTCCAACCCAATTGGTTCTGTGCATCTGCTTCAGTAGCTCCAATCCCCTCTATATCAGCCTTTACTTAGTTCCACAATCATTGTTTCTGTCTTCTATGTACTGTTCATCACCTTCTTGTGATATGTGAACACTATAAGCTTTAAAACATCAATATGACATGAAGTAAATCTTACATCAATACGGACACATATATATGCAGTTATACATACAATAAACAGAAGTTGAATGCCTGATTTAGTTTGAGTTCATAGGCCATAAAGGCCTGTAATAATTTTATTTAATAATTCAAATATAATGAACACCAATTTATCTAAACTTCTAGTAGTTTTGTATTTTGTCTTATACTTTTATAATATAGTTCTATCTTGGTTATTTTATTTTCAGGAATGGTGATGGCTCGTTGTCTTATATTAGATCAAGAAGATTTCTTTGCTGATCATCCCTTCCTTGCAATAATTACAAGCAAAAAATATAAAACACCTTTATTCATTAGTCGTTTTATAACACCTAATAAATCTGAATAATACCTTATAGACATATTTCTTCATACCTAATCAATAAGTTTTATGGTATAAAATTATGTATTTTAAAAGTTTTAATATTGAAGTTCCTTTGCAGTATTAAATAATGAAAAATATATTATATTGTTATATTATACATTGTTTGCTTTGATTTATGGCTGATTCTTAATTGAATGCTTTTTTATAACTAAAAAAAATTTTAACAGGATCTGTTATGTTTGTGCGTTTTGATATTCATCCTACACAAATATTCTCAAAGATTGTCTTATTGTAATTCAACTTTTATAATCATTAATTATTGTCTATCAGTACCTTAAATAAAATGATTGTCTAAGTTATTAAATTGTTGCTTTTATTCATTTATAAATATGTTACTTTTAGCGTTGGTTTTATTCCTATTAGAATAGTAGTTTTCCATTACTGTTGACTTTCTTTCTATTTAATAGGTAGTCATTTAGAATCTCATCTTCTTTGAAAACTACATAATGCTGTTATCAAAGTGGCCCTGGACCTAATAGCAAGCACCTATAAATACATACACACCAAAATCCCCATTTCAATTAAATTATGTTCTTTTTTGTAGCTACTCTAGGCACTTCTAACATACATGTATATTGTCTGTAAATGCATATTTGCAATATATATTTAACTCTTTATTGAAGTATCTGCGGGATCTAATCTTAATAAAAAATAAATAGGGTCTAGTGATATTTCAGAACTATATACACAATACTCAAAGGTTGGAACAAGCAAAACTATTAGTTTTTTAATTGTGTTTGTTTTTCTTTTTATCTTACCTTATTCCAAAGTTCTGACATTCTGCACTTTAAATAACTGCTCATATTCTATAAGAGATTATTACGTAAGAGTGAATAATATTAAAATTATTTTCAAAAGTAAATTAACATTACAAAAGTTTACAAATATTTATATTTAAAATTCTGAACATTTTCAGCATTAAATGTTAAATCATAACTTTTTAGAAAGTGTTGATGATACACCTTTGTTGTAGCAACAAAGGAACCTTATGGTTTAAAGGAACTAAATGACTAAGTGACTTAAATATATGGGGTTTCTGCTTTGAAGCCTGTTTAATATAGGACCAACTCACTGAATGGAGACATAAGATCACACATTGTTTATTTTGTTATAACAAGTTTCTCAGTGGTATTTTGTTACCTCTAATTTTATAATCATAATAAATAAAATAATTAAGAAATCATTTTGAAACAAACATAAGTTCCAAATATGTACATCTATATATTTTTTCCCCTTCAGACACTTGCTGTTATTCACCATATATATTCCTGAATGAAATTTTCATTCTAGTCCTTTATTATCCAATACAGTGTAACACTATTCACATTGTATTTCTATAGTACTTATGTCTAAAAGAATCCATTCTAGTAATCACGTAAAAAAATCAAAATTATTTAAACCAGCCGGGATAATATATGGAAATTCTGGAGCGTATTGAATTTAAACTGCAATAATCAAAAAAGTATAGTAGCGCACTCGGGTAAGTCAGCCACCTAATAGCAAGGAACTATAAATCATACACACATATCAGGAGACACAAGGAGGGTGGAGACTTCCCCCAAGAAAAGAAAGAGAATGGAGAGCAGAATGGAGGTACCTACTAGTAACCCATTAAATAGATTAAATATCAATTAGGATTAAATATCAATCAGTGGTATCAATAACTAACATCTTTTAAACAATAAATAATCAGCTTAATTTGGGACAACAAGAAGAGTTTGCAGGCAGGCAAATAAGCTCACACCCTTCAGATGATACAATAATGAATGAATTTATTGGGGGATATTGTTGGGCCAAACTCGACTCCTTAAATTTGGCAACAATTTTTATGATTATAGTGATTTTTACGACTGTTTAGTTGGTAAACGTGCGATGCCCTCGCCTCAAACGCACTGCAATTGCAACGTCATCGGTGTTTCCTAAAACGCAGAGTAGTCTTTCCTTATTTCTGTTTTTAAATAGGCGGATCCTCTCCTTCATTATTTTGGTATACATTTTGAACTAATAATTTATATATTCACCAAACTTGAACACGTTGACTAATTCAACTTTCATTACTACTATATTAATACTGTATAACATTAGGATTCTTACCATGAAACGGAATATATTCAAATTCTGCATGTCTGGCAGAACTCAGAATAAGGCCACACAGAATCTTAAAGCATTGACCAATGGAAGTAATAAATTTGCTATTAATCTCTATCAGGTTTGTATATTAATTCTCCGTTAACATAACATTCAAATTATTTATAGATATTTATCAAAAAAATTCCTACCATCTCAAATTTGGACAATTAAAATGTCAAGAATATTATTTATCATTAAATTAGGTTCATAACATTGTTATACATAAATGTCATTAATCTACCTTTTGTCTTGAATATTTAATAACCCATAAAAAGTTTGATAATGACATCTTGAACTTGAATTAGTTCTTTGGGTAAGTAATATCCTAGTCTTTAAGATAATTTTCTTATTTTTTGTTCAAGTAATTCTACCTTTTGTAATAGACCTTAATTAAGGAGAAGCCAAATGAAAATATAATAGTTTCCCCAACCAGTCTAATGATGGTACTGTCACTCGCTTATATTGGATCAAAAGGTCAAACTGCTAAGGAAATTGCTGATGCTCTTGGGCTACGGAGTAATTTTGAAGATGTTCTTATTGGATACAATCAACTAATTAAAGATCTGAGGGTAAAGAATAATACTTTATTTATATTCACAATATATAAAGATATTATAACATATTTATGTTCACAAACTCAAAAATAATTAAATATATTTTCTGTTTTCAGAATCCCGTTTTGAAATTAGTAAATAAAATATTTGTGGATTCATCTTTACAATTAAAGGAAGAATTTCAAAAGCAAGCCACTGAGTATTTTCTATCAGCTGCACAAAATGTAGATTTCCTTAACAATGCTGAAGCAGCTAGACAAACAATAAATACTTGGGTTAACACCAACACCAATGGAAAAATTAAGGAACTCTTGGCTCCAGGTTACTTATTTATTTATTTAATGCAAATGCGACCAAAAGTGGTTTGTAGTTAAATGTGCATAAGAGACCACAATATACAAATTGCATTGAGTAAGCATTGGCGGAAACAAATTTCTAGAAAATAAATATCTTTATTTTTTTATTAATAAAATTATATGGTAAAATTTGAATATATTTTTGGAAAAATGGCCATTTTTTAAATGGTTGACTCAACCATTCCTCAATATTTACTTTTTCCATTTTATTTTCATTAATATGGTTATCAGGTATTGAATTACGTGAGGTATTATTGCAACTAACTGCTAAATAATTAATGTCAGGTTAAAAATTCTACTTTTTTTTAGGAGTTGTTGATGCCTCCACTAGTTTAATACTTACCAATGCTATCTATTTCAAAGCAAATTGGAAACTGGAATTTGACCCAACAGAAACAATGAAGATGCACTTTCATGTGACACCCAATGTTACTGTTAAAGTTGATATGATGCACGCAAAGGATAAATTTGGTTTCAAGCATCATGCGAAACTTCAAGCCAAAATGCTAGAACTTCCGTATGAAGTAAAGTTTAATGTATAATTTCATGCTGCAAATTGTCTTATTATTTTATATACTTTGTTGCAACTTATGCATTTTAAGCAGTTTTCAATCAGTTTACCATTTCATTCTAAGTCAAATGCAATCAGCTTTACCTGGCTCAATAAATATTAAGAAAAAAATTAATTCACTGTCGATCATCATTATCCAGCACATTCATAATGAAACGATATTATAACAATGGTGTATGCCTGAACGTTATACATTAAAAAATTATTAAATTATAATACTGTGACTATTACAGGGTGATGATTTCAGCTTGATGGTTATTCTACCTGATAAGCATGATGGACTAGCACAAGTAGAGAGTAAGTTGCGAACTCTCAATTTGCCGGAGGAATTTTCAACATTTCAAAGGACCACTGTTCGTGTAGGATTGCCTAAGTTTAAGATGGAAAGCTTATTAGATTTGAATGACGTAATAATTCAGGTACATTAGATAATGGTCAATGTAATTTCAGTATGTCATGGTTTCTTGTTTGCCAATTTACACTAGTAACCTTTTCACACTCCCATTTTGATTTTGAACTCATAATATTTGTAGATGGTAGGTAATAATGGAGGAAATAAGTAGAATGATATTTATTGCCTCAGTTCAAACTAACATTATTTGTATAGATAAATAACATTTTAAGAACTTTTTTAAGAAGAGTTTTTAAAGTAATTGAATATCAGTTTGATATTGTGCGTATGGAAAACATTTATTTTTAATGGTTCATTTATTAACTTTAGTTGGGAATGCCATCAATGTTCAGTGAAGCAGACTTTAGTGGAATTGCTCAAGGAGAAAACCTAAAAGTTAGTAAAGTTGTCCAGAAAGCATTGATCGAAGTAAATGAGAAAGGAACAGTGGCTGCTGCTGCTAGTGGTAAGTTTCCTTCTGGTACTGCTATATTACCTTAATTGAATTCCATAATTATTAACTTTTTCTTGAAAATTATAGCTTTAAATATTGAAAGCTTTAATGTATGGCTATAATGAATATTTATTTTTTATAGGTTATGTTAATTCTTTCATAAATTGAATTATTTATCTCCATTGGTCTTTTGCTTGTTTATTGGTGTCTTTGCTTGATTAAAGCGATATATTTTACTTACAGCTAACATTCAGTCAGTATTTAAAATAAATAATACCAGTATTTATTCAAAGTTATACTACATTATTATTATTATTATTATTATTATTATTATTATTATTATTAATTATATTTCCAGATTAGTTAGTTTAATAAGAAATTTAAAATATTCCTTTCTATAAACTTGTATAGCTCTTGTATAACTGAGTGTTAACCAACCAGTTTTCAACTGCATAATAAATGTATTTAATTATTACAGCTGAAAGACTAACCATTATTCTATTTCTTATGAAGAATCAGTTTTGAATGATTGGATCTTTACTTTTAAACTGTTTTTATCACGAAATTAGGATAATCCCCTATGGCCTTTTGTTAATGTTTTTCAGTTAGGAAAGAAATAATGTCTAAGAGAAAATATAAACATTAGAGCTAGAATTTTCCATAGTGTATCTATAAGGTTGATAGAATAAAGATCATTTAATTTTTATTACAAGATTTTACTTTGCTTAATTGGATAACAGCTAAAGGAAATGTTATCCTTAGGTAGCAGGCTTTACCGTTTTCTTAATTTTTTCTTTATTAAACAAGATCATTTGTTTCTCGCGATGGCAGTGGCAGATTCTCTCAGTTTTGAAGAATTTTTTATTCTTAAACGTCCTTTCATTTATTTTTTAATTAATAAGAAGACAAATAGTTGCATTTTTATGGGCTCATTTAAAAATAATAAATGAATAAGTTAAGTGCAATTTTCTTATTTCATTATGCAAATTTTTTCCTATTGATTACTTTATTAGTCATAAAGCTATTTAATGTTGTGATATTTTGATGTGTCCTTCGTTCTAAATAAGTGTACAGCACCATATCAATTTAACATTAACATATTTATAACAAAAAATAATAAATAAATGGGGATGTATATTATTGAGGTATTTGGAATGCATAGTTCTTTACTAGCTAATTTATATCATCTTCCATATTTTCCATTTATGGTCCATGCAATTACTATTTACAATAATATTAAAACTATTAAAAGTACCAAATTAATTTCAAGTGTGTATCTTTGTAGCTTCATTTTGTGTATGTGAATATACCACTAATTATTTGGGATTTTTAAACGTTTTGAATATTTTTGTACTTTCAAAATAAACTTATTACTTATATTATCTCCATGTATTATTTTTCTGAATATTTACAATTTTACTGTTTACTCATGTCAAAACCTTTTCTATTTAGTATATCCCTGTACAATGTGATAAGATACAGTATGATGTATTAACATTTTCCATTTAATACATTAACATAAGAAATACTTGCTGCACTTTGTAATTATGCAGTAATATCTTAAGTTATTTCAACCTTTAGTGCACTGCTGCTATATTTCACAGTTTTATGAATACGTATTTTCTATGAATACTACTGAATAAAATCCCATGAGACCCATAATTTCTTCACTTCATGACAACAACAAACAAACATTACTAATGTTTACGAACATTATTAGCAATTAGTTCTTTCACATTCCTACTAGGTATTCTTTCTTTATTCTTATGAGTCATTATTCATGTTTACCATTTATAATTTAACATTATATCACCTGAGTTATTCATATTGGGCGGTCTATATTAATTATTTACAGTCCTTGCGAAGGTGAAAAAACATACTATGCGTTTGTTGCCAATCACCCATTCGGATTTGTCATAGTCCATTCTACTTGTAGTGCAATAGTTTTTGCATCACAAATTATTAATATTCCTTACTCAATTGAACACTTTCATGAAGAGCCTTAATTTAAAGAAGCTGTTTGCCAATTTAATTTAAATTTGTAGTAGTTAAAATTTATCTGCTCTATAAATTTAAAAAAAATTAGTTTTGACAGTGTGATTAGATACATCATTACCTTATTCTATTGCAACATTCATAGTTAATTTTGTCTCAAGCTCCATTTTCATATCATATTCTTAATGTAATAACATAGTTATCACTTAAAACAATTGCTGTATTTATTTATCAACAAAATTAGCAATTACCACCATGATGGCAATCAAAATTATATAGAATTCTTATAATTTTCCATTACAACTATGTTGTCAACTTATTACTGTTCCATAAGTAATGAAAATTAATCATTTTAATTTGTTTGTGTATATATATATATATATATATATATATATATATATATATATATATATATCAGTTCACATATTTTAGTATCATTACAGGTATATAACATCCTGACTACTATTAAAAATAATTTTTTAAATAATCATTTTATAAAATTGAAGCATGAAATTGGTTATTTATTTGGGACCTGAGGATTGCATCATTTTTTATATTCCACAATTAGTAGATACAAGATTGAAATAATTGTTCATAATTCTTCTATCCAAATTTTTGTCCCTAATTTGATTTGAAAGAAAATACTTTTTTAAATATGCTTTCATAAATTGCATTTTAAATAGTATTTCCGATTAATATTCCTTTATAATGTATTATTTTAATAATATACTAATAATTGTTAATAAACAATCATTTTTGCATCTCTTTTGAATAATAAATATTTATTATAAACATTAAATCATTTTATTTGCGATAATTTTGTGTTTCATAGAATAGTGTCTAGCACATAACAGAACAATAACCAATAAGTATTTAACAAAGAGATTTTTACTAGTAAAGAAAATAAGAACCAAATCACAGTATTATGTGAGTATAATAAGTGCTAATATTATACACAAAGAGGAATTATTGTGGCCCATGTATATTGGATTTATAGATTATTACATTCAAAATGTTTCTTTACTTGTTATAATAATAAGTTGGTCTTTTGTCAAAATATTTAATACCATTAAGAACCATGAACATTGATTTCAAACAATTAAATCATTTTATTTGCGATAATTTTGTGTTTCATAGCATAGTGTCTAGCACATAACAGAAAAATAACCAATAAGTATTTACGAGTAAAGAATTACCAAATCACAAATGTCTCCCGTAAAATATTCAGGCATTCTATTTACAATTGCCAATTTATTTTGTTCAATAAGCAATGTTCATTCTAAAAAATGTTAGCCTCAGTTTGATTGATGAGTAAAAAAGTGATCTGGATGGAATGATTTAGCATAGATAAAACATGGAAAAAAGAAAAGCATAACCTTAAATAGGAAAAAAAAGAACAAAAATACTAACTATATGTAATATATATATATAAAATGATCATTTTCAAAAATAACATATATACATTATTGTATTATTATATTATATCATATTGTATGTATTTGTTCAGTTTAATTGCATAATAATTTCTTGCATGACAGACATTTGTTTTTGATTTGTCAGTTTTCTTAAATTGGTCACTGGTTTATTACGTTTGCAGAATTACTTTATTTATGTTTATTTAGCCATGTTCTATTCTTTTTGTTTAAAGTTTAAATGTAACTGAAATGTTAAAGGATATTTATTACAAATGTTATAATTATTTCAAATACTTGGTTAAGATCTCTTTTTATTGTTATTTATATTTATTCATATTTTTTTGGCCTATATATAAGCTATACATTTTAAATTGTATAGATTATATATTTCTGAAATTATAATCTCTGTAATTTACAGGACTGCTGCTTCAGTATTGTTCCCTTTCAGTTGAAAGAGAAGAAACATTCATAGCAGACCATCCATTCATCTCAGTTTTAATCAAGAAAAAGCCTATTATTTCTATCATTTTTTTGGGACGGGTTGCAAAGCCGAATACAGGATTGTAAGTTCGCGTATATATATTGATAACGAAATGTATTCCTACCTGTCTGCCAGTGGTTATTGTAATTAATATTTCAGAAAAACAAAACAAAATATTATATGTATTATTTCATAATAAATCAAAATATTTCATTTGAATTTATTCAAATGTCTTATATTTGTGTTAGTGGTTTTGAATTATTAAATAAATATAATTTTTTGTTTCAACTTATCCTGCCCTTAATAATGAACAGTGACAAAGTATGGTAATATTAAAATTTGATACTGCAACCCCTGACTGATTATATAAAACTAGATTTCATTATAGGACTTGACATCACTAATGCTTCAGTAGGTTTTGTAGTAATAATTCTGAACCCTTCTATGTGAAAGATCAAGGACTTAAACATCAATCGAGGAACATTAAAACATCAATCTTCATTCATTATTCCCAGGACCATTAGACCCAGGATATTGAAGCTGATATTCAGCCGCACCAACAAATCATTTCCAGCCCAATTGGTTCTCTGTGTCTTCAGTAGCTCCAATCCTTTCAAAATTTGATACTGCAACCCCTGACTGATTATATAAAACTAGATTTCATTATAAGACTTGATGTCACTAATGCTTCAGTAGGTTTTGTAGAAATTGGTTCTCTGTGTCTTCTTCAGTAGCTCCAATCCTCTCTATATCAGCCTTTACTTAGTTCCACAATCATTGTTTGAGTCTTCAGTATGCTTTATGGTATAAAATAATGTATTTTAAAAGTTTTAATATTGAAGTCCCTTTGCAGTATTAAATAATGAAAAATATATTATATTGTTATATTATAGATTGTTTGCTTTGATTTATGGCTGATTCTTATATTGAATGTTTATAAAGCAAGCAAAACTACTAGTGTTTCATAATTTTGTTTGTTTTTCTTTTCATCCTAGCTTTATACTAACATTTACATATATAACATATAATAACATTTATAAGTCTGAACATTTTCAGCTTTAAATGTTAACTCATAACTTTTTAGAAAGGGTTGATGAAACTTCTTATATAGCAACAAAGGTAATGTATGGTTTAAAGGAACTAGTGTCAGTGACTTAAATATATGGGGTTTCAAGGTACCCGCAAAGGCTGTGAATGTCTTTCCTGCTGCAATCACCTGGTTTCTGCTTTGAAGCCTGTTTAATATAGGACCAACTCGGTGAATGGAGACATAAGATCACACATTATGTTTATTTCGTTATAACCAGTTTCTCAGTGGTATTTTGTAACCTCTAATTTTATATTCATAATAAATAAATATAAAATAATTAAGAAATCATTTTCAAAAAAACATAAGTTCCAAATATGTACGTCTATATATTTGCCCCCCCATCAACTACTTGCTGTTACTCACCATATTTATTCCTGAATGCAATTAAGTAATTTTTATCCTAGTCCGTTATTATCCAATACAGTGTAACACTATTCACATTGATTTTCTCTAATACTTGAGTCTAAAAAAATCAATTCTAGTAATCACGTAAAAAAATCAAAATTATTAACACCAGGCGGGATAAAATGTGGAAATTCTGGAGCATATTGAATTTACACTGAAATAATAAAAGTATACTAGGGCACTCCAGTACCTCAGCCACCTAATAGCAAGCAACTATAAATCATAAACACCAAAATCCTCATTCCAATTAAATTATATTCTTTTTGTAGGCACTTCTAATATAAATGTACTTTGTCTTCTCAATTTTCTGAGAAATAATACTAATAATAACAATAATAATAAACTGTTAAAAAATATATCATCAAAGAAAACCGATCATTGATTATGCTTGCTCTTCATTCTTTCGTTGACAGTATTGTTAGATGCATAATCAGTCGCAATTATTTATTAAGGCCAATGTACTATGAAGGGGGTGAAAATAGGTAAAAAATATGAAAGTTGCGCAGGTCATTATCAACATTGCTCTAACGCTACAGTTGAGCCCAAGAAGCCGAAGCGATAACATCATGTTGTAGTGTTATTGCAGTGCGATACTATAACAGGCTGCAAATAGAAGACTTAGGAGACACAAGGAGGGTGGAGACTTACTCCAAGAAAAGACAGAGAATGGAGA
Organism: Lethocerus indicus; assembly: GCA_019843655.1. Classification (NCBI taxonomy): domain Eukaryota; kingdom Metazoa; phylum Arthropoda; class Insecta; order Hemiptera; family Belostomatidae; genus Lethocerus; species Lethocerus indicus. The sequence continues at coordinate 27,251,418 of JACDQD010000004.1, read as the reverse complement.
GCAGAATGGAGGTACCTACTAGTAACCCATTCGGTGGACTCCAAGACTTTAACGCCGACGAAGAAAAGAAAATCGAACAGGTTCCACCGATAGTGGTAAGTGGAAATATATTGGACATAAAAACGTTTATTGCTAACTGCCCGCGAGTCACCAAACACAAGGTGATATTTAAGTCTGCCGGGATGACCACCCGAGTCTTCCCGAAAACCAAGAAGGACCACGCAGCTCTCAGAGAGCTATCCATAGCGAACGGGTACTACAACACACGTTCGCATTCAAAAGTGACAGGAGGTAGATATGTACGTATTACCTTAGAGTGTATTTCATTGTTGTACGGATTAAATATCAATCAGTGGTATCAATAACTAACATCTTTTAAACAATAAATAATCAGCTTAATGTGGGACAACAAGAAGAGTTTGCAGGCAGGCAAATAAGCTCACACCCTTCAGATGATACAATAATGAATGAATTTATTGGGGGATATTGTTGGGCCAAACTCGACTCCTTAAATTTGGCAACAATTATTATTATTATAGTGATTTTTACGACTTTTTAGTTGGTAAACGTGCGATGCCCTCGCCTCAAACGCACTGCAATTGCAACGTCATCGGTGTTTCCTAAAACGCAGTGTAGTCTTTCCTTATTTCTGTTTTTAGATAGGCGGATCCTCCCTTCATTATTCTGGTATACATTTTGAACTAACCACAAACAGAACAGCCACAAATTTGTTGTCAGTGAATTAAGAGGTTCAGGTTGGGTGACTAAATAACAATTTAAATTGCTGTATTATTTTGTGTAAATCATTTATTATTTGATTGGTAAATAATTAATAATAGAAAATTGTTATTGTAGGCGGTGTATTTGAATTCACCATGTCTGCCAGAACTCAGGATAAGGCCATACAGAGTCTTGAAGCATTGACCAATGGAAGTAATAAATTTGCTATTAATCTCTATCAGGTTTGTATATTAATTCTCCATTAATATAACATTAAAAATTATTTATAGATATTTATCACCTTATTCCTGCCATACTTTCATACTTCTAAATTTTGTTACTTCTTTTGAAAATAATTTAAAATTTGGACAATTAAAAATGTGAGAAACATGTTTAAGAAAATTATTACCATTTATCATTAAATTATGTTCATGACATTGTTATACATAAATGTCATTAATCTTGCTTTTGTCTTGAATATTTAATAACCCATGAAAAGTTTGATAATGACATCTTGAACCTGAATTAGTCCTTTGGATAAGTAATATCCTAGTCTTTAAGATAATTTTCTTATTTATTGTTCAAGTAATTCTCTTTTTGTAATAGACCTTAATTAAGAAGAATCCAAATGAAAATATAATAGTTTCTCCAACCAGTCTAATGATGGTACTGTCACTCGCTTATATTGGATCAAAAGGTCAAACTGCTAAGGAAATTGCTGATGCTCTTGGGCTACCGAGTAATTCTGAAGATGTTCTTGTTGGATACAATCAACTAATTAAAGATCTGAGGGTAAAGAATAATACTTTATTTATATTCACAATATATAAAGATATTATAACATATTTATGTTCACAAACTCAAAAATAATTAAATATATTTTCTGTTTTCAGAATCCAGTTTTGAAATTAGTAAATAAAATATTTGTGGATTCATCTTTACAATTAAAGGAAGAATTTCAAAAGCAAGCCACTGAGTATTTTCTATCAGCTGCACAAAATGTAGATTTCCTTAACAATGCTGAAGCAGCTAGAGAAACAATAAATACTTGGGTTGAAGATAACACCAACAAAAAAATTAAGGAGCTCTTGGCTCCAGGTTAGTTATTTAATTATTTAATGCAAATGCGACCAAAAGTGGTTTGTAGTTAATTGTTTTAATGGAAGTTTAATAAACACTGTATTATTAGGCTATTAACACAACCCAATTTGTCTAATCACATTGGTCTCATTGCTTGTATTTCTTTATTTCCAATTAAGTAATGTATGTTTGAATGCCTTGTAATATTAAATATCTCAAGACGTAAACACATAGGCCGTGGTTAGAGTCTGTGCTTCTGAGCCTGGTGGTGCTGGTTGGAATCCAGCGACACATAATGGAGATGGATAAGTGCATGAGAGACCACAATATACAAATTGCACTGAGTAAGCATTGGCAGAAAAAATTTCAAGGAAATAAATATCTTTATTTGTTTATTAATAAAATTATATGATAAAATTTGAATATATTTTTGAAAAAATGGCCTTTTTTAAATGGTTGACTCAACCATTCCTCAATATATACTTTTTCCATTTTATTTTCATTAATATGGTTACCAGGTATTGAATTACTTGAGGTATAATTTCATCTAACTGCTAAATAATTAATGTCGGGTTAAAAATTCTACTTTTTTTAGGAGTTGTTGATGCCTCCACTAGTTTAATACTTACCAATGCTATCTATTTCAAAGCAAATTGGAAACTGGAATTTGACCCAACAGAAACAGAGAAGGAGGACTTTTATGTGACACCCAATGTTACTGTTAAAGTTGATATGATGCACGCAAAGGATAAATTTGGTTTCAAGCATCATGCGGAACTTGAAGCCAAAATGCTAGAACTTCCGTATGAAGTAAAGTTTAATGTATAATTTCATGCTGCAAATTGTCTTATTATTTTACATACTTTGTTGAAACTTATGCATTTTAAGCAGTTTTCAATCAGTTTACCATTTCATTCTAAGTCAAATGCAATCAGCTTTACCTGGCTCAATAAATATTAAGAAAAAATTTAATTCACTGTCGATCATTATTATCAAGAGCACATTAATTAAACAATATTATAACAATGGTGTATGCCTGAAAATTATACATTAAAAAATGATTAAATTATAATACTGTGACTATTACAGGGTGATGATTTCAGCTTGATAGTTATTCTACCTGATAAGCATGATGGACTAGCACAAGTAGAGAGTAAGTTGCAAACTCTCAATTTGCCAGAGGAATTTTCAACATTTCAAAGGACCACTGTTCTTGTAGGATTGCCTAAGTTTAAGCTGGAAAGCTTATTAGATTTGAATGATATACTAATTCAGGTACATTAGATAATGGTCAATGTAATTTCAGTATGTCATGGTTCCTAGCTTCAATTTACACATTTCACACCCCCATTTTGATTTTGAACTCATAATATTTGTAGATGGTATGGAATAATGGAGGAAATAAATAGAAATATATTTATAGCCTCAGTTCAAACTAACATTATTTGTATAGATAAATAACATTTTAAGAATTTTAAACTAGTAAAAAATGTAATTGAAAAGTTTTTTAATTTTACTTAGCAATACCAGGTAAAGGAAGTACTATTTAACCTCAGTTGAGTTCTTAAATTACTTGAATGTCCGTTTGATGTTGTGCGTATGAAGAACATTTATTTTTAATGGTTCATTTATTAACTTTAGTTGGGAATGCCATCAATGTTCAGTGAAGCAGACTTTAGTGGAATTGCTCAAGGAGAAAACTTGAAAGTTAGTAAAGTTGTCCAGAAAGCATTCATCGAAGTAAATGAGGAAGGAACAGAGGCTGCTGCTGCTAGTGGTAAGTTTCCTTCTGATACTGCTATATTATCTTAATTGAATTTCATAATTATTAACTTTTTCTTGAAAATTATAGCTTTAAATATTAAAAGCTTTAATGTATGGCTTTAATGGATACTTATTTTTTATAGGTTATGTTAATTCTTTCATAAATTGAATTATTTATCTCCATTGGTCTTTTGCTTGTTTATTGGTGTCTTTGCTTGATTAAAGCGATATATTTTACTTACAGCTAACATTCAGTCAGTATTTAAAATAAATAATACCAGTATTTATTCAAGTTATACCTTATTATTATTATTATTATTATTGTTATTATTATTATTATTATTAATTATATTTCCAGATTAGTTAGTTTAATAAGAAATTTAAAATATTCCTTTCTATAAACTTGTATAGCTCTTGTATAACTGAGTGTTAAAACCAGTATCTTTCAACTGCATAATAAATGTATTTAATTGAGATAGATACACTGAAAGACTAACCATTAGATTCTATTTCTTAGTTCAAAATATCAGAAGAATCAGATATATTTTCATTTTTGAATGATTGGATCTTTACTTTTGAACAAATTTCCTCCTGTATTTTTATCACGAAATTGGGGTCGATAATCCCCTATGGCCTTTTGTTAATGTTTTTCAGTTAGGAAAGAAATAATGTCTAAGAGAAAATATAAACATTAGAGCTAGAATTTTCCATAGTGTATCTATAAGGTTGATAGAATAAAGATCATTTAATTTTTATTACAAGATTTTACTTTGCTAATTGGATATCAGCTAAAAGTAATGTATCCTTAGGTAGCAGGCTTTACTGTTTTCTTAATTTTTTCTTTATTAAACAAGATCATTTGTTTCTCGCGATGGCAGTGGCAGATTCTCTCAGTTTTGAAGAATTTTTTATTCTTAAACGTCCTTTCATTTATTTTTTAATTAATAAGAAGACAAATAGTTGCATTTTTATGGGCTCATTTAAAAATAATAAATGAATAAGTTAAGTGCAATTTTCTTATTTCATTATGCAAATTTTTTCCTATTGATTACTTTATTAGTCATAAAGCTATTTAATGTTGTGATATTTTGATGTGTCCTTCGTTCTAAATAAGTGTACAGCACCATATCAATTTAACATTAACATATTTATAACAAAAAATAATAAATAAATGGGGATGTATATTATTGAGGTATTTGGAATGCATAGTTCTTTACTAGCTAATTTATATCATCTTCCATATTTTCCATTTATGGTCCATGCAATTACTATTTACAATAATATTAAAAACTATTAAAAGTACCAAATTAATTTCAAGTGTGTATCTTTGTAGCTTCATTTTGTGTATGTGAATATACCACTAATTATTTGGGATTTTTAAACGTTTTGAATATTTTTGTACTTTCAAAATAAACTTATTACTTATATTATCTCCATGTATTATTTTTCTGAATATTTACAATTTTACTGTTTACTCATGTCAAAACCTTTTCTATTTAGTATATCCCTGTACAATGTGATAAGATACAGTATGATGTATTAACATTTTCCATTTAATACATTAACATAAGAAATACTTGCTGCACTTTGTAATTATGCAGTAATATCTTAAGTTATTTCAACCTTTAGTGCACTGCTGCTATATTTCACAGTTTTATGAATAGACGTATTTTCTATGAATACTACTGAATAAAATCCCATGAGACTCATAATTTCTTCACTTCATGACAAAAACAAACAAACATTACTAATGTTTACAAACATTATTAGCAATTAGTTCTTTCTCATTATTACTAGGTATTCTTTCTTTATTATCAAAGTCATTATTCATGTTTAGCATTTATACTTTAACATTATTTCACCTGAGTCATTAATATTGGGAGGTGTTGTCTATATTAATTATTTTACAGTTCTTGCGAAGGTGAAAAAACATAGTATGCGTTTGTTGCCAATCACCCATTCGGATTTGTTATAGTCCATTCTACTAGTAGTGCAATAGTTTTTGCATCACAAATTATTAATATTCCTTACTCAATTGAACACTTTCATGAAGAGCCTTAATTTACAGAAACTGTTTGCCAAGTTAATTTAAATTTGTAGTAGTTAAAATTTATCTGCTCTATAAATTAAAAAAAAATTAGTTTTGACAGTGTAATAGCTTTTATATACATCATTACCTTATTCTATTGCAACATTCATACTTAATTTTGTTTCAAGCTCCATTTTCATATCATATTCTTAATAAGTCATAACATAGTTATCATTTAAAACAATTGCTGTATTTATTTATCAAAAAAATGAGCCATTACCACCATGATGACAATCATAATTATATAGAATTCTTATAATTTTCCATTACAACTATGTTGTCAACTTATTACTGTTCCATAAGTAATGAAAATTACCTTCATCATTTTAATTTGCATTTCAATGTATATATATATATATATATATATATATATAATTATATATATATATATCAGTTCACATATTTTAGTATCATTACAGGTATATAACATCCTGACTACTATTAAAAATAATTTTTTCTAGAAATATCATTTTATAAGAATTGAAACATGAAATTAGTTGTTTATTTGGGACCTGAGGATTGCATCATTTTTTATATTCCACAATTAGTAGATACAAGATTGAAATAATTGTTCATAATTCTTCTATCAAATTTTTGTCCCTAATTTGATTTGAAAGAAAATACTTTTTAAATATGCTTTCATAAATTGCATTTTAAATAGTATTTCCGATTAATATTCCTTTATAATGTATTATTTTAATAATATACTAATAATTGTTAATAAACAATCATTTTTGCATCTCTTTTGAATAATAAATATTTATTATAAACATTAAATCATTTTATTTGCGATAATTTTGTGTTTCATAGAATAGTGTCTAGCACATAACAGAACAATAACCAATAAGTATTTAACAAAGAGATTTTTACTAGTAAAGAAAATAAGAACCAAATCACAGTATTATGTGAGTATAATAAGTGCTAATATTATACACAAAGAGGAATTATGGCCCATGTATATTGGATTTATAGATTATTACATTCAAAATGTTTCTTTACTTGTTATAATAATAAGTTGGTCTTTTGTCAAAATATTTAATACCATTAAGAACCATGAACATTGATTTCAAACAATTAAATCATTTTATTTGCGATAATTTTGTGTTTCATAGCATAGTGTAGCACATAACAGAAAAATAACCAATAAGTATTTAGAGTAAAAATTACCAAATCACAAATGTCTCCGTAAAATATTCAGGCATTCTATTTACAATTGCCAATTTATTTTGTTCAATAAGCAATGTTCATTCTAAAAAATGTTAGCCTCAGTTTGATTGATGAGTAAAAAAGTGATCTGGATGGAATGATTTAGCATAGATAAAACATGGAAAAAAGAAAAGCATAACCTTAAATAGGAAAAAAAAGAACAAAAATACTAACTATATGTAATATATATATATAAAATGATCATTTTCAAAAATAACATATATACATTATTGTATTATTATATTATATCATATTGTATGTATTTGTTCAGTTTAATTGCATAATAATTTCTTGCATGACAGACATTTGTTTTTGATTTGTCAGTTTTCTTAAATTGGTCACTGGTTTATTACGTTTGCAGAATTACTTTATTTATGTTTATTTAGCCATGTTCTATTCTTTTTGTTTAAAGTTTAAATGTAACTGAAATGTTAAAGGATATTTATTACAAATGTTATAATTATTTCAAATACTTGGTTAAGATCTCTTTTTATTGTTATTTATATTTATTCATATTTTTTTGGCCTATATATAAGCTATACATTTTAAATTGTATAGATTATATATTTCTGAAATTATAATCTCTGTAATTTACAGGACTGTTTCAGTATTGTTCCCTTTCAGATGAAAGAGAAGAAACATTCATAGCAGACCACCCATTCATCTCAGTTTTAATCAAGAAAAAGCCTATTATTTCTATCATTTTTTTGGGACGGGTTGCAAAGCCGAATACAGGATTGTAAGTTCGCGTATATATATTGATAACGAAATGTATTCCTACCTGTCTGCCAGTGGTTATTGTAATTAATATTTCAGAAAAACAAAACAAAATATTATATGTATTATTTCATAATAAATCAAAATATTTCATTTGAATTTATTCAAATGTCTTATATTTGTGTTAGTGGTTTTGAATTATTAAATAAATATAATTTTTGTTTCAACTTATCCTGCCCTTAATAATTAACAGTCCCAAAGTATGGTAATATTAAAATTTGATACTGCAAACCCTGACTGATTATATAAAACTAGATTTCATTATAGGACTTGATGTCACTAATGCTTCAGTAGGTTTTGTAGTAATATTTCTGAACCCTTCTATGTGAAAGATCAAGGACTTAAGCATCAATCGAGGGACATTAAAACATCAATCTTCATTCATTATTCCCAGGACCATTTATATTGAAGTTGATATTCAGCTGCACCAACAAATCGTTTCCAGCCCAATTGGTTCTCTGTGTCTTCTTCAGTAGCTCCAATCCTCTCTATATCAGCCTTTACTTAGTTCCACAATCATTGTTTGAGTCTTCAGTATGCTTTATGTTATAAAATAATGTATTTTAAAAGTTTTAATATTGAAGTCCCTTTGCAGTATTAAATAATGAAAAATATATTATATTGTTATATTATAGATTGTTTGCTTTGATTTATGGCTGATTCTTATATTGAATGCTTTTTTATAACTAAAAAAAAATTTAAAATTATCTGTTATGTTTGTGCGCTTTGATATTCATCCTCCCCAAATATCCTCAAAAATTGTCTTATTGTAATTCAATCTTTATAATCATCAATTATTATCTATCAATGCCTTAATTAAAATGATTGTCTAAGTTATTAAATTGTTGCTTTTATTCATTTATAAATATGTTACTTTTAGCGTTGGTTTTATTCTTATTAGAATAGTAGTTTTCCATCACTGTAGATTTTCTTTCTATTTAATAGGTAGTCATTTAGAATCTCATCTTAATTGAAAACTACATAATGCTGTTCTCACAGTGGCCATGGACTTAAAAGCAATTAACTATAAATACATACACACTAAAATCCCCATTGCAATTAAATTGTTCTTTTTTGTAGGTACTCTAGACACTTCTGACATACATGTTCATTGTCTGTAAATGCATATTTGTAATATATATTTAATTGTTTAATGGAGTATGGGAAGCTCCTTGGGATCTAAACTTAATGCAAAATAAATAGGGTCTTGTGATATTTCAGAACTATATACACAATACTCAAAGGTTAAAGCAAGCAAAACGACTAGTGTTTTTTAATTTTGTGTTTTTCTTTTCATCCTAACTTTATACCGACATTTACATGTATAACATATAATAACATTTATGAGTCTGAATATTTTCAACTTTAAATGTTAACCCATAATTTTTTAGAAAGGGTTAATGAAACTTCTTATATAGCAACAAAGGTAAGGCATGGTTTAAAGGAACTAGTGTGAGTGACATAAATATATGGGGTTTCAAGGATTTATTTCAGGGTGCCCACAAAGGCTGTGAATGACATTCCTGTTGCAATCACCTGTCTAGCTGGTTTCTGCTTTGAAGCCTGTTTAATATAGGACCAACTCACTGAATGGAGACATAAGATCACTCATTATGTTTATTTTGTTATAAGGAGTGTCTCAGTGGTTTTGTAACCTCTAATTTTATACTCATAATAAATAAATATAAAATAATTAAGAAATCATTTTGAAACAAACATAAGTTCCAAATATGTACGTCTATATATTTGCCCTCTTTCAACTGCTTGCTGTTATTCACCATATATATTCCTGAATTAAATTAAATAATTTTCATCGGAGTCCTTTATTATTCAATACTGTGTAACACTATTCACATTGATTTTCTATAATACTTATGTCTAAAAGAATCAATGCTAGTATTGTAGAATGAATCACGTAACAAAATCAAAATTATTTAAACCAGGCGGGATAAAATGTGGTAATTCTGGAGCATATTGAATTTAAACTGAAATAAACAAAGTGGTGTAGTAGCGCACTCTGGTAACTCAGCCACCGTTTCTCACAGCTGTTTGACAGTCGAACCTTCGGTCTTTTGTTCTCTTATTTTTTACCCCGTGATGTGGTCTTCGGTTATTTTGGTAGTTAATAACTAACACAGGTTTTTAGATAGTGACCATATTCAAAAGAAAGTATTTGTTCCAAAGTGTAATATATTTCTATTGACGTAATGGCCCAGAATAAGAATATCCTTCAGGAAATGGAATTATTTAGAACTGAAGACTTTTTCGTTTTATTAAATTGTGAATCTAGTCTATGGTGCAACAGGAAGACAGGCGAAATCCAAGCAAGACCAGGTGAGCTGAAATTCATTTACGTCTGTCTTAATACCCATTGATGATTGTTTGTGCATAAATATATCAAATTTCACTATTTTGGTTTGTGCTCCTCCCATTTATTTTCGGTACATTTAATATGATACAATTTGCACTGTAATGATAATGTTCCATAGTTTTCCCAGACTACATGGTAAAGACCATTGGTTAAATATTGTAATAATTTTATCCATTTTTCCATTTGCCCTTGTTTTTTAATGTTATGTTTATGTTGCTCTTTCTGTATTCCTATTCATTCAAACAACAGCAATACCATTTATTTCATATTCACAGCTTAAAATTGTATTGACATGATTCAAAGTAAAACTTAGTTCATTGTATGGTAGTTCATTCACTACTTGATTAGATAATGTGTTATCTAATAGCTATCATATTGTTTAGAATGTTAGAAGTTATGTAGTGAAATATAATACAAGTGTGATAAGGTGTCAGAACAATTTCTGAGTAACTTTAGAAAATAAATACTTTTAAACAATTAATCATTAAATAATTCTTAACGGTTATTCTATCTTGTATTTTAAAGTATATTTTAGTATTTTTATATATTTATTTTAAATCAATCAAAACTTAATAAACTTATTAAAACCAGTCATCTATATGAGTATGAGTCTCCTTATATCACTTTCTAACAATACCTCCAAAATCTAATCTATTTATGTTAATTCTTCAAATCACTTAATTGTTTTTTATTTAAATTTTTTAGGTTGGGAACTAGCCAATTGTGGTGACCTTGAATGTTTTGGAATTTTTTATGGATTAGTTGGAAAGATTGACTTTCAAACTCCTTCAGAATCCAGGTTCATACTCATAAAGGAAGCAAATGTTGTTGGTCAGTTACCAGACATGAGGACAGTGATGAAAATACGGTCAATAGCCTTTTTGCACCCATGTGGAACAGATGTTACACTATCAGAATTAGGACTTAAATCTTGTAGAAAACACAAAGGTGGTGGTGTCGGAATGTTTGAAGTTCCACAGAAAGCCGCCCTTGCCAAAACATGGGGCACAATTAAGTCGGCAACTAGTTCAATTAAGTCCACAACCCAACAAGCTGCAGCTTTGGCCTCATACCAGGTTACTCATCACTGTTCTATAGTGACATTTATTTATAACCAACATTATTCAGCTATGTTGAAGTATGTAGGTTAATATGTTTATTTATGCAATACTTAAAATATCGTTAAAATATATTGTTGATACTAAAAACTATCTATATTTTTTTCAATTGCAAATTTCAACTGATTAAGCGGAGTAGTTTAAACTCTAGCATACTCATTAGAATGTCTTTATTCAGGTTAAAGGAGGATCTCGAAAAGATAGCAAAGAGCGAGAAAGGTTTGAAAAACGAATTTTAGATGAATTGCAGAGAGTTTTTACAGAAACTGATTCATTTTACTTTTGTTGTGGCCCTCCTGGAAGTCCAATTTGTGATCTTACTAATACATTACAACGCCAGAGCACTGATGGTGCCGTAACCGATGACAGATTTTTTTGGAATAAGCATATGCTCAAAGATGTCCTCGAGCTAAATGTGAGCTACCTCATAAATATTTATTTGTATGAATTCATGAATATGGTTAAAAATAATTTTGTTTCATTATATGGTTTCAGAATCCTTTAGCAAAAGCATGGATATTGCCAATTATTCAAGGATTTGTTCAGATAGAACATTTCCATTTAGAACTTGATCCAACATCTCCTAATAATGGAAAAGCAGAAGTGAGTTTTCCAGTTATTAAATAATAATTTAATCTCTTAAATTATATTTGATTACAGAATTTTAGTGGTCAGTAAATTGGAGCTGGAATTGTACGTACTATTCAACTGAACTCAAAGGGTTCAATTCTTCCTATAGGCTGTAACCTGAATATGCATGTTATTTTTAGGTTAAGATTAGGTTATAAAGTGAAGTGCTCGATAGCTAAAATATAATTGTATTCCCATAACACAGACTAGAAAATAATAATTTCATACTTATTTGATGTTAATACATTTTTCTATAGTATAATGTTTTAATAGAAGTCCCTTAGTTCTTTAATGTGCCTTCTTTCTGAAGATGTAATTTCCAGCCAATTTGGTATAAAGATGTAAAGTTGTTTTAGACATTCATAAAGCATTCAGTGACCTTGCTTGTTCAGGCAGGAGAGTGCATGTATGAAGCCAGAGATTGGCAGTTTATATACACCTGTACATATGGATGATAGAGAATAAGTTTTATTAAGGGAATTGGATCACCACACTCTCTGGTAGCAATCACCTAATTCTAACACATCAAATCATAACTATATAACAGGCTACAATAGCCTAATTTTTCTATAAAAACAATTTCAAAATTTGTTTATTTATTGAATGAGTATATACCAAATTTTTTGGTTGAATGCTTAATAGAAAATAGTAAACAAAATTAAAAATAGAAATGTGTATTTTATTATATAAATTAGACATCATATGTTATATTACCATAAAACATTCTTTGTTGCTAGTGCCAATAAAATATGTATTTTTAATGTTATAAAAATGATGTGATTTCAGAGTTTTACAATAAGCCTGATTAGTCGGCGTAGTCGTTATAGGGCTGGAACAAGATATAAGAGAAGGGGCTTAGATGAAAATGGAAAATGTGCAAATTATGTTGAAACAGAACAGTGTGTTGCCATGAGAGAACATCAAGTTTCATTTGTTCAAATTCGAGGCTCTGTACCTCTTTATTGGTCTCAGCCTGGCTACAAGTACAGGCCACCACCTCACATCGATAAAGGTGGTTTTATTTTGTAATAATTTTCTATAATAATTTTGTAAAATTGATTCTCAATGTCCTTTGTTCCAATGGTATGAAAATATAGCAGAAAAGTAGAGCTGCAAAATTACATGAATTCATTCCATTCTATACAGGAGAAGCTGAAACCAAAGTTGCTTTTGAAAAACATATGTCTGAAGAATTGAGAATTTATGGTCCAATGTGTATTGTTAATTTAGTGGAACAAACTGGCAAAGAGAAAGTAATTTGGGAAGGTTTTACTCAACAAATTTTACAGTATAATTCTGACCAAGTTACCTACACAACCTTCGACTTTCATGAACATTGGTCAGTTATAATTCCTGTCCTTATATAGTTAAATAAATTTACCTTAATTATTTCCTTCAAGTAAATATTATGCTAGGAAGTCACAGAATTAAATTGCAGATATTGTGATTGCAGTCGAGGAATGCGGTTTGAAAATGTTTCAATTCTGATTTCAAGATTGGAAGATGTGTTACAAGACATGGGTTTCTTTTGGAAAGACAAGCATGGAGTAATATGTAATCAGAGCGGTGTATTTAGGATCAATTGTATAGACTGTCTTGACAGAACTAATGTAGTTCAGGTGAATAATTAATAATGTTCTTTTATATTATAATGGGTTTCAAGGATCTGTTTACTTCATTGTTCTTCATAAAATTCCAATGTAAAAAGATTGCCATTAGCAAATATTTTGGTCCTGCATATGTCAAATCTTTAGACATATTTATTTCAGTATTTGTCTGTGACCGAATAGAATATCTCCAGTGAAATCGCCAAAGATTTAAAAGTATCCAGTTTTTCGTATAAGTTATGCTTAATTTTTTTTTTTAATTCTCACTTATTTTAATAAAAAAATGATCATTGGAATGTCAATCAGCTGTTTACTGGCTAGTGGCTTACCAGTTTTCCCTTTAGTTGTTGTGGAGCTGGTTACATTTACATTCTACATACTGTAAATTATGTAAAGAGCAATGCCTCAAATTACTTTAGTAAAAGTGAGTCCATGTAGTGCAACAAAGCGTGAACAGTAATTTGAGCAACAAGGAGGCTTGAACATCTAAATGAAAAGATTCATTTGTTATGAGCTGATATGGGGTAGATGTGAAGCTGAAAATGATATGACATTATACACATTTTGGAAATAAAATAATTGTGTATGTAAATAAATGTACGTCTCAACTTTTTATTCAATTTTTTAAACATTATTTTATTATATATTATGTTTTATTACTAATATTTGAATGCATTTTGTATTGGGATTCACAGACTGCTCTCGGAAAAGCAATGTTGGAGATTCAAATGTCCAAATTAGGACTCCTTCCACCTGAAGGAACAATGCACCATTCCCTTCGTACTACATTTCAACTTCTTTGGGCCAATAATGGAGATATTATTAGTAGGCAGTATGCTGGAACAAATGCACTTAAAGTAAGAAATTAAATTTAATCAAACTATATAGGTGTATATTATTATTAACACGATACTATTTAGTTGTTTCTAAAACTAATAATAATGTCATATAACTGCATGCAATCTCTTGATCATTGTTTTAGGGTGATTATACACGTACAGGGGAACGAAAGTTAACTGGAATGATGAAGGATGGTATGAATTCTGCAAATCGGTAAGTTCAGTAGTAATGGACTGTTCAGTTTATTAATCAAAAGTAGATGAGTTTATTTCAAACATATCTTCACTTCCAATATATTAGTTAAAATGAATTTTTAATGTGATCACTTTGAATTTATTGTTATAAATATGTAAAATAAATTTTCTATCAAATTATCTATAAATCCTCAATATGCAGTTGAGGATTATCCCTGTTTTAGTCAAAATAATTTATTTACAAAAAGTATATGTTTAACTACACCTAAAACAATAATTAAAAAATACTTTCTTCCTGTTAATGGAATGATAAAATATTATATAATTTAATTTTAGATTGAGTCCTGCCTAACAAAATTCTATAATATTTAAAATATTCTGTTGTATAAATCTTCAACAAGATTTGTAGTTATATTTTCTTGTTTAAATGTGTGTGTGTGTGTGTGTGTCCATGTGTCTGTGTTTTTCAATTGTAGACCCCTAATTTCCTGCAGGGGACACCAGAAGTGTAATGTTGTATAGATACAGCATCTCTATGACTCCAGTTCACATTGACTGTACCCTATATACACCAAAATATAACAATAAACATCCCTCACATGTACTAAGGCATCATCAGCACACACCTTAGGTTACCATCCCTGGGAAGGGTCTCACCCTGAATGTGGTGGCTGAACATATCGTTGTGTGCATAGAAATCAAAATAAATGAGCAGCCATTGGTTAAAGCCTAAGACACGACAAACCAATTGGAAAGAAAATTCTAGGCCCCAAATGGCAGAATATCACAGGAATAAAATCCAAATAAAAAGTGAAAATACAGTGGACAAATGCTCATGTGTACAAAATTAGTAGGCAAAAGGCAAAAATATTTACTTATTTTTACTAAATTTAAACAAATTGTCAAATGTTTATTCATTATAGATACTCAAAATAGTTATTTTATCAAAATAGTAATATTGGATTATGATATATATTCTTATAATAAGTTTTGATTTAACCTAATGATACTTCTTATAACTTGTACCTTTAGTACCAATTGTGACACATACTCATACAGTTAAAAAACATACTTTTGAACCTTTTTAATCTTAAACCAATAAATGGAATAATCCACTCTAATTTCTCAGTTAAAGCAAAGAAGATAACAAATATTTTGTGATGTATATACAGTTATTATACTTTTCCTCGAAATTATATAATTCACAACAATTACCTTCAAAGAAGAGAAGCATATCTTGTCCAGAACTGAATTTTTGGTTAAATTAATTTTAGAGCGTAATCCTTTTTTATTTCTGTAATTTTGTTGTTTTTATTAAGTATTCTCTTTTGGAAAGCACGATTTTGCATTTTCATATATAATTATTTTATTTAGCATTAATCATTACTTCATTAATTTCTATGTTCTGTTTTCCAATCTATTTGTTTTACTAGGTTAACCATTTTTTTATGTAATTCAAATTAAATCTAGGAATTGTTCATTTTTTTTAAACGATGTTTGAATCAGTTTTAAATACTTTCTTTAAATACTTTTCTTTAAAAACAGATTGCTATTTTACGAAATGACACTTTGACAGGAAATGATCATAAAGAAGGCACCAGTAGGTACTTTACAGTGTCTAATTTATCATAAAAATAAAAAAAAACTTGCAAATGGTCTATATTTGGAATTGGACTAGCTGGTTCTAAAGAGTTCAACTATGGAAATTTGGGAAAAGCATTTAATTTGAGTTGAGTGTATTGTATAACAGTTATTTGCGACGTCTGTTATTGGATGAGTTGAGGCAAGCTAGCTTTGACATCTGCCAGGGGCAAAATGTGACTCCCCCCTCTATAACAAGCCGTGTGGCACATGATACATTCGATTTCTTATCTACACCAGCCAATTCCCTACCTTTACCGTTAGAAAATGAGCTGAAATTGGCAGTGGCAGCAATAACTTTATCAAGGTCAGTCTTCAAATTTTATTGAAGGAAAGACACTTTTCAGAATATTTTAAAATGAAAATACAATATAATAGATACAATAGAAAATTTTGTATTTTCTATTTCAGTTCATTTTTTACTTAAATAAATTGTTTGAACTATTGTCACAAGGTATCTGATAATATTATCCATATTTGGTATCAGTATATTTGTTATTTATTCTATTTTTGTATCCACTGATTCTAGATTGATTTGTGCATTTGCTTGTAAAAATTCGATTTGATGGTGTATAACATTATTTGTTGGTGTGTGTCTCTGTGTATGTGTTTATTCCTGGTTAGACCTATTATATATTTTACTGAACTGTACATAGCTATTATTATTCATAAAGTATTAAGTAATCTGGGTGTGAGTGAATGAGACATTTAATTTATATTTATGTCCACTTCCATTCTTACTGTGTTTGTAGTTTAAAAGGAAGTTATATACATGCAGAAATTAAATACATGGAAAAAAAATATTGTTTCTTACATGGGTAGATTTTTTTATATTACTATCTATTCTTGTTATTAGGTACTACCTAAGCAGATTCAAGGATGTTTATAGGCAGGCAACAATTGATATTATGCAAGGTAGTTAATGACTTTTCATGATTTATGTATATATATATATATATATATATATATATATATATATATATATGAAAAATGTTTTTAAATTTGATAGTATGCATATCAGTTGACATTATTTGAATTATATTATGAGCAGCCATTGTTTTTATATAGGTCAGACAGTATCAGACGACATTTTAAATCCTGATGATGATACTGATTCAACATCCACAGCAGAGCATGTTAAACTCCTCATTGAAGATTGTAAGAAACTACTTATCACAGACTCTTCTTTAGTCCTGGGTGCATGGGGGTTAATAAATGCTGATCCAATGTAAGTATTACACATATTTGTTTATTATAGCGTAATGTAACTAATAGATTTTCTTTTCAAATTATAAAAGTAAAATTTTACATTGTAGGAATTGTCCATTTAAACGTCATTGTCCTAATTGGTTTTAATAAAATAAAAGAACATTGTTTTATTTTATGGTAGAAATGTATAGGTTTTACATTTAACAGCATAACATTTAAATAACTCAGACTGTTATGAGAAACTACTTATTTGCATCATTGATGGTTTCTACTGTGGAAGTGTTGTATGTTATTTGTGAGTGAGGTATATGAGCAAAATTGCCCCATAAAAATAAAGACTAAAAAAAGTGCTCTTGGTATTCTATCCTACTTTAGTCTTCAAGAGTTGAAAGGGAAATAATACATGATCCATATCACAGTTATATCCAAGACATATAAACAAAACATAATTTACCAGAAAACTTAAGGTAAGATTCATTCTTATAACAGGTGCAGATGTTCAAGTTGACATTAGAGATTTGTGTATATAAGTATGTATATACAAATACTCTTGGTCAGCAGTGGATATACAGCATAACCAGATGCAATTTTGCAGTGTGAGAAGAGGGGGAAACACTAAAAGCAGTAACACAAGCCAGAGGAAATACAAGAATTTCCACTTCATAGTCAAATAACACATTGCAAAAAAGTAATTTAGTTACACCAAATAGTAATTGCTGTATAACAGAAGAACACTCCAACAGTTCCGCTTAAGGGGCTTATCGGAAGTTGATGCACATACCAGAGCCCACTTACATTAATGATATGTTATTTATTGATTCACATTTACAAAGAGTGCAACCTGATAACAGGGTTTAAACCTACAACCTTTTTCAGTCCCAATAAACTCATATCTCATCAACTCAGCAACTATCATTATGATCATGCTTTTCCTTGTAAACTCATTGTATTTATGTTCTCATTAAGTGCCCACATAGCCAATATATTGAAAGTTATTGCTCTAGGATAGAAAAACAAAAAAGTATACAATTTACAATAGTCAGACAAGGAGATTTTAATTTTCAAGAAACCTAAGAGCATCTTCCAGTTACTTTCATTATAATCTTCTGCTTACCTTAAAAAACATGGTGAGATACATAGTAGCCTAAATGAAAATAAGTGCAGTCTAATAGTATAAAATATAGAATTTATGAACATGTTATTATAAAAAGTTCACAGCATGTTGCCTTGAACATGCAAGACAATGCTTAAATGGTCGTGCATAATATTTTATGTTTCCGCCTTGCAGATACAACATGTTACTAATTTAAAAGAGATGTTATTGTGAGCTACTTTACATTCAACATAATTGATTATGAAAAACAACCTTAATTATCTTCACAATGAGGAACTGAGCCAGAGGGGCAAAAAGTTGTGTTCAAATACCGTTTGCTTAAGGTTGTAATTGTAGTAAATGTTTAATGCCTCTAACAATGGGAGTTTCATTCTTGCTATAGATCTAACAAATCCAAGTGTCTAATCTAAGTTGGGTTCAGAATTAGGCTCTTGATGATATTGAGCCTAATCTTCAATCTGCCATGGCACATTAAAACCTAACCAAAAAAAAGTTTAATATCAGATAATTTCATACATCAAACCCTCTTGATTTTTTTGTGGTATAATTTTAATGATTAATATTATGTGGTGTATATGGGATTTACATAATTATGAATTGAATATTCTAGTTTTATAAACTGTTAAAATTAAATATATTTGTTATCCTTCAAAGTGAATTTTTTCATTTTTCAATTATGTGCCAAACTGTAATGTTTTGTTTGTAGAACCGGAGATCCAAATGAAACTGATATGGATACCATTTTAATTCTGACAAGAGATTCTTACTATATTGCAGAGTAAGTACAAATATGTTTTTGTCACAGGTTATTTATTTGTATTTAAAAAAAAATCATTTCCGCTGTAGTTATAGCTTCATAATTTACAATATTAACAAGGAAGAAATTTTCATATTTAGTTATGATGAAGAAATTGATAAAGTAACCAAATACCAAAGAGTGCCTCTGAGTGATATAACAATGGTTGAACTTGGACCAATTGAGATATCTTCACAAGCACAATCTGCTCTTCATATATTTAATAAGGTATTCCTATACATGCGAGCAAATTAAGTTATATATGTATGTATATATATATATATATATATATATATATATATATATATATATGTTTCTTTTTGTATTATCTTTTTTTATAATTGTAATATATTTAATAGTGAAAATATATCTTGTTTGCCTTAGGGAAAAAACAAGCAGACATCTTACTACTGCCTGCGTTTCCGATATAAAATTTGTGATAAGTCATGTTTTTCACATACATTCCGATCAACCAATTTGAGATTTTTTAATAATGTTGCTGTTGTTATAAAAACTGAAGAAGAAAAGAATGGTATGTCCAAGATGTTGAATATTGGGATTTAATTAATTTTATATAAATAGTTAAAGATACGCATTCAGTGTCGTTGATAACACTTTTTTCTTGCTTTATATATTTGTTTTTAAAGGTTCCTTTAATTTATAATTATAGTAAGAATTTATCAATGATAAAATCAAATTTCTCAAGGCTCTAGACTACTATTCTCCAATATCAGTCCTTTTTGAAGTGCAAGAGCTAAGGTATCATGATAATGACATAACCACAGTATGAACAAGTCAGGATTGTAATACAAATAAATGGCCTTGTAGAAATGCATCAAGAAGACATAAAAAAAATTGTAGGATGCATTAAAATATGCTATGTGCATTTACAAATATTTCTTTGAATATGCCTTGAATGTATAACATTTCGAAATGTATATCTGAATATCTCCGGTTCTGCTAAAATAGGTAAAAAGTATTTGATTCATCTATAAAATTATGTCTATTTGATTTGTCTGTCTGTACGATTATAGAGTCACTTAGGGCAATATGTGACTGTGTACGAGTTGCTTTAGAGGTATCAGATGGTATGAATGTTCAGTGGAACATAGACGGTCCTCTTGATAGAATTGACATTAATCATTTCAATTTTCTACACATCTCCCCTCATCTCACAAGGAATGTCTCAGAGTCTCAGTTGGGAAATATTAAAAGTGTTGGTAAGTTAACATAAAGTAGAAATAAAACTGGAATCAGTTTTTAAATATAATATAACAAATGCTTGAACTGCAATATTTTATTATTCCGTAAAGTTAATTTGATTAATACTAATGTGTAGAATATTTTTGTTTATAAATATATTTATTAATTTCTATTATATAAATATGAAATTTTATAGGGAGTAAGGCACTGTCAAATGTAACATCAAGGTTTAGTAAAATAGGAAGTACTTTAAATGCTAGTCGAAAATTATCTTTTACAAAGCAAACACCAAAGGAAACAGCTGTAAGTTACATGAAGCTATCAAAATGTTATATAACCTATCACCTTATTCTGTCTTTTTAAGTGTAATATTGATTCACTTGTACAATATTTTACTTTAGTTTACTGTTGGTGGAGACCAATCATCAGAAGAAGATGAAGATGTAGTCTGCATGGTGGGAACTAGAGAAACTCAACAAGGCTCTGACACATTTCTTCCAAATGTTGGTATAGTAATGTCTAATACTTTCATAAAATCAGATGAAATAGACACATCAGACATTGAAATCAGCACTGAAACTCCTGAAATTCGAGTGGAAATAAGTAGAGAAGAGCGTAAAGTGCCGAAGACACTCCAAGTGGGTCAGCAGGGTACTGAACTTAAAGTTCGCACTTTTTCTCATTCTTCTGGTGAGGTTGACCTAAATGATAAAAAACACTTGGAAGTTCAGTCTGAATCTCTAGGAAAAAGTAATTCTGAAAAAGATTTGGTTATTGGTATAACTGCTTCCCAAAGTGAAAATGCTTTGAAATCTATCAAAAGTGGATTTTCAACTGCAACAAATGTTTTGACAAGTCCTTCTGCTGTTCTCTCTCCCTTATCAAAACTCGCTAAAGGAGTTCAAACATTAGGGGCCAACCTCGATCCTAGAAAATTAAAAACAAAAATGCAGGGTTCTCTTCAGATATCTGCTGAAACTAAAAGGGTACAAGAAATGTGGGAATCTTCAGGATGTAAATCCAAGCTTATTGCTATCTAATTGAGCTTGGTGAATTATCTAGTTAAAATTTAAATAATTATCTGAGGATTGTACATAGCTTGCTTATGCAATAAAATAAACTTGGGGTTACCAGGAATCAGTACTAATATACACTGTTTAGTTCTTAAAAACTAGTAAACAAATAAATAGTAGTTTAACATACCTGTTTTGTGGTCTGCAAGGGGTTGGAATAACGTAGATTTCGTGTGCTTCTGCCTACTCTCGCTCTTTTGTTCGATCTTTTGCTAGACTGGGTTCGGCTGTTCACCATATTTAGTAACAGTGTTAGTCACTTTGGATGTTTTTTGGGCATCCTCATGTCACTGTCACTTGACTGTGGTGGTTGTCTGTTTGTCGTGTGTATATATATATATATATATATATATATATATATATATATATATATATGTGTCTTGTTATTGTGTTTTTAGGGGATGTTGTTTGTCTTATTTGGGTTGGGAGGGATTTTGTTAATCGGCTTAAGTCTTTGTCAGATTATCATTCAAATGTATATTTGATCACACTGGTATTGCGTATTTACAATCACAAAAATTTTCCTGTTGATCCAAAATTGATTGAAAAATTTTATTTTTAGTAATCTAGTTTATCAGTGCAAGTAGTGCCCTCCCCTACTCGGTGCACTTGCACCGATAAATTAGCACCCCTGGAGGGTGGTGCGGAAATGTACTTAGCTTCCGAAATGTTCGTTGGGCACACTAGCACCAATTAACTAGATTACTAAAAATGAACTTTTTTCTATAAATTTTGGATCAACAGGAAAACTTTTGTGATCATAAATGCACAATACCAGATAGGATTCCTGTCATATATTTGGAAGTCAGAACCTAATAGTTGTGACAAGTTGTGTGATCAAATATATATTTGACTGATAATCAGACAAAGACTTCAGCCGATTAACAAAATCCCTCCCAACCCAAATAAGACAAACCACATCCCCAAAAACATAATAACAAGACACATATATATACACACAACAAACAGACAACCACCACAGTACAAGTGACAGTGACAGTGCAGTGAAGATGCCCAAAAAACATCCAAAGTGACTAACACCACTACTGAAGATGACCAGCAGCCGGAACTGGTCTAACAAGAGACCAAACCAGTGAGTGAAGACAGAAACACACGAAACTGTAGTAAATAAATAGTAATCCCATTTAAATTGGTCCAATAAATTGTCCAGTAAATTGGTACAATATGTATATCATTTGATGCATTATTGCTACATATATAAGACACAAACATATGCACATGACATACTCATAAACACATCAAAATTTAGTTTTTAGTATTAGTAACAAGCAATTTTTTTGGTTTCTTGTCATTTTTTTGTTATTATTTGTCTTTGTAACATTAATTACTATAGGCCTGGTAACCCCTAGTTAGTATCAGTTACATTTGTAGATTTTTATACCACTTCAAAGTGTAATCATTTTTCAATGATATATTTAATATATTTAGAAGAATTCATACCTGGAAATCACTCATTAGGACTAAATAAGATGTGAGAATTGAACAATCTAGTGGCATTTTTATTGTTTCAATGTGTACATATCAGTTGGAAATAACATTTTGTGGACAATGCAAATTACTTTTTTCAAATTATAGCATTTATTATATTAGTAAATTAATTAGTTTCTGCACCATCTAGTATAATTAAATAAGAACTGAAGTACAAATTTGTTTCTCACATGGCTGTAACACTGCTTAAACATATGTGCCCATAATTATGAAAGTGGTCTAAGTCATATATTTCTGGTTTCGAGATATTTAATGAATTGCTTTTGAATAAATTAACAAACAAATATTTTTATATTATGCAACATTTTAATTTAGAATTTTATTAGTCTTGATTAATGAAAGTTTACTATGAATATGAAATTTTGTGTGAATTTCATATGAAAATGTATTTAAAGTTTGAATTGACTTAGACCACTTTCATAATTATGGCCACATATATGTGTATATTAACATATATATGGTTTGCATGGTATCACAAAGTATTTATGAATTCAAGCAGTTCATTCTTTAATAGTAAGTATTTATTTCATATTAAAACATTTTTATATAAAGAAGAGAAAATAAGTTTAATGAAATACGAGTATAGAATCTACCCTTCATTTTTATTCTTTTCGTGGTTCATATAGTGTATATTGGTTTATATGTTATGGTAAATACTAAACATTCCACTAACTTAAATGACTCCTTCCTTGAAAATGCTTCCGTCAGTATTCTAAATATGCTTCTTATGTTTTTCTCAGTATTATTACATTTATAAAGTAAATTGATAGCTAGTAAATATTGAAATAATTAAATATTATTAATGATAGTGTAGATTTATGTATGTTTTGTACCATATGTACATAGGTAAAATTCCTTAATATTTTGACATATTTTTCATTTTGTATTGTCAACATTCAAAAAATATTTAAATAATTTTATTTATTTATTTATTTAAAAATGCATTTGAAGTTTTTTCTAATATAAATTTTACTAATGTGATATATTTCAGTTATATTTTTATATTGTTGGTATCTTCAACAATAATAAAGATCATTTATATTTTTAATATATGTTAATCTTATTTGCTCACTTTGCTTTATCAGCTCATAAGAGGAACTTAAGTATATCTTCATATTTTGTATGTGCATATTATTTATAATTTGATTGCATTAGTTTTTTATGTCCTTTTCTTTAAATAAGACTAGAGGCTTCAATAACCTATTTGATGTACTATGCATGATGAGGTTATAAGCAATCAGTGAAATTATTTCTTAATGTACAGAAAATTTACATAAATATGGCCATTTGACATTTGTAATGTTACTTATGTGAATTTATGATAGTTCCTCATTTATGTCAAACATTAATGAAGGGACAAAATTCCATAGCTGGACCTACATTACAAATCCAACTATTTGAATTTCCAATATTGAGCCATTTTTATGCAACTTTTGCTGTTTTTATGTTTACTGTACATGTTTATGTAAACATGTAATAAATCTTGCAGAGAGAATGTGGGCCAAGTGTACTATTTGAATAATCTTGTATCAGCATAATAATGATTACTCCTTAGGAAATAGGAATTGTTTTAAACAACATAGTCTATTATTTGCATTATTTAGCCTTGTTTATTGTTAAATTACAAGTTTCTGTGGCTATTCATTAATTGATTTGAAGTTTTAGTTTATAATTCTTTTTAAATGTAATATATTACTATATGCCCATATTTCCGTTGTTTTTATTGTATCTTATTTTATTGAAGATACCATAAGATGAATAAATAAAAGGCAAAACTGTCTATATGTACTACAAATGATCAACAGTGCATGCCTTAAATTGCTGAACTAGTCAGAATTTGTACACACACATTCTACGTGTAATCTGATTTTTAATTGTTTTTAAGGGTTGTAAACTACTGTTGTGTACAAATTTATATATATATATCCTTAGATAACAGGCAATGAATGAGTTTTTCGTTACATGATAGAATGCATTGATTAATCTATGTATTAAGCTGTGTATTAAATATACTAAAACATTAGTAAAAATGATCATCATAACCAAATATTGTCAATGAATATCTTCATATTTTGCATTATTATGGAGCACACCCATCGCATTTGATAAAAACGTGACTGTTTCTAATATAAATCAGGCTTAGTATTATACTGGATTATTCATACACAAGAATATAAATATTAGCAGCCCACTAAAATTCAGAGTTATTATTATTTAGAAGTATTGAATTCTAAATATCTTTATTTGACCAAGATAACAAAATATATTAAGAGTGATATAGAAAATACAATTTTCTTTCCTTTTAATGTTACAAAGGATTGCTTTACTGATTTGTAATAATAAAAAAAATACAATAAATTTCAGATGCATAGCTTACTTATACTGGATGGATTTATATTTACATCTCCTGTTTTTCATTCATTTTAGCAATTTGCTATATAATTTTAACCAAAAATGTATTAATTTAAATGTTTTTTAGTTTCTCAGCTTTAATGGCTATTAACACCATTTAATAGAAATTAAACTATTCATATTTTGACATTGCTTTAAAAATCAATTGCATCAATATTAATATCTTATTTAAAAAAATAAATGTTATATAGTCAGTTATCAAGTCACAGATTCCAAAGCCTATGACAAACTAAACACTATTTTATTATTTATTTTTAAACCATAATAAAACATTTCACAATTAGTGCCTTCTTTATGACTACAATTATGCATGTATAAGTTGAATGAAAGTATTGTTTTTATTTAGTATTATTTTTTGTCAATTTCACCTTTCTGTGTCACTTCTATACAGATTTAATACTGAAATAAAAATAATGTGGTATCAAATTAGTTTTGTCAATCAGGGAATCAGTTACCTCTCAGTTCAACCTTTAAGAGCCAATTAGATATCTATTGTAAAAGAAGGAGGTTTCGTAATTTTACAAAATTTTTACCTTGCCTGTGAACAAATGTACAATTAGAATTTTTTATTTTGTTACCCTAGTATGTATTTGAATGTTAGACATGTCAATATTATAGAAAATTACATTTTTTTAAAATAGTCATTCATGTTGTGATAAATTATTAAATAATGTTTCATTTATTTATGTTTAAGAGTATCCTGTAGCAATACGAGAATTGTACTAGAAATGTCAATTGAAATTTGTACCATACAATTACCATAAGCTTTAATATGCTAAATATTTTGTAATCACGAGCTCCAATATATGTATAAGCTGACTAGAAATTTGAAGCAAGAAAATAAATTAGAAAATTAGAACAATGATTGTATTAAATATTAGATTAATATAGAAAGTCAGATCAGCTGAAGTTTTTATTCTTTTAATTTTAATTTCATATATCAAGTGAAATAAATACAAAATAGCAACATCATTCCTCCACTCTTGTCTAAAGTTGCTGATTTGGTCTTATTATAGACTGGTTTCAGCTTCTTCCCGTTTCACATATAGTGTCACAGTAACATTGTAGACAGCTACCCCACCAGCAACTGTCATTCATTCATAACTGCCTCAATAATCTACTGATAGAATTCTACTAAAAGTGGCCAGAAGTCCAAACCGGCCTAGGATAAGACCAAATCAATGACTGGAGACAGAAGATTGCAATAATGCTGCTTTGCAAACCCTTGTGGAATCACCTAACTAGCTGAAATGCAATTGATTTTGTAAATGCCCTAATGTTTGATTTTTATTTTAATCAGACTCTAAATGCCCCCTAATGTTTGTTTATGAGAAAAAAACATTAATATAACTGTAACATATTGCATGAATTTCTAACAAACTTCTTGTTTTACAATCTATTGAGGATGGGTTAAATTAAGCTTTTCGCCAATAATATGAACATAATAGAAATAAAATACTGATATGGTAAAATAATAAAATAAAGTAAATAAACCTGGTGGAAAAATTATTAAAACTTGTTTTAAATATTAGGTTAAATGCTGCGTAAAAGCACAATAAAAGGAAGTAAGTAAAACAAGTTTTTATTTTTATTAGTATATTAGAATATTACAAAATAAGGTTTAAGGCTTAAATGACACATGATGTGGCTGCTGAAAATAAAATTTTTTATGCACCTTTGAATTTAAGGCCTCTAAATTATTGTGGCTTCTGAAAGCAGACTTAATTTCTTGTAAAGGCTGGAAGTGTTTATATTAATATAATTCTAGAAACATAATTTCAGATAAACATAAACAGTTTTTAAGTCTATAATAAACTCTGCCTGAACAAAATAGAAAAAACGTGTTTTTTCTTTTTCTCATATTAAGTGAATGATAAATTAAATACAGAGAACATTCTTACATGAACACTCAATCATTACACATTTTATTTAAATAATCTCTAAGTACTGTAAGATGCTGTTTTGTTTCATCATCAATTACAGGTACTTCATCACAGGAAAATCCTTGCCTTGGGAAAATAGACAGAACCTAAAAAAAAGAAAATACTGATATTACATTAATTACAACACTTATTCATCTTAAATTATTTTTTATTATGGATGCTAGTCATTTCTAATTAACTAACGGAATAAAAAGGAAAGGATCTAAAAAAAAGGAAAGAGAAGGTAACTAACCATGCAGCCGATGGCTTGTCATAAGAGTGAACACACAATTGTAAACTGAATACTGGTCACTAAAAACATTAAGAACCCTGATATACATAGAAGGCTGTAAGGCTTGGATGGCAGATCACTAGATCTAGGTCCCCAACTGATGACTCTTTTTGCATGCACAGTAATATCCTGAATTGTACTCACTGAATATTTATTGTAAAATATATAAAGTAATTTAATAAGTAAAATTTAAAAAATCAAGATCATTCCGTAAATGAAATGGCAACACTAAATAATTTTGTTGAGCTTAGCGCACTGAATAAGAATAGCTATGGAGTATTAAGATGTAAAAGAATTATGCAAAATGTCAGTAATTTTTGTAAAACTCGTCTATTATTTCGGACTTGTTTAAATCTACTGATGAAGCAGCATACAACAGATGAATACTAGTGGCATGAGTATCACCAAAATTAATTCTGATCATTAACTGAAAGATACCCAACATTAATTTATGAACCAAGTGGGTTGAAATTTCTGGATACTTTGTTGGATTGAGTTGTAACTTGGATATCAAACCTTTTCTGAGTCCATAGGTACATTGACAGAAGGCATAGTGACTGTCGTACTATCTGTTGAAACGAGAAGAGGACTTCCACTGAGGGAAATGGCCATTTCACCAGGCTTTGGTCGGCGCATTATGGTTAAAGGCCTATTGATGTCAGGTCCTGGTGTCACTGTTGCAATGTTTCTACGAAGATATGGTTTACTGGCAGGTGTCTGTAAATAAATCAGTAAAATATAACATTATAAAATCATTAAAAAAGTAATAATTAAAAATTAATGAACTGAAGATATCTACTTTCAATTTCTAATATTTCTAATTTCAATATCAAATTTTCAAGTAGATTGCCTTTCCTTTCAACCTACTCTGATTATTAAAAATAAATCTAATTTCAGGTAAAACGATCAAATAACATGTTCCATATATAATGAAATAAATGTATGTTTATATTTATAAACAAAATATATAAATGTATATTTATAAATATATACATTTATACATATCACATAAAAAATAATTGAAAATATGTTAATGAAAATAGACTAGAATAGAATGGAACTGAAAAGAGAATAGAAAAAATTACAACCAATTATTACAGATGTATCCAAACAATTAATGAATCATAATACGGTATATATATATGTGAGTTCTTCTAATTTTCTAATGTGAATTCAATGTATAGTGTAGTTATATGAGATCAGAAAACTTGGTCCTCCACTTAGATTCAAACCTAGGCAGGTGTGACATAGGAATTTATCGAAGTGTGATCATAAATTTCAGTTTGTTATATATAAAGACATGCATTTATATGCATATGTGTGTGTGTGTGTTTAATAGAGCAGTTTTAATGCATTCACAGATTTAGTTTAACAGAAATCACACTAGTAATAACACTGAAAATAACAATAGAAACATTTATTATTGAGGATCCAGCATTTAAGATATCTCCAACTTATTCAATTTCAAAGTTGCAGGAAAATAAAGAATCTTGCCATGAAAAGGTCCCATTTATTTGAAACCAGAATTCTTATCATGAGAGCTTTATGACCTCAATTCACATTCATGACTACTATTCACCTAGATGTGCATTTTCCACTCAACTTAATTTCAGTATAGGTCTTTCCTCATATTGAGTCAGTGTAATGCTAAACACATGCTTCATCAGCAACCGACACATCTAAATACCTTACTGTATTGACAATACGCCAAAACCAATATAGCATGGACCTAGTAAACAAATGTGAAATTTCAATTTGTAATTTTTTGTTTTGTTTTTTTATTTATTATAAAACAAAAATGCATATTTTTTGTGACTGAAATCAGTTAATAAAATTACTGGTACAAATAAAATTATATACGTACCATAAGAAGTACATGATTACCAAAACTGGAATATAGAATTCAGAGGAGTTACATATAAACAAAGTACATAGATCAGTAATTTGCAATTATAATTAATAACCTGCTTCAAAATAACTAAAACATGGCTGAAACATTATTAAAATGTGTATTAAATACTAGGTAAAAAGCTGTGATGAGCAAACATATAATAAAGCACAATAAAAGTAAACAAGATATAAGTTTTTATTTTTATTGGCATTATTGCCAATTTCTTTATTGAGTTTGTTAATTAAAATTAATTTGTTATTAAAAATAAAAAACTCAAGTTTATGGCTTAAATGGTATGTGACTATTGAAAATTAATATTTCTTATGAACTTTTGAATCACCTCTAGAAAACACAGCATCTTCTGAAAGCAGAGTTAATTTCCAGTACAAGCGAGAGGTTTCTGTACTAAAATAATACTGGAAATATAATTTTTCTGCCATTAAGCATAACTTATGTTCAGATGCCCTAACGACCAATCTTTGATGTTATCCTAAAATGTTATTATGAAGCATTACATACCTTAAATCGATCAAATGATTGTGAACGTTTTCTTGATGAAGCCCGAACTCTACCTACAAATCACAAAATACTACATGAGTTCAAAAGTTACAGATATTTGTTATACCAAAAACTAGATTTTATAGGTAAAAGATGGCTACAGATGACATTTTAAAATAAAATTATCAAATGTATCACTGAAATATTAATAATAAATTATGAATCAGCAAAGACATTCACCATTTGGCTTCTTGAATACTTCATTTTCAACCTTGGCCACTTCGTTCTAGAATCAACATAAAACTATTAGTATAAACTAAATGAAAATGTGTACATATTTTTTAAAACTCATTTAAATGTTTTAATCTTATACTATTAACAACTTATTAAAAAATTATAATGACATTTATAAATTGAAATTAAAACATACCAGAAATATGAATTACTTACTTTAACAGGAGGTATTGAAGACGATCTGGTACCTAAAGATAAACTGACATTAAATTATTGGCGATTACAAAATTATGTATTTTTAAGTTTTTATATAATTTTATTTGAGCAGTATTATGGTTTGAATAAAAATATTTATTACATGGTATACCTTTTTTGTCTGTAATTGTCTGTGCATGTAAAACAAATGATTCTTCCTAGGGGAGTGCAGGGAAAAATCATTTCTGTGACAGAAACATAAACTTTTAACATGTGGTTAAGTAATGATTGATCTGAATGCACATAGTGAAACAGTTGTTTGGTTATATTACTCGTTAAATTACAGACATCACTAGCAACTTGCAGAACTGGACTTCTAGTAGTTATGGTATACCAATGGCTGACAAGGTGAGAAGGAAGTTCAATTGTTAGTCTAAGGCAGAGATGCAGATAAGTCCAAAATCTCACTCCATTTATATTGCAAAATAAAAAGACAATGATCAGCATGTTTTGATGCCATAAAGAAGGCCTAATTTTGTTTGATTCAACAAGTATAATTATATGTTGTACAGTTTTAAATTACTGCCAAATTCTGTAGCATATGACAAAATTATTTATAAAGTTTTTTCATAAGCTAGTAACTATAGTAAGCATATGGTAAATATATATCCTATACAGACAGTACTTCAGTGCCTTTGTTTTATTGCTTTATTCAATTGATTCTTTTATTTGTCTCAAAATATACTAATTTTTTTCTAGATATAACAATGCAACATCAATACAGTTTTATTTCTTACCCATGAAAAAAAAATTAGAATTATGGTTAAAAAACTCACGTTTTTTCTTACTTCCGTAATTTGGATCTTCTATAACATCGATAGAACCCTGCACAAACAAATATTGGGGTATGAAAAGAACAGAATATTTATCAGATACTAACTGATCTTTTGCGGCTCCACTCACCGTATTTATAGGTACAGACATCAACGGTAATCTTTGCTGAGATTGCGGGACATCTGAAATAAATATTCAATTATCCACAAATTTATAGTTTACAATATAGATCTTATGGCAGTTATGATGAAAAGTTGTAGTTACAGTAAGTAGTTGCATGAAATTAAAATACAATTTTTCTAAAGAATAAACATTTTTTATTCTGTGTTACACAGCTACAGCAATATTTTATTTATTCATTCATTTATTTTATTTATTTAACACTGTTAGTTGAAGATTAAGGTCCAACATGAACATGTTACCTTTGATATTTACTCGCTTTTTTCCTTCTTTTTCTGATGCAGTCATGCCCTAAGAAAAACATATAATGACTGTTTAATATTAAGAATTTATAAACATAGTTAGAAATTAATGAACATTTTATTATGCACCATTAACCCTAATCTTAACCTAAGAACAACAAATAAGTCCAGGGTACAGGGTTGTTACTGTTGTAGCAAGAATCAAACTTTCTACAACAGCAGTTTCAACAGCCAAAACACCTCTAACCATAAAATCACCATGTCTCCCAAATAAAGGACAAAAATTAACCTTAGTATTTCCATGCTCACATAGTGACTCAGATTATAGTTTATTAATTAGAAAACTAATGGTAATAATCAGCTTAAATTAATAATTCTCATCAAATTATATACCTCTAGCGTCCAATATTCCACAATTTGATTTTCATTCTCAGACCCAATTTCAAGTTTGAATACTTGTATTCTTCTTCTTATTTCAGCCATCAACATCATACCTGAGCGTTCGAAGTTTCGAAATTGAGTATCAACTATAAAAGAAAATACAAAAACACATTAATAATGGATTTATTTCAGAAAAACCTTTACTTCTTTGATAACAAACAGATAAATTAATAGGCATTAAGCACATAACAGGCCAGAGCTACCAATTGCAGAAAACGGGCATTATTTTGGCTAAATTTGCCTAATGAGTAAATCTATTTATTTTTATGCTATAAATAAAACACTTTCAAACAGATAAAAATGTCCGACAAAGAATGACACTGCTCATAAAAATAAATACTATAACAAAAATTAAATGTAAAATAACATTAAAATTAAATTTTCAATAACTTTTTTTAAATCATTTGTTTTCCGCACAATTTTGCCTGATGCCAAATTGTGCCAAAGGGGAATATAAAATGACAATAAACACTGTATAACGTTATGTAGTGTTGTTTATATGTAAAAAATATAGAAACATTTAAATTACAATAACTGTCCAAAAATTCCAATGTAGAATCCTTAAATGAATCATCTTTGGTTGGAGAAGAGGTAGCAGTGGGGCCTTCATTCGCAAACACAGTACTGTTAACTGTCTCCTCCAGCTTCTGTACCATTTTCTTTCTTCGAGGCATCTAAAATAGAATGATCATATAATATGAACATGTAATCAATACAAATAATCAGCTAATAAGTGACTCATTACTTATAAATACCTTGTCTACTAAATATTAATTACTTCTGTTATAAACACAAATTAATAAGTGACTTAACTTCAATCCAATGGCATTAGAGCCATCAATACTAACAAACACCCAAACAAATGATAATAAGTAAATAAAGACTAACTAAAAATCTCAAAACAAAATAACACCCAGCGTTTACTTAAAAATGAAGTAAATATATATCACTGGAAAAGCATTTATACCACAACACAAAAGAAAGACAAACGTTTCACAAATGACACATTCAATGTGTCGGAAATAAATCACTTCTTTCTAAACATAAGGCAATTAGGTTAAAGTAACTTACGACTTTAACATTCGGGGCAAAAACGGACGAAATAAAAAATCTTGACCGTTATACTAACCGGAACTTTTTAAATGGCGGGAGTTAGTGTCTATGCCTGCTAAATAATAATCGTAATAATAAAACTCCACTTAAATTAAATGTTTGGTACATTGTAATTACCTTAAACATAACTTAATTAATAATGTAATAGTTACGTACATATAATACTCATGTGATGGTTCATCAATTTCAATTTGTAAATTGAAATTACAAAATGACTTTTGTATACAATTATGATATAAATAACATTTTAAAAAATGACTAAAAATGTTGAAAACGACAAAAAATATTTTTTACATCGAAATATTACGATATAAAGTTACTTTCCTACCCCACTGAGGTGACATTTATTACAGCCAGGATTTGTCCTAAAAAGCGTCAAAAGATATCAAGAGTAGAGGATAATTAAGTAATTTGGAGATACTCGTTAATGCGCAGATCAATCATTCCGTCTTTCACTGGATTTTTTTCAATTTGTTCTGACTCAATGTGAAAATTATTCACATCCAAACTTCATACATTTGGTTAGTAAGGGGACTCGATGTTGTCAAAACTGATAATAATAAATTACATTTCTGTGGAAGTGATTTTATCATGAGATTAGAAATTGGCAAAGTTACGGAATTCCATCCTTCCCCATAGTACCAATTTTATTGAAATTATTTTATCTGCCTCCATAAAATGAAATCGGTAGGTAACTAGCAATGAAATGTTATTTGAATAACGAAAATATCATGAGTGTAAACCTGAGAAATATTCAAGTTGAGATCTTTGAAATACAAACCAACTTTTTCAATTAAAAAAACCTATTTTGTATGTTGAAAAATGCTTGGTAAAACATTTTCTCTAGATGAGTATTGCATATCTGTGTGAAATAGCAGAGTGGTGTGATCCAGCCACAAAGATGGCAAAGTCAAATTACATTTTCTTTTCTTATATACTAAGTAGCCATGTAGGGTGCTATGGGCAGTTACATAGACAGTTGTTGGGTTATTACATTTGGGTTCTTTAACTAGGTGTAAGGAGAAGTTGGTAGGAGGGTGTGCAATTTCACTAGCTATCTTACTAACAGCGTATACAAAACAATTGTTACTGGCAGACACTGTAACTCTAAATCTAAAGAAATTACTGCACTCCTAAGAAACATTACTGCATTCCTATTTAAAAGAGAACCAAAATGTTTGCTGGTGTTGCTGATAGAGTACCATCATGCAGTAGTTGAAAATATTGCTAACACAACTATTTTAGGAATATTTTAATAAAATAATATTACTTACTCCAGGTTTGGACCTCACTATTATTTCCAAAGATTGTCATTAAAGAAAAATATCTTCCATTAAGTCTGCGCATAACGGTGAAAGTTGACAATTGCACTATATAAGCAAGGAATAAAAAAAAAGGTTACATATGGTAATGTTTTTCTAGAATTAAAATGTGAACAAGTGCATTGCAAACAAAAAATACACCTTAACATTGATTGCACAATTAACCGTTTGCACTTAGATTCAGATTGTCTAATTCACATTTATTTCTAAGATAATCCATGTAGTTATAATTATTCACTCATCCTTCGATGCTCAGGGCAATAAGAGAAATGATTGAAAAAACACAAAATGCCCCTTTCTCAAGCAGTAAAATTGTCGAGTGTGGCTAGATGTTAGCCGGGTCGAGTCAATGTGCAAAGGGTTAAAGAGAAAATCTATACCATGTCTATATGCAGGCAATCAAGTACCATAAATCAATAAAAATGCTAAACTTTAGGAAAAGGATTATGGAGTTTAACAAAAAGTTAATAACACAATGTTCACAAAGTATATTTTTTCTAATACGAGTTTTAACAAATAATGGTTCCATACAGCAACTTAATTATTTCATCTAGAGTGTAAGGTGCAAATAATTCAATGCCTGAGGAATTAAAATTATTACTGAACTTTGACATTTTTTTGTATGATGGGAAATGTGTAATAAATTGTTCTTTGGCAGTAATTAAGAATAGTTTAAATTATCATATTTGTTAGAAGTAGCAATTAAATAGCTACTTAAATAAAAATATATTAAGTATAAAAATTTATAACTCTAATTATTTAATAAAAGTAGTAACATATCTCATAACTGCCAATGACCAATTACTACACTTACAGTGTATTCCAAACAGAGTCATTCTTAAATGGACAAAAACATTTGAGGCTAAATGTAAATTCCACGTTTAAAAATGACATTACTTCTTCTTAAAGTGAACATCATTATATAAACATTTTTCTAAAAAAATAAATAACAATATTATCACAGACAAAATTATGCTGCAGAACTGGCATCTTCAAAGAGCATTTTAAGTTGCACAGAGGATTGAAACTCTCAGATTCATAAAACACACCCTTAAAAGGATGAGCAATTGTATATGGTAGAATATAATAATAATGAAACCAATATTTGGTTGAAATAATAAGCAAATAAGAATATAGCATGCATTGTATATATAATTATCAGGTACATTTCCCCATCTTACTAATGAGATAATATGACATTTAATATATTAGTTCAGCTAAATGAGAAGCCTGTAAAAGAAGAAAATATTTTTGATATTTTAATATTAGTACGATTATTTAGTTACCCAAAGAATGAACTTACTGACAATATATACAATTTAACTGTTGGTAACTTAAACTTAATTATCTGGGGCATTAAATATGAATTTTTCAAATACATAAAAATGAAACATTTACTTCATAAATATGTATGAACTTGTATATAATAATGATACAGATCATGTGGAAATTATAACCCATAAATAATAAAACATTTAGCATAAATCTATATAACCTAAAAATAGCAGTTACGATTTGTTACATTTTATACAAGTCAATATTTATAAAATAATTCTGAACATTCGGGAGTAGAGGGTAACAATCATATAATTGTTAAAATATCCTTTTCACTTGTTTTGAAAAAATAAAATTAAAAAATAACACAAAGTAAAACCAATTTTTATACCATCGAACCTAAAATCATTATGATGTTGAGTAACATAAACAATTATAGTTGTCTGCATAATATTTTTGTATATATATATAAGTGTGTGTGTGTGTGTGTGTATGTGTGTATAAAAATAATTGTTTAAGGATTAAAGAATTCTTATTCCTTGGTGCATACTTATTAGTCTACCTTTTAATATTTTGTGACAAAATATCGCCATATTTCTATCAACATAAATACAATTTAATCCTTTAATATTCGAAAAACTGTTTTACACAAACTGAACACTGTTAATTTACAAAAATGGCAAGAATAAATTTTACAGATGTACAAATTAACCTTTTAAAAAGGTAATTAATAACAATTGCTACACACATAATAATTTCTGCAATTTAAACAAACAAGGCAGACACTTTTTACAACTGTAAAATACCCTAAA
The DNA here is from genome assembly GCA_019843655.1 of Lethocerus indicus. NCBI lineage: Eukaryota > Metazoa > Arthropoda > Insecta > Hemiptera > Belostomatidae > Lethocerus > Lethocerus indicus. Next base: position 27,214,814 of record JACDQD010000004.1, on the reverse strand, counting down.
AGGTATTTTACCATACAAAAATTTATAATTATAGACATCATTAACAGAATTTTAAATTTGTTAATTTTGCATTTATCAACAGAACATTACTATACATAACCTCTAACATATTTTATGAGGCATTTATATACAATATAGTTCAGCAATTACTAGAAATTTATTTATATCAATATATATGTGTATATATATATATATATATATATATATATATATATATATATATATATCATCTCCAGAAAGCAGAAATTGCCTTCTTTTAATTTACAAAGAAAAAAGGGGTGTCTTTGTGGCAAACCAAGAAACAACAATAATAAACCAAAACAACACTTTGTAACAATTTTTGAAAATATTTTTTTGCTTGAAAAGTGAAATGGAATGATTCCAATCATTTATATATTGAAATAATATAACTTCAATATTCATCACAAGTTCACTACGCCTTTCATTTCATTAGTATGTATATTGTACCCCAAGGTATATATATTAGTTACCACTGTGATTCATTTTATTTAAATGAACATACATTATCAAATTAAAAATCTGATGGCATGAACAATCATTGTGGAATGATACCTAGTTTTAATGCTGAGTATGAGGGATATATTACTGTTTTCATAAAACATTACTACTATCTCTGTTTTGAGGTCTCATTTAGGGAAATATACATTCAAACAATACAAATAATGGACTGTAAATAAAAAAAAATAGAAAACCAACTCTAATAATGTGCGAGGTACCTAACTGCGTGAAACGTCAAGAAGGGTTGGCTCTGATGTAGTGAACGTTAAGGCTCCATAAATCCCTGTTCCAGATATTGCTGGTAACTCCCTAAAAAGGAAAATAATATTTAACAATAATACATAGTTTTGCCTTTACATTCATTTCACTTTCTTCAGGACCTCTGAACTCTCCTCGGTCTCTCGATCTGAAAACCAAAACTGATGGAAAAAATGCTCTTTTCACATATCTTATAATAAACTTCTATGCTACAATGACAGAATTAATTGAAATATTAAGTAATTGTATTATATTATTTACCCATATGACTGGTTCTATCTGATTTGCATAATGAGACTAAACAAATTTGTTTGCTGCATACAATGTACATAATGAACATGCTCTAAAAGTACCATCAAGATGTAAACTTCAGCACAAATGAAACATTTCTAAGTTATTCCAACAAACACAAAGAGCCAGACAAAATGGTATTATCAATAACAAAACATAAAGTAGCCCATGTGAAAAGGTTTACGTCCCACACATATATATGGAAAATAAAAACTGCTTACAATGAAACAATTTAAATTTAATTCAAAGAAAAGAGATTTGGCTTTACTGATTATCTTAATTGATTATCTCAGGATGTTTAAGTGCCACTAATGTAAATGTAAACATTAGTACAAGAGATTTAAAATATATCCATGACAACTATTCCTTAACACAATCAAAATTATCAGCTAGTAATAATTAAATTATATGTAAATATGATCAGTAAATACTACATTAATAAACATTGATTAGCCACCAATAAAATACTTAATTAATACACTATAATTGTTCTCATGTGACTGTTTCATACTTTATAATACTACTATGTATAAAAAATAATATATAATAGTAATTAATTAAACCATTGATAGTTATGATATAGTTATTAATCAAAAACTGAATAACTATTAAACAAACTGAAATAATACAGGTATAATAAAACCAAATTAAAAACCACAATATCCACCAAGCAGAACAAATAAAAAAATATTAAAATGAAGAATGTAAAAAAACTACTTAAATAATAATAAACCTGTAAAGTGTCTAAGGGTCAGTTTTAGAAGTAATTATCATTATGAAATAGTATACAAACTAAAGTGAACATGTAGAACAGAACAGGTAGGTATGAACACTATATTAAAAATAAAGATTAAGAATTAATGACAAGAAGTTGTTTAATCAAATACAGAATAATTATATTTAAATATGTTCAGATGTTAATCTATTCATAACAAAAACTAGCCCTTAGAGAAAAATTGATCTGTTAAAAAACAATAAACGAAACTCACAAAATGGAAAAGTATAAACTTGTATTTGATGGGCAATATTGTTTCTTCAAGAAGATGTTCTTCAAGCCAATCATAGTTCTTTTCAGTAGCCAATTCAATAGACATATAATCATGCCTTCTTCCTAAAGGAACAGATTATGAGTTATAATAACTTTAAGAAATGTCCATTTAGGAAGAAGAAGATAATTATTTATTGATTTATAACAAGTTTCCAAACTTGTTTTAAGGAACTATATTTATAAATTTATTTAATGTGTCAATGTGGTAAGAAATTAGGAAGAAGGAATTAATTTAACAAATTTGAAATAAAAAAATTAATTTCAAAATCTCTTCTGAATTTCATTAAAGCAGAATTTCCACACATAAGTGAAAATTTAACTGACAACATAAAAGATATCAAAAGCACATATAATATTAATTCAGAATGTTAACTACGTTATAAAACCAAGTGGAAACTACTTTCTCAATCTGAGAAATGGCTATGCTATAATAGACAATTCCCTATTTAATTTCTAAATTGAAATCAAATAATTATTTAAACTGAAACTGTTTTAAGTTACCAGAATTTTCAACTTGCTTCTCTATTTTCTCAAGCAACAATTAATCTGTTGTAATATTTAATGGATCTGCATATATTCGAATATATAATAAAATTTAAACATTATATTTAATTGTGTTAACACATGTTTAGTAATATTATGAGCTTGTTTATAGTTTCAATGAAATTTTCAAATAAAACACTAGAAACTCATCCTCAATTGCAACTTCTTAAAGAACAAAAACAAATATTTTATTGTCTAAATTTTAATAAAATAAACACATGAAATAAAACAAATATTTTTGCTTAAAAATAAACATTAGATGTGTTAGTTACTAATCTTTAAAACTAATGTCTTCCTATTGTCCCAATATTATTAGTGTAAAAGCAGTGTATTACTTACATAAATATTATTCATTTAAATCTAGGTCAGTTTCTTAAATTCAACCAATAGATATCAAATTGTTAATAAATGACTAATAATAAGCAGATTAATAAATTTAATTGTTCTTAAATGAAAAACAAACCATATTAAATAATTAACAAAAATATTTAAAACCAACTCATTAAGGACAATATCATTCATAAACAACTACTGAAGCTAAAGAAAGAATGCGTTAAGAACCAAAACATCCAACCATATCTTCCACCACATTCTTACATATCGATGAACAGAATATGTAATATTATAAAATGTATAATCATGTTTTTATAGATGAATGTAGTTTCTCAATTTAAAGAGTTTATTGAACTTTTTAGTTTGGCAGTGGGTGAATAAAACTTTCCCATAAAATACAATGAAACAAACTGGAATCTTTGTCAAGTGTATTTACAATATGCGTTTGTATGAGTGGAAAAACCATAAAGACTAATAAAGGAGGTGGTTTTCCACTGTTTATTACAGTATTCATTGTTCATCAGTAGCATCTTGGAAACAAATGTCAAAGCTAGTTTAAATAATTAATATGTATTTTTTGCATGCTTTAATATTTTGATAAAAAATAAAAATACACTTTTTAAACAAATGGACACATCCTACAGAAATGAAAACAGATCTGCGATTAGACCATACCTAAATTAAATAACAATAATTTAATTTAATAAATATTAAATTATTTAAAAATATACCAACCTTGTTTTTTGTGAGCTCATATCACTGTGGTGTGTTTTCTCTTCATCAGATCTCCTTGAAATAAGAAAATATTTGAAGAATTCATATGTTGACCAACAAATTGCAGTGGAGGGCATCTGATAAATAACTCTAGCACTCAATCCCTTGAAAAAACCCTGGGGACCTCCAACTTGATACACCATTCTTATGGCATTGAAAAGACCATTAATTCTTGTTTTACCCTAAATTACAAAAATGTTGTTTGAGTGACATATTACATATAAATACACCAACTGCAGTGAGTAAAATAACATGGAATATTACTTGATTCGCATATAAAATATCTAACAAAAAATAAATAATTCCTTATTGGAAATAGTAGTTAAAATCCTATTAGTAAATAAACCACAAGACTATGTATTTAAATAATGGTAAAACATATTATATATGTCTAATGATATATGGTACATGGATGTCAGTTATAATTACTCTGAATTGTACAAGCATACTATACTATTGTATTACAAATAGGTTTATATACATAAATAAGAGTTTATTATACAGTTACAGACCTCAGACTGTGTATTGAGCAATGTTTTGCAAACATCTAGAGGTGTTGTAATTGCTGCAGCAACACCTCCAGCAAGTGCACCCGACATCATATGTGCTGCTGGGTTATATTCTTTTGTTGGATTAGATATTACTTGTGCTAATTCATATGTCATAAAATGTATACTCTGGAAAGGTATATTCATCGTTAACTGAGTTATGTATGACCTATAGAAGGCCCTCATGCCTTCAGTCGCATAAACACGGTATGTACAGTCAAGCACAGACTTATAAGGACTGTTGTACATTTGTAGTCGTTGTTTGACAACTGAAAAAAATACATTCAACTTAAATGAAATTGGAAATTATTTAATATACATGGTGATACATAAAATATTTTATATTTATCTTCAAAACCAATACAGTCATTCATATTTAATTAAATAATGAAGAATGTAGTAAAATTAAATAGAAATGTTAAATCTTTTTATTTCTTCCATTCTGTTTGCTGCATGTAGGTGCTCATTAATTCCAATTTCTGTGTCTGAATACCTCATATTTAACCAAGATAGAATTTCTGTATAGCTGCTACCTTCTGGAAAAGACTGGAAAAGGCTTAATACTTATGTATGAATGGTATGCTACTATGACACAATCACAGCAAACTTGATTGACATCACTTTTCCGGTATATGAAGAAAATAAAAATTCCAAGATTACTGTAGATTTTTTCTGTAGGTTTTTTAAATGTTTATCCTTTTAACCTGCATAATACTAATAACAGAAATTGTTAGAATGGAGACGGAATGTGTCAACATATCCATTGTGTAACTAAGTTTATGTTACTACAATGAACCATTACTACACAACACACAAAATATGAATTTTAATAAATTGGTCTTTATTCTTACCAACCATGTTTTACTTATGAACTTATTTTGCACAATTATTTTATGTAACAATGAAATTGTTTTCTTCCAGCAGGTGACAGCTAAGCAAATGTATAAAACAAATATTTCACCGTTTATACTCTGCAAAGGCAAGGCTATAGAGACAGCAAAACCGATTATGTGATAAAAATGATAAATACGAACATATTACTTTTGTGTAAACCATTAAAACCTTAAAATAATAAATAAATTATAAATACTATATTATATTATAAATATTAAATAAATTATATTTCTACCCCTTAACTTCTAACAGCTACAAATTAAAAATATAAATGACTAAATTTTCAAACTCCTACAGAAACAAAATTATCAATTGTTGTTTCACTATTATTGTTTAAGTCAAGTAAAATATTAATTATATTATTTTATTAATACTACTGAATGTCCTTGTTCATTATTAATGTTACAAAATAATTTATCAAAGAATAAAATAATGTTAATGTTAAAGTCCCAGGAGTAGAAATGAAGTAAAATAATATAAAGAAATTACCATCAGCTGGAGTCATTATGCCATCATGAATTAGTGTTGCAATACATCCTGCTAAACCTAAAAGTACAATGCAAAAGTATTACATCACTTCAAAGGAAATAAATCATCCCATGCATCATAATCTATATTAAGGTGGGTAAACCCCCCATTTTTAGTACAAGGAAAATGTAACTATAAAAGCTATTTCTATCATTACTTTAGAACATATTTATTTTTAATTTCTGTAGGTTTAAAAAAATTGTGTATACATTTATACTTATTTCTTACTTGTAATGTTTATTGTATAATACAAATATTTAAATACTTGTAGAGTATGTAAGTATATTTAAATTGCATTTAAGACAATAACTATGAAATACTTATAAAATACTTTAAAAACCCATAGGATCATTAGAGTAACTTATTCAATAAATTTCCAATAACTAATTAATTATTTTATTTCATAATCAATTTATAAAATAATTTAGAATTTCACTTTATATAATTTCAGGAATAAACAAATGTTTTCTAAATTATTATCTATTATAAATTAGAAAGAAAATTATTTCAACTTAAACTTATATTAAAAAATTAAACTTTAATTTAATTTTTTAATTTTAATTTTTAATTTCATTTAAAATGTTGTTTGCTTATGAAAAATTAATTCAATGAAGGCCTTATCTCAGATTACAGTTATCATTAATGAGCAAATAATGATATAAACCATTTATCACTTAAAAATACTGTGTACTAATTTTTAACATTAGACTTTTAATATAGGTGCATTTATTTCTCAAGTTAACTGAAAAATATTAGCTTTATAAACAGTGTACAAATAAAATTTTAATTTTATAATATAATAATTAAAACTATTTCAAGATATTATACTATGCAGATAATTTGTTGGATATTTACCATATGCAATATGATTATTTATATTTAATCTGCTAGTTAAAACAGTTTTCAGGAACTCGTAGCAAGAAAAATAAAGGGCATGAGCTGGACCAGCACCCATGACAACTACTTGCATACCTCTCATAGGTCGCATCACACCTTCTTGAGTAACCATTCGTGTCATGACATCCCTTATCCCATAATACCTTGAAACAGTCAAACTCTGCATTCGAGTCTGAAATACAATGACTTTTTAAGAAAGCAATAAAAAAACAGGACATTCAAATTACAAATATACGACAGTAACAAAAGGTCATTAAATGTAATGGCATAATAAACCACATAGCAGCGAAACCCAAATTGTGCTATACAAACAGAGAAAAACCCACATAAATAAATGTTGAGATATCTGAATCAAATATGCAATTGAACTAAGATAAAAAGCAATACTTAAAATATCCTGTTATTCCATATTGTGCAAAAAACCTTAGAAGGAAAAAATATATAACCTAAGATAAAAATGTAATAGAAATTTTTTACTTTTCTAAAAAGTCTTATTAAAAATAGTAGTTTTCAAGGCTACAGAGCTTCCTCAGACTCAAGGTCGACTCAATCCCAAGTACCATTGGTGAACAACGGCGTACGTTTTAAAAGCGAAATTGTAATAAAGACGTAGAAATTCATTAAACAATTAATTTAACAAGCCATCGTTGTTAAAACCTATTTTGTATATATTTGATTTGCACAGAATTACTACTGATTATACTGTTTACTATTATTTGATAAACATTAATTTATAATACCTCATACACATAAATTAAATAAATATATCAAAATAGCCACAAATTTCATTATATATTATATATATATATATATACACACACACAAAAAACACTATTAAACATGGAACCATTTTAAAAGGACGGTTATACTTCCTATTTTTAAATATATTTTCACTTGATTCTGCATACATTCATATATTACATTTCATTATGTACTAAAACTGGTGTGTCATCTATCTTTTCCAATAAATATAAGCAACTAATGCAGCTGCATATATATATATATATATATATATATATATATATATATATAAAATCATCTCTGGAATATTTTGGTTGTTAGAGATGTTATTTATTCAATCAGAAGCTACATTCCTTGGAAACAGTAGTCATATTTAATGTCATGTTGTATATTCACATAACTTCCTTATTATTCTACCTAAAACTGGGTTGTATTACCCAGAATAAGGAAAGAAATCTCAAGAATTAAAAATAAGGTTTTGTTGGGTGTAGTAGATTAGCAAAATAACAATTTAGGACCCTTTTAAAATTTAAAAAGTAAAAAGAAAAGTTTAACATGAGACTTGATAACCTATCTGATCTTAAAATTTACTGGTAAACCTTTACCAGGTGATTGACCCAATTAACAAATGTTTAAATATAAGTTCATATAATAAATCGCACGTAAATTTACTATTACCTTGACTGAATCTAAGGGATACATGACACAATGTTCTAAAATTCCAGCCATTGCCCCTGCCGTCATGTGGCTGACAACGTTGTTGGTAGGTAATGATTCATAATCTTCAAAGTTCATAATAGTTTACTTGACACTTATTATATTACTGACACTGTGAAACTATTAATTTTGGTTTTTCCTGGAAGCGCCGACCAACAACTCGTATGGAGTTAGCGGGAACTGTTACAAAACTTCTGGGAGATATAGAACAACTGACCTAGACCACACATCGTGTTCCGAGGGTTGGTCTTGATAATGAGATAAAACAATTGTGCAAAGTAAGAAATTATTTTTTTTAAAAAACTCACTGAATTTATATTGACAAAATTAGTTTTCACCCTTCCCTCTCCCGGAAATAAATTTTACTTATTCAACTAAAAAAAATGCTATTATACTAAGAATAGGTCATATGATTTCGAAAATTCCCTAGTCAAATAATATGCATGTGGTTGATTATTTTTTATGTAACTTAATTAAAAGTAACACATTATTTTTTAAACAATATTTTAAGCGTTGTTTCTGTTAATGCTTATTTCACAATTATAACCTGCATTGTAGCAATAAGTATAACCTACAATGGACTTAATTCCATTACTTGTACTTCCGCTCTACTCGACAAAACCATTACGTTATAACTATTGACTGTAGAGTTATTAAAACATTGTTACTATATAACAATACAATATTTAATATATATATTAAATATACATAACAAACAATATGACTGACATAATTAAAAGTAATAATAAAAAACCTGAAAATATGGGGGAGAATTCTCCAAGTTCTAATTGAATAAAACTAATTGTTTACTAATTAAAATGCTTTAAATATATACAAAATACGTGTCCTTAAAATCTTAAAGCCTAAAAAAATGCACAAAATAACAATATTTTTATTAAAAAGATAGCTTTTTATTAATTTTGTATATTAATACATTTACAACTATAACCAAATTCATAAATAATTCTTGTAAGGATAGGTATATTATTTTTTAAGTTGATTGAATGGGGGGGGGTTTAAAGGAGAATGGAGGGGTGAAATATGGGTAATCATGCTATCTTCAGTCTACACTCTCTATTACATCCTCTTAGGCTAACATTATACATTCATGCAGTTTCAAAACTGAAAAAACTGCTCACACAAACATTTAGATTAACTAGCATTGCCTGTTTAAATGGCTAGAGATAGGAAATATCCAGATGGATAGTAGTTTATTAGTATTTTCAAGGGTAACTGTTCGAATATATAAAGAATCATAATTTACAACCATTAGGAATTAATGAAGGAGTTAACAATATTTCATTTAAGTAAAATTTCGAGTTTAGGAAATGAAACTTCACATTCTATCCATTGTGCAACTGAAAGTAGCACCTCATCTTCATAATTATGGGCCATCAACTGCACACTTAATGGTAGGCCCTCCTTTGATATGTTTATTGGGATAGATATTGCTGGACACCCTAAAGCAATATTAGTTACCACTTATTAACTTGTATGGAATAGACGTATAAAATGAATGTATAAGTTTGAAGAATTTACCACACATATTTGCAGGCTGAGTACAATAATCTTGTATGCTACACTGTTCTCTGTTATCTAACTTCATGAATTCTTCTATTAGAGGTGCTTCAGTTAACGTAGTTGGGGTTAAAAGGATATCAACCTCTTTCCATACATGTTTAAAATCTTCAGCTATTAATCTCCGTACTTTCAGTGCCTTTTCGAAATACTTCTGGTAATTCCTGTATCCATACATACAGAAATTATACACACCCACATATATGTAAAATCTGCATCATGCAAAATTGATTCTTAAAAATATGTATACATGTACCAGATCTGTAAATATGAAACTGGAATTTGCCCATGATGGTCCTAGCTGTCAATGTAGTTAACGTCAAGTCACGTCATTGTCGCTGTTTTCTTTGTTGATATCTGACAAATATTCTTAACTCACAAAATATATGTCGAATTTTGTGCCTGCAAATTACGATTTGTAGATAGCATTTATTTTCTGTCACAATTTGAAGAAAACTTCTGCAGAATCGCATCAAATGCTTGTTGAGCTTACATAAGCATGCTCTGAGTAAATCGCAATGCTTTGAATTCTTGAATGCTTGAACAGTGGTTTAAAAAATTCAAAAGTGACAATTTTGACGTAAGAAATGAAGAATGTGGGAGGCCATGGAGAAAGTTTGAAGACAGCGAATTGCACGTATGTGATCTATTATGAGTTGCTAAAACATGTTTTAGGCAGCTGTCTATTACAGCTGACAAAACTGTTAATACTGAACCCTAGCGTGAAAAATGACCACAATATCAAAAAAAGCAGCACATTTGAAGACAGGAAGTGATTTTGCTTCATGATAATGCACCATCACAGACATCAAAACTGGTCAAGGAAATGATTGAGCCGTTTAGTCAGGAAATACCTTTGTATACAACTTACTCACTAGGCTTGTCTCCGACTGATTACCACTTATTTGCATTAATGGGACATCCACTAGCTCAGCAGTGCTTCACCTCTTATAAAAATTTACAAAACTGCCTCGATGACTGGTTTGCCTCAAAAGAGCAAGTTTTTTTGTTGTGGCACCCACAAATTGCCAAACAGGAGGGAAAAATATATAGCCAGCAATAAACAATACTTCAAATAAAATATTTTTCATCATTTTCATACAATAAACGTGTATTATGTACAACGGAAATTCCTGTTACATATTTACATACCTGTTACACATTATGTATATGTTCTGTTAAGTATGCACAAGAATGTGATTCAAAAATTGCTTTTAACATCCAGTCAGTACGATATCAAAGCAGTTATGTTTTTATAGTATGTATCCATACTAAAAGCATGGCCAAAAAGATTATTTTTTAACATCCTACAACCTTACGTAGTTATAGATTTCTTGGGCATTAAGTTTGATTGTCTGTTAATTAATTTTTAACTGAAGTCAAACAAATGCTCAATGGCCATTGAGAATTGAGTTTTGTAATGATCTTGTGAAGGAAAACTGTTGAGTCACATCTCAGAGCTGTTTGGTCAAGTAAACCACAAAAGAATGTAGGCACAATTCAGTAGTGGTTATCTGTCTCATTTTACACACATTACAATTGTAATGCAAATATCTATCATGCTCATCAGGTGTGTATAGATTATTTTAAGCCCATTTATATATGTGTACTGAACATTTTAATGTTATTTGGCAATAAAATGATAAAAGTGGTTAATAAAATTATAAGTTAATACATACTTGTGAAGTAAGAAATAGTTGCCAGCAAGTATTCGACCTCTTACAACTTGGTTGAGGCCCTCACTTCTTGTCTCAGCATAAAGTGTATTAGTTGACGAATATTCATTTGCCCTATGGCCATATCGCAGACCATCATAACGAGCCATATTGCTTGCAACTTCACATTGGTTTAATACTGAATAGCAAGCCAATGAAAGATTTGTATGAGGCAAAGATACCTTTAATTAAAAAATAAATTAAAATCTCTTGTTTTAAAACTATATTCAATATTTTTTATTGATGTTAAAAGTGCAATTATTCTATATAACCATCTAAAAGTTGCAATGAAACATAACATAATAACACAGCATTATAACATAATATCATTATAACAGAGATCTTAATTTTATGATATGTTAAATATATCAAAAATTAATCATATATTTAATGCCAGAATACAAAACTTACAACTTAACAAATTAAATGGTACACTCACTGGAATAATATTAGCTCCTCCTTTTTCTAAAACTTCCACAACAAGTTCACATGTCTGCATTATATTAGCTGACATTCCATCACAATAATATTCCATTGGTATACCAATTCGAATATTTTTAAGGTCTAGTTTAGACATAACAGATATTTTTTTAATATTGGGAACTGTTGTGCAATCTTTATTATCATAACCACATATTGCATCTGAAATTATTGTGTTTCAATACTTTCTGAATTATTAATTTTTGTCCTAGAGTTTTACACAAAGTATATGTATATGCACACATACAATGAGTAAATGCATTAAACTTGATCCACATTAGGCTTAGACTATTTCTAAACCTAATTTAGCTACAACACACCAGATACAATATACTTAATTAATATTTTAATTAGTCCAACAAACTCTATTTTTAATAACTAAATAAATTATTAAAAATAAATATTTTTAATAATCTCTATTTCTTCTATAATATGCTGATAATGATATTTTATGTAAATTTATTTATTATTTGGTAGCTTAATGAATAGATAAATTCACATTAATATAAATAAGAATATTTCTAATTCATACTGTAAACAGTTGCGCAGTCTTCAACATTTCTTGTTAATATACCAGGTACATCCATAGAATTCACAAGTGGTATCAGGCCATGCCTAGAAACTGAAGAATATGTTGGTTTAAAACCAACTACACCACAATAGGAAGCTGGGTTCCTTACTGACCCACCAGTATCAGACCCCAATGCTCTGAAAAATTGTTATAATAAGGAAGATATATCTGTGCAAAGAATTAATTCACCCTTTCTGCTCAAGATTATCTTAACCTATATCCTAAACATGGAACAGGAAAATCATGCGGAAATAAAAACTAAAAGGAAACATTTAATCATTTCTGGAATGGATCATTAATACTTTAACTTTAATAATTAATAACTGTAATTTTTAGCAACAAATTAAATATGAAATGGTAATGAAGCTGGCATTCTGTTCTATTTTCTGAACTACCCTGACAATAGTTAGAAAAATTAAATAAGAAACTATAAACACAAGTTAAATAATGAATGGTTTCATGAATTAATGGATTAATGATAAAAAAGATTCTCAGTACATAATCATTATTGATAAATTCTTAAATCATTATAGATAAATAATTTATAAATTACGTACGCAAAACATGATCCCGAAGCAACAGCAACTGCACACCCACCTGAACTGCCCCCAGCTATATACCATTTATGATTAGGTCCTTTATTATTCACAATGTAATCTACATTTGAATTCCATATATTCTTTGTAGGTCCATGTATAGAATCAATTGTCCCAGAGCTGAATAATAAAAATTGTCAATCAGAAATATTAAACATAACAGAGTGAATATTATTTGTAGTAATATGAAAAATACATAAATCATAAATTCAATTCTTGAGATAGTTACTTGAATGGTCAATTTTACCAATAGGGTATATAATGCCCATTTATAGATTTTTTATAGATGGAGTTACTTGTATTATAGCTAAAGTTGTCCATTATTGTAATTGCTAATATTTGTAATTATCTGCAGTTGGAATGTATGCACTTGTTAAACATTGCATACTTTCAAACCTTTGTAATAAAATTGAGCCTTGTCACTCCCATTACCTGTTCCAAATTGATTTTCATATGACATCCACCTTTTACATCAGGTACAAGCTTTTACAGCTGCAAATCCTATTGCATTGGACTATTTGAATTTTAGTGGTCATTTGGACATGGTGCCTTAGGGCAGTAAATTGGGAACCACTGAACTAGTCTATAGTTAACTTCATATTTTTTTTCAAAGTTCTACAAATATTTAAAACCTACCCCATTGCAAATTCATCTAAGTTACACTTTCCAATTAATAATGCACCAGAATCAAGCAACCTATCCACAACTGTAGCATTATAGGTAGGTACAAAGTTTTGAAGCATCTTTGATCCACAAGTTGTCTTAATGCCCTTTACACAAAAGTTGTCTTTCACAGCTATGGTAATGCCATCCAACTGACTCTTTGGTTGATCTATGAAACAATGGTAAAAAGGTTTTAACATCAGTTATTAAGGTAAAAGAAAAATCAGATTTCACATTCTACAGAGAAAAGTCATCAAATTAGTCTAGCATAGAACAAAAAAGCGAAGAAAGTGAAAAATCAGTATGGTGATAATCTATAACTATTTCTTATATGTATAGCAAGACCAAATACTATATGTCAAATATTTTTCTGTACCTCAGCTAACTCAACAAGTTTTGTCTACAAATATTAGTGTTATTTTTACCCTTAAGAGTTATACACATACTATTTGCATTATGCCTGATCTAAACCTAGTGTAAACTTATCTCTCTAACCTAACTTAGCCTTAATACCTCAATAGTTCAAATGATTTGAAATACCATATTGAGTTACCGTGTATACTAGGTATAGGACCTATAAAGTATAAACTGAGGATCAAATATTAACAATTATTAAATCAATGAACAATTGGGTATTAACAATTATTGAATATATTAGAATACATGTAATTAAAATATATTCAAAAGAATAGACTCAAAAGAAAGTCTTTAATTTGTTCTCATGTTTCTCAACATAATTACATTATTATTTTATTCACTGTATTTCACCTCATAACATGGCAGATTAAAAATTAGTATAACACTAATAAGAGTCATATAACTTCAAGTGTACTGATAGATAGAGAGAAACACACGCACATTGTACATGAGTATTATACTCACTTCTCTGAAATCTAAAATCAGATTTCTCTGCTGCCTCTGTACATAATTCACTTGTTAGACTAACAAATGCATTGAGATCTTTTGTAATTTCAACCCTTTTCAAGCAAGCCTTATATAGGTCCTTTACTGTCAAACTACCTTCAGTCAAATATGTGAAAACCTGATATACAAAAAGATATGATAAACGAATGTGATATGTATTAATTATTCAATTCTATGCTGTAGAAATTACCTGACTAATTCTTGAAGACAACATGGCTCATTATCCTTGCTTCTGCTTCCTGGAATTTTAACTTTGTATCGAAGAATGCTAGCAACAGACTGGTAACAAATTAAACCGGAAGGTAATTTCCTGGTTTTAAGAATACGAATATATTAATAAATATTATCGAGTTTGAAATTCTCAATTTTTATAATTTACAACTGAATTCAATGAAGTAAATTTGGCTGTCCAAAATAATAAATTGTATGAGGATGACATCGTTCGTTACCACTGCGTTGTGGAATATTTTTGTTCATATCAAAAAAGATAACAGATCGCGCACAAAATAAGATGGAAGGTAACTTCCAGGTTTTCAGGATGCGAATTTAAATATATGCGATATATTACATTTTAACAAATATGTCTGAAATGAAATTTTTAGAATGTACAAGCATTTGAGATATATATATGAAAAAATACTATAAAGAAACAAGAGAACTTAGCAAGTGTTTTGTAATATTCTTCAGTTCTGCCAACGCTAACATTATTATACATACATAACTTTCATATTAAAGCTGTGAAACAAGATATACTACCCAACATACTAAGCCATATCCATTATTTTAGAACATTTCTCTTTACTTTAAGTCCCGTAAGTGTAAGGTCCCGTAGTGTAAGGTTAATTACAGTGGCGTTATTATTGAATTCAGTTTCAGCGCTTCCTCATAACTAAGAAATTCGAATTTTAGAGACTTGCTTTTGAGCTTATTAGCTGACACCATGTGTAATTTTACGTTTACACAAATCCTTTATTATTAACAATACCACAACAAAATATAAAAATGTGAGGTTTTATACATACGTTTTACACAAGTTTGTAAATTTCATAAGAAATTCAAAATTATTGTTAATATGTCCATTCTGCTGCCTACTACAAAAAAGTCGATCTTTTAATTTCCGATTCTCAAATATATCAAATTTCTGAAGAGTATTGTTTCTGAAATTATTATATCCCAAATAACCCAAAACAAAATTTCTTCTGTGGTTATTCGGTTACACAGCATTTTATCGGAAGAAGTATACCTTTCAGGAAACTAGCTTTTAAATCGCTATATGAAATTTCACTGACGTTGACATGCATCAGTAATTTAAATCATTTAACCACTGATGACAGCAAACTGTGTAAGCAAGAGAAGAAAACGGAAGCAAGAAGATGTGTTGTAAGACATCAGCAGTGTCGGCAGCCATTTTGCATACAACTTCTAGTTTAGCCTTTGGTGTGGATAGACAGTTCGTTTTCTCTGGATTTTGGCATTATACATTGCTAATCTTAGAAGAATGTACGAATTTTAGTACTTCTTCGAATGAACTTTGCTGCTAGATGGCAGGGAGTAAACCTATCAGTTTATAAATAATCATATAAGAAACATATTCAATTATATAACGTAATTACTCAACTGTTTACTAATATTAAAATGCTAATGTCCACATTGATATATTTAATTAAATCATATACATATCACTGATGTACAAATATTTCGACATTGTTAAATTTTTGCGTGTTTTTCATTTTACATTGATCGATTTTGGATTAAAAGTTTACTGCATAGAAAAATAATACATATGCTACATTTAACTACTTGAATTTTTCATACATACATACCTTGATTAAATGTATACAAGTCAGGAAGATTTATTATAAATGCTGGACAATGAATATTTAGTTGTGAAATAATATTTTTTTCTACATAGATGGAAGCTGAATCAGTTAAAAGAAAAAGGGGAAGGCCATGTAAAAATAAATCTACTGAATTAATTATGGTCACAGAATCTCAAAATAATTCTCATGTAAATCCTCTCGACATTTGTTATGGACATCAGTAAGTTAACCAACTGTTTCTCAGGATTTAACATAGGATGGTTTTAATATATTTCAGCTATGTGCTCAGAATGTACTAATTGAAAGTTATAAAAAGTAAATTTATATATTTTTTATTTATATAATGGGTACATTAAGCCTATTTATCTATCACAATTCCAACCTATCTTCTGAGCCTGTAAAACATAAACAAAATATGAATAATCAAGAAAAATAAAGGAAATGAAAGAAAAATTAAGAAAATTAAAATGTTTGATATTAATAAATAACTCAATGGTAATAAATGGAAAACAGACATGACAAGTAGCACAAGTTTTTTCCTATTAGAGTACATAGATGGGTTTTTTATTTTCACTTTAGAATTTTATCTGTTCAAAGATAAAATCATGCAAAATAATAATAAATAAATATTAAGAAATAATAATAAAAATAATTAAATAATTAAAATTAAGTAAGGAAAAATCAATAGAACGACACCAGGCCTTGATTTAACATTTATTTTGATCTACCTCAATTATTTGATGTAAAAAATGGAATAAACAAATTGTGAAGTGAATAAACACTACTGGAATTTAAAATTGCACAACGAGAATATGGTTTTAAAGTGGTTATAAGGAATCTAGGGAGAGTTAGTGGGATTATCAAAAATAATCGAATAATAATAATCGAAAATATAGCTTAAGATTTATTCGATAATAATAGTTCTTCAACCGTAAAAATTAAAAAATGATGTGTCCTATTTTTTCTGATTTGAGCATTTATCAATATTGCATTTAAAATTTGAAAACTAATAAGTAAACTATATTTAGTACTGACTTCATATGTTTTATCTATCTATGATCTTTTGTCATAAATTGTTTTTCGTAGCTTTTCTGAACAACATACAATATGCGTTAAGTGAAAACTGAATAAACTGAAGTTTAAATGGTTCAAAAACTATGCTTTCACCACTGAGGTAGTTTGGTCACTTTAGCATCTATTTATATTTCATACCATTTATATGAAACATTAATTACATTATTTAAAATAACTTTCATATTAAGAGTCATTAAATGTTTATTATAATGAATTCTAAATTATTTGAGTAATCTATAGCACAGACAGTACACAATCAGAAGCATAAATTTTGTAAATTTTTTTCTACCATCTAATATCAAATATTTTGGTAATAAAAAAAAATTACTCATCGCCACACATCTTGTATTACCTAGCATATTTAAAAGCAATTTTACTATATATTAATATGTACTGTTACATCTCAAAATATAGTGAGTTCAAACCATTAAATTTTTAATATTGTCATTTCATTCTTATTTATAAATTGAATAATTATTTTAGGATTTTCAGAGCAATTATGAAATTACCCAAACTCAAACCTTTCTTAGAAAAACCTGATAAAACTTTGTATGGTCTCCAGAACTATTATGAAGTGATTAAGGAACCCATGTGGCTTAATGAAGGTAATTAAATTCACTCAGTGATAATTAATTTCGCTATATAAAACAGTATATTAATGAAGTGAGAATCAAGAAAAAATAATTGTTTTGTTATGTTGTAGTTTATTTCAAAACTAACAGTTTTTATTGCTGGTTGCAAAGACATGTACATTTAAATATCCGGTTACATAAATGTACATTAACAAATTACAAAATGCATTGACTTTTTCATTAAAATCAGCATAAGTACTCATAATTATGACATCAAATTATGATTTTTATTGAGGGAATACATAATTAAACATTCTTTTAATTCTTTAATTGTTGTTTTCACAGTATCCAGAAAACTAGCATCCAATGAATACAGCGATTTAATTGAATTTATATGTGATATGAAACTTATATTACATAATTGTCACATGTTTTGGGGTAACAATCATAAATTTGTAAAAATGGGTTTGCGATTAGAACAAGTATTTGAGCGTCAATTACAACAACTTCCAGAGTAAGTAATAATAGTTAAAAAAAAACATACATTTGTTCACACCACAGGTAGTAGTATTGTAACAGTAGTTCAGGGCTGTTATTAACATTTATCAATTGGTATGATTATAATATGATTAAAATTAGTAGTGGTAGTTGTAGGAGTAGTAGTGGTCCCAACAAATTGGGGAAGTCCTGTAAGGGGGCTCTTTCTTTTTTACTCTGTATATAATGATAACACGGGTCAATTAGGGCAATGTGATAAATGTGAATTCGGGCGTAAAAAAATGGCCTAGTGAAAACCAATATAATTTTAGAAGTAATGACGCACGTACTACTACAATAGTATTATAGAGCAAGTTACCTAGTAGCGGTAATATGCAATTCATCGATGTTCCCTCGGTACCTGTACGCGGGTGAGACGATGCAATATTTCTGGGTGTGCCACCCTCTCTATCTCTCTTTTTTATTCACAACAATATTTCCTTCTGTGTTTCCATGTAAACAACTTAAGACATGTACAATGTTAATTGCAATTATCAGGAAAATAATAATACATAGGATCTCTGTATCTTAAAAGGTTCCCAGAAAATTTATATCTGATTGATTATTATAATAATAAGAATGTTATAAAAATAGTATACCGTACTTTATAATTATTTCTCCTAGAAATGTTAAGAGGGCTTGCCAAAAAGGTGCTGAACGAAAACAAAATGGTGTTCTAAAGGAGCTATCATACCCAAAAAAAGGTATGTATCATTTGAAGTTACCAACAAATATAAATAGCTAAGTATAGCAAGTAACAATATGTGTATACACCAATGTAATTAATCGTTTTTTTTTAAATGGAATATAGTTGAGTACAGTTGAAAAATAGATAATTTTTCAACTGATTTATTTTTATTATTTATTTACCC
The DNA here is from genome assembly GCA_019843655.1 of Lethocerus indicus. Taxonomy (NCBI): domain Eukaryota; kingdom Metazoa; phylum Arthropoda; class Insecta; order Hemiptera; family Belostomatidae; genus Lethocerus; species Lethocerus indicus. The sequence goes on along the minus strand of JACDQD010000004.1, from coordinate 27,195,321 downwards.
GAATTAATAGATTTAATAGTATGTTTAACGTGCAATCATAGATTTTCCGGCCTCTACGTCCTTAGTACCGCCATTGCCTGGTATGCAGGCTTACTTTCCATCGACATTTTATTTAACATACATAAAACCAGATTCAATCTTATTTTAATATTTATTCCTATTATGATTTTATTTTTATTAATAAAACAATACTTGCAATTCAATGAGCATACATCATTATAATTTGTCTTTCTTAAATAGATTGTGATGTGGCAATACGTTCAACCACTGATGATTCTGATACAATCAATGAAGGTCTAGGTGAGATTGACGAACAAAAATTAGTTAACTGGGAGAAGGATATTCTAGTCACATGCCAACACAGAAAACAAATTAGTACGTTTTGGATGGTAAATTGAAGTTTTATTAAAGAATCGATAAACTTATCGGTAAACTGTTTGGTATACAATAATAAACTAATTATTGCGTAAATATAATTGTATAATATTGATGGAATTTTCAGCTTCCAGAAATCGGACAGTTCATCAAACTGGTTAAAACAATATTAGAGTTTGATGATATAACACAATATGAAATTGAAAGAATGTTATTGATACCAAAAGAATCCCAGACATTAGCAATTATAATGACTGCAATGTTATGGTATGTTATAGTTGCATGCTATTTTTGTTGACTTATTTTAACATTTATACCAATTATGGATTACATGCACATTGAATTATAATAAATTATGATCATTTAATTAATGTCAATAATGAATTATTACAATTTTTAATTTAGGTCTATTTTCTACCCCACTGTTCTGATTTCAGCCCATATGCAATCCGCGGAAATTTGTGTTTGAAGCCAATAATGTACTATGAAGTTTGGACTGAAATGTTAAAAAAAAAGGTTGACCATTGGTATAACATTTATTATAAATACATCAATACAGGCGAGGTAATTCATAGGGTTAATACACTTTTCATGACGTCAAAGATCATATTTTTAATCTATAAATACTACTTTAAACATGGTTTTCAGTTAATGTGTGCATACATTCATAAACATGAACATCTTTTAGATTTCCTGTTCTTCTGTCTCCTCTCGCTGGTTTGGTCTTTTGCTAAACCGGTTTTGGCTTCAGTAGAGGTTTTAGTCACTTTGGATGCCCCACAAGCATCCAGAGTGACTGCTACTGAAGATGGCGAGCAGCCGAAACCGGTTTTGCAAAAGACCAAACCAGCGAGAGGAGACAGAACAAGAAATCTACGGTATCCAACCCCTCGCAGACCACAAAACATGTATTCCAAACGGTGAACATATTTGTTCTCATAAGTTATTATGCTGTAACAGTAGATACATAGTTAAAACTATCCTTTCATCATTTTTTCGGAGTGACACTGGACATGATACATTAATCGAGTGGGTAACCGGTACACAAGAATAATGAGAATTATTATTTCCAAAATTATTGTGCATGACTTTTGTTTATCAACAGGTATTTAAAATGTGTGGCATAGAACCACTATTTTGGGCAGCTATGGGGTTAATTAACCCACTTTCGGAATATGGTTTCCATGAGTTAACATTTTATCAGCGAGCATGGCTTTTAAGAGGCCTTTGTTCTTACACATTTGTAAGTATTTATTACACTACAGATAATTACGTTAACTTTGAATTTAATAATTTGTTCTTAAGGTTATTAAATAAGTCATATATATGTCTGATTAACTCATACATTAATATTAATAAATCAGTCATATATGTTATATTTTATATTAGAAGAATAAGTACATCAAACCCATATTTTATAGCATTCAAATAAACGGATAGAAGTTGCATTCAATGCAGTTGAGGAAACCAGTCTCAGGTCACATGTTCTGGGTGATGATAATAACTACCAATACTTTGCTCTTTTTGCTCCAGAAATCAGAGTTTATAAACAAAAGAAGTCCTATGAATGTCATGTAAGTGAATTTAAATTAAGTGAATTAGCTGAAGTCAAGAGTGAAAGTAGTTAAAATAATTTCGTGTTTTAGGAGGAATGGCTATTAGATGAAGGTGATGCAAACAATATTTGTACTTTTCATGGGGGAACATTACATTCAACATTAGATGAGACAAAATTTTCTGGTTAGTAATAATTAACTTCCTATATGGTACTTGTTATTTTAATTAACAAAATTAAATTATAATATACAAATAAATATATTTATTACAAGTACATTAAAATGATTTGTACATATATATATATATATATATATATATATATATATATATATATATATAATGTGTGTGTGATGACCGCGTTCCCTCCTTTCTTCTCCCAGTCTATATAAGTACCTTGTTCTTTAGACTACCTCCTTCTTGTTTAAAATAAGAACATCACTAAGTAATTTTGCGTGGGGCACAGTAGGTGTTCCTGATAAAATAGAATAGGTTTCACAAATATGTAGGCCTGAAACCTTTTACGATAGGGACATGAGTACTTAGCTCCCGTGGCTAGTATTACAGCATATTTTCATTGACATACTGATAATAACTGTAATTATTAAAATGGTATCTAAAAGGGATATATTTAATAAGGGTAATTTAAATCATTTAAATCTTTTTAACATCAGTTTAAAATTTGGCCATTAATTCCAATGCTGTGTGTGGAATGGAAAAGTGTCTTTTTATATTTATTATTTAAATGTTATGTATTTACAGGTAAATCAAAATATTATCCTCCACTTTGTCTATTGCCAAGGAGAAAAGAATTCTGCTTAGTTTCAGACAGTTATGAAAGTTTAGGCAAACTTAAAGAAACTCTAAGAAAGAAGAAGAACATTATTTCAGCTCTTGAAAAATTACCTAAATGTGAACATAATAAAATTACAATGAAAGGATTAAAAGCACTTTACATACAGTGGGAAGAGTACAGAAATCGGTAATCGTATAACCTAATTGTAGTTATAAAAAAACTTTCAATACTAAAATAGTTCTATCTACATAGAATCTATGTACGTATTCCTTTTTTTTAACTAAACTTGTAAGGAAAAAGGGTATTTCAACTGGTATATATATATATACACACACACACACACTTTTTATATTTATTATTATGTTATTATTTTAAAGTACCCTTTCACACAACTCATTTGGATGGGCCTTAACCTCATGTCAATGACCATGGTCTAGAACAGAATCTTTTTTCTAATAATAATTAATGCTTAAAAATAATTTAACTAAAATATTGTAATTCAATTACTGTATTAAATTGACGCTTTATAGTTCTCAGGGATCAGTTGCCCGATCAATTGAATACTGGATTACTAAAAATACCACCTACTCGTCTAAATTGATTGATGGAGAATACAATGAAACAAGGAAAATTATGAATGTGGAAGAAGTTTTAGGTAAATATATAATCTAGTAAGAAACCAAATAATTCTTATACATAAAATCTGCAGCACACCCCGATATTTCAGAAATTATATAATTAATTGAAATGGCTAAATTCTGATTTTTATACAGTGATGACGATCAACAAAAGAAAATCTTAAATATTCTCTTTAAATGTCCTGTATATAAGCTTAGAATTATAGACAGTCTACATTCTCAGTTCCAAGGATCAGAAACCTTCCTTGCTTGACAACTATCATATTTACCAACACTTAACCTATGTTTTCATACATTGCTGAAATCTTTATTAACAAACAAGAAATAGATGCATTAATACTAGTATTGCTAGGACTACTTATGATATCATCGAAGAATGAACAATTTTAGAAATACAGGTTCTTATATAACATACAAGTAGTCAATGACTGAATTGTGAAAATACCAAAAATGTTTCTTTATCTGGTAGAATAATGGTCAAAGTTGCCAATTTGCAACTATATATGCAAAGAGAAAAAAAACTTTTCATTGCTAACTACAACAAAGTTTTGTAGGAGGACAAAAGCATCTTAAATTAGCAATTTTGAGATATTTTATATACAAAAACGATTTCATCAAGGTTTACTAGAAACAAGTAACTCAGATTTCTTCAAGTAAGATGTCAGTCATTAGCAGTAAACTATACAGATATCAGAATGTATAGATATGACAAATGATCATAAATGTCTTTTGAGGTCGTAAAGATAAACACAAACAAAGAAACTTCAACATGGATTTAAGGTATCAACTATATAAAGTATGTTTACCAATGAGAAGGAGCATGTACATAATCATCCAGTAGGAGTGGTACAAACTAATGTTTCAGTCCAATGCCTGAAGATGGAACTGACATAGGTTTAATATTATTGGTTTGTTTGACATCATATCATTGTGAGGGTTCAAATTCTTTAACATGAAGGTGGAAATGAGAATGTGAAGCGACACTCTAAAACTCTGCATTAAACAAGTCTAACATAAGAGCAATAATTTTCAGGTCAATAAAACTTTGTTTTTATCTGTATTGTATTAAAATATGGACAAGCTTTTTCAAGCCTTTCACCTTTGGAAAATTCATCTGGGTGTGTTCTTTAAACAATATTAACATATATCTTATAATTCACTAGCACATGCACTAACAGAATAAAAAATTCTAATAATGAAGGTTAATGTATTTATTAGGTAAAAGAGTTCAAAAGAAGAAGATAATTAACCTACAGGATTCATCTGAGTCAGAATATCCTATGTCAGATGGCAGCGAAGCATCAGATTGGGAAAGCAACTATATAAAAAGAAAAGTTGGGCGTAAAGGTTCCAAAAATATTAGTACCATAAAAAATGAAAATGAACCAGCATCTAGACATAGCATTTTCCCATACCCATCTTTAAATGAAGGCTCACCTTTAATGAATCCATTCAGCATCAATAAAGTACAAGGACTTGGGGTGACAATCTCAAAGAAAAGTAGAACAAAAAAAACAGAAAAGATAAGTATTGTAAATGCTGCTCTGGCCACTGCTAACACGTGTGATAATGTAACTGATTTAGCAGCACCTGAAAATGTTCTAACAATATCCCTTAAGGATAAAAATAAAGACATAAGAAAATTACCTAAATTAATACAACAAAGTAGTGCAGCTATAGGAACTTCTATACTGCGTATTACTAAAACTCAAACTGCAAATATCTGTAAAACTGATATTCCAGGATCTAACACACCCACTGCAAATATATTAAATTCTCCCCCAGCCATTAATACAATTCCTTCTTTGACCAATGATGTAATACGCACTACAAATTATTATCCCAACCATACTTATAATTCTTCACTACATTTCAATACTACAGTAGGCTCCACAATTAATTTGTCATCTCAGTCATTTAATCAGATATATTTACCAAAAACCTTGAATGGAAATGTCCCACCACCCATCAGTGAAAATAATTCAGAAGTTCAAGGGAATCTGGATGAAAGATTATTAAATGATGCTTCATCTGACTATGTTGTAAAACTTCCAGAAGAACTAATAATAAATACTTCAAGTCAAGAATGTTCCTGTGATAAAACAGACTTCAGTTGATCAAATTTATAATAGTTCATAGCTCATTTTATTAATAAATATTTTATATGTGAGATATCAGTTATTACGGATATAAAAATTCATTTTTAAAATCATATTAAGTTCATTAATAAAAATATTGAAAACTGAATAAGTCAGCACTACAATCTACTCTTGTACTCTCTCTCTCTCTCTCTCTCTCTCTCTCTATATATATATATATATATATATATATATATATATATATATATATATATATATACATACACACATACATACACACGCACATATATATATATATATATATATACACATATATATATATATATATGTGTGTAATATAGGTGTCTAAAGAAATAAAACAAAGATTTATACCACTTCTTATTAAAATAAAAATACAATCAACTCTTATTGTAAAACTTAGGTGATTTGGCAATAATTAGGTTATTCCTTGGTGTACAAACTGGTGGTATGAGTTTAGACAAACTCACACTGTAGCCATGATGCTCACCAACAAAACACCTGTCTGTGTCAACTATCTGCATACCCTTTTCACCTTGTTCAGTACCTGCTTGATCAGCACAATGTCCCAAAACCAAATAATCCTTTTCTGTCAGTCCAGCATTAAGAAACTCAATGCTCTGGGGATATTTTAAAATGTGGTTGCTCTACAAAAATAATACATTGTAAGACCAACACAACAATCAAACATGATTATAAAACCATTTATAAGAAACTCAATTTTGTCTTTATAATAATTAATAGGAGAACAAGGTGTAAGGCTGACTTTAAATTTACCTGAATACTGCCATAACAGCATGGGCAGATAACAAAATTAGCACGCTTTTGTAAACACTTCTGAATTACTAAATCAGAAGCAACCCCACAGGCATGTAATGATACACCAACCTTAAAAAATAAACAACAACTACTGATAATATATATGAACAACATATTTTTTAAACATCATAAATTATTAATTAAAAGGACAATAATATACATAAGATTATAACGATAATTAGTATTGAGATATTAGAATTTCTGTTCCCAATCCCCTACATATTTTTAGAGTAATAACTTGGTTATATAATTAGGTTATAATGTTATAACCTAATCGACCATGTGGTCGATAAATAAGTAGTTTCATTAATATTTTTAAATTAAACACATCATGTCTAAATAAACTGATATTTTTTTAAATAATATGTATATTGTGATTTCATATAAGTGGTAAAGATTAATTGTTTGATTTTTGAATTTTTAGAAATAACCTTTAATGAATACGTATAATTAGTACATAACAGTTAAATAGATTAAATAAAACATGGCCACAATAAATAATTAATTCTCAATGCACTGATTTAAATTATTTATAAGAGTATCAAAATAAATAAATACCTGAAAATCTCCAATGTAATAATCAAGATTTGCTTGAATAATATAAACATTGTTAATATTCAATGAATGAAGTTTGTCTTTAGCTCTAATCAATGACCTCTCTTTGTTGTCTAAAAGCAAAATTATAGATGATGGCAGACAGTGTGCTAAAATAAAACCTAAATGTCCACTCCCACAACAAAAATCAACAATCACTTCATTATTTTGGGCAACCTACAAATAATAAAAGTGTTTATATCTTAATATACTATTCCAGTCTTTACATAAATTACATACCAAGTATTATTTCAGTCTTATTAAATTGAATATGCATAAATTGCAGAATTATAATTACAGAAATAATGTACTGGTAATTAATTTTAAACTTACTTGCAGTACAGCTTTACTAAGATTTGATAACTGTTGCATTTTCCTATGTAACCTATCTGGTGGCACATCTGGTATAGGTAAATCATCAAAATTTAGCATTATATCGGAATCCAAAGGATTTTCATATTGTTTCAGAGGTACTGATAACAATTTATTCATACTCCTTTCAATATCACACTGTTGTGTAAATAGCTTGTCTTTTGGTTTATATCTCTTAGGATCACTTTTGTATAAACTGTGATTTGATACAGCTGGTAAGGAATAATCTTTTGATTCTTCAATTTTGAAAGAGAATTCTAAAAGCTTTAATCCTTCATTAAGGCCTCTCACCACCATTACAGAATTTAACCTAAAATTAAATGTATGTTTAATAAACTAATAATAATTACTTTCAAAATATAACACATATACCTTCATATAATTTATCACTATTTGATTTGTTCATTTATCGATTATATTTTAATAAAAGTTGTTATTAAAATTGGGCATCACAACTGAGTAAATAAACTAACAATATAATAAAAATGCATCATCCTCTTTGATGTTTTTTTGTGGTTATTCTCTTATCATGGCCCAACCACCTCAGACAACCTTTAAATGCTATGATATCAGGCTGACAAAACAGCAATTTCAGCTCCAAGTTTTTCCTGATTCACCATTCTCCCATCACATACAAATTGATAATCCTATCATTAGTACCTAAATACAATTTAGTTTAGAAATAAAATCAAAGTTTATGACTTCACTGCACTGATGGAAATTAGACACCTGTTCACAAAACAATTAATATATGCTAACACAATATACTGATAAACTTAATCTACTACTCATATTAGAGATCACTGGTACTCTTCCCTACTGAGAATCTGAGCCACATAAAATACAACATATTATACATTGTTTTGTAAATGGAAGGCACCTAGTTATTCCTTCAAAGTGGTGTATCCGATATCAAACTTTTCTTATGCTGATTTTATTTCTACACTAACCCCTGTATTTAGGTCTACCTAAATCATCTAATGATGGTGTTAGCCAAAACCATGTGAGAGGGAAAGAATATCATATCTTTGATAATCCACTAACCCCCACAGAACCATTTAAAAACATGATTAAATTTAAAATAATGTAAATATATATTTATCTAACCATTTTAATGTCAGTGGAATGACAGCTGAATTCCAACATTGTAATGTCTCCAGAATAATATAGACTGATATAGCAATAACTATGTCAGAAAGAAGAAAATTTGGACCTTCCACATAAGTATGCTCTGTCATTGCAAGTTTCCCAATGTTGTGAATTCTAATTGGTTGAGACAAATGAGTTTCCAGCCTCGCTAACTCAACAGGAAACATAGTAGATTGTTTTTCTACACTATTCAGTACACTCTTTGAACACTGTATCAAATCAACTTCACAAAACTTTGTCCATATTGAGAACTCAGCACATGCTACAAGACAAGCTTCTCTAAACCCAAGTAGCTTATTCCATTCACTACCACTGGTCTTAACAACCTGTAGAAAAGTACATCATGTTAACAACAATGCTAAACACATTAACAATGACGATTTTTCTTATAAACACAAATATGCATTAGAATGAATAATAATATATAATAAGGAAACCTAATGATATAATACTTTCTTTTTTTTAAATCACTTTTTTCTTTATATAGCGCAATGAGATACAAGCCTCTTTATGCGTGTATCAATTGTTAGGGTCCAAGTGATCTAGTGTGGGGTGGTTTTGTCGATCATCACCCTTATTTCTATCTAACTTATACTGACACACATGGCAAACAGGCAAACCCGAACCACCAAGCTCTGGGTTACACGGTGCAAGCCACTGAGGTACCTTCTTTAACATTTAATTATCTGATTAATATGTATCTAAATTTAGATAAATTTTTATTTCAATTATTTATCTGAATACGATTCCCATATTTTATAATTTAAACTAACCAATTTTCATTAAGTGTTTCATGATTTACCATACACACAATACTCTCATTTACCAATTTGATTAACATAAAATACATAAAGTGCCAATAAAACATTTTATAACCTGTCTTAATACGGCGCACAGACCAGCAACACATGATATCTTATTGGAATGAGCAAATACGGGTAACTGACACTGTGAAGCAGGAAAAGGAATGTCAGTTTTATCCAATAAAGTATACTTAAAAAAACTTGAATTTATTTGGACACTTCCAGTTTTTTCCTCTTCAGAAACAAGACAAATATTTATTGATGTTGGATATCCAAGGTAATGAAGAGTCACAAGGCAGATGGCTGATTCCACTGGGACTATTATTGCAGTGTTTTTAATTTCTATAACTTTTAAAAACAGGTCACCAATCTCTGGAAATAAAATTCAAGTACAGATACATGTTGAATAACATATAAAGTTTAAACAAATTTAATAAAAGTAAGAGTATGAAATACCTACTTTCAATAATTGCAAACAAAAAATTACAACTACACTTCAGTTCTAGTTATGATTTACCCAACATTGAAATGTATAGAACACAGATAGGAAAATATTAAAAAAAATGATATATATATATATATATATATATATATATATATATATATATATACACACTACAAGAACATGCACAACAAACTACCACCTACTGAAAAAAGGAATGAATGTATTTTCTTATGCTTCTAATAAAATAATCATTTATTAACATAACAAACCAAGTTAGAAATAAATAATAGAGTAATAATGAAACACAATTGAAAAAGACAACTGCATCATTTCCCCTTTTCCTCATAATTCCTTACACACTTTATTTTCGTTATATTTCTGAACATTATAATTTTATATTATTGAAGTTTGTACAAACACATTACATTTTGGCATAAAAACAAATAGTTAAATACATAAATCTGAAGTTCTTTTATCCAATAAACGAGTTCAACAAATCATGAATATACAATCCAAAAATAAATCATGTGCTGCCATATTGCTACTTGCAAATACCAGATTCAAATTATGACAAAAGAACACGATCATACTTAAAATCACAATTAAACAATGTAATCAGATACTAATATTATCGTAATTAAGTGCAAGTAACATATTCATTTTGATATATTTATTTTACAAAGTCGTATTTCCAATTTCAACTGTCGAATGCAGTAGAACATAGATGAAAGTCATTAAAAAGGATAAAACAATATTGATGACATTATAAACAAGGGTCATTGTTTATAATAATGAGAAAATAATACATACCCATTTTAGTCACACTGAGTTAGCCAAACGCCTTTGCAAACACTTAATGTGTTTCTGGTCAAGAACTTTTTGCCTAAGCAAAACACTAGCTGATGAAGTAAGACACAATACAAACATTAATACTTCAAATTGCCAGAACTTCTTTTCTTCAATCCAGTGCACACGATCACAGCTGTATGAAATTATAATACATCAAAAATTAAGACTATTCTAATAAAATAATAAAATGAAACACAAATTATATTTTATATTATTCAAACACACACACATATGAATGGAAATTACCTTCTGAAAACCTTTTTTCCACTTTTGTGGCACTTTACAGCTTCTTTAAAATTTGTTGGTACACAAGCTTTAACACTTTTGCTGGCTATTTCAAATTCTGAAAAAGGAATTTTAGACTTATTGAATAAAATAATACTGTCCAATTAATAATAATGTTTATAAATGTATTGCTGTTAATTACCTGTCCTGTGTTACCAGCAACTAAAAATTATTATACAACAATTTTTCTCAAGCTAGACGAACAAGTTTTATTATTTTATGACAAATAATTATCAAGAAACCAAGTTAGCAATCACATAATTACTCAAACTTGGTCTTAAGAAAACCCAAAAACACTTTAGGGGCATAATTCTTGATAAGAGTGAAGGTTTTCTCATTTGAATTATCACTAACTTCCTAAGAGAATCACATAATACTGTGGGAAGAAACTCAGGCAACAGGCATTGAACCCCTGTCATGCCATGGGGGTGCTTATTAATGTATCTGCTTTTGTGCCCAGCATTCTCAGGTTGATCCTCAAGTAGGTCGGAATTAAAAAAAACATTTCTGACTGTGTAACTGGTGTAGCTTTCAATGAGCTTAAGAGCTACAGTATACAATAAGCTTATTCGAAACCTAGGCTTAATCAAACTTAACAAAAACTCTATGGTACATATTTTTATGTCTGCACCAAGAATTTAACTCACACCCACAGTGGTTGCAAAGTTTTAAAACATATGCCTCTCGCCACTGTCAGTTATATGATTATAAAATGATACATTGAAGAAAGTAAGATACTCTATCATAATATGCTAATTCATTAACATATTTTATACATCTACGATAAAATTATTTAGGCTAAACTAGAAATTAGATTTATAAGACCTGAACAAACATGGCAAGATCCAACAATAGAATATTCTTCATGGAGCCAACAGTAATCTGTTCCAGTTGAATTTTTTTCCAATATACTGTAGTTTCCCAGGTGATTATAATTACTTGCTTCAAAAGCCCACTGACTCTCAAAAATTAGAACAATAAAAGTCAACCTAAAGAGATACACAGTTTATTATCAATAAACATTGTTTATCATTGTCATACTAATACTTTACAGTAATAATTTGGCAAAGAAAAATAAGATGTAATAATTCATTATATTAGGTCATTATTAGTCATCATGAGTTATTAACCTCACCCTCCAAGAAATATAATTCCACCAAGCATTCGCTTTTTAGAGCAAAATTCTATCATTTCTATGCTCCACAATCAGTATCAATTTCTGCGTAAACTTAAACAGAAACTAGTTCTTGATAACCTCCTCAATTTGCATTACTAGCATAAACATTATAATGCTTGGAACGTCACCAAAATTTACTATATTACCTTTTTCATGCATTGAAATCAAAGCCAATAAGTTAGCGACGCGTTTACTGTTTATATCAAACAGGCAGACAATACGAAAATTCCAGTAATATATTACATATGATAATTATACAATTACATTAAAAAGAAAAAATACGTTGATTTATATACACCGAATATTATATTATGGTTTAGCATATCTGTAGTAAATATATATTGCAAATAAATCTAGTATTACGAATTCAAAGAGTTTAAAAAATTACATTTCAAAGTTAACATTAATAATTTTTTAGACGTTCTCATGACGGAACTGAAAGTATCTTACAATGGCGCAAATGTATTTCGAATCTAAAATATGTGCATTAGGGATTACATTGTGACCAAGACTGACTGCTTTGATAATAACATAACAAACAATTTAAATTTCTTGAAATATAAAATACAAATAGGATAATTACCCAAGGATAATTATATACATAACATATATAATCAAATAATTAGTATAACCTGAACTAGAAAAACGGATACAGATCATATTGAATTAATTTATGATAATTATATTTATCATAAGCTATTTGGAATAAAATATACAAAATTTACACTTATTTGTCATACGAATAATGGTAAATCGAATTCCAAATTTCTGTTTAAAAACTACAGGTGAACGATAACCACAAAATTACTAGAAATAAAAAATTGGGCATTTTATGTTTATTTACTAACGCAAATAGCGCATTATAAATAAAGTAAACAAAATATTTATGTGACGAACAAGAAGGGAGCCGAGCAACTAAGATCTACGTGTACGAGATTTAGGTCTTAGGAATAAGAAAATCTCGGGAGATCACTTTACAAGCAGAAACCGTATCATTTTTTTTTTGTAATTTCATGTATTGTTTTCATGTAATTTAAAGCTAGTTAATAAAATTGTTTCAGCTTGTTCTGGACCCCCTTTAGGCCACACGGACGTGAATTCCACCACATAAACATGCGTCTTCGTTTTATCAGTATGAAATAAATACTGTTTTTGTTACTTCCCCCTCCTAGTAATTTTGCTCCATCTGCTGCTGTGAGTCCTGTTGAACGAATTTGAACAGGTTTGTTCACTTAAGTGGTCATATTAATTTGGTTTAGCGTTTGTAAACAAATAAATTGTTTAGATATTTGTGTAGGATCAATAAATTTCAAGTCGAAATTTAGGATTCTGGGCAAATAAAAACCCAGAAATAGAGAAGTGTTTTTGAAGGGCGTAATTTTTGCATTGCGGCTTACCCTTAATTGAATGGTAAATTGCTACATATGAGGTGCCTGATTCCAAAACACCCTGTATTATTAATTAAATGTGTCGCTGTGTATTATTTATAAACAGCCTATAAATTAAAGGAAATATGACCGTATAAAAAAGAGATAGTTGGAGTGTTATACAACAAACAGAATATTTTGAATGAACGTCCTTGAATCGAAGGAAAGCGAAATAAGAAAGTCCCCGGTTAACAGTTGCATAACCTTCTACCATTTCGTTGCTCCCCTTACCTTTTTCAGAATTTGCACTTTTCCCTTAATATTTTCTGATCTTCCCTCGTTTTTTTTAGTACAAATTTATAGATAAGATATAATTTTAAACAGTACTAAGATGTCAAACATGAAATATCTCAGAAGCTTCTTTCGTTCTGTCATTTATAGTGAAATGTTTAATCATCACCTTAGGTTCGGCCATCTGAAGAAACCTTCTAAAATGTATTTATCGTGCGTGAGGTCTTTTTCTGGTAGTAATTCCTTTAGAATGAGATTTGTACAATACACCTGCAAAAGTAATGGGCCTCAGAGGTTAGGTGTTCAGTTAGCACCTGGCCGGGATATAATTGAAGTAAGTGCTGTAAAAGCTTCAATTCCCAACAATTTAGTGGATTTCCTCCGTGGAGGAACTCAAATGTTGGACAAAGCAAAGAGGTATTAGTAAATTTTGAATGATGGAGTAAATGTTAGTAATTTGTATAAAGCAGTTATTTTAGAATACCTGTTTTGTGGTCTGCGAGGGGTTGGAATACCATAGATTTCGTGTGTTTCTGTCTCCTCTCACTGGTTTGGTCTTTTGCTAAACCGATCTAGCAAAATTTTTTCTTTAAGTTATTTTTGTAAACAGTACTTATATAGTGCAATTAGCTATTATGGCTACTTTGCTTGTACTACATTCACCAAATTTCACAGGTTTTAAACGACTTATTTATGTAGTAATACAAATTGAATAATTGTAAATTAAAAAATCAGTTATTCAACCTCAATTATCAAAGGCCCGTCTGTTACACAAGATAGTACTGACCATACATAATCAACCATACTTTGTAATTTATATTATCCCCACTAATTAATATATTTTTTATTATGAATCAATTGCAGCTGAGTTATCAAATTGGACATTGAATGCTACTCTCTAGTCACCTCTCCCCATAATTATAAATTAAGGGTATCAGAATGTACCCCTTTGCATAGATTCCGAGTTCTAATGTACTAGCTGATTTTTCTTGAATTCTGTTAAATTATTTCTGGTCAACATAATGCTCATGGCCTTATTTCAATTATTGTGTTATAATTTAAAACTATTTTCGTATTTCCTTAGGATTGTTGCTGAAGGAAAATCAGTTGTTTCTGTTGAAAATGTTAATATTTTATCACCAATTACTAAGCCGGACAAAATTATTTGTGTGGGATTAAATTATAAGAGTCACTGTGATGAGCAGAAAAAGCCATATCCTCAAGAACCATTCTTCTTTTCAAAATTTCCTAGTACCATTGTTGGCCCAACTGATAATGTTATTCACCCTCCAAATTCTAGAGTGAGTGTTTCCATATTTATTTTATGAAATTATATTAATATTATATTGAAAAGTGGTCTAATTATTTGTCACCTGTATAATGTTTTAAAGAAATAAATGATTTCAATTAATATTTTATTTTGTGCATAAACATTTTTGTGAAACATTCATTTATAACAATCAATCAATTATTTTTACAAATTGATTATTTAGGTTGTGTTTAGTAATAACCTCAGTTCTACATTCTTTAAGGAAAATAGTTGTAATATTTTTACTTTAAAAATCATCCATTTAATAATTTGAGCTTAATAAACGAAATGTGCTCATTTTTTACATATAAAATGACAATAAATCTCATCTTATTGCGCTATATAAATACAGTCAATCATCATCATCATCTTATTCATAAAGAATAATTCACTTATGTTTTGTACATTGTATTTTTCCTAATATAATGCTTATGTTGATATATTTGTATCCATACATCTAGTTACAAATAATTTTTTCTTTTATGTAAAATTTGAATTCAGAAAAATTTCAAAGTACTTATTTAATAATGGCAAGCCTAAAATTTTATTTTACATCTTGAGTTTATCCATGTTCATTGCAGCACTTTACATTTAACTATGTTTTGCTGTTTGATTGTAAATTAAAACAACTTATTTTAATCGCAATGATAATTTAGGTATTTTTTTGAGGGTTCACGAAGGGTTGGAATATCATTACTCTCCTCATATTGGCATCGGCCACCATTACACATTTGCAGTACACTAATGAGCACACTCATTTGTAATAATAATAGTAATTCGCACTTTGCAGGCTCTTGATTGGGAAATAGAACTTGCTGTTGTTATGGGAAAACAGTGCAGAAATGTACTTAAGAACGAGGCTAAAGATTTCATATTTGGATACACTGTGGCACAAGACATTTCTGCTAGGGACTGGCAGAAAGCTAGCAAAAATCATGGACAGTGGCTTTTTGCAAAAAGTATGGACACATTTTGTCCTCTTGGACCCGCTGTGGTGGCAAAGGAGTATGTTGCAGACCCCCATGATTTACAGATGAGTTGTTCTGTAAATGGCTCGAAGAAACAGAATGGCAACACCTCAGATATGGTTCACGATATATATGACATTGTGTCATTTCTATCTCAGTAAGCTCTTTTATGTTTAACATGGGCTATTCTGACTTCTTGAAGGATGAGAAGTAAATTTCTCAAGTTCTCTGCAGTCTTATAAGGTTAGGTTTAATTAAAAAATGTCTTGCCTCTTCAAAATTTTTATATTAGTATGTGGTGACTACTATTTATTATTTACTCATGAAACATCTCATCTTTTAATATCAAGTTAATTCAGTGATTATTGACTATTGGATAATTATTCTCGACTGCAGTGGATATGATACTAATTTTACAATAAGACATTTTGACATTTAATTACATTAAATTATACAGACATTTAATTATAAACATTGTTGGTGGTCTTTTGTAGATAATTTCTTCATAATTACATACTTTGATAATTGTTTTAATCAGGTCCAGTTAATAAGAAGTTTGATTTTATATTGGAGAATAATTAGCTACCATTTGTTTTTTTGATATCCATAGTACAAATAAATAATAAATTTTTGTCAAATATTATAATGAGTTGAATAAGTAAATTGATAAATTAAAAAACTCAGTATAACAAGCTAAAAATCAAAACAAATTTTCAGTGGTAATTAAATCTCCATTTTATTTTTATCTACTATCCCATTAACTGTTCTTGTTCTATTATCTAAGCTGTTCAATAAATAAACACCGTTATGATAATTACAATAGTAGATATAATAATTGGTATTCGGTTTTTTCTCAGTCATGATTGATTCTTTGTACATAACTTATAGTAACATATTTATATATCTTTGTATTAAGAATCTGTCATCAAGATTTGTAACATTTACTTGATAATGGATTCATATCTCTTAAGTTCAGATAATAATTTTCCGATTCAATGAATATTGTCATTTTATGGAATTGTTTTACTATCAAATATGCAGTGCATAATTAACAGAAAATGGGCACACATATTTGCTTATTTTCAGGTGACTAGAATGAGAATATTCATTTTTAAAAAAAGAAATAATGTTTCAGTTGCATTACCTTATTGCCAGGAGATGTGATTCTAACAGGTACACCATCAGGTGTAGGAATATTTAGCCAACCCAGGCAAATGCTGCAGGTAGTATAGCTTCAACTAGAAAATAATTGTATTGTGCTTCTATTAGTTATTTATTTTTTAATAAATTTTCTTTTTGTAGGTTGGTGATGTTATAGAGAGTGAGATTTCAGGACTTGGTAAGTTGATTAATAATGTCATTGCTTTTAAATGACCTAGGTATCTTTGTGTGTAGGACATAAAGTAGATGCTTCCCATTGTGTAAGTGCAGTCATCTATATTATGGAAACTGTGGGATCAATATCATTGGTAAAGGCTTGTTTTGTTAAAATGTAGAATCTCTTCTTGTCTTTCGTTTGTAAGATAAATTTAACACTTTTTTTAGGTTCTCTTAAATTTTATTTCTTGTTTTGTATAAAGAAAACATTTTGTTTGATATGAAATATTATCAGTTGATCACTGTCATTTATATATAAAATGTAATAGACATGTGTTAATTCCATTACTCCATAAGATAACAATATTTGATATTAATTAAAATACAGATTCTATCTGAAAGCATTTATTTTCCTTTTAGTGAAATATTATTAAATATAATGTATTTACTTTATTTGTGAATATGAGTTTAGATAATTTAGAAATAATTATTTTTATTTTTACAAACAGGAGTAATATTATTAGCATTAATATGCAATAAATCTGCAAAGAGCAACTATAAGATGTATTTATAATATTATGATTTTAGTTTCATAACTACAAATTGGCCCATATATTTATGAAAAATTCATAACAATATCAAAAAATTACTACTGATAACTACTGATGAAATTAAATTTTTTATTAAAAAGATTTAATTAAAAATTATGGAAATGACAAGTTGTTTCATGTCATTTTTCATAAATAATCAGCAGAGGCAATATACATTAAATGTATTGAGTTAATTTAGTAGCCAAGATACTTAAACACACAATAGTATAAAACTACACATTACCCAGTAAATTGTATGTTTTTTATTTATACTTGAACAAAATTATGTAATATATAATATATATATATATATATATATATATATATATATATATATACATACTATGTAATATATATACATACTTAATATATATATATATACTTTTTTATGTTATAGTTTATTTTAGTTGCTTTATGACTGTTGTGGATCTGTATGGAGGGTTCTGATTAAAGTTTAAAAAGCTATAGTTCGCTTGCTTTTTTTTTATAGAATTTAAGCATTTATGTTAAGTACCTAAAGTGTTTTAATTGAATTTATTCACATTCCATGAGAATTTCCTATAATTACAGATCTGTCCTATAGTTATGTACTTCGGATATCAGTTTTAAAAAATAAAGAACATATTTATGTTACACCGTAGCTTTGAAATTAAATAATTTCTGCTGGTTGCAATGTCTCTAACTAATAGACACTTTTAAATCACCAAATAATCCTCCACATTTATTGCACTATTTTCAATGAAGCAATATTAATTTCAAGGGGGAATTGAAAATGCTCCCACAATAAAACAGTTGAAGGAAACATTAATTCCAGGAAACTTTATTCCTACAATTGTTTACAATTTTTTAGTGAAAATTAGAAATTATTATGTTTGCTGCAATTGAAATATTGCATCATTCAATGAAACTAGGACGTTTCAGAGCTTATTTGATATTTCTTACGTCATAATATATCTATTTGCTAATGATAGTTATGACTTCATGTGGTGATTTCAAGAATTAAAAATAATAATGTTGTGCACTGGAACCAATTGTTTTCCAGGTATACTTGTTAACCTTTAACGCAAGCTATTATAAAAAAAATGATGTATCTTATGTGTTTTATAATAAAGAAAGGTGTGAGTTTCACATGCTTCCACGAATCCCTTCATTGTTAGTATAATTATTCATTCCTTAACTCTTAGTATTGAAATATTTTCATCAAATATAAATTCAGTCCAACACTGTTTAAGTTTTGTTTTTATATTTTTCCCCTAATCATTTCTTAATATTTAAATCACATCAGGTTACTGTCATGTGCTGAAATAAAAAAGTGTCACAATTGACATACTTTTAGAAATGTTTTTTAATAACATTTTGAAACTGTGGATAGAGATAATGTCAACCTATGGAAAGGATAGACAGGCCTAAGGGTCCCCAACATCAATTACTCATATCCTGCTCTTGTCATTTGTTACTGCGGTAGTGCCACATTGTTTCGCCTGTATTTTATTCTGTTCATGCTAGAAAACTAAAGAATTTGTGTGTCTTTCATATATATATCCAAAGGCAGGTTCAGCTCATGTATTTTGGGTATATGCCTCATAGGATTCTTGAGGAAGTATCCAGATGGTTTCCTTCTTCTATTTCTTCTAACAAGGACAATTTCATAAGCTGCAGGGCTAGGGGAACTATCTTTTATGATTCAATTTCTATTTAGGTATCTCTGGGGTCTACTCTACTAATGGTTCCCTCTGAGTGGGGGTGATCCTTCCCTTCCCCTCTGCCTATTCCAATTAGGTGTGGTGTCACCCACTTCTAGGGGGTATCTAAACTAACCTTTTCAGAAACAATTTTTATTTATTAAACATTTATGTATTAAAATAAATATTTCCTTTTCAGTTTATTTATTTTTCAAAATCCTCAATTCTAAAATTGCATTGTAAATATTTTTTATATTTTAAATATTGCGTAGTAACTTTTTCCTTGTTATTAGGTCCATGTATAAAATTTAGAATTTGTACAGGAGAAATAGAAAATTGTACAGTTTTTAACTAGCATTAATAATGTGACACATTTTTTCATGTTTGCAGTAGCAGGAAGAGATTGTGCAGTATACATATAATGTTTCTCAAATAATACTTAGTATTGTTTTTGGTTAATTGATTTTAATATAAGTTTTTTTTATTCTAATAAGTTGAGAACAAAAAAATTTATTTTTGCTTTATCATAAGAAGGTTGCAGTATATGAATATAAAAAAATCTAATATAAATGAAATGTAAACAACTATTATTCAAATTAAAGAAAACATTTTTTAAATTATTTATTAAATTATATCCTCCCCCCAAATAAGTGTGAAAGATGATAAAATACTCCTATATTGGCTTCAAATTCCAACCATATAATAGCATTGATCTAAAGCATTATAGATATTATTATTCAATAGATGGACTATACAAACATCATGAATGAACAATTAAATAATTTAAAACAAGAATTATTATTCACAATTACTGATTTGATTACTTCAACCTGAATATTATATACTGCATACATAGCACAAATTAACAACGCAGAAATAAATAACTTCTTTATATTAAATTGTAACAAATTCCTTGAATGTGAGAAGAGATAAATTCACCTCATGTACATTTTCAGGAAGAATAATAATTACAAGCATAAAAGGCCAATAACTAGAATATTTTCCTTCAAGTCACAAAGATTTTGTTCGAATGTACTAGTCAATATAAAAAAACAGAAATTCTATGGAAAAGCTATTTTAATTATATCAATACAATGGTATTGATATAATACCAAACTTTTTGTATTTGTATTTATGAAATCGCATTAACCCTTCTCTCACCAACAAGTACAAATTATTTGAATAAAATAATTTTTATGCTCTTATGTTAAAATGTTATGTTATGAAAATTACATTATCATTGAACTTGTGCCCCCCTTTGAAATTATCTGCTCCTCCCTGGGGTGGCGCACCTCCCAGTTTGGAAATCGCTGTTCTAGATAAACAGCGCCAAAACTAGCAACATTTAGAACCAATACTTGGAATAATATGTCCCTCAGTGAAGGCACTACCCATTAAATCAAATTTTATTAATGGCAAGAAAATGAGAATGTGTCCAGTAGCAGGTTAAATACATTAGATTAAGTAGAATACAAAAATTTAATGTATAAAACAGGATAAAAATAACATGCTGGTTTCATCAATACTTATACAGAATGATACAAATGAATATAAATAGTGTAACAAATATTTTACCAAGTATGATCTTTAGTGAACATGTTTTTTTTAATAAAAATTATAACATGGTAAAACATTTTATCTGTCAGTGATAACCTGTTACAAAAATGTATCTTGTAGATGTTATAGTATCTTGTATTTATAATCGTAGAATGCAAATAAAACATCTATTTACATTCAAATGAATATTCATGAATATTTCAATAATTTATGCAGAAGTGGAAAAATACTATTACCACCAACAATAAATAAAATCATTTTAGTTTAATAATTAAGGCAAATACTAAAGCCTCAGAACCAAAAAATATTAGCTAGGCACTTGAGAACAGTCCTAAGCAAACAGTCATCACACTGTAACCTTACTCAAAATTCAATCAATACAATTATATTAGAATTATTTCTAAATTGTTTGAGTTTTATGGAAATTAATAAGAAAAATAATAATTTATTAAAAAATTCATTCTTATTTTCTATTTGAAATTTACATATGAATTAAATACTGTCATTTGTATATTTATCATAGAATCAATGAGATGTACTCTTACACAACCAAAACCACCATTTTCATTATTAATAATTTAATAGATAATGCTAAAATTAAATAATGGAATTTTTACTTTAAAAATGAATAGACAACTGAACAGTCACAAAATACAAATAAAAAGAGAATAGTGGCAATCAAAATATTCATTCCTAGTAGAACATGTTAAATATGTATTAAATATGACATTAAAGCAATAACATAATACCTTTGTATCATACAAGCACAGATGATGATGATGGTGAGGAGGCTATTATTTGAAACTTGATTCTTATGGTAAGAGCAATTGAGAATTGTGATATACAACAAAAGCATGGCTCAAAAGTACATATCTTGTTCTAAAGTAATGCTTTTTGATGTTTTAAAAGATGTCTTGCTATAGTAATAAAATTTACCTATATGTTAATATTTTCAATCTTTTTCTTTGTTCAGTTCCAATTATAAGAACTAGTCAATGTAACAAAAACCTGATTTAAGCTTTTTGTTACAAATGAATGTACATAACAGAATTTGTAGGTTCGTGATGTTTCTGTCTCCTCTCGCTGGTTTGGTCTCTTGGTAATAGCAAAAGACCAAACCAGCGAGAGGAGATAGAAACATCACGAACCTACAGTATTCCAACCCCTCGCAGACCACAAAACAGGTATATTAAACTAATACAATTATTATTCATCAACTGTCCTATTGTTAATGCACATAATGTTAAATATTGCATGACAATGTTTACATGACTTATTTTTCTTTGAAATACTAGATTAGTTGTAAATAACTGCATTGGAAGACTAATTGAAGGCCAGCTAGAAACATTACATTGATTTTTATTTTCATCAAGGCATAAGCACTGTATATATATTAAATGACAGCTAATGTAAATTTGTTACTTTTCACAAACCATATCTACACAGAAATTATAAGTATGATTTGTGATAAATAATTCGTATTATGATAAATAATTAATTATTATTGCAATGTTTCTTTTCAAGCTGTTTGCTTTAAACCTGTTTGTTGTTGTTCTAACATGTACTTTCAACCAGTGAAGACATGTAACTGATCTAAACAGAAACATACAGTGTAGATTTAGTCTTGAATATTAGTATCAACTGATTATGCTTCTATTTCAGTTTTTATGGCAACTTTAAAGAAATTGTAATAAGTTCAAGTCTTTAATTTAGTGCAGATCTCAGTTTGTGTACAATAATAGGCACAACATACACCACCACATTTAGGTAGTGTAGAATAATGATAATACAAAGAAAAAAATAATTTCTAAATAATGCATATTAATTTCTGTTTCTTAAATACATGTTCAGTATATATATATATATATATATATATATATATATATATATATATATATATCCATAAATAATGAGAAAAATGCATATGAATGTATATGTATGTGATTAATCTGAAATAATAACAGGTCTCTATATTTTCTTTCCATTTGTCAATACTGAATGAAATATTTTTAATGATAACATACATAAATATGCATTTATTATGTTTTTAATAAAGAACATGGGGAAAATTTCTGATGAAAATGTTATGATAATTAACATCGTACACTTTTATTATTCTGACTGGTTTAGATTAAACTACAAGAAAAAATGTTAGGTTAGTCCTGAAATAGGAATTAAATTATTTCTAGTCAAATCTAGAGGAATATATTTAAGCAACAGAATAGCCACATTTAATAATCAAAGAACAACATTTTTCAGTATTATATGAATTTTCCAATTTAATTTTATCAGATTATAGGAGGCATAATTTTTTTTTTAAAAAGCAAATGTGACTCATTTGCTGAAAATGTATTCTGTAAACAAGTAGGAATATATTCAAATGAAAATAATAAACAAACACAAAACCTTAAAAAAACATGACTCACACCAATGTCCAATATCACAATGTCAATGTCTACTAAAAACAAGAAGAAATAAGAACATATCAAAAAGTGCTTAAGAAACTAGAGTATGTCACTGCACTTAGTAAACTGAATATATTTTGTTATCATTCCATTAGAAAATCAAACGATCAGTTCGCTGTTGCAATATTTTGGTCGATGGTAAATGGTGTAACCTGATAAATGTAACACCTATTACAGACTCGAACAGGTTTTAAATGACCATAGCGTGGCAGTGGAACTGAATTCGAACTGCAGCGTGCACAAAATACCTGAAAAATTAAATACAAAATTATCATTTTAAAGAACTTTAATTTTAATCTACTAATACTATAAATAAAGAAATATTATATTAATATAAGCAATTAATTCATTCACTTCTAGTAGATTTATAAATTAGGTCATATAAAAAAACAAGGACATTGCATCATTCACACTTGTAATCCTGAATTTATATAACAATATTGTAGTTTTCATGGTTTTCTGTTTCCTTGCTGGTGTGGTCTTTTGCTAGACGAGTGGCAGCTGCTCACCGAAACAGGTATTCCAAACTTATGTAAAAATATAGCAGCACCCAGATTTGAAAAAAAAATATAAATTTCATAAAAACCCACATGACTTTCTATTTCTTCTAGCACACACAAATAATAAACAGCAGTTGGACTATTTGTACTACACTAGTTCATTAACTATTTGTTGATTGCACAATAAATAAAAAAAAAAACAAGAAATCTGAATACCAGAAATTCACTAAACATAAAATTACCTTATTCCTTAAAATTACATTTCAAATGACTACAGTGTGTATAACTTATCTTTTCACAGTCAAAGAAAAGGTTTCTCTTGTGCCAAAATTAATAAAAATGATGAGGTACAACTCCATATTTGAAAATTTACTCCCTAATTTCAACTAAGTGCACAATATTTAATTTTGTTTATATATATATATATATATATATATATATATATATATATATATATACATATAATGTGTATGTGCACGTGTGCGTATACAATCATTTAAAAACAATAGTAGTAATAGATATGATGTAAAACAATTCTTATTTTCAACCTTGCCACAGTTGCGGCAGTGATGTCTTCTTCTGACAACAGTAAATTGTGCCTGACAAGACATACATGTAGGAGCTGCCTGATCAGGCACCCAAGCAGGTGGAGATTCAACGTCCCTTTCTCCCCAAACAACTGCATCCTCACCCCTTTCACAACATTCGCCTGTAATAAGGTTAGAATAATTTGCACATAAAAGTAATACAACTTTTTTCTACCTTTTTTTAGATACTCTCATGCAATAAGAAATTCTTAGTTGATAAATTAGATTTTTAAAAAATGTTCAAAGAGACATTACCACAGAGCATATTAATTTTTAACAAAATACGAAAATGAGTACTATAAATTTAATTTAACCAATAAGCAGTTTTAAAGAATAGTTCTGAAGAAATTAAAAAGGTACTTTCAATAATGAACTTTCACATATTCCATGTTTATATAAAATTCAAATGGAACTCTAAAATGGAAGAATTAGTAAATTTGAAATTTATTTTGACAATCTTTAAATTCTCCAAACCTAAAACTAATTCTTATATCAATTAGTGAATTATTACTAATAATTCACAAATACATGTGTTCTAAATCATCTAAATACAGCCATAAAATGGGAGGTTATTTTCAGTTATAGTATAATGTATTGTAAAGTAAATTAATATAAATGCATACACACTTTCCAAACAGAAGTTTTGTTTGCCATATACCTAATTATGTATATTCATAACATGTTACACAATAAATAGTCAAATAAATGTAATCTAAACTAACCATTATTAGGATCCTCTAGGGTGTCATAATCATTTCGATCTGATGCATGAATAAGGAATACTGCTTTCAAAATGTTTCGCAAATCACCAGCAAAATTAGTTTGCAATTGATCAGCCACGCCAGAAACACATACAAAGAGCCTATGCACCAGGTCAGCACTAGATCTACATCAAAGAATAAAACAATTACAATAAATTCTGAAAAAATACACTTTTTACAAAATACTCTCTACACTTTTTATTTTTATATTTTAAAATAAAACAATTGAAACATCAATTTTTAAAACAAACACATACATATAAAAAAACAACTCAATGGGATGAACTGAAAAGAGCAATGGAAACACTTACAGCTATATGAAGACAATAAAAATAATGTTTGATCCTTAAAATAAAAAAATTGTAATAATGTATTACAGATGTATGAAATGAGTATGTTACAAATAGAAGGTCTTTAAATACTATTTTTTCTCTACTCCTTCTAAAATATTGCTGAGATATATGAACTCAATAATACTAACGACATTCTATTTGGAGTTTTTCTGGAAACTAGTTTTGGTTCTTGTTACTTATTATTATTATTATTTATCTGGTTGTATTATAATCATTTATAGGCTATGATATTCCAGTGATTGAATGAACTTTTGCGAATAGAAGAAAAATATGTAAGTTCAAAGTAAACTCATACCTAAATTTGGAACGAGCTTCTTGATTGTTAGTGAGTTCTGCTGCCTTTACTGCAAGTGCTACTTCCATTTCATCACGACAATCAGAATTATATGATGATGTATCACTGCTAACACTGAAAATTATATCACTCATTCGCATCAATATAACTCAAATTAAAATTATTAATTTAACCAAATGTATTAATTACTTCCAACTACCTATTCGAAATTGCACTAACAGTGCTCTGACAACTAGAGCAAGATGATGAAAAACTGCTAGCAATGCCATCTCCTTCCCTGAAATTATATAAATAAAATAATTCTTAATATATATCTCTGTATGTATACATAGGATTAACATTTTAAATCTATCTGTAGACTAAGGTAATTTAAAATACAATCTAATTTTAACCGCAAAATTAAATCTTAATCATTAGTTACAGTAAAATAAAAATGGAAAGACTAAACAAGGCCTAAATAAATATATCATGTTCATGATTATTTATTTATGTTTTGGTTCCACATAAAAACTAAGTAGTGAAAAGTAAAATGTGTCACAATTTTGAGATGTTGCATCACAAAAAGGTAATTTTATTTTATGTGGAATGAACATAAATAAAGAGTAATGTATCTTAAAAAGTAATTCTTCTTAAATGTTTACTTATGTAAGTGAACATAATTAAATAAGGAAATTTTCAATTTGATTTAAATAGATTGTAATGTTGCTTTATATTGGTGAAAAAACTTATTCTGATTTTTACATGTGGATTGGAAGAAAGTATTATCTTACACTTGCATTTTATGCCTCCTAATATCTTCAGCATTAGATGAACCCACACTAGATATGGTTTCCCAGTTCCCCTCATACTTTCCATTTACTGAATTGGATGTTTCTCCCGATCCCCCCTGTACTGAAGAAGTCCTTTCAACATAATCTTTTAAAACTACTTCACTTGCACAAATGTTGCTCAGATTTTTGTCGATAATTTCTTTAGAAAAGTTTTTATTAAGGTTAAAATTATTATCATTGCTTAGAGTTTCAGTTTCTATATTGTTATTGGATGAACAAACTCGTGAATTTCTATGCAACTCGTTTGAATCATCACTTCTATCACTATGTGACCTACTAGAACAGTCTATACTCGCACATGTCCTATCCACTCTCTGTCTGTCACTTTTGGTCCATCGCACATCTTCATTTCTCGAACAATCACAATTGGGCAAACACCTAGAATAAGAACACTCACATGGTATCACATGTAATGTCCATGTTTCAGCACTGGTTGAAGGCCCCTTATAAGGATCAGTGAAATCAGGAGACCTGTCAGAAAGACTATTATCACTATTGCTCTGTACTGTGCTAAAATCAGAACTTAAAGGACTCTGAAGACTTGGGCTATCATCAGACATTTGATTTAAGAAGAACAAATGAGGTAGTAGAGTCCGACCCATAGATGATGTTACATCAGAAGTTACTGTACTATCTTCCTCATTAAATGACTGTTCAACACAAGTCAGCGTACTAGAAACACTACTATTGTCATTTACACACCGCATTATCATATTTTTCTCTAATTCAGATTCAAATTCTGTCAAGTCTGCAGTCCATTCTTGGGTTTCATCCAAATCTCCTCTGTAAATTATACAGAAAATTACTCTGATTACTAATTATGGAGGTCCTTTAAATAAAGGAGCTATATGAGTTATTATATAGTATTTATGTATACAACATACTATTTAAATCACTAAGTATATATGTATATACATGAAGTGACACAAACCCTAAGTTATTCATAATAATATATTGTATACTGGCAAGATCATTTTAATGTAAAAACCAAGTTCCTTACTTCATATCTTGCATAACCTTTTGGCCTTCTGACCGTGGCAAAGGTTCTTCTGATGAGCACAACATTTTTTCTAAAGATATTAATTCATTTTCAGTTAATGTCCACAGCAGCTCCCTAATCTTCATTAGTAAAGTCTGAAAAATGGATTAAAAACACATATTTATATTCCATTTCATATAGACAGCTTATAAATATGTTTTTATGAAATAATGAATACAAAGCACAATATAAGAAAAATTACTCAAATTATTCAATATACCCTGAAAGGCCTGAACATATCTGACATAGTTTGGGGTGAATTGAGTGAAAGTGGGCCATGAGGATATATCAACAGCCCGGCAACAATAGCCAAACGAGGTATTGTAAACATCAGGGCTGGATCATACTGATCCACCATCTCTTGAGTCAATAAACCTATCTTCAATGCTCTAGAAAGCCAAAGAAAAAAATAACTATAATTCAAGGAAGGAAATAAATATTACATTTAAAATAACCATTAAGTGATTAAAAATATTTGTAGTTGGAAAAAGATTGAAACAGCACAGACAAACCTTAAATGAAATAAAAAAAAAACAAATTCATGGAACTTTATAAAATTCCAATACAAGCTAAAAAGTCTTTATATTACAATGATATTTACCTTTGTAGGGTTTCTGAGAATAATACAACAACACACTGTTGTAATTCATACTCTTGAACACTTTTGACGGGAACCATTGCACTTACATAAGCCAATTCAAAATCTGCCAAAAGTCTATCAAAAACTTTTAATGATTCAACAAGCTTTTCAGTATGTTGGTCAACAAGATTTGGAGCTGAACAGTAGGGCACAGACCTTAGGGCTGCTTCCCTGAGTAAATTTCTTACATTCTCAAGAGCTTTGGTCAATGCTTTGGCCAGTGGTCGCATAGCTCCACTCTCACTTTCTCTATTCATTATACTTGAGCCTGCTGCCAAACACTAAAAAATATAGATAAATATATTAAAATAAAATCTGTAAAAATGTACATATTTTTATCTTATTTGTAATCACAACAAAAGACATATTTTATATGCATATGATGTATTTGCATTTTTTTATATAAAATATTATATCCACTTCCAATATAAAAGAACTAATTTCTTGTGCGTTGGCAAAACTATTTAGAAATGTAAAGAAAGAAAAGGAGGAAAAAATGGCTAATAAAATTTGTTAGTTTAAACAAATCTAGTACATAAAAATGATCAAAACCTATTTGTGTAATAATTTACCAACTAAAGCTATTAAGTTCATCTTAACTTATGATAAATATTAATTTATTAATTCTGTTGAGGCCCACATTTTATTCAAACCAATCCATTTATAATTAAAATATGTTGTAATGGAAAACTGTGTCCCTTAAAGACTAATGTACATTGCAATTAGAAACAAGGAGGCCTCAATTAAATCACAGAACATATTTCAGTTCATAAAATTGATCTTTTCTTGAAGAACTGGTTTTAGAAAAGTACAGAAGTTCAACTGGTGCGCTCAAAAACAGTAGTAAAATTCACTCAAAATTTAAGTAGGGCTAGAAAGAAACAATTGAGAAGAAAATGTACAGTAATTGTTAGTGATAACTTCTCTCTATGGAAGAAATGATCCTAGGTGTGCACCTGTTATGAGTATATGGTTGGTTATGGTAAGCGAACCCTAACAGAGATTGTTGTGGTCTAATTCCCTGACTTACAAGCTAATGAATGTGGCAGATTCGAACTGCTGACCTCTGGTTCCCAAGATGCATGCTCCAAGCCACAGAGGTGGTGCATTACCATATTAACACATACTACTCTTAAGTAAGTATTAAAATCCAGCAAGGTACTTCAGAATTAACAAATATAGGATGGTAAAAGGTAGCATCAACAGGGCCCAAGAGTTACGAAACAAATAATATTTTGTTTTTAGGAATTTATATAAATATATATAACAATATATTCTAAAAAGATTACCAACCTCAGCACCAAACCATAATTGACCTGCCAAATTATCCTGCATAACATCATCTGGGAACTTAACTCTGAAATCCCTGTCAGCCCTTTCATTCGGTATAATTTCATCCATTATCCGATTGCAAATCGTGAGAACCTATAACATATGAAGATATCAGATATACCTTCTGTCTCAGGAATGAAAATGAGAAAAAACTTCAGGAACAATTTACATCTTTACGTGATGTACATAAATAAGTACCTATTTCTACTTTAAGACATGCAAATCATAATGAAATTTACTATGTATAGCCTGATTTCATGTTATGTATCATACACTAATTAAGTGTACAATAGTTAAATTGCAAATTTCTGTGTTTCCAAGAAGAAATCAAATTACATGACAGCGTGAACAATTTTGTTTCACACTGTCATTTTTATGAGATTTTGGATATTTATCTAAATTCTATAAAAGACATATTATATCAGTAAAATAAATAAATGTCAATATATAATATTAACATAGATAAAAATTATAGAATAGTATTATTTTTTTATTTATGCAATGTGTGTGATAACACTTCAATATTAGTATGTCTTACCCTTCCCATATGAAAGGGAAGTAATCTGTTCATGTAATGAAACAATTAAATGAACACTGTAAAAGTTACAAAATACAGAAAGAATATTAAACATTTGAAAATGTTTTGATTTTCTAAAATTATTAACAAACTAAAACATATCAAACAATGTGATATCAAGGGTTGAAAACCAATAATAAAAATATTCTTGCTCAATAGAGTTCCTAATCGAATGTCATGAATGTAGTAAATTAATTACATCCCTACCAAAAAACTATAAAAGGGAAAAACTTTTATTAATTTATGATGTAATTGAAATGTTATGCAGTTATATGTGGACCTAATAGCACCTATTCACAGTAAGCAAGAAAGAAAAATGGAAGAAAACCTTGTCCTGGCATTGTCGGAGGTGATTAACTAGGGTGGTACATCTATCTGGATCTTTTCGTCCATCAAAACTATCTAATTCTGCTGCAACCAAGTTCAATGCTTCATCAGCATAGAAAAATTGTGCTAGATGAGAGGTATCATCTCGCTGTAAAATATAAAGTTTAATTAGTAATAAATTTTAGATGTACACTAGATTTTACAAAAAATAGTCATAAAATATCTTTTAAAATGGATGAAAGATTGAAATAATATAATCTTACATGTTAAAATGATTTAGGGTTTAATAATTTGTAAATGTGATTCAAATAACACACTGTAATATGACTATAGATTAAATTATTGTCACATTGTCATTTTGAAAAAATAAGCCATGCACATAAAAAACAATATCACAATTAACAAAGAAATAAATATGTGGATATGAAGAAAAATGTTTCAACCTATTGGAACCTATTCAACCTACCAACACATTGGAATTGGGCACAATTGTGCAGGAAATAAATACAGTAAAAAAAAACTTAATACATAAGTTTTCAATTGACTTTAAAGTAATCTCTTTATCATTATTAAATTACATTTACCTCTATATATACATACATACACACATAGATATGTACATAATCATACATTTGTATTTTCATTAACTTGAAATGTTTTACTTTGTACAAAAAGTTGTATGAATATAAAAATCGGTAAGACCTTGAAGTCCATGGTTGAATTTCGACCATGAGAAACTGTCTTTTACAGTGGAAATACAATTTTGTGATATTTCCTCAAGGATAATGAATAATGAAATAAAGAAAAATGAATAGTCATTAATACTTTTTTTAATTACACACTACAAAAAGAATGATATTAATTTACTTTTGGTTGACAAAGAGCATAGCCATATATATAATTATGTTCTGTGAATAAGGTCAAAGAACAGTTAGATAAGACAATGAATTGAGCTGAAATACATTTTCCCGTTAAACATTCATTAGTACTAGACTGAACAAAGAAAGCTTCAGTTTTGATTGAAAAGAATCACAATTATTCAAGAAGTAAAAACTATGTAAAATATAAAACCTAATTACTAGTTCCGTTGATAATACTGTTTTAATTATTATAACAAAATAATAAAGCAAAAAAACAGTATAAAAATGTTTCCACTTTTCCTTTACACTATCATTCACCTCAATGTTTATAACAGAACAATTTTATTTCATTGTACATTAGCCCTCACTTGTCACATTTATTCAGAATAAAACTTAAGGAAAACTGTCAGTCGTGCCATTTTTTATATTTCAAGTAGTCTGACGATCCCATAATAACAGAATGTAACATAAAAGAAAAAATATTATTTTAAGCATATTTCCAGAACATAAAGTTTATGGATAACAAAATAAAAGAAGCCGAACTGTCTGAATATTTATGAAATTTATTTAAAAGTATGCTTTTATAGAATAAACTGTAGTTTAAACTTTTGGGTAAATTAATCAAAGAGATAAGTTTGTAAGAATAAGAACATATGCTGATTTATCTTTTAGAGAAATGAATAGTTACAGCAATAAATTAGAAATAATAACATGAATTACTATTTTTTGGGTATTATCCAGTAGATTACAAAAATTATCATAAAATTTGAAGATGATACAGAGCGGTCACAATACAACGAAATAAGAAATAGGTCACGATTATGCTACTGACATTTCTAATGGAAGTCTTACCCTTGGTTTGTAGAACCATTTCCTCAACGAATCCATTATGGTAGACATTTATTGACTTTTGCTAAGAAACATCAAACTGGAAAAACATCGCAACATTTGAAAACATTTTACACTACTAAAACAAATGCAACAAAGGTGAAATGTCACACTTTAACCATGGCCGGAAGCAAAATCCTTACTCAAACGTAAACAACGACTTTGATAAAATGGCGATGACAGAACCGACATCAGATGCGTGCGCTACAACTATACTGTATTAGTTCAAGCATTTTCGTCTAGATGGAGTATTTTTCAATTGTGCAATACCTTGTCTGTTTAACACCTACTCAGACACTTAATTTAGGTTTTCAATAAATCAATTTTTACTTTAATGATAATTTGTTTATTGTTAATATTTTTTAACAGTAATGTGACCATATATTATATTTCTGAATCAATAAGGAAACGAATTAATAGCATTTATAATTGAATTGATAAATGATGATGAATTGATAAATGCAATGGCTTAAGTTAATTAATGTTTTTAACATGTTTACAAAGAAGACTATGTAACGTATTTGATGTCATTAGTTATAATCTTGAGATTTTTCATTTTAGGGAGGACTGAATAGTTTAGAAAATAGATTTTAATTTTGAATAAATAAAGTATAAAATAATTTTCATGGTAAACCAATAGCAAACAGTTATTTAGCAAGACAATAATTTTGGTGTAAGCAATGTTTAATTAAGTCTGAGAAACACCTTAATACATGTTATTTATTTGTTAAAGTTGACTGAATAATTAGATGGATAAAAAAATGTAGTATTAAAATGAAACAAATAATGTTTATTTGTAATATTTCATGAGTATACATAGTTTATTCAAGATTATTGTTTACAAAAATTATTATAATGTAATTATTAGTAATTATTTAATTCAACCAAAAAAATAGAGATTGTTAATAGATTGGTTTAAAACGGGATTTAATCATATAATATTAATTGAAACTGTTCATTCTTTACTTATCTTGAATTCGGTGTTGGTACATGGTGTTGGTGAGAAGTCTTTGTGGTAATCAACCAGAGTATGTTCTACTCTTTCCATTTAACAGTATCAGCAATTACTTGTGGAAAGCAATTTGCACATCTCTTTTATTTGAGCACACTATTAGAGAAGAAATTCATAATTATGAAGAAAGGCAACCTTACATCCTTCACAATCACCCTTCATTAAGCCACCTTTGCATTTAATTGCTGGCTTTTGACATGTAATCACCTTTTTATTTTTAATCAAAGGATAAAGGCTGTATACTTAGGGAGGGTGAAGTGATTATGAACATTGTTTCTACTGGTCAGGGGTACTAAAAGGAGCCCACACTCTCCACTTAAGTAAATTGATCACATTGTGCATACCACCCCTCCATTTCCAAGCTGTGGATATAAAAGCTGCAGCAAGTTCAAAGGTGAGCAGTCTTCTCCTTCCTGTCTACCTTACAGCAAGGTAAGTCTTAGAATATCACTCCATAAAATCAACTTAACACTAAAATATTAATCTTAGAGTTAATTTCATATCAAATTATTGACAAACATGAGAACAGATGTTTCACCTGTTTTATAAAAAGAAATAAATGTTATATGCAATTTTCCTTGGACAAGACTATTTAATATTTCACTGTATTTTGCAGACATGTGGTTACTTCGTTTAACTAGCATTATGCTAATATTGAGTTTCTTGGCCGGAAATGTTTTTTGCCAAACATTTCAATATTCCAGAGGCTGGACAAATGGCAAAAGAGCAAGTATAACAGTATCTAGGGAAGCAGCATGTCAACTTCACAGACTTAAGGCAATTTTAGATGGCAAAACTACTCCACAGGTACATTTTTCATCTAATATATTAAATAATTTGATGAAATAACATAAATTTAGTACAAATGGGTTATGAAAGGTGTATTTAATTGTTAAATCCATGTATTAATTCATATTTTCTAATGGTCTATGTGTAATGCATTATATAGTGTTTATTGATTGAAAAACTATGAAATAACAAGGAGGTATAAACATTAATAATATCTCTTTTTTTATGATAGGACATAACTGATATGTTTCTCAATTTTACAGATATATTGGCCATGTGAATGGCTCTCCTACTTCGATTCTGGTACAATCACACAGTCACAAGCAAGTAATCTGGATGTGAAAACATCCAATGCAAATGATATAGAAAGAAAGTAATTACTAGTTGATAGTTTTAATTAAATGTTTATTTAACATTAAAACTATGGCATAAGCATTATTTGGTACTGATATGTAAAAATAATATTGTTGAATCATATTTACTGTACAATAAATAAATCATTTATCTGTAACATGTTTATTGGAATTGAAACACTTCATTATAAAATCACTTCCTTGATATTTAACATCATGTGATTTACATAATCACAATATAACAATTAATGATTTACAATATGCATGCATGATTTTTGATACAGAATGAGCAGCTCATGCAGTTTCCTATTAATTTCCATTTACAAACTAACATCCATGATATACCAGCAGATTTGAATGCTGACCTCTGGTCGCAAGGTTTTGTTTGATACATACATTCATGCATTGTATACCATCATTAGCGCTATAATACTGTTGATATAGACACACATGTGTCACATGTGTTGATTGGCACATTCACAGGTTTCACTCCACAATAGCACATTGTGTGGGGGTCTTCTAGATTGTTATGAGGACCCTCCTCCTTGTAGTACTTTTTTGCCTGGCCAGTGAGGTTGTTGGGGGAAATGGCAGGCTGATGCCTGGGGATGGAGTGCCATTATAGTTTGTCTTTATGTTTTATAGTTATTTTGTCTAATATGTTTTGGAGATTGAGTTAATAACCTTTTCATAGGTGAATCCATGGTCCACAGTAAATCCAAACATTTTTTTGCTATCTAGTATCACTAGAGCAGCCGATACACCACAATTCATTTGATTCTGTATGTCACTGATGACCCCTGTGAGTTGGTCCATAATCGTATGCTTCAGAACCCAAATTACCCCAAGGCACCAGATGTAGATCTATACAATACACAAATACAAATATAATACATAAAACAATGCATTAGTGTTTTAAACATTTTCTTTTACACGAGAAAACAGGAAATGATTTTATGTAACCAAAAAAAGTTTCCAATATTTAGTTATATATACAAACAAATAAATATTGCAAAAAACATAGAAGTAATGATTATGGCAGAAAACATCAAGCCTAGGACATCAAAAAAACAGAATAAATGAATAAAAAATCTCCTTATCTTTCTCTCTCTCCCTACAGAGGATATGTATATGTATATGATCCCAGAAACTCCACAGTACCAGCCCACATTAACTGCACCCACCTCATAGAACAATTATACACACTAATACATAACACCCCTCATAAAAACTATGGCAATAACAGTCCACATAACAGGGTTACCATCCCAGGGAAGTTTTGCCCAGAAGCAAGCACTGCTAAAATCCTTTCTTTTTACATATAAAATCCTTTCTTTTTACATATAAAATTCTTGTCTTTGAGACATATAAAAATCAGAATTAATGTTCAACTATAGGTGAATGTCTTAGACCAATGCTTCCCAACCAATGTGCTGGAGCTGATTATAGGGATGAATACAATATCTCTCTTTCTACATATATATATATATATATATATATATATATATATATATATATATATATATAACCACACATATATGTTATAAGGTAGTAGACTAAATAAGAGAACTCCAATTTACAAATAAGTAACGTTTATTAATTAATATTACAAAACCCAAAAATAGTGAGGCTCCATTACATAAACAATTACTGTATGTATATTTTATTAACAGGAAAAACAAATCAGACAAACAAATCTAAGTGAATTATTGAGGTAGAATAATAATAATCAATAATCATAAAATATACCAATGTACTATGGTAACTAACTGTTTAAAAAAATAATGATAATCTACATAACAGATACTATAATTAAAAAGTGTACATCTCCAATGAGATATAAATAAATATAGAAAAAATACACTCTTTCATTTGTCCTAATCAGGATGAAATTTCATTTGTACATGATGTTTTACTGATTGATTACTTCAAACTTTATTCCCAAACCACTCAGAATTTCTGCTGCTTTTTGTATAATTTCCCTGTTGTCTTCAAGTACCATCTTTTTTGCTTCCCATTTACCACAAAGAAGTAATTCACGATATTTAAATGTACTAAAAAAATTAATTAATCAACATTAAGATAATAAAAGAATATTATATTCCACTGATTGTAGTGGATGATTTAGACCCCCAAAGAAATATCTCAAATTTTGACAATAACTTATAAAGGAACACCATCAAAATAAATTTCATGAACTATTATAATTTTTTACCATATAATTAATCACAGCTAATTCCTGTATTACATAAATATTTAAGAGAAAATGATGAGCTTATAAGTATTGACCTACTCTTTCTTAAATAAATCTACAAATGGAGCACAACTTTTAACAGAAACTATTTACCTTTTATTTGAACCATAATCCTCAACAATCTTTTTCATATAACTTTGAGGAACAATGCGTTCATCTTTGGAAAAGAAAATTACATTTTTCAATGGATTACCATCTGTCCCAAAATCAATCTTTACGATTTGACAACAAAATTCCATGTTTTGTTCATTATATGTTTGATGCAGTGAATTCAATAAA
Source organism: Lethocerus indicus (assembly GCA_019843655.1). Lineage (NCBI taxonomy): Eukaryota > Metazoa > Arthropoda > Insecta > Hemiptera > Belostomatidae > Lethocerus > Lethocerus indicus. Next base: position 27,158,126 of record JACDQD010000004.1, on the reverse strand, counting down.
TCAGTTTGTATTCTGTTCATTTTTTCTTCACCTGAAAGCTAGAATATTTAAAACATAAATTGATACAATAACTAAAGAAAGTGGTGGTTAGTAGTTTAATCTAACCTGGTCCTGCACCAGTATATAATAATTAATTTCCTAATTTTCCTCCATGAAACCAATGGAATGAATATAACTGTATGATTGCCCAACTCGAACTTGATGAAATTAAATTAGTAACACACTAGTAATCTTACCCAAGGCTTAGGAATACTTACATGAAAGATTATAAACAAGAGTGAAATATTTTGAAGAAGACTGAAAAGAAAATAGCACACTCCAAAATACAGGATTCTTTATCCAGACCTAACATACAGGTGCAAAGTAGCTTTGGTTTTTATGTAACTAATAACATGAATTATGAATACCTTCTTAAATTACTTAAGTACTTCTTAAATTTTGGTCTACTTAGAATATATTGAATAATAAAATTCCATGAAACAGAATGTTATTACAACATTGGACAGTGTAATAAGTTGAGTGATATGTACTTCTCAACTGCCAGTATGTATAAATAAGTTGGACAGCTC